>CM035119.1:66437986-67181334 GCA_020205555.1 Panax stipuleanatus | reverse complement strand
GGTTGTCCATCTCAGTTTGTAATACCCGAGAATTTTCATATTATTTAAATAATATATTAATGGAAATGAGAATTTATTTGAATATAAATGATTTTGTGTTATGAGATGAATTAATTCAATTATATTAATTGAATAATTATAATAATTGAGAAATTGGTGGAGTTTGTGATAAACTCGTTGATTGCCTTGTGTGGCACAGTGGCGTAATATAAGAATGATTATATTAATTTAAGTGAACAATTAATCTATATTAATTGTTAATCGAAGAATATTAATTACTGTTATAAAATACTAATGAGGATCGATTAACAATATGTGATTATTATTATTGCAAGAAACTTAATAATATGAGCAACGTGTTTATAAATACAATAAGATTTATATCAAAGTGGATAATTATCATATAAGGGTTAATTAAATTGTTATGGAGGTTAACAATTATATTGAGGGATGTAGGATATGTGTATATTATTATTAATATTCAAATATAAGATGAGAAATTATATGTGCAAGCATGCGAATTAAATGTATAGTAACTATATGTTATGATATGTGTAAGTGACAAATGATGTGTGGATATACATTAAAATAATGTATCATGGATCTATTATAAATAATTGTTGAGTAATACAATTTAATAATATATGATATAATGTAATGTGGTAGTATCCGATGGTATTATATCAGTAAGATAAACGTACCTGGATTATATGTGTGTAAATTACACTTATTACATTATGTGAAGTACATTGTGATTTAAATTATAACCTAAGAGTACATATATATATAACATATGTATATGGGTGTATATACAAGTGTAGTATTTGCAAAGCTGAGGAGTTAAATCAATTGTCTCATTTTAAGTGTCCCATTTGCTCTTCACGTGCTTGACATACAGCTAAGGCCTATTCCTTCTTCTTCTCCCCAAACTCAGCAACTAGCATTTCATAGCTCATGATTGTGGAGGGAGTGGGATTCATGATGAATCCAACCACTAATTACCTACCCTTTGATAACCTTCATGCATTCCTATAATCCGTTAGTTTGATATGGGATACAATTGCTTTGTCTGTATAATGGGAGTTCTATAAATATAGCCTCATCTCCTTCACATTTCTTTTGCTGAGCATTTTGGCTAAGTGAGACTAGAGAGCATATATATATATATATATCAGTGTTATTGAGATAGCAGCAAGCTTAAATCATTTACAGAGGTATAAATCCTCTTCGTATCTTCATTGTCATTTTCTGTCAAAATTTCTATTCGTGAATTCTTGATTTCAGTTGGAAGTTATGGTTTTGTGAATTGAGAATAATAATTAGTTGTTTAAAGGACTTATATATGTGATTAGAATTACTATATATGCTTCATTGCTCTTCAATTTCATTTTTGGTGTTTCCATTTCTGAGATTTCTGTAAAAAACATCAAATATCGTGAAATTGGTTGGTGTTCATGAAATTGGGAATTGATAATTGCTATTGACTATTATATAAGCATATATGTACGTGTTAGTAAGTTAAACAAGTCTAATAGCATTTGGGTATGTTGAAATCGATGAAATGGGAGGTTTTTGGTCGGATTTCGCTGCAGTCTGAACTGCAGAAAACTGCCTCGACGCCGCAGCGCCGCAGCCCGCGCCGCAGCGCCACTCGCGCCGCATCCCGCGCCGCAGCGCCGCACGCAGCGCCACTCGCGCCGCAGCGCCAGTAGTGAGCTGCTGTGCCGCGCCGCAGCGCCAGCCTCTGTGTTCAGTTTTTCTGCATTCTGCAACAAAACTGTTATGAACTAATTGTTTGATTTTGTTTAAACAAGCATGAAAGCATGATTAATACTTATATATAAACCTAATGAGGCAATGTGAGCATGTTTTAGTATATTAGCATGCATGGTTAACCAAACGACATATAGTTTGAAAACGAACTTAAAGTTTCATGAACGACGTTAACATATATGAAGCATGTTAATATTCTGACTTTCGAGACATGTTAGTATGACCTAGAAACACATGAAATGCATACTAACTTATGTATATAGGTTCCGTGATATAATATGGACATGTGAACCCAACTAGTGCACCTTTCTAACAAAAATACAAGTTTTGAAGGTTGATATTGACATGTAAAAACCATGTATACATTCTGACTTTTCGAGCATGTTTATAGGGCCTTGAAATACATGAAAAGCATGTTAACTTGTGTATATGGGTTTCATAAGGAAGCATGAACATGATAGACCTTATTAATGAACTATACTAACAAAGTATAAGCTTTGAACGTGAACGTTGGTATGTTATGACGAGAATTAGAATTTGACATTTATGAACACATGTGATAGTACTCTTAGACTCATTCATGTGTCATGCATGTATATATACCATGATTAGTTGCCATGATTAAAGTTTAGCATGAACAAAGCATGTTTTCAAGATAATAACAATGCTAGCTACATATATGCAATACGAGTACTCATGAGCATGACTAATACAAGTTATATGAATATCTTATGTGTTTAAAAGCGACCATGTTAGACCATATGAGTTCGTGTCCTTGAATGGCTTTAAGTATTAACTTAAGAACCTATACCATGTACGATTGGATTTGGAAAAGTTATACAAGCATGTAAAGTATCCTTTAAATATGAATACATGCTACGTGATATTATATGATGTTACTTGAACCCGATTTTGACGGTTAACTTAAGGAGATGCCGTAACTTGCTAAAATGAAATATATTTAGTATTGATTGTGGTCTTATGAGATATTAATAATATGCAAGCATGTTTGCTAATTGTTGAGATCTTATATAATATGAGAATGCGTTTAAACTCTAAAGAAGGAACGTTAAGGATAGAAATTATATTCTATGTAACTGTGTAGCTAGGTAAAACTTAGCTTATGTGTTGATCGTATATTCAAAGAGAAAATGTGAAGTTAAATTATATGACTAATGAATATCATATATATACGTAACTGTATTACGATAGGAATTCGAAAGTGTTGATTTGCTTTTCGTGGATAAACTACGCTAAAGGCAAGTTCTCTTACTTACACTCTTTTAAAGTGCAAGTATCCTAACCGACGCATTTACTTTATGCAAGGAAATCTATGATTGTGAAGGTTTCCTAACTTATACTCTTTTACTATGCAAGTATCCTATCTTGTGTATTGCGAACTAGTTTCCTATTTAATCGGTTGAATCGAATTAGCATACTTGAACTCTTATTTCATTAAAGCTATTATTCATGTTGAACTTAGTATTGTTCTTGAATATTGTGAAAGTGTCTATGCCATTTGATTCGGCTAGACTTATATTATTGAAAAGCGACCCAAACTAATTGATTGGTGCGGGATCTTGTATTTGACTGAGAAGAACAACCTTCTTTGAAGGGAATATATAATTGTCGGAGAACCGACGTGCACACTTGAGTATGGTTGATTGTTATGCATAACAAGGGTACTTTAGGCTGATCACCTGTTGTACCTGTTTTTGTTGGATTTTCAGTTTATTACTGTCAATTCTAGTAGAAGTTCATAGTCCGTAGTGACTACTCAGTATTCAATTATTTGAAATCTTGAATTGACTTATTATTGAATCATATTGATATTATCCTGTCCTTAGCGACTGATATTGAGAACTATTGATATTCTTGTTATTCTTGAACTATCAAATCTTGTTATACCCTTTCGAGAATTGAAAATCTTATTACTCACCCTTATTGTATATTACTTGCTGGGCAATTTGTGCTCATTCTTGCTTTCCCTAAAACATTTCAGTTAAGGCAGAGCATGGTGAACCTTCGGGCGTTGATAAGGGCAAGGGCAAAGCTACCAACTAGCTTATGTCTGTTATGTTTTAAATATATTCATATTGTATGAAGATGATGTAGTAAGACTGGATTTGATTATGTTTAAGCTTAAGTTAGATTATGTAATAAGTCGTTAACTGATATTATTAGGTAATCTATTAAGTACTGTAGGTTGCGAGACTTGGGGGAATAATTATAATAAATCATTGTAAATTATTCTAAATAGATTTTCCGCTGTGATCGTATGATATTTAATTATTATTATTGTGATGTATTACCATGAGCACGTGATGAACCGAATTCGAGAGACCAAGTGGCGGTTCTGGAATTTGGGGGCGTCACAGGTTGGTATCAGAGCTGTAGTTATAAACCTTAGGAACGAGTGTCCTTAGACTATAACTTAGGCGAACTTAGAAGTTAGGAAGGAGATAAAACTCATGTAGAGTTTCCTTGAGAGACTTAGTCTGTTATGAAATGTAACTTCATTCTATACAATGAACTTATATTTTGTTTAACATTCTAATGGAGATGCTATTTCTTGTCTTGTGTTTGTGAGTGTAGGATGACAGACACAGGGGTACCTAGTAGAGTTGTAGAGGAGGAGCCCAGGGATATACACGTAGTATACAAGGCACCTCTAGAGGCTACACCAGTGCAGGCAGTTGCACCATCCGAGTTTGATGACGAGGATGAGATCGAGATTGAGATAGAGACTGATCCAGAGGAGGAGCCGATGGAGGATGAGCCAGTAGAGGACTCTGATGAGGCTACTATAGAGGAACAGATGTTAGGCGAGTACGAGGAGCGTATTCTAGAGTTAGACTGTAGAGTTCAGGAGCTGGAGGCAGAGGCCCACGAGAGAGAGTCTGAGTTCCAGAAGCTGAGGGACGAGGACCACCAGAGGAAGCTGGCTATGCAAGAGTTAGAGGTGGAGATTGCCTACCGTAGGGAGGCAGGGATCCAGATGGGGACTCTATTTCACAGGTCAGTGGCTAGGAATGTAGATTTGGCAGAGAAGCTAGAAGAGGTTGAGCAGAGGGAGCTGAGTGAGAAGACTGAGAAAGAGGCACTCCGTACTCAGCTAGAGTTGGAGGTGATGGATAGGTTACACTTCGAGGAGAAGTGGGAAGCGTCTAATGAGAGAGCCGACGACCTTGAGGACGAGGTCAGGTGCAAGAAGAGAAAGATGAACAAGATGGGGTATGTGTTCCGTTCAGCTTTTGAAAGGGTGATTGATGGTGTGTACCACTACCCGGCAGAACAGGGACAGACTCTACATACCTTGAGCCGAGAGCTGGTTGCGTATATAGCACAGTTGGAGTACAAGAGCGCAGTGGAGCGCGGGATGATGGGATGAGATTTCCTTAGTCAGTCTAGTGGTAGTACTAGTTGTGTCTTTATGTATTGTATATACTATGTTGTAATCCCGATCTTTTGTGTAAGATGTGGGATGATGATGTAAACCCCGAGTTAGCTTTTGTTAGAGGGGTAGTATGGTAGTAGGTTGGTATATTCCCCGTCTTTTGTGATATTAGGGGATATATGTGATAACATTTATAGCAGTATGCTGGGGAAATCATGTAATGAAATGAAATGGCATATGAATATAAATGGAGTTGATTTTAGAAACGTGTTATAAATTTATTCTTTTAGTATTAAAAGAAATACTTAAGTAATATACTTGAATAATAATAAAATGAAAACTTGTGATACAGATAATGCCGCCCAGACGTAGATTGACAGCACCCGAAGAATCTGTTAACAATGAGAGAGAACAAGTAGACCCGATCCAGAAACTGGTAGACTTGTTAGGAGAAGCCTTAAGGGGAAGGAACAATGAACCCGTTCGCCCGAACCCTCAAACTGTGCCAGTAACAACCTTTAAAGACTTTAAGAGTGTAGGACCCCCGGAGTTCGAGGGAACTACCGACCCAATCATCGCACAAACGTGGATCAAAGAGATCGAAAAAGCTTTCACTATAGCTAGCGTAGGCGAAGATCAGAAGACGGTGTTTGCCACGTACATGATGAGGGGAGAAGCGAACTACTGGTGGGAGGCTAATCAACAAAGAGCTGGAGAAGGGATAATAGCTTGGGATAAGTTTAAGACACTGTTCTTCGAAAATTACTTTCCAAAAAGTATGAAGAATAGGATGGAGGTGAAATTCCTAGAGTTAAAACAAGGTGAGATGACGGTGGCGCAATACGCGGCTAGGTTTAACGAACTAGCGCGATTTGCGGAGCACCAAGTTGGTGATGAAGAGAGGAAGGCTAGACGCTTTGAACAAGGGTTGAAGCCATGGCTGTTCAATAAGGTATCAGTTCTTCAAATTGATTCCTTTGCAACATTACTGGAGAAGGCAATCATTGCGGAAGGCGGCAGTGAGGCCTTAAGTCAGTATAACAAAGAAAAGAAAGGAAAGAATACTGGAGGAGAGAATCGTACGGGAGGAAGTAGTAGCGGAGGAAGCAACTTGGGAAAGAGAAAGTGGGAGAATAATAACAACAACAAAAACAACAATAATCAATCAGGGAATTTTCGTGGAGGTTTCAAGAAGAGGGCTGAAGGATGCCCGAAGTGTGGGAAGAATCACCAGGGCGAGTGCTGGAAGGGACGTGGCACTTGCTACAACTGCGGACAGGAAGGGCACATCTCGCCCAACTGTCCAAAACCAAAGAAGATACAAGGATGCTTTGCTTGTGGCTCGACGGAGCACCGAATTAAGGACTGCCCAAAGAAGGGAAGTGGCGGGAGTAGTAATCAGCAAGGAGGCAACAAGCTGATGATCGATGGACCGGCACAATCCAACCGCCCAACCGCCAGAACTTTTAACATGACCGTCCAAGACGCAGTGGCTGCGAAGGATGTGGTGTCAGGTATAATCCCAATCAATGATATAAATGCTTATGTATTATTTGATTCGGGTGCCACCTGTTCTTTTGTATCTGAAGAATTTGCTAGTAGACTTAGTAAACCTCGAGAACTATTAGAAAATCCTTTGATCATAGAAGTTGCTAATAAGGAAGTGATCCCTGTAGAATACGTTTATCGAAATTGTCGCGCAAATATTAGTAAACATGAACTGAGCGTAGACTTGATTCCTATTAGACTGGGAGAATTTGACGTAATACTGGGAATGGATTGGTTGTATAACCATGCTGCGATAATTGACTGTCAGAACAAATGTGTGAACCTTCAGACTCCGAGTAAGTCTAAGGTAGTGTTTTATGGTAGCTCATCGCTTAAGCAATCGTGTTGCGTTACGATGATGCAGGCCAAGAAATTGTTAAGGAAAGGATGTGGAGGATATTTAGCTTACATCGTTGATACTCGGAAGAAGGGAGTAGAAATTAAGGATATATACGTAGTTAATGAATTCCAAGATGTGTTTCCGGACGATCTGCCTGGTCTTCCGCCAGACAGAGAAATCAAATTCGTAATAGACTTAGCACCGGGAACGGCACCGATTTCGAAAGCTCCATATCGTATGGCGCCAGTAGAAATGAAGGAATTAATGATGCAATTGCAAGAATTATTGGATAAGGGTTACATTCGACCGAGTGTTTCTCCTTGGGGAGCACCAGTTCTATTCGTTAAGAAGAAGGACGGATCGATGAGGCTCTGTATCGATTATCGAGAATTGAATAGAGTAACGATCAAGAACCGATATCCGTTACCGAGGATAGACGACTTATTTGATCAACTGAAGGGAGCAAAGTGTTTCTCAAAGATCGACCTACGAACAGGATATCATCAACTGAAGGTACGGGATGAGGACATACCAAAGACTGCGTTTCGAACCCGTTATGGACACTACGAGTTTTTGGTAATGTCATTCGGATTGACTAATGCTCCGGCAGCATTTATGGACTTGATGAACCGAGTTTTCAAGCCATACTTGGATAAATTTGTAGTGGTTTTTATCGACGACATTTTGATCTACTCAAAGACAGAGGAAGAACACGCCAAACATCTGAAGATTGTTTTGGAGGCGCTAAGGAAGGAGAAGATGTATGCAAAATTTTCTAAGTGCGAATTTTGGATGGAGAAGGTTCAATTCTTAGGCCACGTGGTGGATAAGAATGGAATCTCTGTAGACCCTGCGAAGGTTGAAGCAGTAAGTAATTGGGAACAACCGAGAACACCGACGGAGGTGAGAAGCTTTCTAGGGTTAGCTGGGTACTATCGAAGATTCATCCAAGATTTTTCTAAGATAGCAACCCCGCTGACCAATTTGACTAGAAAGACGGTGAAATTTGTATGGACCGACAAATGCGAAGAAAGTCTTCAAGAACTGAAAAGGAGATTGAGCGAAGCACCTGTATTATCATTACCAGATGATGCGGGAAATTTTGTGGTGTATAGTGATGCATCGCACAAGGGGCTTGGCTGTGTGCTCATGCAACATGGCAAGGTCATTGCATATGCATCACGACAATTAAAGGATTACGAAAAACGATACCCTACTCACGACTTAGAGTTAGCGGCAGTAGTTTTTGCGTTAAAGATATGGAGGCATTATCTATACGGAGAAAAATGTGAGATATACACGGACCACAAAAGTCTGAAATATATCTTCACACAGAAGGAGTTAAACATGCGACAGAGAAGGTGGTTAGAATTAATCAAAGACTATGACTGCGATATTCTTTATCACCCGGGAAAGGCAAATGTGGTTGCCGACGCTCTGAGCAGGAAAGGAAGGGAGAAGTTGTTTAATTTGACGACTCAGGAAGAGTTGATAAGAGAGATGGAGAAATTGGAGATAGAAGTAAAAGGACCAGAAAAGTCTGGTGAGAAGTTAATTGTAATGGAAGCTTGTCCGACGTTGTTGAATAGAGTAAAGGAAGCTCAGGAAAAGGATGAAGAGTGTGAGAAAATCCGAAAGAGGATCACAGAAAGTGAGGGAGAAAAATTTCGAATGGATAAAGACGGTATTTTGAGATTTGAAGGGAGAGTGTGGGTACCAGCGGTAACTGAGTTGAGGGAAGAGATTTTGCACGAGGCACACAATACGACATATTCCGTTCATCCGGGAGGCACAAAGATGTACCGAGATCTAAGGCAACATTTTTGGTGGCCTAATTTGAAACGGGAAGTCGCAGAGTGCGTCAGTAAATGCTTGACTTGCCAACGCGTTAAAGCAGAACATCAGCGGCCAAGTGGTTTACTACAACCATTAGAAATACCAGAGTGGAAATGGGAGCATATTACCATGGACTTCGTGGTAGGACTTCCAGTTACACAGAAAGGTTATGATGCTATTTGGGTTATCGTGGATCGACTAACGAAGACCGCACACTTTCTACCAATCAAGATCCGCTACAGTTTGAACCAATTAGCAAGCCTATATGTAAAAGAAATTATTTCACGACATGGAGTGCCGGTGTCAATTGTCTCTGATCGAGATCCGCGCTTCACGTCCAATTTTTGGAAGAGTTTGCAAGAAAGAATGGGAACGCAGTTGAGGTTGAGTACAGCTTATCATCCTCAAACAGACGGACAAAGTGAGCGAACAATACAAACGCTAGAAGACATGCTTAGGACTTGCGTGATGGATTTTAAGGGAAATTGGGACGACCACCTACCCTTAGTAGAATTCGCATATAATAATAGCTACCATGCGAGTATTGGCATGCCACCGTACGAAGCTCTTTACGGGAGAAAGTGCAGAACGCCGTTATGTTGGGACGAAGTCGGAGAACGACGAATACTCGGACCAGAGTTAGTTCAACAAACCGCAGACGTGGTGACAGTGATAAGAGCCAGACTTGTAGCAGCTCAAGATCGCCAGAAGAAATACGCAGATTTGCATCGGCAGGACCGAGACTTCAAAGTCGGCAGTTTCGTATTCTTAAAGGTATCTCCATGGAAGGGAAAAATCCGTTTCGGCAAGAAAGGAAAATTGAGTCCAAGATTCATAGGACCGTTCGAGATACTGAAGCGAGTGGGCGAAGTGGCATACAAAGTTGCGTTGCCACCCGAACTGGAGCATATCCACAACGTGTTTCACATTTCCGTGTTGCGACCGTACAAGGCCGACTACAAGCACGTGATTTCTTACGAGCCCATTCAAGTGGAGAAGAACTTGGCGTATGAAGAAATTCCTGTCCAAATATTAGATAGGAAAGAACAAACTTTGAGAAATAAAGTTATTTCATCTGTAAAAGTACTTTGGCGTAACCACGATGTCGAGGAGGCAACGTGGGAGTTAGAAGATAGGATGATGAGGGACTATCCCCATCTATTTGTGTAACCTTGTAGCAATTCCGGGACGGAATTTTTATAAGGGGGGGAGGATGTAATACCCGAGAATTTCCATATATTATTAAATAAATATATTAATGGAAATGAGAATTTATTTGAATATAAATGATTTTGTGTTATGAGATGAATTAATTCAATTATATATAATTGAATAATTATAATAATTGAGAAATTGGTGGAGTTTGTGATAAACTCGTTGATTGCCTTGTGTGGCACAGTGGCGTAATATAAGAATGATTATATTAATTTAAGTGAACAATTAATCTATATTAATTGTTAATCGAAGAATATTAATTAACTGTTATAAAATACTAATGAGGATCGATTAACAATATGTGATTATTATTATTGCAAGAAACTTAATAATAATGAGCAACGTGTTTATAAATACAATAAGATTTATATCAAAGTGATAATTAATCATATAAGGGTTAATTAAATTGTTATGGAGGTTAACAATTATATTGATGGATGTAGGATATGTGTATATTATTAATTAATATTCAAATTATAAGATGAGAAATTATATGTGCAAGCATGCGAATTAAATGTATAGTAACTATATGTTATGATATGTGTAAGTGACAAATGATGTGTGGATATACATTAAAATAATGTATCATGGATCTATTATAAATAATTGTTGAGTAATACAATTTAATAATATATGATATAATGTAATGTGGTAGTATCCGATGGTATTATATCAGTAAGATAAACGTACCTGGATTATATGTGTGTAAATTACACTTATTACATTATGTGAAGTACATTGTGATTTAAATTATAACCTAAGAGTACATATATATATAACATATGTATATGGTGTGTATATACAAGTGTAGTATTTGCAAATGCTGAGGAGTTAAATCAATTGTCTCATTTTAAGTGTCCCATTTGCTCTTCACGTGCTTGACATACAGCTAAGGCCTATTCCTTCTTCTTCTCCCCAAACTCAGCAACTAGCATTTCATAGCTCATGATTGTGGAGGGAGTGGGATTCATGATGAATCCAACCACTAATTACCTACCCTTTGATAACCTTCATGCATTCCTATAATCCGTTAGTTTGATATGGGATACAATTGCTTTGTCTGTATAATGGGAGTTCTATAAATATAGCCTCATCTCCTTCACATTTCTTTTGCTGAGCATTTTGGCTAAGTGAGACTAGAGAGCATATATATATATATATATCAGTGTTATTGAGATAGCAGCAAGCTTAAATCATTTACAGAGGTATAAATCCTCTTCGTATCTTCATTGTCATTTTCTGTCAAAATTTCTATTCGTGAATTCTTGATTTCAGTTGGAAGTTATGGTTTTGTGAATTGAGAATAATAATTAGTTGTTTAAAGGACTTATATATGTGATTAGAATTACTATATATGCTTCATTGCTCTTCAATTTCATTTTTGGTGTTTCCATTTCTGAGATTTCTGTAAAAACATCAAATATCGTGAAATTGGTTGGTGTTCATGAAATTGGGAATTGATAATTGCTATTGACTATTATATAAGCATATATGTACGTGTTAGTAAGTTAAACAAGTCTAATAGCATTTGGGTATGTTGAAATCGATGAAATGGGAGGTTTTTGGTCGGATTTCGCTGCAGTCTGAACTGCAGAAAACTGCCTCGACGCCGCAGCGCCGCAGCCCGCGCCGCAGCGCCACTCGCGCCGCATCCCGCGCCGCAGCGCCGCACGCAGCGCCACTCGCGCCGCAGCGCCAGTAGTGAGCTGCTGTGCCGCGCCGCAGCGCCAGCCTCTGTGTTCAGTTTTTCTGCATTCTGCAACAAAACTGTTATGAACTAATTGTTTGATTTTTGTTTAAACAAGCATGAAAGCATGATTAATACTTATATATAAACCTAATGAGGCAATGTGAGCATGTTTTAGTATATTAGCATGCATGGTTAACCAAACGACATATAGTTTGAAAACGAACTTAAAGTTTCATGAACGACGTTAACATATATGAAGCATGTTAATATTCTGACTTTCGAGACATGTTAGTATGACCTAGAAACACATGAAATGCATACTAACTTATGTATATAGGTTCCGTGATATAATATGGACATGTGAACCCAACTAGTGCACCTTTCTAACAAAAATACAAGTTTTGAAGGTTGATATTGACATGTAAAAACCATGTATACATTCTGACTTTTCGAGCATGTTTATAGGGCCTTGAAATACATGAAAAGCATGTTAACTTGTGTATATGGGTTTCATAAGGAAGCATGAACATGATAGACCTTATTAATGAACTATACTAACAAAGTATAAGCTTTGAACGTGAACGTTGGTATGTTATGACGAGAATTAGAATTTGACATTTATGAACACATGTGATAGTACTCTTAGACTCATTCATGTGTCATGCATGTATATATACCATGATTAGTTGCCATGATTAAAGTTTAGCATGAACAAAGCATGTTTTCAAGATAATAACAATGCTAGCTACATATATGCAATACGAGTACTCATGAGCATGACTAATACAAGTTATATGAATATCTTATGTGTTTAAAAGCGACCATGTTAGACCATATGAGTTCGTGTCCTTGAATGGCTTTAAGTATTAACTTAAGAACCTATACCATGTACGATTGGATTTGGAAAAGTTATACAAGCATGTAAAGTATCCTTTAAATATGAATACATGCTACGTGATATTATATGATGTTACTTGAACCCGATTTTGACGGTTAACTTAAGGAGATGCCGTAACTTGCTAAAATGAAATATATTTAGTATTGATTGTGGTCTTATGAGATATTAATAATATGCAAGCATGTTTGCTAATTGTTGAGATCTTATATAATATGAGAATGCGTTTAAACTCTAAAGAAGGAACGTTAAGGATAGAAATTATATTCTATGTAACTGTGTAGCTAGGTAAAACTTAGCTTATGTGTTGATCGTATATTCAAAGAGAAAATGTGAAGTTAAATTATATGACTAATGAATATCATATATATACGTAACTGTATTACGATAGGAATTCGAAAGTGTTGATTTGCTTTTCGTGGATAAACTACGCTAAAGGCAAGTTCTCTTACTTACACTCTTTTAAAGTGCAAGTATCCTAACCGACGCATTTACTTTATGCAAGGAAATCTATGATTGTGAAGGTTTCCTAACTTATACTCTTTTACTATGCAAGTATCCTATCTTGTGTATTGCGAACTAGTTTCCTATTTAATCGGTTGAATCGAATTAGCATACTTGAACTCTTATTTCATTAAAGCTATTATTCATGTTGAACTTAGTATTGTTCTTGAATATTGTGAAAGTGTCTATGCCATTTGATTCGGCTAGACTTATATTATTGAAAAGCGACCCAAACTAATTGATTGGTGCGGGATCTTGTATTTGACTGAGAAGAACAACCTTCTTTGAAGGGAATATATAATTGTCGGAGAACCGACGTGCACACTTGAGTATGGTTGATTGTTATGCATAACAAGGGTACTTTAGGCTGATCACCTGTTGTACCTGTTTTTGTTGGATTTTCAGTTTATTACTGTCAATTCTAGTAGAAGTTCATAGTCCGTAGTGACTACTCAGTATTCAATTATTTGAAATCTTGAATTGACTTATTATTGAATCATATTGATATTATCCTGTCCTTAGCGACTGATATTGAGAACTATTGATATTCTTGTTATTCTTGAACTATCAAATCTTGTTATACCCTTTCGAGAATTGAAAATCTTATTACTCACCCTTATTGTATATTACTTGCTGGGCAATTTGTGCTCATTCTTGCTTTCCCTAAAACATTTCAGTTAAGGCAGAGCATGGTGAACCTTCGGGCGTTGATAAGGGCAAGGGCAAAGCTACCAACTAGCTTATGTCTGTTATGTTTTAAATATATTCATATTGTATGAAGATGATGTAGTAAGACTGGATTTGATTATGTTTAAGCTTAAGTTAGATTATGTAATAAGTCGTTAACTGATATTATTAGGTAATCTATTAAGTACTGTAGGTTGCGAGACTTGGGGGAATAATTATAATAAATCATTGTAAATTATTCTAAAATAGATTTTCCGCTGTGATCGTATGATATTTAATTATTATTATTGTGATGTATTACCATGAGCACGTGATGAACCGAATTCGAGAGACCAAGTGGCGGTTCTGGAATTTGGGGGCGTCACATTATCTATCATAATTAAAAAAAATACCTGAAATTCAGCCCAAACTGCATCCTTGTGGGCGATAGGTGTGGTCGCCCACGTAATCACAGGTGTGGGCCAATTCTGTAAGCACAATTGTGATATGCACTTGACGATCTTATTATCTGAAAAATCACTATAATATACAATAATTTACATCAAAGATAAGTAGATATATTAAAGCAATTTACATTAGTTATATATCTTGTATAAATGGAATCTAAAATGCTTATATATAAATGATGCGGGACGTACGTGCTATTCGGAGGAGGACGAATCTGAATAAGAATCCGATCATCCGGATTAGTAGGGGCCTTGGGCACATGATTAGGCCCTCTACCCAAGCCACGCTTTTTCTGCGCTGCTTCAGAAGCCATCTATATATTACAAATTTCAAAATGTTAGTATGAGTTATATTTGATTACATGTATATATGAATATAAATTGACAATAATGACAGGAAATTGCATTTAAATAGTTAAGTACATAAACATGTCAGTGATATAAAGATGTTAGTATGAGTTATATTTGATTACATGTATATATATGAATATAAAATGACAATAATGACAGAAAATGCTAAACATGTAATGCTAAACATACATTTCATTTGTTCAAGTGTCAATGTCTGATTCAGAATCATCTTGTATACGTATTGCAGATTCATAACCATCATCTGCTTCAGATTCAGTGTCAGATTCAGTTAGTAACTCTTCCTCCTCAGTATCAATGTCATCTAACACAAGTATTGACTCAGGATCTAATTCATGTGGTTCATCTCCACCATCTAACTGGATTACTTCATTGTCGTCCTCCACATTTATTATAGTTTGAGCATGAAGCATATGCTCTTGGTAAATCTCCCCATCAACTACTTCTACACGACTGTGCGCGGGAGTATGAATTACAACTTGCCAATCTGTAGGCGGTCTATCCCTTTTCCTAATAGGACTAGGAGTGTAGTATACTTGTACTGTTTGAGTTGGTAAAATAAATGGTTCGTTGGAGTACGCAGACCTATGGAGGTCAATATCGACGATTCCATGTCTGTCAACACGTATCTCTTTTTCTGAATCAAACCAACGACACTTGAACAAGTTAATATGACCCCCGTACGTGCCCTTGTACGACAACTCTACGATTTCCTCCAACTCCCCATAAAAGGCATGACCAAGCTCATTGTAACAATCTCCTTGGACACACACTCCAGAGTTTGTTGTTCTTTTACCGCGCCCATATGGCTTTGTATGAAATTCACAACCATTTATTTTGTAACCATTGTGGCTGACTTGGTCCCTATCTGGTCCCATAGCTAGGACTTGTACATTAGCCGGAATCGTTGATCCCTCAGTCAAAGCCTACAAAAACTCCATCTTATTAAATGAAGTCATCGTTAATATGGAGTATATATATATATATATATATGTCGTGCTTAAGAAATTGAACTTACTTTGTCCTTTAGCCAAAGTGCAAATTTTTTATCACGATTGATTTGAATATCTTTATCAGTTATGTCGGGATGCTTCACTTTTAACTCGTCATCGTACAATCTATACAATGTTATAAACATTAATATATTGGAATGTATATTACATGTCATTGAAAGTTAAGGGATAAATTTTCAAGTTTACGTGTGTACCTCACAAATTGGTCAATCTCCTCGCAATTGAGAAGAATGTAAGTATGTGCAGCATATAATTCCAGCTTAGAGAGGAATATGCGCTTCCCTTTTCCATAAGCGCGGCCCGATAGACCAAATACAGAAAGCCGACCATTTAGTTCAACATTTCCCCCATCATCATGTCTCAAGACTCGATTGGCCTTTGTCAAGACTTCGTCCGAAAAATAGTCTGAGACAAACGTAGATATCTCATCGAAACTGTATGCCTCACATATCGACCCCTCGACATAAGCTCTATTCTTAACCTTCCTCTTAAGGTTTCCCATCACCCTTTCGAAAGGGTACATCCATCTATATTGAACTGGACCCCCAATACGAGCTTCATAGGGAAGATGGATTTGCAAATGCTCCATGGAGTCAAAAAAACCAGGCGGGAATATTTTTTCCAGTTTACACGTGATCTCTATGATGTTATTCTCAAGTAGAGACATGTCCTTCTCATTTAATGTTTTTGAACATAAGTCTTTGAAGAAACGACTAAGATCCGTCAAAGCATCCCATATTGGTTTATCAAGCAGATCCCGAAATGCTATAGGCATGAGTCTCTCCATGAACACATGACAGTCATGACTCTTCATCCCTTGCAATTTTCCACCCGTAACACACCTTGCAATGTTTGACGCATATCCATCTGGTAGTTTCAGAGACTTAACCCATGTGCACACATCTTCAACTTGCTTTTTGGACAATGTGTACCTTGCATGCGGTTTGATAATCTTACCATTAGGAGATTCATAAAGTTCTAATTCAGGACGCTTACAAATATCTTTCATGTCCAAACGTGCCTTATCATTATCTTTTGTCTTCCCCGTAACATTCATCACGGTGTTAAACACATTGTCGAACACATTCTTCTCAATATGCATCACATCTAGATTCTGACGAATCAAATTTGTAGACCAATAAGGTAATTCCCAAAAGATGCTTCTCCGAACCCAGTTATGAGACTCGCCAAACCCATTGATTATGTTTGTGGCATCAATCTTACCAAATGGGATGACCGGCAATCTCATCACACGGTCACGCATCTCCGTCCCCGACAATCGCGGTGCAGGAATATCATTCTCTACTTTCCCTTTCCTGAAGTGTTCTCTATTTCTTCAAAACGGGTGGTCTACCGGCAAGAAACGACGATGACAGTCAAACCAGCAAGGCTTTCGACCTTTTGATAGATTGAAAGACTTTGTATGCTCCATACAATACGGACAAGCCAACTTCCCTTGTGTACTCCATCCAGCTAACATACCATAGGCAGGGAAATCACTTATAGTCCACATAACCGCTGCCCTAAGGTTAAAATTTGTTTTCGTTGCAACATCCCAAGTCTGTACTCCATCCTCCCACAATACCTTCAACTCATCTATAAGAGGTCTCAAGTAAACATCTAAGTTCTTTCCAGGACTCTTAGGACCAGGAACCACGAGTGAAAGAAACAAGTATGATTGTTTCATACACATCCATGGAGGCAAGTTGTACGGAGTAACAATCACAGGCCAACATGAGTACGGAACAGCTGAGTGGCCGAACGGGTTGAATCCATCAGTGGACAAACCAAGCCTCACATTTCTACGTTCCAATGCAAATCCAGGATGTGCTAAGTTAAAATCCTTCCAAGCCTGCCCATCTGCGGGATGGTTAAGTTCTCCATCTTTAGCTGGAGATTTCGCATGCCAAGTCATATGTTCAGCTGTTCTTGAAGACATGTACAACCTTTTTAACCGATGCGTAATTGGAAAATACCTTAAAATCTTAAAAGGTATACTTGTCTTTTTTGTAGTCACACCCTCTTTATTAGGCCTGAACCGATCATGACTGCAAAACGTGCACCTTGTCTTTTGTTCATTTTCCTTATAAAACAACATGCAATCGTTCGAACATGCATCGATCTTTTGGTCTCCAAGACCCAACTTCTTCACCATTTTTTTACAGTAGTAGTAGTTATCGGGTAATTTTTCATCGTCTGGCAACATACTCTTAATGGCCTTCAATAGCGACTCAAAACACTTATGGCTCATGTTGTGATCAGCCTTGATGTTAAGTAATGTCGCCACTGCAGACAATGTAGTGTGCTTGGTGCAACCATGCCACAACGGCTCGCTACCCTCGTCTAACAACTTAAAGAACGCTTTGGCATCAGAATTCATAGGTTGCTCTCTGCCTTGTTCCCAATCAAAATCCGGCCCTGCAATATCATGAACCATGGCATTCATACGATGGGTACTGCTGCCCGGAGTGTGTACTTGTGCATAGCCACTATCTCTTCTCTGCCCATGTGCCCACCAGCATTCTTCATAATTTCTCATGAACCCAGAAACAAGTAAATGATAGTTTACTATGTCTCTGTCTATATAATTTTGATTTTTACACTTCAAACAAGGGCATCTTATCTTGTTCTGACCATTCACACATTCCGGATGACTATATGCATAATCTAGAAACACTTGACAACCAGTTCTAAATTCAGTTGTAGCACCTATTTGGGAACTTGACTTTCGTTTTCTCATCTAACTTCGGTCTGAATAAAGGTCCATGATACCACGGTACCTATTGCAAACAAGAATTATTGTATCCCCTTGTTAGATATTTACAATTCAGCCCAATGTCATTTATGATGCATATAAATACATATAGATGTATCCTTATGTAAGCATATTACTTGAGCATACTTGTAAGCATATGCGTTAAGCATACTTGTAAGCATATGACTTGAGCATACTTGTAAGCATATGATTAACATTTAAGCATAATTGTAAACATATGACTTGGGCATATACACGTATATGATTAACATTTCAACATACATGTAAGCTGTTATTGTTTGAGGGTGTTCAAACAACAACACAGCTCCAACCATACATGTTCAAACCATACTTCTCCCATCTTCAAGCTTCAAAGGAAACTAGTTGATTGGTGACGCGTTTAATTCTCTTGTCAGAATACTTTCGTCCTGCCTGGATTTATGATATAGCTGTAGAATCCTAACTTGATTAGTCATAGTTCTTCTATAGGATCATAGATTATTCTTGTTAACATAACCTAAGCCCCTTGAACCTATAACATCTTCCCATTATAACAGTTCAACTAGATCAATTTCATTCTTGTTCTTTTTGTTTAGTGTTTAATTAATTTTGCTTCCTAGATAACCCTTTATATTTGATACTAATAGTCTATGCTTTATATGTGAAGAAGAGGAGCTTACATAGAGAAGACTCGGCAAGGCAGTTCATCCGATGCTCTATTCTTTTGGATGTCAGTCATTTTCTTATTCTTTTTTGAAGCAAGTTTGTAGTAGGTTATATTAAGATTGTGTTTTGTACCTAAAAATATTAGGCACTATTTTCTAGCTGTTCTGTTATGCAAACTAAGTAAACTGTATGTGATTATATATGTGGGTTGTATGCCTCCTATTCGTTGGTCGTAAATAAATTCTCATCCATCCAACAGTAGAGATATATTTTGACTTGTCAAGTCAATCAAAGAACTTTTTTTCAAAGTTTAAATGAATTAATATATATTTTAAAAACTGACTTTAAAGTTCATAATATTTTTTTATATTTTTAAATTGAGGAGAAATTTAGTGAATTTGCTTACTTATAGTATTAGCTTTTTAACTTATTAGTACACTATTTTATTGAAACCATACCTTTTCCATTTTAATGTGTCAAGAAGTAATATTTCTTGTTGCCGTTGGTGGTAGAGTTTGTTGACTTATAATTTATTTTTTTAACTAAGAAAAATAAGATACTAAGAAAAAGAGAAGATTCATTGATATTGGGTGGGTAAGCCAAGTAAAGGCTGTGCTTTTTTATTTATGGTAGACTTGTTTAAAATTATTTGGGATTCCTAATACCTAATTCATAATATAGCATCTAAGTTTGCATATTGGAAAATCAGTACTCTATATTGGGTTGGGTTGGCTATTACAATTATAAAATTATAATAGCTTTTTTGCAAACGGGAGGGAGTAGTCGGATAGTAGTATATATATTTCTATCGGCTAAATTTATTATAAATTCATTTATGCTGAGGATGGATTGAAAAATAGAACGGAATGATTTTTAAGAATATCTCATGTTTACATATATTAGTCGTTGTTGTTAATTCGTTTAATCGAATAAGCTCACTTAAACACATACTTTGAATATAAAAATTCTCCACATTAATTTAATCAATATAACACATATAATTAAATTACTCTACCATAAATTCATCAATTTATTATTTAACTCAATAATTGAATTATCAAAAATATTTATTTAATTCAATAAATATTCAAAGTAAATTACAAAAATCTCGTTCGTCACATCTTTCCCCCCTTAAAAGGATTCTGTCCACAGAATCACAGTTCAACTAAATTCGTCCCGTTACATTCTCCCCCCTTACAAAGATTCTGTCCCCAGAATCGCATTCACATAAATTAAGTAAATAAATGTGGGTAATTCTTTATCATATGCTCTTCGAGTTCCCACGTAGCTTCTTCAGCATTGTGGTTCCTCCAAATTACTTTAACAGAAGGTATAACTTTGTTTCTGAGAACTTGCTCCTTCCTGTCAACGATTTGAATAGGAATTTCTTCATAGGATAAGTCTTTCTCAAAATATTGGGGTTCATATTCAATCACATGTTTGTAATCGGGCTTGTAGGGTCATAAAACTGAAACATGGAAGACGTTGTGAACATTCTCGAGTGCCGGAGGTAAGGCTACCACATATGCAACTTCTCCGATCCTTCGCAGTACCTCAAAGGGTCCAATGAAACCTCGGGCTCAATTTCCCCTTCTTTCCGAATCTAATCTTCCCCTTCCAAGGAGAGACTTTCAAAAACACATAGCTACCCGGTTCAAATTCAATATTCTTACGGTGTGGATCGGCGTACTTCTTCTGCCTATCTTGAGCTGCTACCAGTCTTTTTCTGATCACTTTGACTATCTCTGCTGTCTACTATACCAGTTCTGGACCTAGTAGTTGTCTCTCACCAACTTCATCCCAGTATAGCGGAGTTCTGCATTTTCTTCCGTACAACGCTTCATAAGGCGGCATGCCAATACTAGCGTGGTAACTGTTGTTGTAACTGAATTCCACAAGCGGTAGGTGGTCATACCAGTTGCCTTTGAAATCCATGATGCATGCTCTCAGCATATCTTCCAAAATCTGGATAGTTCTTTCGCTCTGCCCGTTGGTTTGAGGGTGATAAGCTGTACTCATTCTCAACTGTGTCCCTATGCATTCCTGTAGTCGCTTCCAGAATTTTGATATGAAGCGTGGATCTTGGTCAGAAACAATCGACACTGGAACTCCATGCCTCGAAACAATCTCTTTCACATATAACCTTGCCAACTGGTCTAAGTTGAATCTGATTTTGATTGGAAGGAAATGTGCGAATTTCGTCAGTCGGTCAATGATAGCCCATACTGCGTCGTAGCCTTTCTGAGTTGTCGGAAGGCCAACCACGAAATCCATCGTAATGTGTTCTTATTTCCATTCTGGGATTTCCAGGGGTTATAGTAAACCACTCAGTCTCTGATGTTCTGCTTTCATTTTCTGACAGGTCAGACACTTTGCAACACACTCAGCAACATCTCATTTCAAATTTGGCCACCAGAAGTGCTGTCGAAGATCCTAGTACATCTTGGTACTACCGGGGTGAATTGAATACCGTGAGCTATGAGCCTCGCTCAAAATGTCCTCCTTAATCTCTGACACTGATGGTACCCAAACTCTGTTCTCAAATCTGAGTAGTCCCTCACTGTCTATCTTGAATCTCGGTTCGGTTCTTTCAGATATCTTTTTCTTCACCTTTTCACATTCTTCGTCCAGAAGTTGAGCCTCCTTAACTTTATCTAGCAAAGTTGTACCAGCTTGCAGCTGAAACAGCTTCTCGTCAATCTCCATCGGACACTTCACTTCCAATTCTAGCTCCTCCATTGCCAAAATTAGCTCCTCCTGAGCAGTCAACATCATCAATTTCTCCCGACCTTTTCTTCTTAAGGCGTCAGCAACCATATTAGCCTTACCCGGATGGTATAAGATCTCACAGTCATAGTCCTTAATCAACTCCAGCCACCTTCTCTGGCGCATATTTAGGTCCTTCTGTGTAAAAATATATTTCAAACTCTTGTGGTCTGTATATATTTCACACTTCTCTCTATAGAGATAGTGTCTCTAGATTTTCAAAGCAAATACCACTACAACTAACTCCAAGTCATTGGTCGAATACCCCTTCTCATAGTCTTTCAATTGTCGTGACGTATACGCAATGATCCTGCCATTTTGCATAAGCACACAACCTAGTCCTTTATGCGACGCAACACTATAAACCACAAAATTTCCTGTGTCGTCCAGAAGAGATAACACAAGTGCTGAACTCAACCTCTTCTTAAGCTCTTGGAAGCTTTCCTCACACTTCTTCGTCCAAACATATTTCACCAATTTCCTAGTCAAATTCGTCAGCAGAGTTGCGATCTTGGAAAAGTCCTGAATGAATCTTCTATAATAACCTGCCAATCCAAGAAAACTTCTCACTTCCGACGACGTTTTCGGCTGATCCCAGTTCATCACAGCTTTAACTTTAGAGGGATCTATCGAAATTCCGTCCTTGTCGATCACATGTCTAAGAAATTGCACTCTTTTAATCAAGAATTCACATTTCAAAAATTTGGCGTACAACTTCTCTCTTCTCAACGCCTCTAATGTTAAGTTCAGATGCTCTACATGTTCTTCCTTGGTCTTCGAGTATACCAAAATGTCATCGATAAACACCACCACAAATTTGTCCAAAAACGGCTTGAACACTCCATTCATTAAGCCCATAAATGCTACAGGAGCATTCGTTAGACCAAATGACATCACCAGAAATTTGTAGTGACCATATCGAGTCCTAAATGCTGTCTTCGGAACATCCTCTGGCCTCACCTTCAGTTGATCATAACCACTCCTCAAGTCTATCTTTGAAAAGTATCTTGCTCCCTTCAATTGGTCAAACAGATCGTCGATCCTCGGTAATGGATATCTATTCTTAATGGTGACCTTATTCAGTTCTCTGTAGTTGATGCAAAGCGGTATCGTCTCGTTCTTCTTCTTCACAAACAACACCGGAGCTCCCCACGGCGATACGCTCGGTTGGATGTACTTCTTGTCCAGTAACTCTTGCAGTTGTACCATCAACTCTTTCATCTCTATCGGAGCCATCCGGTACGGTGCCTTCGATATTGGAGCAGTTCCTGGCTCCAAATCGATCACAACCTCAACCTCTCTGTCTGGCAGAAGTCCTGGCAGATCGTCCAAAAATACATCTATGAAGTCCCTCACGACTGCTATATCTTTCACTTTTGGGATCTCTTTACAACTATCGACTATGTAGGCTAAATATCCTACACAGCCTTGTCTTAACAACTTCCTGGCCTGCATCATCATCAGACAACTCGCTTGTCTAGGCGACTTGCTGCCATAAAACACAACCTTTGACGGAGTCATAAGGTTAATACATTTCCTCTGGCAATCAATTACAGCCCCATAATTGAATAGCCAATCCATTCCCAGGATAACATCGAATTCCCCAAGCCTAATCAGGATAAGATCTACGTTCATAATGTTACCCTTAATATCCACCCTACAGTTCTTGTGTACGTACTTAACAGGGATCACTTTTCTATTCGCAATTTCTATGTTCATGGGGTATTCTAACTCGTCCATAGGTAATTCTAAGTTCTTAGCAAAGTTATCGGATATAAATGAACAAGTAGCACCCGAATCAAATAGTACATAAGCATTAACTTTATTGATCAGAATGATACCAGACACCACATCGCGAGACTGCCCTGCATCCTGCACTGTCATATTGAAGGTCCTGGCGGTCGGTCGATTGGTTGCGGTTGGTCCCGTGATAATTAGAGCACTTCCACCGCTTTTTCCTTTGTTCCCTCCTAATCCTGTACCTCCAGATCCCTTCTTGGGACAGTCTTTTACCAAATGGTCCTTTGAGCCGCAACTAAAGCAAGCGCCCTTCTTTGGGTTAGGGCAGTTAGGTGCTATGTGGCCTTCCTGACCACAATTGTAGCACACTCATTTTCCCTTCATACAGACCCCCAGGTGAGCTTTCCCGCAGGTCGGACAAGCTTCGATCCTCTTCTTTTGACCTCCTTGCTAATTTACAGTTGATGAGTTGTCGGTCCACCTCCTCTTCTGATTGTTACTTCCCCACGTGTTGCTACCACTAGCCTTGTTAACTCCTTCACCTTCACTCTTCTTCCTTTTCTGATCTTGGTCATACTTTGTAACAGCATCACTCCCACCTTCAGCGAGAATGGCCTTCTCTAGCACCCCAGTAAAAGTGTTCAATTAGAACATTGAAACTTTGCTATACAACCAGGGCTTCAGGCCCTGTTCAAACCTCCTTGCCTTCCCTTGATCGGTGTGCACTTGATACGTGGCAAACCTTGCCAACTCATTGAATTTCACCGCATACTCTGATACGGACATATTCCCCTGTTTCAGCTCCAGAAACTAAAACCTCCATTTGATTCTACGAGCTGGTCAAAAAATATATCTCGAAGAACATCTCTTTGAAGCTCTCCCAGATAATCACACCTTCTCCTCCCCAAACCTTATTCGCTTGCCACCAATAACTGGCTTCGAATTTCAGCATAAACGTTGTGTAGGCAGTTTTCTGGTCTTCTCTGACTCTAGCGACATCAAAAACTTTCTCCATCTCCATAACCCAGGTTTGAGTTTCCATCGGGTTCATGCTGCCTTTAAACTCTAGCAGTCCCACCGCCTTGAAGTCCTTGAAAGTTGTGTTCGGTGGAGCTTGAGGTTAGTTGTTAAGCGCTCCAGCAAGTAAGTTCGCCAACTGCTGAACGGGGTTAGCATTGGCGTTGTTGTTGTTGTTTGTTTGTTGACCCCTCTTGGGCCTGTTGATGGTTAGGTCGTCCTCTTGGCGGCATTTTTCTGTTAAGAAATACACTTATTAGATCTTTATTCAATTCTCTAAATATCTAAAGCTTAACTTAAACATTTAGACACAATTAGTCAACACATTATCTCACATAAATTCTTATATATTATTAAATCCAAAGTTTTAACATAATACGATAGCATCACTACTTTTTACATCAACTATCCCGAGATAAAGAATCTACATGATTTAAAACATAAAATATTCCTATGTTTATAAACACATTGGAATTTACATTATTAACTACCAGATAGGTTTCACAAAATCAAATGTTCCTATCACTGCCCATTAAGGCGACGAATAGCTTTGCCACGCTCTTCTTCCATAATCCAGGACATCGTCCTGTGATCTAGCATGTACGACGGCAGTCCTTCGAACTGAATTGGGTACCTCATAACCCGATCCTGGGCCTCGTCAATTGCATACTGAAGCGTAGAGTACGTCTTCTCAAGCTTGGCCTTCTTCGCCCGACAGTTGTCTTCTGCGAGATCTGCTCGTCGTGATTCCCTTACCCAGACCTCCTCTGCTATAGCCAGCCTTGCTGATTTATCTTTTAGTTCATTCTTCAATTCCTCTATTTCCTCTGACTTCTGCTCGATTTGACCCTTCTCGTGAGCCAAATCCCACTCTACATTCCCCAGACGTGTGTAAAGAGCCTCAACCTCTCCATCCCTCAGCTCGATGGTAGACTGCTGAGTAACCGACCGCTCCCTCAGCTCCTGAATAGTCTCCCTCATCTCCTGAACAGTATCACATAACTCTATGTTACGGTCATACAACTCGTCATACATCTCTGCACTGATGGAGCTCGGTGGGAACTCTTCAGGGTCTTCCTCCTCCTCTTCGGCTGTCTCAGCCTGAACCTCAATCTCCTCAGGGTCTTCCTCAGAGTCCTCCTCTGAATCAAACACCGGCACATACTCCTGACTAATGACTGTGATCAAGGGTGATGGCTCTCGTCGGACTAACTGCTCCCAGACTACGTGGATGTCTCTAGCCTCTAGGGGTACAAGGTTCCTGGACTGACTACGTTCTCTAGCATCCGTCATCCTGACAAATAAAATTTTAAGTCTTAGTTATTACGTGATGTTAATCGATACTCGAGCATATAAGTATAAGCACATAGCACATAGGGTAAGATATTATCTTTCTTAGAACTCGATAAGAGTTATCATTACTATATTCTCAATCTCTTAAAAAGGCTACTATCCTAAGGTTTTCCCCCACCTAAGGTTCATAACCTACAGCTCTGATACCAACCTGTGACACCCCCAAATCTGGGTACTTCAATTCCATGGGACTTGGTGTTCGCTGTACAAATGTCATCTATCTGTCTACCCATAATCAATGCAAACCATGCAATAAATAGAAATAAATCCTCCCCTTATGGGGTTACAACATCTGAAAATAATTACAATCCCAGGTCATACTAACCTTAAACATCTGTGCGGAACAAAAACAAATAATTAGTCTTACACAACTTTAACATAAACTTAAACAATAACATATCAAATAAACAAGTCTTCATCACTTGTTGACCTTGCCCTTGCCTTTGCTAGAAGAAGGCTTTTCGGACCTTTCGTTCTTAACTACAATGTTATTATTACGCAAGAGTGAGCACGATTGCCCACAAGTATAATAATATGACACCAATATAATAACATGCGAGTGAATCAAAGACATATGAATAAAGAAACTCTACTTTTGACTCAGGAATGAATAATAGGAATCAAAAGAATATCTGAGGGTTATAAGATCTCAAATTATATCCTAGGTTGTAAAGTGTTTAAGCTTTAAACCTTTAATAGTCATAAGACTATGGACTATACTTCTCGTACTTAGGGGGATCAGCCCTTAGTACCATACTGTGCACAATATCTCAACGTTAAAGCGTAAATAATTCCCTTTACAGGGTTGTTCATCTCAATTTTGACATCAGAGTCCGCACCAGAGGAAGTTTGGTTTGGATAAGCTCAATAAGTATTCTAGAATTTAGAACGTTCATCAACTATGGACTAGTCGAATTAATAAGGGTTTAGTAGTCCTATAAGGTTCAACAATAACATCGATATTCAACTTGGACAATAAATCTCAAGAGTATACAATCGAGTAAGTATTGTATAACTGAAGTAATACTTAAAGGAATAACAATATCTCATATGAAAATCTTAACTTGAATAAAAAAGGATAAGAACTTGCTCAATCGATAACCTTGAATTTAGAAAGCTTGTTCAATGAAAGTAAAGTTAGGAACTTGCTTAATAACAATAAGTTAGGGATAAGATACTTGCCTCTTGCACAAGCTACAAGTTATAATAAACGTTCGTCAATTATCCCTACATGTACCAATGAAATCGCAATACCGATTAGCTATACTGTCATTAACCTTGTAGGTTTAATTCTCCATCTTAGTCACGTTATAACCTTTAACTCTTACAGACATTGAGTTTCAATCATTATATAACTTATTAAGTAAATACTTAAATTCCTCATTATTGTATTACAATGCATTACAATTTGTTGTTGCGTCTTATAATATCATGCGTAATAGGTTAGGTAGGTAACATATCATGGCCTGCAACTTTTTAAAAGAGAAAACAAGCTGTCACTGCTCAGGGCCGGCACAGCTGCGCTGCCCCAAGTCTTGGCACCGGCGCAGCTGCGCTGTGCTTGACTTCAGAAACCCACCCAGCGCAGCTGCGCAGTCTTTGCTCTTGGTACAAGCGCAGCTGCGCCAGTACGCAGACAGAGACTGCAGCAGCTTCAGCCCTGTTACGACCTAACACTGCAAATTTTCCAATTTTAACAGAAACTCACATACATAAAGGCTAGAATTTTGCTAACAACAACACCAACCATGCATTTCGTGATTCTACTAATATCAACATTATATGAAATCCATCTTTAAGAATAAAATCATGTTTTTACTAATTTCTTCATATTTCAACTCATTTAGTGAATTCAATCACCAGGACTTTATTTCTTATTAGCCAATTTACACCATTTCGATTGCATTTTTTTCGAAATTCGACATACTAACATATTCTGAAATCAATTTAAGTTAAATAAACGAGTAAAACACATATATTTTGTACATAAGGGTTATATATACGTGTTCTTCATATTTTCATACACTGAGACTTTTAATAACCCAATCAAAACATAATTACATGAATTTAATCACTGTAAATCATGCATATATGGTTTAAAGCATGTTATGAACATCAATTAATATATATATATAGCCATATAATGAACAAATGTCAATTTTCCTATTTACAGAGAACTTTTAAAAACACGTAAATGAAAAAACTCTATAATTTTTGAAAACCCAATTAAAGCCTAATTGCATGACTTCAATTATTTTAAATCATTCATACCAAATATAAGACATGTTATAATCATATAATAACACGTATATAATTACATCTTAAGTATTTATCACCAAAATCATACACAGAGGGTTTGAAATTGGGTTTGTTGAAAAGTATAAACTAACGTAATTAAAACTTGGGATGAAGAATTATACCCTTGATGACTCTGTTTGAGGATGATATGAACTTTAATTCTTCAATCTCTTCTCTAATCAATTCTTCTCTAAATTTTCTCTCCTAATCTCTCTAAGTTCTCTGATGTTTGTAATATGAAATATAAGACTGATGTATAAGATATATGTATAGCGTAATACGTATAATGTGTATAGTGGGTGAGTGGTCGTCGGTTAGTCTCTTAGTGGGTTAACTGACTAACTCCCCTTAAGGCCATGTTTGGTTTCTCCCATTCACTCTCCTTTCCCTTTAATTTAATTAACTTACTATAATAAAGTTTAATAATGTTACACTTTTAATTAATCAATTAATCTTATTTAAATCAATTAAATAAAATAGCATGATTCCACAATAAATCACATAGTCACATAGTTAAAATTCTTATTTATTAATAGTGTTAAATCATTAAATCTCAATTAAATTATTAAATTAATTAGAATAACATTATGCTTATTAATTAATTCGTTTAATCGAATAAGCTCACTTAAACACATCCTTTGAATATAAAAATTCTCCACATTAATTTAATCAATATAACACATATAATTAAATTACTCTACCACAAATTCATTAATTTATTATTTCACTCAATAATTGAATCATCGAAAATATTTATTTAATTCAATAAATATTCAAAATAAATTACAAAAATCTCGTTCGTCACATCTTTCCCCCCTTAAAAGGATTCTGTCCACAGAATCACCGTTCAACAAAATTCATCCCGTTACATGAATCATCCCAATCGGAGTTCGGAGGTGAGAGTTATGCCTCGTATACCAACGGACGTCAAACTTCACGGTTTTGGGTTTTCATTGTATAGCTGTCACTTGGAGCTCATTTTCAGCTTTCATCCATCCATTATTTCTCAATGCTCAAAGAATGAAAGTTGTAGAGCTCTTCGATAGCTTCGATTTGACAGGTGGAAGGCCTCATAACTCCTTCCGAATAAAAAGTTATGGCCATTCTACCAAAGGACTCTGCAGTCGAAAATCCTTGGCTCGGGCGCGCGGATTTCTAGTCCATTTTGGGCGCGGCCGCGCCAATAAAAAATGTTGCCAGACTTGACTTTTCAAGTGCACAGAACTTGGCTTGAGAATAGGATATAAGGGGTATTGGCCGATTTATCGGTCAATATATTCGCGCAAGTATACGCGGCCAGCAAGTAATAAAGAGTGAGTAAAGATATCGTTCCCAAGAGGAATTAATAGATAACGAGTCTCCAAAACACTAGTACATAATCATCTCAGTCTTATTTAAACGAATGAGAAGAAGAATGAATTATTAAAGCTAATTTAAACTAGGCAAGGAATGAAAGTTAAACTAAAGGATCCTAAGGTAGAATTAGATAATGAAGCTAAGAGATTCCAATTTCCCCTAATGGTTCGTCTAAGTCGATTCACTTCCAATTAGGTCAAATTAATCATTATAAGTGTTAGCCGAGAACACGAGAATGAGAGAAGGCCACCTTTCGATGTACCTAAACTATACCACGTGCAATCCACAGGTGATAGACGCACGTGGACACCCACATTACCTAAACCACTATATTCCTATGTGATTTACAAATAAATAGGGTTTAAGGTCAAGTTCTCTATTGACTACGAGCGGCGCTTCAGTATATTTCTATCCTAAGCACTAATCATAAGTCTAACGCCATGTGAACCTACAATCGCCCGCTACCGCAATTTGATCTAAACCTACATTTTGTTTTCCAATCCCACATAGGTTATCACACTAATTGGTAGCTAATTAATTAAGCAATTAAAGCATACATCGCAATAGACATACAAATAGCAATCAAATAAGACCATCATGGAATAGAACCCAACAATCAACTACTCATTAGGTTCCATTAGAACCTCAAAATATAAATTAAGGCATAGACAACCCAACTATATTATCCACAAGGTTCATAAATATTATCCGAATATAAATTTAATACAAGGAGAGTTAAGAGATAGAAAAATGCAAATCTTAAGTCTTCCTCCTTGTTTGGATCTTTGATGCTCAACACTTGCTTCAATCTTCACAAACTAATCTAACCCTAGAATCTAACTAAACTAATTAAACCCTAATCTAACACTAATCTATCCTAATCTAAACAAGAAATGGAAAGGAAAGAAGAAGGGAAAACTAGGGCTTGAACTCCCTAATGGAGACTTTTCTTCAATGCTGCTCACGAGCCCCCTTTAAAACTTCTCCCGATCAGTCAAATAAAAATTCAAACAATTTTCTGCTGGGGACAGGCGCAGCCGCGCGCGCCTCAAGCCTATTCCAGGCGCGGTCGCGCGGCACCAAAAAGCTATAATCTGCAGCTGCTTGCTGGTGCAGGTTTGCCTCGTGTATTCTTCAGTTGCTTTCTCCTGCCCCTCTTGCATTTGCCTCTTATTAGCCTTGCTTGTTACCTCTACCCTCTTGCCATTCCATTGCTTTAAGCTCATTTCAGCTCCTTGCCCCATTTAGGCGATCTTTTGTCCTTTTAACGCGCAAGTACTGCTAAAAGAGTTCTTTAACCTGAAAAACATAAAATAAGGGAAAAACACATTAAACTCACAAGATTAGTTAAGTTTAAGAAACCGAATGAGTTGGAAAGTATCTGAATAAGTGGTCCTAAAACCACTTATCAAACACCCCCAAACTTAAACGTTGTTTGCCCTCAAGCAATCAAAACAAAGCTAAACGGCATATGCAATGCACTATATACAATGTATGCAACCTACGCTATCATGAATGCAAATCCATGTTCAAGTCAGTATTGAACTTACAAAGCAATGCCTTAGAAAATCACAAGATAATCAAACAGAAAAGCTACCCAAGACAAGATTATAACTCATATTCTTGCAAATCCAAAACTGTCAACACTGATGTATTGTGCGTTGTGTGCCTAGCAACCATTAAACATGCATTCAGATAAATAATTCACATAATATGCTTCTTAGGTGAAAAACAAGCTTTATCTTAAGAAAAGCAGTCAATCATATAAGTTCTGACCAAGGCTATGTATTACTTAAGCTAAGAGTCAACAGGGGGTTTTCATTAAGCTCGTATTACTCACGAGGGCGTATTTATACTTTCCCGTGTACACAATCGACTGTGCAATGCCTAGTTCTCTTAGGCTCTTCAATGATACCCGTGTAGCGAGCTTTCGACCAACGACTCCCAGACCAGATGGCCTTAGGGCGCTGGGTGTCGAGACACCCTTAGGGCTTACTTGCTCGAATATCAAAGGTCACAGAACTCGACGTAGCCGAAGTGTTTATTCTATTTATTTTTTTTCAATGCAATTTCTTTGATTTTCTTTTTCTTTTTCTTTTCCTGCAAGGGAGTGCGTCTTACGCTCCATCTCCTCGCATAAATCATACATGACCCCTGTTTTCCCCCAAACTTAAGCTTTTAACAGTCTTAGTTATTATTACATGTGAACTGAAACTCTTTCATTAAAACATAGATTTCTCACTAGAAGACAAGTATATGAAAATTTAAACTTAACATATCATGATGGTTACTCTATCGTACTCATTGATTACACAGTATCTGACAGATAAGGATTTACATATATGACAAAATTATCCAGCTTAAGTCTCAAATCAGTTTAAAAATCAAGTGATTTTAGTTTCCTCACAGGCCAAATATATAACTAACCAACTGGAAACTGGATTCATGCAGTATGCTCTAACACAAATTGCAAAAACAAAAGAAAAATTTTAAAATTTTCACAAATTTTAACTATTTACAACCTACATGCACTAAATAAACAAACACAATATGCAATATGAATGCAACTACCCTATATGCAAAATAAAGCCAATACCCCCAAACTTGAATAATTCAATGCCCTCATTGAAGGTAAAGGTGAAAAGAAAGGACTCCCTTATTCATTGTCGTCGCCGTCGTCCTCAGCGTCCTCCTCAGGAGGTGGTGTGTCTGGAGGTGGATAAACAGCGGCGGACCCATATGTAGGAAACTGCACCTCAACTCCCATATGGCCGAATGAGTAGGACAGTGCCCCGCTAAATTCTGTGGTGAAAGCCTGGAAGTTGGTGCTCATTGTGTCCATCCTATGCTATAGTCTCCTCTCCATCCTGTCTATACGCTCATTCACTGAGTGAGAGGACGCAGACTGCTCTGGTGGGGGCACTCTGTCTGCAATCTCCTCAGCCTCTGTCTGATCAGGTAGAATAAACCCTGCTCCAAAGGAATGAGATCTTCCCCCTTTCCACACTTTGAAGGATTCAATGGCCGGGTGGTCAAGAGCATTCATCCGCATCTGCATCGGCTCAGCATCTGACCACGTCACTCCATTGGTTATGCATAGCCTAGTGATCACTACTGTGTGGGGGATACTTGCTGAGTTTTTGCCTCTCAGAAATCTGCGGATAGAACTACTAATCACGTATCCTAAGTCGATTTGCATTCCTTTGAAGATCCCGTAAAGCAACACAGCTCGGTCCTTAGTGACCTCGTTCTGATACTGTGTAATCAGATTCGCACAGATAAAGCTGTACCACACCTTCCCGTACCTACTCAAAGCGGACTGGGTGAAATGCAGCTTCTGATCAATCCCCTGTTTTAACTTCCAAACAGTGCCCGATTTGCACAGGTAATCACTGATAGCATCCATCTCCGACTCCCACCCCTAGCATACAAAGAATCGTGCCCGTCCAATGCAATGTTGGGTAAGTCAAACAACTCATTGATGTGCTCCTTTGCATAGGACACCTCACAGCCCCGCACAAATACTTTATTGGACGTCGCGTGTTTTGCATTGGCATAAAATTCTTGCACCACCGAGATTGGGGCAGCCAAAGGCTCATCACAGAATGCATTCCATCCCCTCCTTCGGATCATAAAAGCTATATGCCTGTCCAGGTTCTCATCAGGTGCTAACCCCCGCTCGGGCACAAAAGTCCTACCCACCAATACACTGTGATAGAATCTCTGGGCCTTTAGACTGATGAATTTGCGGTCATCATAGTCGATGCCATCTCCCTCTTGCTCGGAATCACTGCCCTTGGATGTGGACTCTCTCCTACTCCTCTTGGAAGCCATTTGGACTGACAATTGAAGAATACAATCCAATACTGTGTCAATGAACCCAACCAATACATAAATCTTGCTATGCTCAGACCCCAAATCACAATCTCAGTTGATCAAGTTGAGAGGATGAGGGATGATTGATGGGTTGACTGAGGTTGTAGGGATTTCGAAATTAGGGCTGGATAGAGGGGATTTGTGAAGGATTTGATGTGGAGATGTGGATAGTGATGAAAATTAGGGCTAGGAAGCTTGAGATAATTAGAGACAATGAGGGATGCAGAGGTTGTCTAATTTGAGAGAAAAAAAACTTGAACTCGTCTGATATAAATTGGAATGAAATGGCTTAAGTGGCTACCGAGTTTTTGTTTAAATCTGGCCCCTGTCTGTCCTTCTCGCAGCCGAGCGCCCCCTAAGGCAAAATTGGACTCGGCCGCGCGCCCTGCATTTTTCAAATTCTCCAACTTTTGATTCAGGGAGATGCTTTGGCATTTGACTTGGCTTCATGCAACATGGAATTGAACCTGAGAAGATCAATCAAACTTTATTAAGCCCTCTACGCTATCAAAAGTATATGTAAACTATTTACATCAAGAGAATGAACATGGAAAGATATATGCATTTAAATTCCCAAAAAAAATTCTCTAAGTGCGTAAACGCAATGTGCAAGTGCATCAAAAGTATGCTCTAAGCTTCATGGTCCCAAAAAGATATGTACTAATGCCTAAGTTCAAAAATATAGGCAATGAACTCCTAATTCCTACAGTATGCAAAAATTTAAACTAAATATTAACTAATAAGAATTAAACGAGGGGGAGGGAAATGTGATAGAAAGCATGTAAATGGAGAATTAAACAGAGAGATAGAGAGAGGGATGATGGGAAGTAAGTAATGGAGAATTAAACAAAAAGATAGAGAGAGAATCGATGGGGTGCCTCCCATCAAGCGCTTGATTTATAGTCCTCTAGCTCGACTGTGTCTGCCCACTGCTACCCAACTCCCCGACGATACTGGAAAACCCCTCCATCCATCAGAATAGCTATGTGACTTTGGCGACTTCCCAGTAGGAGCGGATGCAGATTTAAACTACCTAACATTGGATAAGTAAAAGAATCCCCCGTCCTGAAGGTTGGGGAACTAGGAAAAGGTTCCGTTGTGTAGGTGAAATGATAGGGGCATGGAGGTATAGACCACACAATAGACTCTTCTTCTATTCTTTTCTCTTCTGACCACAATGGTTTGAAGCTCACGGACTCTCTTATGTCATCGAGATCCGTATCTGTAATGTGGCATCCAAGGGGGCAAGGGTGTGCAAACTTGACTTGAGTCTCAAACTTCGGCGGAGGAGGCTCTTGGAGTATTATCACTGTTGGTTCATACTGCTCCATATCCCCAATTATCTCCTCTATTTCCATTGCCTTTGGCTAGTCCAGTTGCAATTGCACTTCAGATTCTCTATCAGTTTCTGCACCCATGTCATAGCACCAAGTAGTCTGGGGATCATAACTTACGGCTTCAGTAATTGGAGGCACAAAATCTTGCACTGTTGTCTCTTTTTCACATACCTCCTCCTTCCTTAATGTCGTGCTAATCTGCTTCACCCAAATCTGAAGATCCTCAATCGATTGCTCTTGCTCAATCAAGGTCTCCTCTGTCGATGCTATGGAATTCCCCCACATAATTTCCAATCCTTCCTTTTCTGTTTCAGCCACGGGATCCATGTACTGAGTCTCACTGGTAGAAGCATGGTTGATGGGGGCCATCTGATATTGAAAACTTTGATTTGATGGTTCATGGCTCTCAAACAACTCCTCTTGGTTTTCTAAACTTGCATACATGAATTCCATTGAAGACTATTCTCCTTGTAAACACGGGGGTTGGTATGTGGGATCGGGTGCATAAATTGGACTTGGCTCGTATTGATCTTGATAGCTCGCAGTATTGGTCAGAATCCCTTGTTCTTCCTCTATCATCAAGGCCTTGCTAATTTGCCCTGCCCAGTTCTAGATATTCTTGACTGACTTTTGTTGCTTAATCAAGATGTCCTTCAGTGATATGTCACCTCTTTCCTCCAATCTTGCATTTTCTATGTCACCCTCAAAATTATGTTGAGGCTCATAAACTAAAGTCTGGAATGTGCATCCTGGGGCGTAAACTGGATTTGGATCCCAGTACTGGTCTTGATTATAGTCTGATGAAGGATTTACAGAAGGGTCTGGGTGATACCCCCAATCTGGCTGATAAGTGGGATAAGGTTCAGTGTAGGAATAACCACCCCCATACTGCTCCTGGCCATAACTGATAGGCTCCTGATGGCTCGTGTAGCTTCCAGCACCATAGTCATAGGTCACTGCCGTCTCTCGATTCTGCTGAGCTGAGACAGTATCCAGCTTCCTCGAGAGAACCTCTAGCTATGCTGAAAGTGTTGCAATTGGGTTGACACCATTAGTGTATGCTTCCCTTGGTTGCTCTTGCCTTGTACCATTCCATGGATAGAAATTTAAGTACATTGTACCTGAGAAGAGAAAAAAATGAAGATAATTAAAACAAAAATAGAAAGTTTAAATTAAGACTAATCTGATTTAAACTAATGTTGGCACACAGTTGTCCAATAATTCCCCGGCAGCAGCGCCAAAAACTTGTTGGCCGATTTATCAGTCAATATATTCGCGCAAGTTTACGCGGCCAGCAAGTAATAAAGAGTGAGTAAAGATATCGTTCCCATGAGGAATTAATATATAATGAGTCGTCAAAACACTAGTACATAATCATCTCAGTCTTATTTAAACGGATGAGAAGAAGAATGAATTATTAAAGTTAATTTAAACTAGGCAAGGAATGAAAGTTAAACTAAAGGATCCTAATGTAGAATTAGATAATGAAGATAAGAGATTCCAATTTCTCCTAATGGTTCGTCTAAGTCGATTCACTTCCAATTAGGTCAAATTAATCATTATAAGTGTTAGCCGAGAACACGAGAGTGAGAGAAGGCCACCTTTCGATGTACCTAAACCATACCACATGCAATCCACAGGTGATAGACGCACGTGGACACCCACATTATCTAAACCACTATATTCCTATGTGAGTTACAAATAAATAGGGTTTAAGGTCAAGTTCTCTATTGACTACGAGCGGCGCTTTGGTATATTTCTATCCTAAGCACTAATCATAAGTCCAATGCCATATGAACCTACAATCACCCTCTACCTCGATTCGATCTAAACCTACATTTTGTTTACCAATCCCACATAGGTTATCACACTAATTGGTAGCTAATCAATTAAGCAATTAAAGCATACATCGCAATAGATATACAAATAGCAATCAAATAAGACCATCATGAAAGAGAACCCAACAATCAACTATTCATTAGGTTCCATTAGAACTTCAAAATATAAATTAAGGCATAGACAACCCAACTATATTATCCACAAGGTTCATAAACATTATTCGAATATAAATTTAATACAAGGAGAGTTAAATTAAGGCAAATCTTGAGTCTTCCTCCTTGTTTGGCTCTTTGATGCTCAACCCTTGCTCCAATCTTCACAAACTAATCTAACCCTAGAATCTAACTAAACTAATTAAACCCTAATCTAACACTAATCTATCCTAATCTAAACAAGAAATGGAAAGGAAAGAAGAAGGGAAAACTAGGTCTTGAACTCCCTAATGGAGACTCTTCTTCAATGCTGCTCACGAGCCCCCTTTAAAACTTCTCCCGATCAGTCAAACAATTTTCTGCTAGGGACAGGTGCGGCTGCGCGGCCCAAAAAAGCTTGAATCTGCAGCTGCTTGCTGGTGCAGGTTTGCCTCGTGTATTCTTCAGTTGCTTTCTCCTGCCCCTCTTGCATTTGCCTCTTATTAGCCTTGCTTGTTACCTCTAGCCTCATGCCATTCCATTGCTTTAAGCTCATTTCAGCTCCTTGCCCCATTTAGGCAATCTTTTGCCCTTTTAATGCGCAAGTACTGCTAAGAGAGTTCCTTAACCTGAAAAACATAAAACAAGGGGAAAACACATTAAACTCACAAGATTACTTAAGTTTAAGAAACCGAATGAGTTGGAAAGTATCTGAATAAGTGGTCCTAAAACCACTTATCAAGGGGGCTCATTTTTTGCAAGATGGAGATCACATTTTGGGCCTTAAGCCCTAGCCCTAGCTCTCTTCCTTTTCTTTTACATTTCTTGTATAGCTTAGGAGTAGATTAGTGTTAGATTAATTGTTAGTAGTTAGTTTTCTAGGGTTAGATTAGACTTGATGGTTGAAACAATTGGAGGACATTAAAGATCCAAGCTTGGAGAAGGAACACAGATTTACACTCTCTTACTTTAACTCTCCTTATTATTCATTTGTATTCGGATGATGTGTATTCCTTTTGTGGATGATATACTTGAGTCATTCATGACTTAGGTTTTATTATGAGATTCCAATGGAACCTTTTGAGTAATTGATATTGATTTGCTTCCGTGTTGGTTATTGTTAATTACTATGTGATTGTCTATTGCGATTCATGCCTTCATTGCTTAATTGCTTAGCTCACAATTACTGTGATAACCTATGTGGACTTGAAAGATGAAATGTAGGTTTAGATCAAATCGTAATAGCGGGCGATTGTGTGTTTACACGGCGTTAGACATATGATTTGTGCTTAGGATAGACATATACCGAAGCGCCGCTCATAGTCAACAGAGGACTTGAACTTAAACCCTATTTATTTGTAAACACCATAGACATATAGGGGTTTAGATAATGTGGGTGTTCATGCGCGTCTATCATCTGTGGATTGCATTTAATATGGAGTAGGTGCATCGAAAGATGGCCTTCTCTCACTTTCGTGTTCTCGGCTAACAACCATGACGGTTAACTTGACCTAATTGGGAGTATATTAATTTAGATGAATTATTAGTGGAAATTGGGATCTCATGCCGTCACTATCTAATTTTACTCTAGGATCAATTAGTTAAAGTTTAATTCCTTGCCTAGTTAATTTAGTTTAAATTCCAACTCTTTACCGCCCGTTTAAATAAGACTGAAATGATTACGTGCTAGTGCTTTGGCGACCTTTTATCTGTTAATTCCTCGTGGGAACGATATCTTTACTCACTCTTTATTACTTGTTGACCGCGTATACTTGAGCGTTATATTAATCGATAAAACGACCAACAGAGTAGTCGATGTCAATTGATTTGACTAGACGACTGTTTCAAGTTGGTGTCCAATTTGTTGGTATGGTTTGAGCTACTTGATTTGGCTAGAAAAATATTATGTCATGTTTAATAGAAATCAAGCTTTCTTTGAGAAGTTGTACCAAGCCAAATTATTTTGGTGTGGAATGTGATAACCCGAAGATGTAAAATCTTGAATGATTAGAATAAAGGTTAATAAATAAAACCTAGATAAGAATTTGAGGATTTATTTAAACTTTTTAAATAAAATCTATATGGTTTCCTATTTGAATGAGAATAGAGAAAATATGGGTTACAAAATTTCAAAACCCTAGAAACGGTGTGAAGAAATGTTAAAACTAAGGTATTACGATACCTAAAAAGTTGATGTAAACTGAATAGTGTAAAAAATGTTATAATGATGCATGTGAAAATTTTATTAATTAAAATTCATAAAAAAATGCTATGAGATTAAACGAAGATGACTATATGTATATATGTATATATACTTAGAATGGTGCTATATATTCTAGCTGAGGAAAGATGAGTTAAGTTAAGGATATGAGAATCAAGTTAAAACTATGTTAGTAATTAACATAGCTTGAATGTTGGCTTTGATTGACAAATAAGAATATGAATGAGTATAAAATCATTAGCTAATATAATTAGCAATGATAAGGGAGTAAGTTAAAACTCAAAATTTGAGTTAAAGATAAAATTTTGAAGCATGGACAGCTCGGTTGCGTTCGGAACGTTAAGTTTAGTCAGAAAGGACAGTAAACTCAAAATGTGTAAAGGCTGACTTTTTGGTCAAAGCCAACAGTTGACTTTTATGGAGAAAAGTCAAAATTAGAATTAGAGGTGGAATATGTTATTATTTATGTGAACTATATATGTGATTAAATAAATATACATTATTTGATGTGAATACATTTATTTTGTATATAAAGAAAGAATTAAGAATAAAGTTATCTAACCTAATATATATATTAGGTATGATATTTAAATAACCTAAGGATTATAATAGAAGAGGATGTTAGTATGTAAAATGTATACTAACCCCTAGAGATTTATTTTATATATCTCAAATAATTAATTTTATAACCAAGTGTAATTGGGATATGAAATTAAAGAGGCATGAGGAAGGAATTTATTTTCAAACATGAGAAATGAAAATTCTAATTAAATGATTAGGGTAGGATATAATTAAGAGTGTTGGACTGTGATAATGTTCATAGTCCAAGGAATTAATTAGAGAGCCCAGCACATTATATATGGTGGCCCAACTAAGCCCACCAAGTGTAAGAAATTATTGAATCCTAATGACATATTTAGTTTACTTGTATACGTCATGTCTAGTTGGGTTATGCAAATAAAGTATTATGATTGATTTATGGGAATGTGTAATAGTCCAAGTAGTATATAATACTAGTGGACTAGCCCAATTGGATTAATAATCAAGCCCACGTATTTTATTGGAGGTGGACTTGAATGTCATTAGGTAAATTAATTAACTTAGCCCAACATGTAGAGAAATAAATAGTAGCCCAAGTATAGTATAAATGAACTTGACTACTAGTGGCCCAAAATAATTATATGACCCCAAGCATTAATTAAAGAGGCCCAAATCTTGGTCCATTGAGGGAGGCACTTTTTAGTTATTAGAGTAAGTAAATAATACAAGAAAAATAAATCTATAATGGCAGAAGAGGAGAGACACGGCCGGCCCTATGAGATATTTTGGGGAGAGATAGCAATTTTGTTGAGCTTGTATAAAATCTTGGTTAAAATCTACTAAATCTACCAACTAAGCCATGTGTCACTCTCTTAGCATGTCCAACACTTATGGTTTAGTGTACAAGCAACCATTAGAATGATTAAGAGAGAGAAGTAGTGGAGGAGGGAATATTTACACACTTAATCGTACTTACTCCACTTACTTCATTTTATTCCTTACACTTCCAAGCTTTTTAGCAAAAGGGAAAAAAAAATAGAGAGAGAGAGAGGGAGAGCCATTTTGGCCACTACAAGGAGGAAAGGAGAGCTTTGATCTTCATGCATGCTAAGTATCTAAGCTACTTTGGAAGAATAAGAAGAATAGCAAGAAGAACTAGGTAATGATTCTCAAAAATTTCAAGTTTAGATTACTTATTTTGTTAGATTTTGATGAAACAAGGAGCCTTATGTTTGATATTTAAAAACTCTTCATCTATATGAATATAAGTGTTTTATATGTGGATCAAAATATTTTTTTTAAAGTTGAAAGTTAGATCAAAATATAGAAAAGAGAGATTTGTACAAAATGGGTAAAGAAAAAGCTTATGCATGCATGCTCTATGTATTCTATGTTATATTCTTGGGGATGCATGTTGTATATGGTTAATATCATGTTAAAATGCTGGATCTTGAGTTTAATAAGTTAAACTTGTGAATTTGTATGAATTCATATGAAAAAGTTTGGGAAAAGGAAGTTAGATGGTTTTTGGGGAATTTTTATTTAACTAGTGTGCTATAACATGTGCATGTTGAAATTTTCAAGTGATATTTGAGATTTTCTTTCTTGGTATGCTAGATACATGAGTTAAGGGCAAAAATCTATTGGAATCACTTAAATATGTGTAAAAATGAGCAAGTTATGAATTTAATCCCAAACTACCCAACTATTGGAATTATGCTACTGATCATTCACTTCTAGGCTCTTTTCTGTAACCAAAAGAGACTCAAATTTGGTGTTTGATATATGAAAATTATATTTCGGGAAAATATGAATCCAACGATATCAATTGAACCTATATCCAAGATGTAGATCTCGAGTTACAAGCGTTTCCGTGAAGGACCCTAAATCTGAAAAACGAACCAACTGTTGTAAACATCCTTGTTGATCAGTCACTTTAACTCTGATTTCAGGGACCAAAACAGATCAGAATTTGATATTTGATAAATGAAAATTGTAATTCAGGAATATACGAATCCAACGCCTCTGACGGAACATAAATCTGAGTTGTAGATCTCGTTTTACAAGCGTTTCTGTGAAGAACCCCAAATCTAAAATTTTGGGCGAAAATTATAGTAATAGTAAAAATTGAATGGAAAATGAATAATTATAATAAATAACTTTTAAAGCCCACTAATGGGCTAGTAAAATAATTACATATAAATTTAAATGTAATTAACTATTTAATTATTATTTAAATGATATTAAGTAATAATTAAGTAGAGTTAATGTTAATAAAATAACTATTTATTATTTAATTAAGATTAAAAAATAATTATAGTTAAACAATTAATTAATTATTATTTAATTAATATTAAATAATGATTAAAAAATATTTAAGTAAGATTAAGTAATAATAAAGTAATTACTTACTTACTTACATTGACATAAAAATTATCTAAATGATTATTTATTATTTGACTAACATTAAATAATAAATAAGAACAAGTAATAATTAATTATTCTTATATTAATAAGAAAGAATAATTAAAGATTTACTAAGTGAATTAATTATTTATTATTTAATAATAAATAATGACAAATGTTAATTAATTATTCTTTAAATAATAATAAGGAATAATTAAAGACTAATGAAGTAAATAAATTAATTTTTTATTATTCAAGGATAAGGAATTAATTTATTATTATTAAAGACAAATAATAATTTAATTATCTATTATTTAATTAACATTAAATAATGAAGAGTTATAATTGGTTATTATTTATTATTAAATAATAACTATAATTAATTAATTAATTAATATTTAATTAATATTAAATAGTAATCAAATGAAGAGGGAATTAACAATTAAAGGAAATTTAAATAACTTCTTAATTAAACAACTATAAGAAATTGTTTAAAGATCTAATAAGAGTTTATCATCTAAGAAAAACCTTATTAATTATTAAATTATTTACCTAAGATCAGTTAAATATCATATAGGATTAATGATAGTACACTGTAAATATGTACTTTGTGATCGAATTATTAGTTAAATAATAGAACCAGTAAGTGTATAGATGAATAATTATACGCTGTACTAATTGATAGATCTACCTTATCAATGTTAGGTCATCCAAAGAGGTTTAATTAAAGCTAGCTAGCCGTAGCTCGTCGAACAGGCAAGTTCTCTAACTCAAACTCGAGTTATTATTTTTCAAGCATGGTATTGGATAATTATTGTTGATTATTTCACATATAAGATTATTATTGAATATTCAAATTTCTTGCAAGTTTTCTAACTCAAACTCGAGTTATTATTGTTCAAGCATGGTAGTGGATAATTATTGTTGATTATTCCACATCTAAGATTATTATTGAATATTCGCATTTATTGCAAGTTCTCTAACTCAAACTCGAGTTGTTATTTTTCAAGCATGGTAGTGCATAATTATTGTTGATTATTCCACATCTAAGTTTATTATTGAATATTCGTATTTATTGCAAGTTCTCTAACTCAAACTCGAGTTATTATTGTTCAAGTATGGTAGTGGATAATTATTGTTGATTTTTCCACATCTAAGATTATTATTGAATATTCGCATTTATTGCAAATTTCCTAAGTCAAACTCGAGTTATTATGTTTCAAGCATGCTACTGGTTTAATTATTTACAGTTATTCCACATATCTAATTATTGATTCGCACTTAGTGCAAATTGCATATGTTCATCGGGTATGAAAGGCTGATCACCTTCATTACCATAAGGTTCAGTTAAATTTATTAATGGTCATTGTTGACCACCCAGTATTATTGATTCAATCATTCAATTATTGAAATTTAATTCTCAATCTTTCACAATTGTTATATATTGCTGAAAATTCAGAAAGCTATACTCTTTTCTTTAATCATGATATATCTTTATTGTATTTAAACTTGTTGAGCAAAGTAGTTGCTCACTCTTGCTATATCATGATAACACATTTCAGATTAAGACAAATGTTCCAGGATTAAAGACAGAGACACAAGCAAATGACAAAATTAGAGTGTTATGCAAAATAACTTTTTAGTTATCTTATGTAAACCTTTTATAATGTTGAAGGTATATATTTAGTTAAGGTTAATAAACCTGGGAAAATGTTATAGAATCATGTGAAATAAACAATATATGTTTATTAGTTCTGCATTAGATGATAGAATATGTATGATAATGAAGTACCGTAAGGTACCAAGTTCGATATTCTTGGGACCCGGATTTGGGGGCGTCTCAGGTTGGTATCAGAGCCGTAGGTTATAAACCTTAGATACGGTTACCTTAGGCTACAACCGCAGAGATGAGAATATAGAATAAACTCAAATAGAGTTTGAGTGCTAAGAGATAAATTTAGGGAATTCGTTATTAAATTTAAGAATAAGATAAATAAGATTCAAAGAAGAATCTTGAAGAGTTATAAAGATAAGAATCGGGAGTTACCTGACTCATTTAATAACTATAAAAAGTGATGATAACTAGACAAAGTCTATAAGATGAAAAGTCTAAAATCATTATGTAATATGATTAAAGGGAAATATAAGAAGATCGTAAAAAATGATCATAAGATAGAAATGAATCGTAATATAACACGATTATAAGAAGAGATCACAACGTGATCTGATGAGGTCATAGGAGGACAGATGATCAATTCTTAGATTGAAAAATTTATAGCAGAATTATTGTACGACTATTGTACTATGAAATTTTACTATGAAAACTCAGGAAAGAGTTATAGATGATGGGATACGAATTAAATGAAATTCTTTTTGAGCAAAGAGGAAGTTAGGATTATGTGGGATTTCAATTAAGGATTCATGTTAGCAGCTAAGTTGTATGATTCCTTGTATGGGCAGGGAATTTATGCTTGGTTTTAGAACCACTTAGCTTCCTATATTGATATAGTGGTTGAGTTGAACAATTCCTTGTATGGGCAGGGAGTTGTCCTTGGTCTAACAAACTGCTTAGCTTCCTGTATTGATTAGTGGCTGAGTTGACCAATTCCTTGTATGGGCAGGGGATTGTGTTAGGTACGAGAACCACTTAGCTTCTTACACTGATAATCATTGAAATATTAATGTTGCGCTATTCGCTATATGTATGCTGAGAAGGTGATTCTTTTCTCATGTGTATGACGGATAGGTAGAGAATATAAGAATAGGTACGAGTTCTTAAAACTCATACTTATGGTAAGTTCGTGACTCATAATTGTATGGTATGTTTTTGAACCCCTAAGCGTATGGACAGTTCTTGATTGGTTCTTAAACTACGTATTGCTAGGATAAGTTCCTAAACTCATATTATTGTGATAAGTTCATTAACTAATAATGTGTGGTAAGTTTGATGAACTATAACGGGGTATAGGAAAGTTGTGGATGGAGACATGAGGATTTTTAATAGATAGAATTATTAAACAATTGATCATTAGAGAAATTGAAGTTGATGGTGGAAGCATAGATATTCCAAATCTTCTAGCTGTGCTGGACTTCAAATTTTTGATATCAAGCTAAATTCGAACTAATGTGCCTTTCGAAATAAAATGAATTTTTATTATCAACAACACATGGTTACAATTGTGTAGAAGTGGGCTTCGTACCACTAACACATCGTTACTAGTTGCAGCATGATAACATCAAAAATGATTTTCAATGGTTTTTGAACGGTTTAAAGAAGAGTCTACGCTAATTGCTTCGGCTAGACAAAAATAATTTGAGATATCAAAATGTATTTTGTATATCATTGATGCATCATGGAACCTGATGCAGCGATGATAAAAATGATTGAGTTATCAATACAGAATTAGCTAGTGTTGGATGTGATCTAAGCATCGTCAACCCACTATGGTACGATGTAGTATGACAAAGTCATAAAATGACAAATTCCTCAAATGGACTATAAAAAAAATAGTGCGGTATCATGACGTCATAAAATGATTTTTAGAATTTTAAAGAAAAGTTAAGTGCCAATTAAATCTGGCCAGACACATGTTTTGATTGATATTCGAATTATTGGTATACGTCTAAGCTAATTGATTCAGCTAGACAAATGTTTATGAAGATTCAGTATCTCTTTGAGAATTTATTCCGAACCAAATTGATTTGGTACGGACTCTAATGTTAAGACTGAGGTGAACAACCCCAAAAAATGGGGATATACTGGTTAGATGATATATTATAATCCTTGAACGCATACAGCCGTTCTGAGAACTAAGGTACAATAGATTGATCACCTAACATACCCATATCGGTAATTTACCTTCTTCGTGATTGTAAACATACCAAGTGCAACATGGTTAACAGATTTGGTTACGGTCAATACCATTAAACTTGAAAGTTCACAGTCTATATGACCCCTCAGCCCGATATGAAAAGTTTTAACTCCTCAGTGAGAAGTCATGGAAGAATGTGATTATAGCAGAGCTCCTCATAGAAGGAAGAATTATGTACTCATTAAATTGACCATAAAATCATGTAAAGGTGAACTTGAAAACCTAGTTTTGATGAATAAAAGGAGTAAAAATTAGTAGACTGTAATTTCGAGGACGAAATTCTTAGAAGAAGGGGTGAATGTGATAACCCGAAGATGTAAAATCTTGAATGATTAGAATAAAGGTTAAAAAATAAAACCTAGATAAGAATTTGAGGATTTATTTAAACTTTTTAAATAAAATCTATATGGTTTCCTATTTGAATGAGAATAGAGAAAATATGGGTTACAAAATTTCAAAACCCTAGAAACGGTGTGAAGAAATGTTAAAACTAAGGTATTACGATACCTAGAAAGTTGATGTAAACTGAATAGTGTAAGAAATGTTATAATGATGCATGTGAAAATTTTATTAATTAAAATTCACATAAAAAGATGCTATGAGATTAAACGAAATTGAGTATATGTATATATACTTAAAATGGTGCTATATATTCTAGCTGAGGAAAGATGAGTTAAGTTAAGGATATGAGAATCAAGTTAAAACTATGTTAGTAATTAACATAGCTTGAATATTGGGCTTGATTGACAAATAAGAATATGAATGAGTATAAAATCATTAGCTAATATAATTAGCAATGATAAGGGAGTAAGTTAAAACTCAAAATTTGAGTTAGAGATAAAATTTTGAAGCATGGACAGCTCGGTTGCGTTCGGAACGTTAAGTTTAGTCAGAAAGGACAGTAGACACAAAATGTGTAAGAGCTGACTTTTTAGTCAAAGTTAACAGTTGACTTTTATGGAGAAAAGTCAAAATTGAAGTTAGAGGTGGAATATGTTATGATTTATGTGAACTATATATCTGATTAAATAAATATACATTATATGATGTGAATACATTTATTTTGTATATAAAGAGAGAATTAAGAATAAAGTTATATAACCTAATATATATATTAGGTATGATATTTAAATAACCTAAAGGTTATAATAGAAAAGAATGTTAGTATGTAAAATATATACTAACCCTAGAGATTTATTTTATATATCTCAAAAAATTAATTTTATAACCAAGTCTAATTGGGATATGAAATTAAAGAGGCATGAGGAAAGAATTTATTTTCAAATGTGGGGAATGAAAACCCTAATTAAATGATTAGGGTAGGATATAATTATGAGTGTTGGACTGTGATAATGTTCATAGCCTAAGGAATTAATTAAAGAGCCCAACACATTATATAAGGTGTCCCAACTAAGCCCACCAAGTGTAGGGGAATTATTGAACCCTAATGACATATTTAGTTTCTTGTATATGGCATGTTTAGTTGGGTTATGCAAATAAAGTATTATGATTAATTTATGGGAATATGTAATAGTCCAAGTAGTATATAATACTAGTGGACTAGCCCAATTGGATTAATAATCAAGCCCACTTATTTTATTGGAGGTGGACTTGAATGTCATTAGGTAAATTAATTGACTTAGCCCAACATTTAGAGAAATAAATAGTAGCCCAAGTATAGTATAAATGAACTTGACTACTAGTGGCTCAAAATAATCATATGAGTCCAAGCATTAATTAAATAGGCCCAAATCTTGGTCCATTGAGGGAGGGACTTTTTAGTCATTAGAGAAAGTAAATAATACAAGAAAAATAAATTTATAATGGGAGAAGAGGAGGGACATGGCCGGCCCTGTGGTATTATGGGGAGAGATAGCAATTTTATTGAGCTTGTCCAAAATCGTGGTTAAAATCTATTAAATCTACCAACTAAGCCATGTGTCACTCTCTTAGCATGTCCAACACTTATGGTTAAGTGTACAAGCAACCATTAGAATGATTAAGAGAGAGAATTAGTGGAGGAGGGAAAATTTACACACTTAATCATACTTACTCCACTTACTTTATTTTATTCCTTACACTTCCAAGCTCCTTAGTAAAAGGAAAAAAAGAAGAAAATATAGAAAGAGATAGAGGGAGAGCCATTTCGGCCACTACATAGAGAAAAGGAGAGCTTTGATCATCATGCATGCTAAGTATCTAAGTTACTTTGGAAGAATAAAAAGAATAGCAAGAAGAACTAAATAATGATTCTCAAAAATTTCAAGTTTAGATTACTTATTTTGTTAAATTTTGATAAAACAAGGAGCCTTATGTTTGATATTTAAAAACTCTTCATATATATGAATATAAGTGTTTTATATGAGGATCAAAATATTTTTTAAAAGTTGAAAGTTAGATCAAAATAGAGAAAAGAGAGATTTGTACATAATGGGTAAAGAAAAAGCTTATGCATGCATGCTCTATGTATTTTATGTTAGAATCTTGGGGATGCATGTTGTATATGGTTAATATCATGTTAGAATGCTAAATCTTGAGTTTAATAAGTTAAACTTGTGGATTTGTATGAATTCATATAAAAAAGTTTGGGAAAAAGAAGTTAGATAGATTTTTGAGGAATTTTTATTTAACTAGTGTGCTATAATATGTGCATGTTGAAATCTTCAAGTGATATTTGAGATTTTCTTTCTTGGTATGCTAGATACACGAATTAATGGCAAAACCCCTTTAGAATCACTCAAATATGTTTAAAAATGAGCAAGTTATGAATTTAATCCCAGACTACCCAACTATTGGAATCATGCTACTGATCAGCCACTTCTGGGCTCTTTTTCTTAACCAAAACAGACTCAAATTTGGTGTTTGATATATAAAAATTATATTTAGGAAAAATACAAATCCAACGATACCAATTGGACCTAAATCCGAGATGTAGATCTCGAGTTACAAGCGTTTCCGTGAAGGATCCCAAATCTAAAAAACGAACCAACTGTTGTAAACATCTATGCCGATCAGTCACTTTAACCTGATTTCAGGGGCCTAAACAAATCAGAATTTTATGTTTGATAAATGAAAACTGTAATTCAGGAAGATACGAATCTAAAGCCTTTAACGGAACCTAAATCCGAGTTGTAAATCTCGTTTTACAAGCGTTTCCGTAAAGGACCCTAAATCTAAAATTTTGGGCGAAAATTATAGTAATAGTAGAAATTGAATGGAAAATGAATAATTATAATAAATAACTTTTAAAGCCACTAATGGGCTAGTAAACTAATTACATATAAAATTAAATATAATTAACTATTTAATTATTATTTAAATAATATTAAGTAATAATTAAGTAGAGTTAGTGTTAATAAAATAATTATTTATTATTTAATTAAGATTAAATAATAATTAGAGTTAAAAAATTAATTAATTATTATTTAATTAATATTAAATTATGATTAAAGAATATTTAAGTAAGATTAAGTAATAATAAAGTAATTACTTACTTACATTGACTAAAAAGTTATATAAATGATTATTTATTATTTAACTAACATTAAATAATAAATAAGAACAAGTAATAATTAATTATTCTTATATTAATAAGAAAGAATAATTAAAGATTTACTAAGTGAATAAATCAATTATTTATTATTCAAGGATAAGAAATTAATTAATTATTATTATAGACAAATAATAATTTAATTATCTATTATTTAATTAACATTAAATAATGAGGAATTATAATTAGTTATTATTTATTATTAAATAATAACTAAAGGCAATTAATTAATTACTATTTAATTATTATTAAATAGTAATCAAATGAAGAGGGAGTTAACAATTAAAGGAAATTTAAATAACTCTTTAATTAAATAATTATAATAAATTATTTAAAGATCTAATAAGTGTTTATCACCTAAGAAAAGCTTTATTAATTATTAAATCATTAACCTAAGATCAATTAAATATCTTATAGGATTAATGATAGTGTACTATAAATATGTACTTTGTGATCGAATTATTAGTTAAATAATAGCACCAGTAAGTGTATAGATGAACAATTATATGATGTACTAATTGATAGATCTACATTATCAATGTTAGGTCATTCAAAGAGTTTTAATTAATGCTAGCTAGCCGTAGCTCGTCGAACAGGCAAGTTCTCTAACTCAAACTCGAGTTATTATTGTTTAAGCATGGTAATGGATAATTATTGTTGATTATTTCACATCTATGATTATTATCGAATAGTCGCATTTATTGCAAGTTTTCTAACTCAAACTCGAGTTATTATTGTTCAAGCATGGTAGTGAATAATTATTGTTAATTATTCCACATCTAAGATTATTATTGAATATTCGCATTTATTGCAAGTTCTCTAACTTAAACTCGAGTTGTTATTTTTCAAGCATGGTAGTGGATAATTATTGTTGATTATTCCACATCTAAGTTTATTATTGAATATTCGCATTTATTGCAAGTTCTCTAACTCAAACTCGAGTTATTATTGTTCAAGTATGGTAGTGGATAATTATTGTTGATTATTTCACATCTAAGATTATTATTGAATATTTGCATTTATTTCAAGTTTTCTAACTCAAAATCGAGTTATTATATTTCAAGCATGCTAGTGGTTTAATTATTTATAATTATTCCACATCTCTAATTATTGATTCGCACTTAGTGTAAATTGCATATGTTCATCGGGTATGAAATGCTAATCACCTTCATTACCATAAGGTTCAGTTAAATTTGTTAATGGTCATTGTTGACCACCCAGTATTATTAATTCAGTCATTCAATTATTGAAATTTAATTCTTAATTTTTCACAATTGTTATATATTGTTGAAAATTTAGAAAGCTATACTCTTTTCTTCAATCATGATATATCTTTATTGTATTTAAACTTATTGAGCAAAGTAGTTGCTCACTCTTGCTATATCATGATAACACATTTCAGATTAAGATGAATGTTCCAAGATTAAAGATAGAGACACAAGCAAATGACAAGATTAGAGTGTTATGCAAAATAACTTTTTAGTTATCTTATGTAAACCTTTTGTAATGTTGAAGGTATGTATTCAGTTAAGGTTAATAAACCTGGGGAAATGATATAGAATCATGTGAAATAAACAATATATGTTTATTTGTTCCGCATTAGATGATAGAATATGTATGATAATGAAATACCGTAACGTACCAAGTCCGAGGTTCTTGGGACCCAGATTTGGGGGCGTCACATGGAATCTGGTAAATAAGTCTGAGGAGATATGGGGATGGGCTGATCACCCAAAATTACCAGAAAAGGTGGTTTACCCTCTTTGTGATTGTAAACGCACTGGGTGAGGATGGTTTATGATGAAATGTTGTTGACCTAGCAAGAGATCATGATCTATAAGACACCTCAACAATGTATGTCATGTCTTAAAGGAATCCTTATATTCCTAACTATTCATTGTACTTCATAATTCATTATAAATTGTGAAGGTTCTTGATTGTACGCAGGATAATAACTTCTTTAAAGGAAAGTTGAGGAAAAGGTTATGTTAACAATGTCAAGGATTTTTTTTAGAAGAATGGGTGAATCTGATATCCCGAGAGATTAGGAGTATACTGATCATAATGTTTAACATCTGACGCTTATAACAGATAATGATCCATGGGGGAAAGGATGTTGAAGAGATAATGAGAATGAATAATTACGTAAATACCTAACTGAATTAGTATGATGAGCAAATGACAAGATTAGAGTGTTATGCAAAATAACTTTTTAGTTATCTTATGTAAACCTTTTGTAATGTTGAAGGTATGTATTCAGTTAAGGTTAATAAACCTAGGGAAATGATATAGAATCATGTTAAATAAACAATATATGTTTATTTATTCCGCATTAGATGATAGAATATGTATGATAATGAAGTACCGTAACGTACCAAGTCCGAGGTTCTTGGGACCCAGATTTGGGGGCGTCACATGGAATCTGGTAAATAAGTATGAGGAGATATGGAGATGGGCTGATCACCCACAATTACCAGAAAAGGTGGTTTACTCTCTTTGTGATTGTAAACGCACTGGGTGGGGATGGTTTATGATGAAATGTTGTTGACCTAGCAAGATATCATGATCTATAAGACACCTCAACAATGTATGGCATGTCTTAAAGGAATCCTTATATTCCTAACTATTCATTGTACTTCATAATTCATTATAAATTGTGAAGGTTCTTGATGGTACGCAGGATAATAACTTCTTTAAAGGGAAGTTGAGGAAAAGGTTATGTTAACAATGTCAAGGATTTTTTTTAGAAGAATGGGTGAATCTGATATCCCGAGAGATTATGAGTATAATGATCATGATGTTTAACATTTGACGCTGATAACAGATAATGATCCATTGGGGAAAGGATGTTGAAGAGATAATGAGAATGAATAATTAGGTAAATACCTAACTGAATTAGTATGATGAGATTTTTTAACGAAAATAAGAGGAAGTAAGATTAAAACCTTCGTTGAAGGTTATAAGGATAAAGCATCCAAGTATGGATGAGGTTTTTGGAAATCTTGAGAACAGAATTTTTATAAGGACGGAAGAATGTGACAACCCAAAAAATTGGATTGTCCAGAAATTAGGTTTAAAGAATTAATAAATAATAAAATAAATTTTTATTGATTATATTATGTGTTATGTGTTTATTAGTTATTATATGACATAGGATGACTAGAAATCGGGAGGATTCTGGATACGAGCTAGAAAGAACGAGCAAGAATTTTCAAGACGAAAATAAAAGATTTCCGGGAACAAAAATATGTCTAAGAAAAAGACGAATTATGCACTATTCACGTGTTGAAATCATAAGGTTAGGTTTTGACCCTAAGGGTTAGGTTTTGAGAACCCTAAGCCTTTCTGGGAGATCGGATTGTTGAAATGACATTTTGTCAAAATATTTGACGGTAATATACCGTGAAAAGCTAATTTAGCCGAGAAAAGTTTTTTCAGAAGAAAATTACTATTCATCCATTTCTGCTCGGGAATTACTATTGAAATTCTGAGAAATGCGTAATGATAGGATTTTAAGACAAGATGGAATATGTCATAATATTTCATTTATGACTCGCGATATTTTTGCTTGTGGACTTAAAAATCCTAAAGGTTAGGGAAAGTAAATCGAAGAATAAAATTATGACGCCCCCAAATCCGGGTTCCCTAACCTCAAGTTTGGTGCTCACGATCCATCATACACATCACATCTAACTACCCATTCATTAATGAAAAACATCATTCATGTCATTACTTAATACAACTTATAACAATATCCCAGGTTAACTAACCTTGACATAACTTACATACCCTCAGCTGTTCAAAAGGTTTACATAATTAATTTACATAATGTAACATAACAATTAAAAGTCCATAATAACTACTCCTGAGCCTTGTCTTTGCCTTTGTCCCTATTAGAACCTTCTGCTACCTCGATCTTAGCTGAAATGTTTTATTTAAGCAATGGAGAGCAACGAGTTTGCTCAGCAAGTTAAAGTATATAATAAAGGATATATATCATGAATAGAAGAGTCTAGCTTCTATAGAACTTCAACAATAATCAAAGGATTCCGAAGTAGCTGAATAATAATTCATTTTCAATAACAAGACTTTCTTAAATATCATGCTGAATAACATATCAATGATGAAAGAGTAAAATTCTTTCAAAGATTCAATCATATTCAAGTGAATAAGAAGAATTAACAATATTGCAACAATATTCAATAAAGTGGGATGTTCCCAAATTTCATGCTGAGTGATAACAAATAGATCATGAACTAATAGAGGAATCATTAGTTATTAAAACTAAATTGCCTCAAGGATATAAGTTAGTTATAAAAATTAAACTATACTCCTATGTAAGTACTTGAAGTGACGAACTTCATTATACCTTATATTATGCATAATACTCAAAAATAGCGCATAGGTCATTTTACGACAATAAAGTTTGTTCATCTCAGTCTTACATCATGAGTCCGTACCACAACAATATGATTTGAATTGCTTTCAAAGAAATAATATGATTTCAACATATAATATAAATATTGATCTAGCCGAAATCAATGGCATAGATCTTCCAATAATAAATCAGTTCATAATAAATAGAACGTTTCATGCTTTAACAAATATTAGTCTCGCTAAAACAATTAGCTGAGACATGGCTAATAAACAGTTCAAATAATAGAACAAGAATCAATTGCACTATGTGCGAATAACAATAATCATTATACAAGTGAATAACTAACAATAATTATTCACTAATCACGCTTTGAAATTAATAACTCAATTTGAGTTAGAAAACTTGCAATAAATGTGAATATTCAATAATAATCTTAGATGTGGAATAATCAACAATAATTATCCATTACCATACTTGAAAAAAATAACTCGAGCTTGAGTTAGGGAACTTGCCTGATTCGTTGACTACTGCTACGCAATTTAAGTTAACTTCTTTTGTAAGATCTTACATTAATAAGATCGATCTCTCAATTAGCATCACATATCTTACATATAGTAATTTATCTAACATGTAATCACATAATCAAACATTAGATAGCACCTTAGCACTATACGTATTTACAAGTCTAAACCTAGCACACATCGAGTCTTTAATAGTATTCAATATAGTATACTGAGTGGTTTCCCATAAACAACCAACAAATTAGTTTCCGTCTCGTCTACACTATTTTTCGCAGCGAGTTAGATAGGTTTCTAATTCGTATATACCTTCGCTCTCTGAAGAAAACGTTTAGCCCATATACTATATCTCAACCAATAAAGATTACGATTGTACTACTTTAGATTTAACACTTACTCGTTTATTTTATAAGTTCTTATTATAACTCGGTAAACTATTTACGAATTCAGCAAACCGAATATATCAATTCAGCAAGCCGAATCCAAATTGTATTCCCTTTCCAAATATATTCAATTTCTAATCCAGCAACCTGGATTGACCAATCCAGCAAGCTGGATTACCCTTTTCAGCCTATTGCATGTCCAATCATCATATAGTCCATGAAATGTCTAATTCAACAAACTATATTTAAAGTAACTTTAGTTCTTTATATAATTCATTCTAAACATTTATTAAATCAATTAACAATCTATTTTAATTGTTTACACTTTACTAATTAACTCATTTAATCATTTTAAAAGGCCATACACCTAATATCTTATCACAAATGACCAAAACCTTCATCAAAAATATGTATAAACCGTATTTAGGGTTTTTCCAGTCATAACATCCTACTTTCCATATTCTAAACATTACATAACATATTTAATTCATTAATTCATAACTATATCATTTCAATGAAAAATACCAAATCATCTTATTATTTTTTTATCTTTTGGCTACACATATATACATATATTCCATACACAAAAATAATTTTTCTGGAATTTTTAAATTTCCTTTAGTATTTTTCAAAAATTTGTTTTTAGGTCGTAACTTAAGAAATTAGCGATATGATGCTCAACTCCAACAATTCCCAATTCTTGTCAAAATCATACACATATTAACGTGAACTTCCAGTTTAAATTTTGTGGTCATAGGAGTTATAAAACTCCAGTTATAGCGGTTTTCGTCAGAAAAATCCAAATATTAAAATGACCATAACTCAATCGATTTAAGTCAGAATAAGCTAATTTTTGGACACGAGATACTTTATATCATATATTTCCATGTCCCAAAAGGCGTGAATTTATTTCATTAATTAAGTTATCGAAACTGCCCCTGTAAGTTTTGGGCAGATTTCTTTTTGTCATTTTTTAGATTTTGCCTTTTTTGCTAAAAAACAGTCCACACAAAAATCTACAACACCTTTTTCAATACTTCCACTTGGAAATGGTAGAAGACTCATTGATCTAACTCTAGGACTTGACCACACTCCAAAATTCAAAATACAATGAGAGATATGGTCATTTAAATTTCATATTTCGTTTTCTCAAAAATCTGATTTTCAATCCTTTGTGATTTCTAAGAAAAGTTCCATGTTCTCACACATTAACCAACATAACCCATCATAATACATACTAATACTTCTTATATTCATGGAACTACTATGATCCATCGTCTATTTCATTAAACATTCACCAAACACAAGATTAAACACAATCAATGCAAAGAAAAATTAGGATTTTCTAACTTTTTGAAAAACCTAGTTTCCATTTCTTACTTTAGATCTAACTTTTGATCCTCAAAAGGGTTAGATCTAAACATATAAAACTTATAAACACATAGATCAAAGGTTTTTAGACCTTAAGATCATAACTTTACATTATCAAGAATCAAATCAAACAAAAAGGAATTAAACTATATTAACTAGAAACCTTTTATACCTTAGCTTGTCCTTCTCTCTTCTTCTTCCTAAATTTGGTTAAAGAACTATGAAACTAACAAAACTCTCCTTCTCTCTTCTCTCTTCTCTCTATGGTGGCTCTCTCTCTCTCTTATCTCTCTAGCTTTTGTTCTTGTTAGCAACTTATGGAAATGAAAGATAAGAGAGAAATAATTTAATTTTTGTTTGTTTGGTAAAATTTTTATAGATATATTTGACATATCTATAATCATATACCAATATCTCTTGCTCCTTCTCTCTATTCCTTATCACTTCTTTAATCATTACATGGTGGCTTGCAAGCTTAGTAAAAGATGTTGGCCAAGTAAGGAGATGGCACCTAAGGTAGTGGGTGAGGAGTTTTTAACCTAATAAAGTGAAGTAATGATTACTAACATTCCCCTTTCTCCTTTCTTCTCCTTGGCCGAAATTATGGGCCTCTTTTGCCCCATTTTGTTTGCTTTTAATGCCTCATTTAGCTTACTAAATGTCCAATGAGTCCCTCTTCATTTGGGCTAAAAGTTGGGCCACTCAATTAATTTTTTGGGCTTGCAAATTAATTCTTTGGGCCATGAAATTGACATAGTTCAATATTTTTAATTTTTATCTTACCCTAATCATTTAGTTAGGGTTTCCATTACACACATTTGTCAATAAATTCTTTACTCATATACATTTAATTTTGTAACCCAATTAGACTTGCTTTACTTAGGTTATAAAATTAATTAATTGAAATATATAAAATAAATCTTTTAGGGTTAGTATATATACTAACATTCTCCCATACTAAAATCCCTTAGGTTATTTAATTACCATACCTAATATATATATTAGGTTACATAAATTTATTTATAATTCTCTTTTTATATACAAAATAAATTTATACACATTAGATAATGTATATTTATTTAATCACGTACATAATCCACATAAGTCATAACATATTCCACTAATGTTTTAACTTAATAGCCCTAATTGGCTTAATATGTTATGACCACTCACTTAATCACTATATATAATTCATATTAATAATTAATCACTTAAAGATTATAAATATTTTTAATTTAATAATCAAGGCTAACATTCAAGCTATGTTAATTTTTAACATAACTTATCTTACTCTTTCTTAATCAAAATGATTAAATATTTATCTTAGTTAATAAATAAATTAACTGTAAGACCCCAACTTTTATGAATAAAGATTTAATTTTCTTTATATATTATTTTGAAATAGTAAGGTGTTAATTTGATAAATGTGAAAAGTTATGGGTGAAATGTGCAAATATTTTAAAATGAGCAAGTGGTTATAAAATATTCTTGTTGTCGGAGAATATTTGTTTGGTCGTGGAATATTCTTGTTGTCGGGGAATATTCGTACGACGGTGCAGCTATTTGTGGGCCCCACAACAGAATAACTGTCGGATATAGAAAGCGACAGAAATAACCTTTTTATAAAATAACGGCGTAGTTGTTACCGTTAGTACTGTTGAAATACCCGGTGGTTAAAATACAGTAATGCGCGGTGTTGCACAGTAGCACACTATTACACAGTATTTTGAATTATTGATTCTTACGTGAGAAGGCACTTACTCAATTATTGTTACAGTAATTACTGTTCAATATTTTATATTATTGATTCAATAATTGCATAATATTTTATTGATTCAATAATTGCTACGTTGATATTTTATATCAATAATTACTACGTTGCTATGATTGATTCAATAATTGCTACCGTTGATATTTTGTATTATTGATTCAATAATTGTCACTGCACAGTTTTTCACATTATCAACTTAATAATTCATATTATTTGAATAATATTATTAGATAGCATTATTGACAATGTCTAAGGAAGTTCTTTCTAGGAGGGGTTATTTAATTGCGCGCCAGTAAGGAGAAGTCCTTATCGGAAGGCCCCCACTTTCCTGGGAACGATCTGGTTGTCAATATTGTAGTTCTATAATATTATTTGTGAATAATTAATTATTGATTTATATGATACGAAAATATTTATTTTGTGAATATAAGAGAAAGAATTAATGCTGATGTGTTTTTATCATTATTTTGGTGTGGAAAATCATCCGTTTATAGATTTCAGATAATTTATGTTTGGAATTTGGAAAAACTTCCTTCTACAAAGGACATCGAATTTGTAATTTTCTGACAAAGGGGCTATTTATTATGAATTACTGAAGTTTCGGAAAATAAATATTTTTATTAAAAACATGGGTGGGCCCCACTTTTGTTTTTGTTGAAAAAAATTCTGTTTTCTTAGCAACCAGGCGGCGGAATTTTTAAAAAAATATTATTTTATTAATTTAGTCTACTTTGGCATCCTATGTTTTTCCTATAAATAGGGTACTTAGGTTAGAATTGAAAATCACACCAGAATCAGAAGTTTTCTCTCTCTATAATATCGAGCGTATTTTTGTGAGTATTTAGATACTTTGAGTGTTACTATTTAGTACAAGTTTTTTTCAGCCTTATAGCCGATATTCCAGTCAGAGGTACTATTCTTTTGAGGTAAGGGATGTTATTTTCTTTCGTAAATGATGTTATTCTTTTCAATATCATTATACCAAAATATTGGCATGGATTTTATTATGAAATTCTTACTTTTCCGTCGGGGTTACTACGTATACGGCACTATTCACGAAAAAATTAAATTTTCTTCTATATGTCCAAATTGCTTGTTAAGGTTTTTATCTTTAATTGTATCCAAGTTTTGAGCTCTATTCTTGAATTTTGCTCCACAAAGTATTATTATGGAGTATTCTTGAACTTGGATAAACTAAAATGCGAATCCTTAATCTTTGTCTTTTATCTCACTTGATTCGTTATTTATATTATTTTTCATCATCTTCAGTCCTAAAAGGTGATATAACTGAATATCTTTGGCCTGTAGAGCAAAGATGAATGATTACCTGATGAATATCTTTGGCCGTAGTGCAAAGATGACAGGTGTTGAGATGAACATGACCACTGGTGATACAAATGAATATCTTTGGCCTGTAGTGCAAAGATGAATATTTGATTCGAGATGTATATTGATTGATGTTACAGGGATAAAATATTGATGATGGATTGTTATTTTCGCTGCGAATATTGATCTAAAACTTGTTGTCAATAATATTTTATCTGATTTATTGAAGGCTAACAATAATTTATTTTTTATTATCTTAGTCATAATATTCTTTACTGGGCTAGTTGAGCTCACCCTTTACATCTATTATCCTCTTCAGAAAATGAGAACGTTGCGGGAACTAGTCGGGGGACAGAGTGATGGTCCAAGTTAGAGCAGTAGTAGTCCTCGCTATTTTTGTAAAATAGTGGGATAATAATTATAATAAATAAAGAATGAATTTGAATGTTAATATTTCGTATTATATACGATTTGTATTGACACTCACAGTTGTGTGGTCGTATTTTGCACAACCGTGTAACATAAAGTTTATATTTGAATTCTGTACCATGTATTTGGCGACTCGGAATGGGCTGGGTTGACTGGACCTATTCTGGGGGCGTCACATTAACTATCTAGCTTAATTCACATATTCACTTACATGGTTCAAGTACTTTCTAAAAGAAAAATTTATTCGTAAAAATTACACATATAATCATGTAAAATTCTCGGTCCTTACATTCTCCCCTCCTTATAAGGATTCCGTCCCCGAAATCACTATAATCCTATATACAAATTATGTCTATCCTTAGACACTTATTTATTAACCAATCAATTTTTATTGAATTACTCTCATCGTATTTATTATTTCATTTATTCTTTCCTATCCCAATTCAGGACGGAAAATCTTAGCTTCATTCAAGTCTCATTTGACTTATCACATCTCATATTTACCTGTTGTATTTAGGTATCAACATGAGATAAGTGCATTATATTTATGATTTGTTATACCTTTACGTTTGGTTTTATTGCATGTTTTATGTGTATATGAGCTTAATAAGTTGTTTATTGTTTTCAGGTCAATTAAAGCTAAAAGGATGGAAACAAGTTGATTTGGAGTTGAATTGAAGAGGAGTTTGACCAGCAGTTGACTTTCTCAATTTTTAGAGATTCCTACATGGAATTGGATTGATATTACTATCAGATTTAGGATTGCTTTTGACTGAGATTTTATTTCCTTATTAGATTCTATTTCTGTATGGAAACTAGTTATGTTTTGTAATTCCTTTTAGGATTTGGATTTTTAGTTCTCATAGGATTTAGGTCTTTGTCTAGCACTATAAATAGATGATGATAGTCAAGGTTTTAATTCATTTAATCTTCTACCAACTATCATACCTCATTGAAGTGCAAACAAGGAGCATGTCAGGCTAGTCACTTTATTCAGTTCTAAAGGGAGGTGGAACCTTGTATACACGTAATTAATTAATTAAGTATTATTATTATATATTCCTTCTTGCTTGAGATTTATTATGATAATCTGTGTAACTTGATTTCATGCTATTCTATCTGATTAATTTGAATTGGCCAGTTAGATTAATCTGATAAATATCATCTACTAGATTAAAATATAGTATTAAGCAAAAGATATTATATTTGATCATAAGTAGCAATTAGTAATGCATAATTATGGACAAGCTTTTGAGTATTGCTAAGATTATTAGAAGTCAAGTTAAATAAATCTTGATTGTGTAATTATTGCTTGGAATAACCTGATTCTCATTCTTCATGCTACTGTTATATTAAATCTAGACTGATAGTTCTAGGTTGTATGATAGTTAGGGTTTATTGGGACGATTGTCACTTTGAATTTATAATAAAAGGAGAATTGCAAATAATTAGCGATTGCGGTTATCTAGGGTTATTAATCTCATTGAAGGGTAAATAATAATAACTTGATTAATTGATTGCTGTAACTTGGTGAAACTGAACTGCAGAACTGAAGTGTTTACATATTTGGTTAATCTCATTATTTAATTATGTTTTTCTTAGTTTAAAAACAAATTTCAAAAAACCCCCCGTCTTTTAAAATAGTAGAATAATTCTAAAGCAAACTTACTCTCTGTGGGATGTATCCTTGCTTATTACTGTGATAATTATTTAAATTTGTGAAGTGAAAGTGAGGTTAATTTTAGAGTGTCAATGGTATTCCTTTAATATATTAAGCAACTTGTGCTTTCTCTCCTTCTCCTCTAGAACCTCTAAGGGTTACAATAGATCACATGGACATACTCGTGTTCTTATACTTTTTAAAGTTGTATCATCAATTCCTTCATTTATATACTAATTTTGTGACTCGAATTCATAATACCTCACAATGATATCCATCAAATAATACGTACGCAATTATATTACCAAGTGAAATCTTTACCAGTCACCACTTCCTTTGCAGCCACTGCGTCTTGAACCGTCATATTAAACGTGCGCATCGTCGATCTTCCCAGCTGAGTAAGTCCTTTGATCGTCAACGTCCCACTGCTGTTTCCTCTATTGTTTCTTTCTCTCTCTACATTCTTTATTGGACAGTTACGAATTTGATGATCTGGCGATCCACACGAAAAGCAACCTTGTATCTTCTTTGGATTAGGACAATTGGGAGAGATGTGTCCCTCTTGTCTACAATTAAAACACACTCCTTTTCCCTTCAAACATATTCCTTGATGATTCTTACCCCAAACTGCACACGGCTCACCTCTCTTCTTACTATCCCCTGATTTTTTCTCGATTGGGTATTGTCATTCCACTTACGCTTATTGGTGTTACTTCCTCCACTGCTACCTCCTTCATTCGTCCTTTTCTTCTTCTCCTGATGATACCTTGACACGACTTCACTTCCTCCTTCGGCGATGATTGTTTTTTCTAATAAGGCCAAAAATGTATTAATCTGCAACACAACTACCTTGCTAAATATCCATAGCCTCAGTCTATTCTCAAACCTTTGCGCCTTTAGTACCTCAGTGTCCACTTGATGTGGAGCGAACCTAGCTAGCACGCTGAACTTGACGAAGGACTCCGACACTGACATATTGTCATGCCTCAGATTTAAAAATTGTACTTCCATAATTTTCTTCATACTTCCCTTTCTAGGCGGCATTATCTGGTTAAACAAAATCTCTTATTACTTCGAGTTTCATTATTTGTTATATCTTCTAAGTGTTTTAAAATATAACATGTAATGTTAACTCTGACAATCATAATGTTGGATTAACTAATTCCACTTGCTGAATTATTCAAATTCAGATTGCTGAGTTAACACATTCAGCTTGCTGAATTGACCAAATTTAGCTTGTTGAATTAACAAATTATCAATTCAACAGCTTACTATCTTTATTCTCAAAATTTATCTACTCAATCTAACATATAATCATATCATTGCATTTATATTCATATTCATTCAAATAATACATATTACTTTTCAGTTCATATCGCATACTGCTACCAACATTTACTATCCCTTTGCGACAAAAGTCGGGATTCATTACTACAATTTTATACAAAACGTTGAGACATACAAAAGTTATCTTGATATTCATACAAAAGCGAGAATTACACTCATATAAGTATATATATATTTACATATTCCTACTCATCATCTACGATGCTATATTCCTAACATATTATCTTACTTCAAAAGATTCTACTCCTCACACTTAATCTTTCTTCCGTCCACTTCCTTCACCTGAATTCTTCTTAGGACAATTTTTAAACCTATGACCCATTCCATCACATGAAAAACATCCTCCTTTCTTTGGCTTAGGACAATTTGGTGATATGTCCTTCCTGACCATAATTGTAACACACATTCTTTCCTGCTTACATTTCCCCAAATGGTTCTTTCCACACTTACCACATGCTTTTTTCTTCTTTAAATGTGAATTCCCTGAGTTGTTATCGCTATCGTTGTTCCTTTTCCTTTTATTACCCTTCTTTTTCTTACTTACATCTTCAGACGATACACTGCACTCAACCCTCCTTCTATCAACTTGTGCCTTCAGATTATTTCATTCTTCTGTCATCTTGCGCAATGCCCTTTCTGTCTTCCATAATTCTTCTAGGATAAAGACCTTAGTCCTTATGCTGTGTTTGGTTTGGTGGAATAAGAGAGGGAATGGAATAAATTATTCCGTTGGAATAAAAAATATCATGTTTGGTTTCTCCCTTCCGTTGGAAAGAAGTATTCAGGCCGGAATATTGCCAACTGTAAAAACAAAAAATCAATTCCCAGAGGAGGAGGCAGGAATGAATCATTCTGTCTCTTATTTGTAGTCAATTGATAGATATACCCCCAATATGAAATAGGGCATTTACTGGTAGCGATCGATCTATTATTTCTTTTGCTGCTAGCGACGAGAGGAGACGAGAGGAGAGGAGGAGAGGAGGAGAGGAGATAAAGGCATATATCGATCAACACTTTTCGATCATCAATTTTTTTATATCACAAATCTATACTAGTGCTTGAAGTTCCGATCTAATCGTAGTTTTTTTCCTCAGGTAATTTGAAATATGTTCAAAAGTTTTGAATTGAATCAAATACCTTCTAAATCTCCATTAATTTCTGGTATAATTTTTGATAATCGATACATATACATATATATCTGATATATATAAATATATATATATATGTATATTGTTTGATTTTGTTTTTGTTTTTGTGTGAATATGTGTATATTGTTTACAGGAATTGTTCTCAACTTCGTCAATGAGATGACCTCCTTTGACAATTTATCTGCTCAATTTATTGTTTCTATGCTTCATTTGATGTGTTTTTGGTAATTTGGTTGATACATCATACTATGTGAATATGCTAAATGGGTAACGAGAAAGGAAAATGAAAATTTGGATTTTCATAATAGGTTCTTAAATTCTGTGTTTCTGATAAAATTCCTTGGAATGAAATTGAGTCTCTGGTATTTTGCGTAGAGAAATTGAGATTTTCTTCTTTACAAAAACCCAAAGTTTGTCTCAATGAAACCAAATTGTCACTGTTTCTGGGAGTGTAGATTCTGATTTATTTTTTTATCAATTCCACCACCAGGATTAATCTTCATTCCCATGTTCTGATTTAGGTTCCACTTTCAAGTAGTTCCTAGCCTCTTGATGTTAAACAACTTTGAATAGCAATAAAACTATAAGAATTTGCCCGACTTTGTTATCTTTATCCAGATGGTTGGCTACTTCATGCTGTAATTTGGCTCAAATCTGTTTATGCAGGTCATTCGTATGGTTCAAACTATAGTTGAAAAGTTGTTTTTTTTGCTTTTATTTACGATTAGCCAGCAAACAGATAGGGTCTTTCATCTGTGTAAACCCAATGAGCATAATTATTTATGTAAAGCTTATTCTTCTGCTTTAGGCGGAACTAATTGATACTACACACTGTTTTGGTAGGATCTATTTGTAAATACTCTGGATTGTTCAGTTATTTAGTGCAATTCTTTTGCGCTCATATAATGTTATTCTTGTTTTCATATACTATTTTGGTTGTGAGACCTCTTAGCATTGAGATTGAATTTGTACAGCTGAGATTGTTCTAGTTGAAGTTAGGTGCGACTTTCTTTGATTTCTTGTTTAGTTATTTGATTTCAGAGATTTTTCCAACTCTAACCAATTTCTTGATCAAAGTAGCAGAATCTAAACTCCCCAAAACAGTGACTTTCTGTTGTTCTACATCTATGTAACTTGGAAATTGAGATTTTCTTCTTTACATTTTTAAACATTTTTGAACTTCTTGCATTCTTGATATAGTTCATGTCCTTATTTTAGCACGTGAGACGTGGAGAAGGATTAGTAGACAATAGATATATTTGCATTTCCAAAGTTTAGATGTCCATGTCACTTTTGAAGCTTTCAATTGATTGATTCTGTTTAGTTTTCTCATTTTTGACAAGTGGTTCTGTGCTTTTATTGCTTCTATTTTGTTAAACAGATCAAGTTTGTTGATATTTATTTAAAAAGGTCTTACTTTGACTTATAATAATATTTGTGCAAACAGCGTATCTAACAATCACTATGCTTTTTTGGGGCTCTTCTTTTTCTCTCTTTTTTAAATTTGGGAAGCATATGCTTTTTGGTTAAACTGATTTGCTAGTTTTAATGCACCATAGGGCCCAGTTATTCATGTTTCACACCTTTTGTTTTTAATTGACATGTTAATTTCCATGATTTTTCTTCTTCAGCTATTAACTAGATTCCTTGAATGGTTAAATGGCTATAATTATTATCTTGTCAATGGTATATAGTTACTCTCAAAAAGTTTTTTACGCTGCAAGTTAACAGTTGCTTATTTAATATAAATTCTGCTTTGTGTCCAGCTACTGTATGCTAAAATGCAAATATAGTTCATATCTTGATATAGTTTATGTCCAATGCCATCAAACATTTTTGAACTTCTTGCATTCTCAAGATATCGTTATCCTTTATTAACTTCTGCTTGTATACATATATAGTTTTGGTAACCATATATGTATCATGTATGATGATAGATGTTCAGCTCTTTTTTGGAGATGTATCATGTATTATGATAGTTTCTCTATATAAGTATGACATATATGTTATTTTGCAATTATGTGTGGTTTTTTGGGGCTATTGAATTTTATACGAACAAGAATTCATTTTGTGTTTCTGTTGTTTCTCCATGCATTAGCATTAGCTACATTGAGCACTTCTGCTTGTTTGTTTGTTTTTGGGGGATAGAGGTGTCTTGCTTTTGGATAATTCTTTCCTTTCTCTTGCTTTATATTTGGTCAGACTTATGATGGATTCTCAAGTAAATGATGAAGCAAATGGGGCAGGCAAGAGTAAGCGCAAATGGGTTGAAAATGAGGATGACAAGCTTGTGGAATGTATGCTGGACATATTAAATACCACTGGAACTTTTATAGGGCTGATAATGGTTTTAAGCCCGGATTTTACTTGGCCATTGAGAAAGCATTGACTGAGAAATTGCCTGGAGCATGAAAAAGGCAAAGCCGCATATTGAAACAAGGTTGAAAACATTGAAAGCTGAATGGGCAGTTGTATATGATATGTTGCATGGAAAAGATTATAGTGGATTTGGTTGGGATGCTGAGAATCATGTACTCGAGGCCTCTAAAGATGTCTGGATTCCATATCTTAAGGTTAGTCATTTTTTAGGACTTGCAACTACTTTTCCATTAGGAACTGCTCCTCTTAATTGTTCAATTTATTATTCCTTAAAAATAATAATAAGTGACTATCTTTATTGTTTTACTGTTTTTCTTATTTTTAATTACTGTGTTATCTTTTTTTTTCTAACTTGTTGAGATGCACCAAAAGAGAGCAAAGTGGCAGAACAAGAAATTTCCAAATTATTTGGATCTATGTGTTATATTTGGCAAGGATAGAGCAACTGGAAAAGATGCTCTATCGGCTGCAGAAATTAGCGAGTTAGATGAGGAGATCCAAACAAATGATGGAGATGATAACTTGACTCCAACCCGCAGTGAAGAAATATCTAGCAAGTCCTCTAGTTTCAAGAAGAGGAAGAAAAAGTCAAGTTTCGATATTGATTCTGAATCTGCTATGGAGAGGGCTGCTACTATTCTCGCTGTACAACTCGAGAAATCATCTACTCAATTTGCTAACTTTCTTGGATTGGAGGGTTCATTAAATGAGCAACGTAAGAATCTCAATAATACGTTGAGTAATGTGCCCGGTCTAACTGATAGTGAATGTAACAAGGTCATGTGTATGCATACTCGTGAGGAGGAGTTGATGGTGGTTTTCTTTAGCTTTTCCGATGAGCGAAAAGAGGGTTTTGTCAAGGATTTATTGAGTGGAGTGTTATACTAGTTGATTATTGAATGATGATATTGAGATTTTGTCTAGGATTTATTGATAGGATGCATTACTAGTTGATTAGACATTTTATTAAGTTGTTGGTTGTTGAATGATGAATGATGAAATTATCAGTTATGTTATTAGATTTATAATCACTTTATATTATTGAGTGAGGGTGTTATACTAGTTGATTTAGTTTTGTTGGTTGTATTTTATTTGACACTATTTATCTTTAGATTTCATCAATTAAAATAAAGTTAATTCTAGAGAAATAAAATAAATTATAAAAAAAAGATAAATTATAAATAAAAAATTAAAGAAAAAAATTTATAAGTAGAACAAATAAAGAAAGAATTATAGAAAATTTTATAGAAATATGAGATAAATTTTAAAGATAAAATTTGAATTTAAGTTAAAATTGAATATTTGGGGTATTTAGGTAACTTTTAAATTATTTAATTCATTCATGGATGTATTCCTAACACCAACCAAACATGCACATGGAATCCTTTATTTTCTCTTCTATTCCATTCCCTCTACTATTCCATTCCTTCTTCTATTCCATTCCATCAATCCAAACGTAGCATTAATTCTTGAACTTCCGCAGATGCGTAACCTTCTTCAATTACTACTCTGCCTTTTTCTCCATCTTTGACCTTTATTTCTAGCTCCACCTTATTTTCTTTGGAATACACTTCTTCCTCTTTATTCAGCGACATCTCGGGGTATTCGTCATGATCGCTTACTAGATTTACCGCAGGTTCGTCTCTTAATACTTCCTCAACTGACTCACTTTGAGCTGACACCTTAGCTAATGGCATTGGTGCAGCTGCTAACACCTCCGTAACCATTTCATCATCTCCTGACATCTTACAATCAGTTTTAGATAACTTAATTAGTATATCCCCATTAAACAGAATTCATAAACACTAAGTGTCCACATATCTTACTATTGACGAATTTCCTTAATCCATCACTTAGAACTCTAAATGAGTTTTCCTCTATCCTTCTTATGGTTATATTCCTAAGGCGTTTCCTCCACCTAAGATTTATAACCTACAGATTTGATACCAACTTGTGACGCCCCCAAATCCGGGTTCCCCAACCTCAAGTTTGGTGCTCCCGATCCATCATACATATCACATTTAACTACCCATTCATTAATGAAAAACATCATTCATGTCATTACTTAATACAACTTATAACAATATCCTAGGTTAACTAACCTTGACATAACTTACATACCCTTAGCTATTCAAAAGGTTTACATAATTAATTTACATAATGTAACATAACAATTAAAAGTTCATAATAACTACTCCTGAGTCTTGCCTTTGCCTTTGTCCTTGTTAGTACCTTTTGCTACATCGGTCTTAGCTGAAATATTTTATTTAAGCAAGAGTGAGCAACAAGTTTTCTCAGCAAGTTAAAGTATATAATAAAGGATATATATATCATGAATAGAAGAGTCTAGCTTCTATAGAACTTCAACAATAATCAAATGATTCCGAAGTAGCTGAATAATAATTCATTTTCAATAACAAGACTTTCTTAAATATCGTGCTGAATAACATATCAAGGATGAAAGAGTAAAATTCTTTCAAAGATTCAATCATATTCAAGTGAATAAGAAGAATTAACAATATTGTAACAATATTTAATAAAGTGGGATGTTCCCATATTTAATGCTGAGTGATCACAAATGGATTATGAACTAATAGAGGAATTATTAGTTATTAAAACTAAATTACCTCAAGGATATAAGTTAGATATAAAAACTAAACTATACTCCTATGTAAGTACTTGAAGCGACGAACTTCATTATACCTTATATTATGCATAATACTCAAAAATAGCGCATGGGTCATTTTACGACAATAAAGTTTGTTCATCTCAGTCTTACATCATGAGTCCGTACTACAACAATATGGTTTGGATTGTTTTTAAAGAAATAATATAATTTCAACATATAATATCAATATTGATCTAGCTGAAACAATGGAATAGATCTTCCAATAATAAATCATTTCATAATAAATAGAACGTTTCATGCTTTAACAAATATTAGTCAACCAAAATAATTAGCTAAGACATGGCTCATAAACAGTTCAAATAATAGAACAAAAATCAATTGCACTATGTGCGAATAACAATAATCATTATAAATATGAATAACTAACAATAATTATTCACTAATCACACTTTGAAATTAATAAATCAAATTGAGTTATGAAACTTGCAATAAATGCGAATATTCAATACTAATATTAGATGTGAAATAATCAACAATAATTATCTACGACCATGCTTGAAAATGATAACTCGAGTTTGAGTTAGAGAACTTTCCTGATTCGTTGACTACTGCTACGCAGTTTAGGTTAACGTCTTTTGTAAGACCTATCATCAATAAGATCGATCTCTTAATTAGCATCACATATCTTACGTATAATAATTTATCTAACATGTAATCACATAATCAAACATTAGATAACACCTTAACACTATACGTATTTACAAGTCTAAACCTAGCACACATCGAGTCTTTAATAGTATTCAATATAGTATACTGAGTGGTTTCCCACAAACAACCAACAAATTAGTTTTCGTCTCGTCTACACTATTTTTCACAGCGAGTTAGATCGGTTGCTAATTCGTATATACCTCCGCTCCCAGAAGGAGTCATTTAGCCCAGATACTATATCTCAACCATTAAAGAGTACAACTGTACTACTTTAGATTTAACACTTACTCGTTTATTTTATAAGTTCTCATTAAACTCGGTAAACTGTTTACGAATTCAGCAAACCGAATACATCAATTCAGCAAGCCGAATCTAAACTGTATTTCTTTTCCTAACATATTTAATTTTTAATCCAGTAACCTGGATTGACCAATCCAGCAAGTTGGATCACCTTTTTCAGCATATTACATGTCCAATCATCATATAGTCTATGAAATGTCTAATTCAACAAATTATATTTAAAGTAACTGTATTTCTTTATATAATTCATTTTAAATATTTATTAAATCAATAAACAATTTATTTTAATTGTGTACACTTTACTAATTAACTCATTTAATTATTTTAAAAGGCCATACACCTAATATCTTATCACAAATGACCAAAAACCCATCAAAAATATGTATAAACCATATTTAGGGTTTTCAAGTCATAACATTCTACTTTCCATATTCTTAACATTACATAACATATTTAATTCATTAATTCATAACTAGATCATTTCTATGAAAAATACCAAATCATCTTATTATTTTTTTACCTTTTGGCTATACATATATACATATATTCCATACACAAAAATAATTTTTCTGGAATTTTTCAATTTTCTTTAGTATTTTTCAAAAGTCCGTTTTTAGTTCGTAACTTAAGAAATTAGCTATATCATGCTCAACTCCAACAATTCTCAATTCTTGTCAGAATCTCACACGTATTAACATGAACTTCCAGTTTAAATTTCGTGGCCATCGGAGTTATAAAACTCCAGTTATAGCAATTTTCGTCGAAAAAGCCCAAATATTAAAATGACCATAACTCGGTCGATTTAAGTCAGAATAAGCTAATTTTTGGACACGGGATACTTTATATCATATATTTTCATGTCCCAAAAGATGTGAATTTATTTCATTAATTAAGTTGCCGAAACTGCCCCTGTATGTTTTGGGGAGATTTCTTTTTGTCATTTTTCAGATTTTGCCTACTTTGCTAAAAATAGTCCACACAAAATTTACAATACCTTTTTCAGTAATTCCACTTGAAAATGTTAGAAGACTCATAGATATAACTCTAGGACTTGACCACACTAAAAAAATTGAAATATAATGAGAGATATGGTCGTTTGAATTTTATATTTTATTTTCTCAAAAATCTGATTTTCAATCCTTTGTGATTTCTAAGAAAACTTCTATGTTCTCACCCATTAACCAACATAACCCATCATAATACATAATAATACCTCTTATACTCATGGATCTACCATAATCCATGATCTATTTCATCAAGCATTCACCAAACACTAGATTAAACACAATCAATGCTAAGAAAAATTAGGATTTTCTAACTTTTTGAAAAACCTAGTTTTCATTTCTTACATTAGATCCAACTTTTGATCCTCAAAAGGGTTAGATCTAATCATATAACATTTATAAACACATAGATCTAAGGTTTTTAAATCTCAAGATCATAACTTTACATTATCAAGAATCAAATCAAACAAAAAAGAATTAAACTATATTAAGTAGAAACGTTTTATACCTTAGCTTGTCCTTCTCTCTTCTTCTTCCTAAATTTGGTTAAAAAACTATGAAACTAACAAAACTCTCCTTCTCTCTTCTCTCTATGGTGGCCAAAATCTCTCTCTCTCTTTCTCTCTCTTGTCTCTCTTTAGCTTTTGTTCTTGTTAGCAACTTATGGAAATGAAAGATGAGAGAGAAATAAACTAAGTTTTGTTTGTTTGGTAAAATTTGTATAGATATATTTGGCATATCTATAATCATCTACCAATATCTCTTACTTCTTCTCTCTCTTCCTTATCACTTCTTTAATCATTACATAGTGGCTTGCAAGCTTAGTAAAAAATGTTTGCCAAGTAAGGAGATGACACCTAAGGGAGTGGGTGAGGAGTTGTTAACCTAATAAAGTGAAGTAATGATTACTAACATCCCCCTTTCTCCACTCTTCTCCTTGGCCTAAATTATGGGCCTTTTTTGCCCCATTTTGTTTTCTTTTAATGACTCATTTAGCTTACTAAATGTCCAATGAGTCCCTCTTCATTTGGGCTAAAAGTTGGGCCACTCAATTAATTCTTTGGGCTTGCAAATTAATTCTTTGGGCTATGAAATCAACATAGTTCAATCCTTTTAATTTTTATCTTACCCTAATCATTTAGTTAGGATTTCCATTACACACATTTGTAAATAAATTCTTTAGTCATATACATTTAATTTTATAACCCAATTAGACTTGCTTTACTTAGGTTATAAAATTAATTAATTAAGATGTATAAAATAAATCTTTTAGGGTTAGTATATATACTAACATTCTCCCATACTATAATCCCTTATGTTATTTAATTACCATACCTAATATATATAATATGTTACATAACTTTATTCTTCATTCTCTTTTTATATACAAAATAAATGTATACTCATTATATAATGTATATTTATTTAATCACGTACATAATCCACATAAGTCATAACATATTCCACTAGTGTATTAACTTAATAGGCCTAATTGGCTTAATAAGTTATGACCACTCACATAATCACTATATATAATTCATATCAATTATTAATCACTTAAAGATTATAAATATTTTTAATTGAATAATCAAGGCTAACATTCAAGCTATATTAATTTTTAACATAACTTATCTTACTCTTCCTTAATCAAAATGATTAATTATTCATCTTAGTTAATAAATAAATTAAATATTTAGCTTAATTCACATATTCAGTTATATGGTTCAAGTACTTTCTAACAAAAAATTATTTATAAAAATTACACATATAATCATGTAAAATTCTCGGTCCTTACAAAAATGGTTAAGTGTAATAATAACAATTATTATACATAACGAATACAAGTATAATACTAGTTACTATACGAGTACAATACAAGGGTAATACGATGTATGATACGAATATCATACGAAGTTTATACGAAGAAAATATGAGAATTATACGTTGAGAATATGTTATGTCCTAAAGGACTTTAACTATTAGACTTTAATTTTGTCAAGCCCAATTGGTGAATGACTAAGGCCCAATTATTATTAAATCAAGCCCAAAAATAAGCCCAATGTGAATTAATGTTAAGCCCAAAGTTAAGAACCGAACCCGTGGGTCAAACTGATGGGTCATCGGGTGGGTAAAACCCATGGTGCAACCCATGATGGCACATGGGGGAGACATGGGTAGTACATCGTGGCCATGTGCTACCACATGGGAGGACATGAATGGCATGTGGGTGAAAGTAGTATGCATACAAGCCAATCATGTATGATGATAAAGCATATATTTTGGAAACGATCTTATTTATTTATTAATAAAAGTATAATTTAATTAAAGACATTTATTTATCTACATGGTGATGTTTTTATAATATGTGATAAACCCATAGTTTTAAGCAATGCTTTTAGAATCATGATGATGATCATGCTATTGAGATCTAAATTCTTAGATAGCTTAAAACTAAAATAGTTCTCAATCGATGGATTACTAAAAAAGGGATTAGTAAATCCGGATAGATTGGTACATATGTTGCTTACTCATTGGATGAGAATGATTGATCTCATGATCATCTGTGTGGAGACATTAAAGCAAGTATGTAGGTGCTTATTGGATAATAAGTACACTGAACGTGACTCGCTAAGGAATACCTAATGGAGTTTTACTTGCCTGTCAATAGGAATTCCTAATGTGATAGTTGTACAAGTGATCCTCGGACTTGAGATCATCATAGTATCTTGTGTGTAATGAATTATACTTTGACTTATTTCTTAAGACCCTTAGGGTATATCAAAGGGTATGCGTGGGTGTAATAAGTTACATATGGAGATAATGAATGATAATAAAGAATCTACCACTTCTAGTAAAAGAATAGATATGTCCTATGTGATTCGATAAATGACAACCCATGAATCCATGGCCAAGGTGGAATGAAATTAGAAAGGAGTTTCTAATTTGTATTATTTGGAGTTATGTATTTTGGAATTGAAACATATAATTAAATAAAATAAGACTTGACAGTAATTTCATATCTTATATTTAATTGAGATATTGTATGGTGGAAGGATTGAATTGTACGTTAACTATTTACTCACAGGTTCTTTTATGATTAATGTTAAAATCTATATTATCTAGAAAGTCGTTGATCGCTAGGGAGGCATATCCCTATTGTAGAATAAATATTATTTATTTAATTAGATTATTAGTTTAATTTATTTTTTTAAATAAGATTAAAATTGTTGTAATTGATTTATTCACAACCGGTTTATTATGGAGAACCTAAAGGGTCACACCATAAAAGGAAGAATAATTATTTAAGAATGTAATGGCATAATCGTAATAATATGTTAAGCGTAATTAATTTAATCTATGATGATAGAATAAATTAAATAGTTTAATGTTTATTATTTAATATTTGAGAAATATTAAATATAAATTAATAAGAGCAGTCTTATTAATATTATTACAATTATTATTATTTTAATCTCTAAAGGAGTTTAGGAATTAATTTAATATTAGTACTCTCATTTATTCTAAATAAGATTAAGAGGTAAATTAATTAAAGGAGTTTAATTAATTAATCCCAATGTGTTAGGAAGCTTAATTAATTAAAGGAGTTTAATTAATTAAATAAAACCCTAATTCTAATAGGATTAGAAGGTTTACCAATATCTATATAAGAGGAGTTTTATGTTAGATATCAGTTGTTGCAATTTCAATTGTTGGAGAGTACTCCTTTTCTATAAAGAATAGAAAACTAGGGTTTAGCCAACCACCCTCCTTCTTGAACAATTCCTCTTCCTTGGTAGATCACCTCTAGAGGCCAAACACTTGGGTGGCTAACGTTGATCAACGGAAGGAATCAATCTCGAAAATTCAAGGAGATCACGAAGAACAAGGAGTTGAACTCGTACCTGTGGAAGCATAGTTCTACAAGGGTATGAATCTAATCTTCTTCTTTTTCGTTTTAATTAATAATTGTGCATAAAGGACGATCCGGGTATATGGTTTATAAAAATTTAAAACTCTGATTTACCATACTTTCGCTTATTTTATGCAATTTGATTATATCCATAAATCTTACAAACCTAACTGTGGCATCAGAGCCAAACCTTTATGGAAGTTATTAATTTTTCATATTTGATATGTATATTGATATGTGTTTAGAACAATTTAAATGGGCATAACTGTTTGTGTAAAATTAATTTTTTTTATGCTAATTTTTTTTTGAAGCAACAGATTTTTTTTAAAAAAAGTCAAAGTCCACGGTCAAACGTTGACTGGTCAACTGCTGACGTGGCGCTGATTGCTGACGTGGCGAAAACTGGGCAACTGTTGACTGGTCAACTGCTGATGTGGCGCTGATTGCTGACGTGTCGAAGACTGGTCAACTGTTAACTGGACAACTGTTGATGTGGCTCTGACTGGTCAACTGTTGACTACTGACGTGGCACTAACATCATCTTCCTTTAAAAGAGAAATATTAATTTGTTGTTGGAGGGTTTTTGAACCCTTAACCTCTTGGTCACTTTCTACCGGCCTAACCATTACACCAGAATTAATTTTGATTAAGAATCAACATGTTTAAAATGTAAACTATACAATTCTGGTTTTGGAGTTTGACTTGAAGACTTGTTTGATTACTTCTTCTTAAAGTTTTTTTTGATCAAACGTTGTTTATTTTTATTTGAAATTGGATTAAAATAAAGATGTTTATTTTGATTAGAATTTAATTTCATGCTAACTAATTAGAGTTGGAATTGGATTCCATGATAACTAATTAGAGATGAAATTGAATTCCTTTTTTTCTTAAAATAAAGGAGTTTGTTTATGATTAGGAAGAAGATTCCATGTTTCTATAAATAAAGGAGTTTATTTAGATATGAAATATGATTTCATATTAATCAAAATAAATGAGTTTATTTTGATAAGGATTTGGATTCCACATATTTTGCTCCTCCCAAAAACGTTTTTAAAAAGTTAAAATAAAGGAGTTTTTTTTGACTTGGAATTGGATTCCATATTAATTAAAATAAAGGAGTTTATTTTGATTAAATAATTTGATGAAAAATAAAAGAGTTTATTTTTATTCAAAAATGGATAAATTAAAATAAAAAGTTTATTTTGATTTAATTTGAATTAAAATAAAAGAGTTTATTTTAATTCAGAATTGAATTTTATGTTAACTAAAATTGCCCATTAAATCGATATCAATGTATATATTGAATGTTTATTATTCATGAGATGAATGTTTTATTTATTGATGCATATGTTGATGTGTCTGATAATAAATGGGGTTGATTATGGACTAATGACCAATGTGATTGGATTTTATTTTAGTTGGATGCTTGAATGGATGAGTTTTATAAATGGGGTCTGCGTACCTCGTCTTCTCTAATTTTTCTTAATGTAAATTCTATCTCTCTCTTATGTACTTTTCCTTGACTGCTGATCAAGATTTCTATTTATATTAAATAGTTTTTGTAATAAGAATAGTTAGAATTAAATTTTGAAGAATTGGAGACCAATGAGCAAGGAGCGCGTGAAGACCCGTTTGTAATGAAGCCCGAGACTTTAAATGTAATAGTTATATTTAAATTTAATTCTTGCACCCTAGGTTTGACCTTTTGGTTCACTTCGTGGCTCTAGTGAACTAAACTAGAATAAAGTTCATAATCAATCCGGGTAGAATATAGTATTCTATATGTGCATGCTAATATTATATATATATATATATATATATATATATTATATTTTATGCAAACATACTTCACATGTTTTAATAAAATGCCGCGTATTATATATATGTGCATGCGCGCTAAACAAGATGAGACTAATAATAACAAACCCCTCAAAGAAATTATTTTAAGTCTAAAGCGTTCAAAGATATTTGGAATATCGAACGTCGCCTTCTAGCATGATAAAATTAATAGAGTATTAAATATTTAATATGAGTTTGTTGTACTATCCACAAGGCAAGTATAAAGTATTTAAGATATTAATTTAATCACATTTGATGATTATAAAGGAAATTGAACAATATTATTTTGTTGTGCTATCCACAAGGACAATATTTTTCTTTTTTGAATATATGGAAGTGATAGGTTGGACTTAACTTAAATTATTTTAGTTCGGATGTGCACACACTTGACCATTATGATCTAAGAGACAAAATAAAAAGGAATTACATATTGATGTAATTGACAAAGAGTTGTCTACCTATTTATTTATATATGATTTGTTGTACTATCCACAAGGCTATATACATTTGAAATAGGATCCTTATTCTCACTAGTAAATCTTTAATTAAATTTGCCGAACTATATAGTGTGAGAGTAATATAGTTTGAAGAAAATAGTGGGAGATACCAATTTAAAATAAGACCTAATTTATCTTGGTAATTAATAAAAGAATGTATGCTATAATGTTGTTAATTACAAATTTATTTACAGAATTTTACAATATCTAAATTACTATCATTGCGCAGCATATTAAATGTTATTTAACCGGACCGAATTAAACGGATTGGTTAAAGAATTTGAGAATAGTTTTCAAGGCTGAAAAGCTATCTTATGTCCTTAATATACCTATCCCTGTTATGGTTGCAGACAATGCTTCTGAGGAAGAGATTGCTACTTTTAGAAAGTAGCAAGATGATGCACAGTTGGCTCAATGCATCATGCTCGCACCCATGAGTAACGAGCTTTAGCGTCAGCATGAAACTATGGATGCTCCTACTATATTCCTACAATTCAAGGAGTTGAATGGTGAGGAAAGTAGGACTAATAGATATCAGATATTTAAGGAGCTCTTCCGATCTAGAAGAAGAACAATTCAAAGAAGGTATAAGGAAAGGAAAAATACAAAGGATAATAAGAACAAAACTGATACGGATAGCAAAGGAGTTTGCTTCCACTATAATAAGCCTGGACATTGGAATAGAAATTGGAAGAAGTATCTTATAGAGGCTAACCAGAAGAAGCTTAGTGAAGTTTCAGTTATAAATACAGGTTTGTTCATAATTGAAATAAATCTTTCAGTTAGTAAAATTTCTACTTAGGTATTGGATACCGGCTATGGTTCTCATAAATACAGATTTATGAATGGACCAAGCAGAAGTATAAAGCTAAACAAGGGGAAGTCTTCCTGCGTGTGGGAATGGAGCAAAGGTTGGTCCATTAACTGCAGGAACTTATTGTTTAGCGCCTCCTATGGGCAAGTCCATTAGTTTAAATAATTAACAATTTACTGAATGGACTTTACATACTTGACTTACATGAAAAATAATTTTAAATTGAATAAACTAGTAAAAGAAAAAGGAGATGATCATTCAAAGAGCTAAATATTTGTATTTGGTGAAATACAAGTCTGAATCATTTGAAAGGTCCAAAGAATTCAGAAGTAAAACTAATTAGAAAGGTATTATGATTCTTCGATTGGATCGAGGAATAAATACTTTTGCAATAAGTTTTAAGATCAACTTAAATGGTTTTCTTATAATGGACGCTTCCTGATACACAATAATTGATTGGTGTATCTAAAAGGAAAAATAATACCTTGTTGGACATGGTGCGGTCCATAATGAATTTACCGACATTCCAGTATCCTTCTAGGGTAATACCCTGGAAATGGCTGCATATCTACAAAATAAGATAACCTCAAAAATCCATCTCCAAGATTTCATGGACAGGGAGGATTCCTAATCTTAAGTATGTTAAGATAAAGAGTTGTCCAGCTTATGTGAAAAGATTTCAAAAGGACAAGTTTAGGACAAGATTTGAGAAATATAGATTTGTGGGACATCCTAAAGTAAGTTTAGGGTAAATGTTCTATAATCTTACTTAGCAAAAGGTGTTTGTTGCCAAACACGCTGTCTTATAAGATAAAGATGTTTATCATTGAAGGGCTAGTGGGAGGATAATAGAACTTGAAGGAGTTTAAGAACCACAAATCACTATTAGTCAAAAGGAGGAAACAATAGATAGACCTATTGTACCACAACCGAATCGTAAATCTGGAATAGTACCAAAGATACCTAGGAAGTATGGATTCATCATAGATGATGATGATGAGGTACACATTATAGAGGATGATGATCCAGTTATATACGATAAGATTAAGAGTTGTAGACACTCAGAGAAATGGTAGATTAGCATAAAATCCAAAATGGATCTTTGAAGCAATGCTCAAGACCATTCGAATTTTACTTACGATTGCAGCTGATTACTAAATTTGGCGAATGGACGTGGAGATGCCCTTCCTTAAATATAAATTATTAGAGGAGAATGTATGTATGATACAGACAGATGAATTTGTTTCAATGGTTGAAACAAATCATGTATATGAGCTATATCAATCCATATATGGATTGAAGCAAGCTTCTCAAAGATGGAACATTCATTTTGATGAGACAATCAAAAGAGTTTGATTTCATCAAAAATAATAATGAACCTAGTGTGTACAAAAAGGGTCAGTAGGAGCGCTGTGACATTACTAAGTATTATATGTTGGTATACTACTGATAAGGAATGACATACCAGTGCTATAATCAGTAAAGATAAAGTTGTCTAAATATTCCTCCATGAATGATTTGGGTAGAACATCCTAAATTTGGGATATAAATCTATATAGATAGATTTAAAAAGATGATCGGCTTAACCCAAAGAACGTATATTCATTTGATGTTAAAGGTGTTTAGCATGGCAAACTCTAAAAATATCTCATGATGATGAGCCATGGAGTGAATCTCTCTAAAATTGTCCTCAATAAAAGAGAGATCGCATGAGTAACTATCATGTATGCAATGAAATATACGAGACTTGATGTTGATCAGTCATATTTTGGAGAAGATCACTATAAGACAGTGATAAATATCTTAAAGTACTTAACCGACACTAAGGATGTAATAATAATTCATGATGGGTCTGAATTAAACTAGAGGACTAAACAGACTCAAATTTTCAGACTGACCAAGACGACAACAAATTCACTTTAGGGTAAGTCGTTACCATAAAAGGTGGTGCAGTGAATTGAAAAGGTTCAAAACAGCAAAGAGTTGTTGGTTTAGTGATAAAGACAAAGTATATAGCTGTAAATGAAGCTACAAGTTGATGTTTCGAATGAAAAATTCATTACAAAACTAGGAATAGTTCTTAAGTCTCATCTTGGATCCAAACATATGCTGTGGCACTTTCATTTGATTAAAGAAATCATTGAAAGAGGAGAAGTCACTATAAAATAGTGAACTCTCAAAAATGACATTGCATATCGATTTCCTGAAGCTTATCCAACAACAAGATAATCGTCACTTACAAAAGAAGGGTGTTAGATATTATGGCAATTGTCTTTTTCTTTGATGATAAAGCATATACTTTGAAAACGATCTTATTTATTTATTAATAAAAGTATAATTTAATTAAAGGCATTTATTTATCTACATGGTGCTGTTTTTATAATATGTGATAAACCATAGTTTTAAGCAATGCTTTTAGAATAATGATAATGATCATGCTAATGAGATCTAAATTCTTAGATAGTTTAAAACTAAAATAGTTCCCAATCGATGGATTACTAAAAATAGTATTAGTAAATTCGGATAGATTGGTACATATGTTGCTTGCTCATTGGATGAGGAATATTGATCTCATGATCATCTGTGTGGAGACATTAAAGCAAGTATATAGGTGCTTATTGAAGAATAAGTACACTGAACGTGACTCGCTAAGGAATACCTAATGAAGTTTTACTTGTCTATCAATAGAAATTTCTAATGTGATAGTTGTACAAGTGATCTTCGAACTTGAGATCATTATAGTATCTTGTATGTAATGAATTATACTTTGACTTATTCCTTAATACCCTTAGGGTATATCAAAGGGTATGCTTGGGTGTAATAAGTTACATACGAAAAAAATGAATGATCAATAAAAAATCTACCACTTCTAGTAAAAGAAAAGATATGTCCTATGTGATTCGATAAATGACAACCCAGGAATCCTTGGCCAAGGTGGAATGAAATTAAAAAAGAATTTCTAATTTGCATTATTTGGAGTTGTGCATTTTGGAATCGAAATACATATAATTAAATAAAATAAGACTTGACAGTAATCCCATGTCTTATATTTAATTGGGACATTGTATGGTGGAAGGATTGAATTGTACGGTAACTATTTACTCACAAGTTCTTTTATGATTAATGTTGAAATCTATATTATCTGAAAAGTCTTTGATCGCCAGGGAGGCCTATCCCTATTGTAGAATAAATATTATTTATTTAAATAGATTATTAGTTTAATTTATTTATTTAAATAAGATTAGAATTGTTCTAATTGATTTATTCACAACCAGTTTAATATGAAGAACCTAAAGGGTCACACCATAAAAGAAATAATTATTTAAGAAGGTAATGACATAATCGTAATAATATGTTAAGTGTAATTAATTTAAATCTATGGTGATAGAATAAATTAAATAGCTTAATGTTTATTATTTAATATTTTAGAAATATTAAATATAAATTAATAAGAGGAGTCTTATTAATATTATTAGAATTTCTAAAGGAGTTTAGGAAATAATTAAATATTAGTACTCTCATTTATTTCTAATAAGATTAGGAGGCAAATTAATTAAAAGAGTTTAATTAATTAATCCCAATGTATTGGGAAGCTTAATTAATTAAAGAAGTTTAATTAATTAAATGAAATTCTATTTCTAATAGGATTAGAAGGGTTGACCAATATCTATATAAGATGAGTCTTATATTAGATATCAGTCGATGCAATTCTAATTGTTAGAAAGTACTCCTTTTCTATAGAGAATAGAAAACTAGGGTTTAGCCAACTACCCACCTTCTTGAACAATTCATCTTCCTTGGTGGATCACCTCTAGAGGCCAAACACTTGGGTGGCTAACGTTGATCAAAGGAAGGAATCAATCCCAGAAATTTAAGGAGATCACGAAGAACAAGGAGTTGAACTCGTGCCTGTGGAAGCTTAGTTCTACAAGGGTATGAATCTAATTTTTTTCTTTTTCGTTTTAATTAATAATTATGCATAAAGGATGATCCGGGTATATGGTTTGTAAAATTTTAAAACTCTTATTTACCATGCTTTCGCTTATTTTATGTAATTTGATTGTATCCATGAATCTTACAAACCTAAAAGTGGGAAGACATGGGGGGTAAGTAAGTTTTTCTTAATGACCATTTTGCCATTGGTCTTGCAAACTCTATTAAAGAGAAGCTTTGTTAGTTATTTATGGTTTTGCAAAATCACCAACTAGCATAGAGAGAGAGAAAAAAAAATGCTTATGACAAGAAATCCATGGAGGAGGAAAGCTATGTAAGATTTTTGTCAAGAACAAAGTCAATAACTCAAGAACACTAATAGGTATAAGGGTTTAAACCTTAAATTTTCATCTTCCTTCAATTCTTAAATTGATAGAGAAGTGATAATTGGTAGAGCATGAATTATTAGATATGATAAGGTGGATATTAGTGGACTTTAAAACACTAATAACCAAGAACAAGTAAAATCATAATGGAATGGTTAAGAAGTTAATGAAGAAATGAGTTAAAACCTTGAAATAGTTGTGAATGAATAAGTTAAAACCATATTGAAATGGTTAAGGAACTTAAAGAAGAAAGCCATTAAAACTTAGATGGTTATGATGATTAGAATCATAGATGAATAACCAATGTATTGATTCATTTGGTTTGGAGTGAAAATATCAAGTAACGAAGTTTTGGCAAAGTTTACGAGATTAGACGTTAATCGTCGAATCGTAAATTTTCCCGGAATTAAAGTCAAAAGTCGCCGTTTAACTCAAAAACCTTGGTTTTTGATGCCGTATCGTAGATTTAGGTAAATAAGACTTGCAAGAGCAAGAACAAATGAATTTGGACTTAAAACAAAGAATTGAGTGTCGAACGTTCACGAACATTTAACGAACGCGTAAAAATGGACGAAGCGGCGAATTTCTCGCCAACAAATTCAGAAATGAATTTCGACTGGATAGAATCGTAGAACATGTCATATGTGAACTAATGGCTTTTGAACGAGCCAATTCTGAGTTATAACAATAGTGTTATGAGCTCGGGAATTTTATGACTTGAAAAACTTAGAAAATTTTTCAAAGGGGCAAGGCCGGCACCGTAGCGCCGCCCAAGCCTTGTATACTGGTGTTGTAGCACTAGACCCGGGAGCCGGACACTGCAAGCCAGCGCTACAGCGCCAGATTTAACACTTAGGGTGGCGCCGCAACGCCCTTAAGTGAAAAATTTCCGACACGGTTATTTGTTAGCCAAACTTTTTATATGGTAATTGTGAGGCAAGTAAATGATTAATATTCATGAAGAGAGAACCATTAAACAACATGTTTAAAGATGGTTTGGAGAATTAAACGTTGAATAAACGTATTTAAATTTAAAACTCGAAATCCAAAAACGTAATCCGTGAATCGTAGTCGAGTTTAATGCGCACCTTAAGGTTACATGATATGTAATAGGGGTGTGGCATATGAGAATGTTAAGAAGTGAAGATAAAACTTATGTAATTTCTATACGAAGTCCGAGAATGGTAATCCGGTGGAAATGTGTGTGACCTAGCGAACCGATTAGGGTTTTGTTTGTTGTGGTGTCTAACGACGATCGATGAGAGTCGGTTTATGACACATAAAGGTTAAGAAGTTGTAATGAACGTTAATAAGAGAATGAAGAATAACTTATAACTTTGAGAAACCGAGTTAATGGTAATAACTTGAATAACGTTCCTAGTCAAATGGATCGGACGTTGTAAGAAATGTAAAGAGGATTAACTTAACGAACATTATAGTTATAATGTTTCGGATAAGTTAAGTCTAAGTTGTAGTACAATCGTAGTCTATAATGGTCGAGATATAGTATCTGGGCTAAACGATTTCGTCAGAGAGCGACGGTTAATACGAACTAGCAACCGATCTAACTCACTGTGAAAGATAGTGTAGACGAGACGGGAAACTACTTTGTTGGTTGTTTATGGGAAACCACTCAGTGTTCCATATTGAATACTGTTAGAGACTCGATGTGTGCTAAGAGTAGTGTTATTAAAAGAATATAAGAAATGAATATGGGGGTTGGTCGCGTAAACTTAGATTACAAGAACGCGAACCCTAGGAAGTAAAGTGAAGTTTAAACCAATGCATAAGTCAAGTATATGACTAATGGATATGTGTATTTCCTTATGTGTTATATAGGGATTTCGATGAATGGTATAGCGTAAGCGGTATGCAGTGCTAAGGCAAGTTTCCTAACTTCATTCATATTTTGTTATAAATGTTAGATTCTTAACTTTCTCAGATGTTGAACATGAGAAAGTATTTCGTAAGTGAAAATGTGTGATATTTGTACAAGATGTTGGTATGTGTGAGGCCTTGTGCCACAATGTTAACACTTCGGTGTTTCTGTGAAATGAACTATTCTGTGATTGAACTGTTTCATGTTAAGAAGTTCGGTTTATTCATGAATCGTTTTTGTTATATTTGTGCTAATGATTCTAGCCAGACATAATATGTATGAAAAAGGTAGAAGGATGAAAGTATGACAAAGGAAATATAATGAATGTTTTAAAATGATAGGAATCAGAGCGTATTCCTATTATTCGAGCTGCTTCATAACCATTGTTCGGTTATTGAAGTCTTAAAAGAATTTTGATTCTTGCTTTGATTGTTATTCAACTGCTATGACTTGCTGAGCAATTGAATTCTCAAACTTGCTTGAAATAAAAACATTTTCAGCGAACGACGGTAGTATGTATTAAAGAACCCTGTGAAGATCAAGCTGATCGATGTCTTGCTATGGTAAGGTGCTATGGTTGCGAGTACCATTAGCGTCACAAGATGAAGTGCCATTCATTGTATGAATGAGCATGAAGATCAAGCCAAGACTTGTAGAATAGTTATTTAACTATTCTATAAATATGGTGACTAGTTAAGTCACACTTGTAAGATGAAAGAATAATGTAATTATCATTATTTGTAATGAATGTAGATTTTAAGGTAATAGAACCTGCGAATTGAATGGATATATCTTTGTTCTTCAGGAAATAATGATATATGTATGGAGTGTGATGTACTCGTGATGTACGAAATCAAGGTGTGAAGATAGATCAGATTTCGAGGCATCACAACTTCGACGGGGCTGTAAACATGGAAGGTGTAGGAGCAGGGGTAGTTCTTGTATCCGTTATAGGAGAACAGTATCTCATGACCATCAAACTACTGTTTATCAATACCAATAACACGCCGAGTATGAAGGTTGTATAATGGGATTGAAACTGGCCCAATCCATGGGTATCCAACGGTTAATGGTCCTTGGAGATTCCGAGTTGGTCATCAAACAAACCACCGGGGCATATCACACCAAAGAATTGCATCTGTTGTCCTATCACCAAAGAATTGCATCTGTTGTCCTATCATCGGTAAGTTATCAAGATGGCTACGGAATCTGAAAAAATAGCCTTCGTCCACATCCCTCGAAATAGAAATGATTTTGCGGATACATTAGCAACATTGGCTTCCTTGATCCACATATCCGATAGGAGGGGAGTTCCTGATATCAAATTTGTAAGCCAGAAGGCACCAGCCTATAGGAATTACATTGGAGAAGTATCAGATGAACTGCCTCCCTTCAAACAGCCTTGGTACCAGGATATCAAAGAATATCTTCAGGACAGATCTACGCCCGCTGGGGCAAGCCAAGCTGAAAGGAAACGGATCCATAAGATGGCTATGAAATTCTATTTAAGTGGAGATGCACTTTATAAAAGGGATGCTAGAATAGGCCTTCTAAGGTGCCTAGACAAAGATCAAGCCCAAAGATATAAGGATGAAGTCCACGGTGGAGTATGTGGTCCACAAATGAGCGGTCCTTTACTCGCCTAGAAGATATTGAGAACATGGCATTAATGGATGTCTCTCAAAGCCGATTGTGACGATCACGTCAGAATATGTTATCAATGCCAAGTTTATGGGAAAGCCATCCACGCTCCTCCAAATGACAATATGAGTTCACCATGGCCCTTTTTTATACGGGGGATGGATGTGATCGGACCAATCGAGCCCAAAGCCAGCAATGGTCATCGATTTATCTTGACCATGATCGACTACTTCACCAAATGGGTAGAAGCGACCTCCTTTCCTAAAGTCACCAAGGAGGTTGTGACGCCCCTAAATCCGAATTCTCTAACCTCGGATTCAGTGCTCACGATCCCTCAACAACATACACACTCTCTAACTAGTGCGGAATAATAAACATATATTGTTCATCATAATAAAGTCTTGCAACATAATCTAGGGTCTTCTTAACCTTAACTTAAACATACCCTTAATATAATAAAAGGTTTACATATCCAAATTACATCAAAGTAAAATAATACTTAAACATTTCCATTAACTATTCTTGGACTTTTCCTTTGCCTTTGTCCTTCTTCGACGTCTCTGGCTTAGCTGAAAATAAGCGTCATGATATAGCAAGAGTAAGCAACTAATTTTCTTAGCAAGTTTAAATACAAAGGAGATATATCATGATTAGGAAGAAATTTAGCTTTCAATGTTCAACAATAGGAATCGATTGTGAAAGAATATGAATTAATTCTCAATAATTAAATATTCGAATACTTGAATAATTGATTCTGAGTGGTTTGAAATAACCACGAACATATACTAAGGTTGTCAGTATTTAAACTAGTCATTTTAATAAATTTTGGTAATCAAGGGGATTAGCCTTTCATACCCGGTGTATTATGCATAAACACTTAATAATCGAGCAACAATTGTTTTTTAATATCATCCTTAAGTAAAATTGTTCTTTTTCATAGTCAAGAGTCCATACCCAATCAATCGGTTAGGAACAACTTTTAAAACATACTTAATTTAACAAATTTAAACATGCTTGATCTAGCTGATCCAACTAGCATAGATCTATCTTATAAGCAGTTCATGAATAAAAGAACTTTAATTAATTCAAAGTTCTATAATAATAGAACAAGAATTTTATTGCACAAAGTGCGATTAACAATAATCATTAAAGATGTGGAATAATCAACAATAATTATCGACTAACATGATTCGAAAATGATAACTCGAGTTTGAGTTAGAGAACTTGCCTCGTTTGTAGTCTAGTGTAACATCCCCAAAATTCATACAATAATATTTTTCTTCTCGATCGCTAACAATACAACTTTAATCTCTCACTACATCAGTATTCGATATTAAAAAATCACTAAAAATGCGGAATATCTAAAATTTTTATAAACTTTCTTTCTATATTGCCCTGAATCACAACCTTTACATTACATCTCTTCGATTCAAATCTATATCATGAATCGTTACAACAAAATGACTATACAAAGTCTTACCTCACTAAGCAATAACCATTACACGTCGGATAGCTCAACTTACAACTTAACAACTAAATTACAATCAAAACATCAACTAAAATTTGAAATTTAACATAACTAATATTCTTGAACATTGATCTCTATAAATCACTTAACACGTATCTTTACCTTGCATCCTTGACCTGTAAAAATGGTTATTTACAAGAGTGAGCTCGACAGCTCAGCAAGAACTAACAGTTATCATGCATCACGTAGCATATAACTAACATACTCAACATACATCTCATAAACCTTAAAGTAACATGGCATACATACTTTAATCACATAACAAATATAAAGATTGAGTTCCTTACTCAACCAACATTCCTAAATTAATCAATGTAGTCATAAATTGACTTTCACATTTCATACTTGCAACATATATAACATGGCATGCTCTTTGCAATATAATTTAAAACAGTTCATTATCAAGTTCACGTAGAAAATAGGAACTGAAAGACTTCCCTGGCTTGTAGATTACCAATTACCGAAAAATAGCTTAATATAATCTGTTTCATGATCGTACATAACGTATTACCATACGCATCAATTATTAGTCACCTAGCAACGCTTATTAAACGTCTAAGTAAATAATACTTTATACTTTCTAATTCTCTTCTATTTACTCGTTTGACACTCGCTGTCAAATCATATGTATAATTAACAATATCAGTTAATTGTCACATAGCTAATCCTCATCATTAGTTAACCAATCTAGGTTAACTCATTCCTCATTAACAATTAAATTAATAATTATTATCACATAATAATTTACATCACATACTCACATTACATTTTCTCATAATCATATTATATATCACATGATTAATCAATTAATAATTACATACTCATATTAAATTATAATTAAATAAATTATAATTTAAACATCCACAATAGTTATAACTAATCAATTTACATATTATGTTAATCAAATTATAATTTAACAATTATAACGATTAATCAATCTACATCATGCATAATTAAACAAATTATAATTTATAATTAATCATGCATTTATTAAACTATAATTATAATTTAAATTACACATTCATCTTAATCATAATTATCCCATATTAATCAATTAAATTATAATTAAATAAAATTATAATTTAAGTTAAACAAATAATCCACTAACCTTCATTATAATTTAACAAGTTATCGATTAAATTAAATTCTTACTCTAATTATAATTATTAAAATTATAATTGCATATAATGTTCACTACATTATAACCAAACAAATTATAACTTAAGTTAAACCTTTACTTAATTAAAATGAATTAACTAATAACAATTTAAGACTTTCACCACCTTCTTCCTTTTTTATTTTTAAATAGCCAAATACATACTCATAACGTCTTATTGCAAATCTTGGTTCATGTTAACACATAACCAAATCGATTTAGGTTTTAAAACTGTACAAATACTATAAGTTTTCTGCCTCTGCTCAGGTACTGGCACAGCTGCGCAGCCACAAGCCTTGGCACCGGCGCAGCTGCGCAGGTGACCAGCCTGAGAAAACCCAGTGGTGCAGCTGCGCTGCTTCTGGCTGTACTACCGGCGCAGCTGCGCAGGTATGCAGACAGAAGCAGGCAGTGCAGCCTCCCTGTTTCACTGATTAAACCCAACATGCCATCAAACGGCAATAACAAGCTACTAGAACAATGTATAGCATATACTTGATACAATACACTTATATAACATATCTCCAAATACAAAAACATTGAAATAATAATAATCAAAAGTTTTAAAAATCAAATTTGATATTTTCATAAAACTTATATATTTTATAAAACCATTCACTGTAAATCACTTTCTCAAGCAATTTAACTCTATATACATGCATTATATACGTAATTGAAGATAGCATCAAATAAATTCTTAATAAACATATTAACATATATCGATTTCATCAATTTCTTCAAACTAAAATAAACCATAATATCTAAAACTCATATGAACATAACTTTTCTATTAAAACATGTTTCTACAATCAATTTGATTTCTGAAAATCATTGTTTATGGCATCTAATTAAATTTATAAACAGTATATTAACAAAATTCCAACATATATTCAACAAAATTGCTAACTTTCATGAAAAACATTTTTATAGAGAAGTTCCACAACATAAAACACATTATTAAAACTAAATTTAGAAGTTATACCCTTTGATTAGGCTTAAGAGAAGAAGATGATGACTTAGCGAGAATTCTTTCAAGGTCTCTTTCCTCTTTCTTTCTCTTCTTCTTCCCTTCTTCTCTGTTCTTCTTTTTCCTCTGCTCTTTTTTTTTCTTTGGTTTTCTTAGTTTGTAAAACTAACGTAGTTGTAGTATATACAATATACATATAATACATATATTACATAAAACATATAACTCCTAATAATAATTATATATACTAACTCTTATTAATTAGGTAAGTTACAAATTCAAAAGCCAACTTGGCTTGTTTGGCTACAAGAAAATTTGAAACTAGTTTTATTAAATCCAAACATAGTTTAGGTAATTTAGGGTTAGGCTAGTGTAAGGGCCCTATTTGGCAACAGTCTTTTAAAACAAAAGCAAGGGCCTTGTTTGATAAAAATTATTTACAAATTCTTTTCCTTTTATTTTAATAAATCATTTAAACACATAGTTTAATGTCATATGTTAATCAATTAAATATTAAATAACTAATTTAATCAATTAAAATCTAACATCGATAAATCACATAAAATTTACCACATAATTATAATTACTTGCTAATTATAATTCATGTAACACTAACACATAAATCATCTAATTTAATTCTCTCAATTAAATTAGAACTATAATATAAAATTAATATACATCAATTAAATTAAATATTACACATTCATTTAATCGATATATAACACTTAATTAAATCATTCCATAAATCACATAATTTATTTATTTGACTCAATAAATAATTTAATTAAAATATTTATTTACTCCAATAAATATTAAAATTAACATTTAAATTATCTTCTCATAAATTCACATATTTCACCATATATGACACGTATTCACATACTCAAACTCAAAACATCAGATAATAAGAATTTTATTTATTAAATTCTCATTTATAAATTCTAAAAATCTAGGATGTCACATCTACTGCTACGAAATTAAATTTATCCAATTAAGCAGTTTAACTATCTTCCTTGGAAAAACCTATAATTTATTTTCTAATTAGTAAATCGTATAATATCATCACTTTATATTAAATGGTTGAACATTTAGTCATTACATCAAATCCTTAGTTATATTATCACTCCTTGATAATATTACTATCGCGTAACATTATCTTAAACCCATCTAATATTATTACCCTTAATAATATTTTATTTACCTCTTAGTATTATTAATCAACTAATAATACTTTACTCATTTATTAATGTTGTTTATCATTAAATAATATCTTATTCATTTAATATTATTAACATTTTAATAATATTTTATTCAATTACGAATATTATTAAATATTTAATAATATTTTAATCCTTAACTAATATTATTAATCTTTGAATAATATTTTATTCAATTTTGAATATTATTAATCATTTAATAATATTTGAATTATCTAATAATACTTTAATTTAATATTATAAATCTATGAATAATATTTTAATCTAATATTATTAATTACATTAATAACATTTTAATCTAATATTATTTGTCATTTAATAATATTTTAATCATTTGTTAATGTTTTAATCTAATATTATTAGTCATCTAATAATATTTTAGATCCACTTTTACTCTAAATATTTTTAGTTATATAAAAATATCATAAGATAATGATATTAATATCTTAATAATATTTTAATAATTGATTATGTAAATAAATAATTTATTCTAATTGTTTACCCTTTAACAATTTATTTATTTAATATCCATAAAAGGCTAAATACATTACTTCTCATCAAAAATTATAAAAATACCCCCCCCAATAATCAGAATACAACATATTAAGAGTGTCCAAGCATTAAAATCACATTTTCATTATTTATGACATCACTTAACTAATTATTTTTATTTATTCAAAACTAAATCTTTTCCATGAAAAATACCAAATCAGTTCCAAAAAATTTTCTTTTCTGGATTTAGACAGAATATGATCTCATGATGATCCCCAAATATTTCTGGAATTTTCCAACTTGATTTACTATGTTTAAAGTGCCTAAAATAGCCGGATCTTGCCATATTTTTCATAAATCGAATTTTTGTCCAAAACTTCTGACAATTACAGGGGATGTTGACATGATGTATATGCACTTCCTATAAAAATTTCACATTTTTTTGAGTTACACACAAGGAGATATTCTAGTTTACTTTTAAAAGAGTCCTTTCTTGTAAGAGGCATAACTTCTATTTTACACATCAATAAATGTCCATCTTTGGATAGGATGTAGATAACTCATCAAAGTATCTTGCCAAATGTCTCCAGAATTTTGAAAATACCTAAAATTGATGAAAATGCCCCTAGTAGAACATTGCCAGAAATTGTCCTTTTTAACTTTGTTCAAAATGGGCTATTTTGACTCTAACAGCCCTCAAGGCTTGAAACATCAGTAGATTTCAGTGCTACCACTTGGTTTTACTAGATAACTTATATATCTAGCACTCCCTTTTGACGGATCACAAATCGGAGCTGTAGATCTCAAGTTATAGGTGATACAAGTAAAGAAAAGCTAGGGTTTTTCACCCTTTAAGAACATATGTTCATTTTCTTCCTTTGGATCAACATTATAACACTCAAGAGGGTTAGATCCTTACATTAAACATATAGATCTAAGGATTCTTGAGTCTTAGAACATTACCCCTCTATTAATTTGAAAATAAAACAAAATAAAAAGGAAGGAACTAGGATGGAACCTCACCTTGATCTTCTAGCTATTCTCTTTGTCTTTCCAAAGTAGTGTAGGAACTTGGGATGCATAGAAACTTAAGTTATCTCCCTCTTTTTCTCTCCTAACCCCCGACCACTTACTCTCTCTCTCTCCCTCTCTCTCTCTCTATTTCTTTTGTTATGCTAAGAAGGGAAATGAAGAATGAGAGTAAAAATGAAGTATTAGGTGCATTAGTATGTAAAAATAGATTTACAATATGTATCTATATTTTCTTTTACCTTAATAACCCTTATCTTTTATCTTTTAAGATTACATAAAATCCTAATTAAGATTTTGGACCAATGGGAGCATGACACATAAGGGATTTGTGTAGATAAAGAGATTAATTAGCAAAAATGGTAAATTAGTCATCACATCACAAGGCCAAAAATGGCCTTGTGTGACCTGGTACTCTTCCCCTTTTTGCCCCATTTTTGTTTTGTTTCTCTTTTCAAATTTGATTAATTAAATGTCCAAAAATTCCCTTAACAAATGGGTTAAAGTTTAGACTTTCAATTTAATTCTTTTGGGCTTCCAAATTAATTGTTTGGACCTTGTAAGTAACATTGTCCAATAATTTTAATCTATCTTGCTCTAATTATTTATTTAGGGTTTCTATCCCTAATCTTTTGGAATTTAAATACTTATTCATGTCCATTTAACTTTATAACCCAATTAAACTTGCTTAAATTAGGTTTAAAATAATTAACACATTTAGATAATAAAATTAATCTCTTAGGTTAGTATGAATTTTAAATACTAACATTTCTCATACCATAACCCTTAGGTTAGTTAATTATCACACATAAGGTATAATTAGGTTATGTACCTTTCCTCTTGAATTCCATTTACATAATAAATATATATATCCATACATAAAATATGTGTATTTATTTAGCTATACACCTTTCCCACATAGTCATCACATATTTATTCACTATATGCCACAAAGTTTTCAATATCATTAATATATTTACTTACATAGTGACTTAAAATTCTTGGTTATTACATAGGTAATCATTGGTTTCATCAGGAACAATGTGATTTGTCGATACAGACAACCGAAGATGATCGTTTCAGACAATGCGAAGAACCTGAACAACCAGATGATGAAGGAATTATGCAGCAAATTCCACATCAAACATCTTAATTCTGTCATCTATCGTCCCAAGATGAATGGCTTTGTTGAAGCAGCCAACAAAAATATCAAGAGGATTATGCAAAAGATGTCCTCCAATCACAAATAATGGCCTGACTTAGTGCCTCTGACTCTGTTAGCCTACATAACATCAATGCGCACTTCTACTGGGACTACCCCCTACTAATTGGTCTATGGCATGGAAGCATTACTCCCCATAGAAGTGGAAATGGAATCATTAACAGTATTAATAGACACTCAAATGGAAGAAGACCAATGGATACAAGCGCGGTATCACCAGTTATCTCTGATAGATGAGAAAAAGGCGACAACCATCTTTCATGGTCAGTTATATCAGTAGAGAATTGCTAGGTCCTACAACAAGAAGGTCCGGATTAGGTAATTCAAAGAAAATGACTTGATGCTGAAGAAGATCCTCTCCAATCAAGATGAAGCCAAAGGAAAATTCTCCCCAAACTGGGAATACCCTTTCATTGTCAAGGAAGTGTTGACAAGAGAAGCCATTAGATTGCAAGAAATGGATACACCGTGAAAAGTTATTATGTCTGAGTTGCCTGGAAACCGCCATCCTAGTCTTGAAAAAAAAAAGAGGAAAAAAATCAATTTAGGTCTTTACTACATGGGTTTGAACTACGAAATACCTGATCTCCCCCATCCTCGGGAGTACGTAAGCTACCAACTATGGTGCGGTTTAACCTTCAAAAGAAAAAGCCAAAAACTTTACCTATAAACTCAAAAACCTAATTAAATTCCAGTCTCAAGACGCCAAATTCTGAGAGACCCTCTGACATCTTAATGTCAGTCCATCAAGAAAGAGCTCGTGATACATTAAGACAACAAGTCACAAAGAGAGTGGAAATCATCGAGCAAAGATCAAAATATATCCAAAAGGGAAGTGAATCAAAATATATTTTCTTGCCATATAATAATGTTTAATATATACAATGTGTCCTGTACATGACAAAAATGGCTAACCTAGTCTATACAGGAAAATGAAAGCTAGTCTATAAACCCGCAGTCAAACATGACAACAAATCCAATATAGCATCCCTCTAAGAAGATGGAGGAGCATCTCTGAGCTCCTGTCCTGCGGTCTCAATACGGGCAAAAAGATTTACGATAATTTACAGAGTGCTGCCATGATCATCCATAAATGCACTCATATCTGCGACAATGCCCTCCGAATATGGTAGCTGTCGTCTAGCACTACAAAATTTACCTTACTAAGGTTCTACTAATCCAAGAATCAGTATAGCAATAAGTAAGGATCGATCCCACAGAGAGTGAATTGAATTTTTAATTATCCAATGAATCCAATAAATTGGGTGGTTTTTGATTGAAAAGAATTTAATAAACAAAAGTGAATTTAAGAAGAAAATATCAGTAAGTAAAAGAGTTCAATTCTTCAGTTCAGTATCCCCTTTTCACAATTATGATTTAATCAAGTCAATATACTATTTATCTTCCACTGAGATTAATAACCCTAGATAATCACGATCGCAAATTATTCAAAATTCTCCTTAAGTGTAGATCTAATTCGACGATTGCCAACAAGAGATTCTAACTAACATACAACCTAGAACTATCAGCCTAGATTTAATATGATAGAAACAGTAAGCATGAGAATTAGATTATTCTAAGCAATAATTACACAATCAGGAATTATTTAACTTGTCTTCTAAATATCTTAACAATATTTCAAAGCTTGTCCACAATAAAATACAGTTAATCACTACTTAGATTAGACACACTTTGTTTGCTTAAAATCCTTCTTAATCTAGCAAATGTAATCAATTTATTAATTTAATCTTGTAGAAACCAAATCAATCAATTAAATAACATATATGAAAGTTCATGTAGATAATTAGAATAAATCTTAGATGAAAGAATAAATATTATAAACTTAATCAAACCATAAACTGTTAATCAGGTTCAACACCCCTTCAGAATTGAATAAGTGAATTAGCATGACATGCCTTGATGAATAGCCTCCAAGATGAAAGAATGAAATTATCAGATCCCAGATCTCCGAAACTCAGTAAAATAACTAACATATATAGACTAACAAAACCCTAGTCTAATAAGACAAGACAACAATCTTAATCCTAATCATCTTTGTAATTAAAACACTTAAAAATTGGTCAACCCGTCCGTCCGGCGCGCCCCGTGCCCGTCTCCTTCTTCTCCTGGCGCACCCCACGCCTGATATGCAGGGATTCAAGTTCTTCAAGCAGCGCGGCCCGCGCCGGTTCCATTATAATTGCAGCGCGGCCCGCTCCCTCAGCCAATATTCCCAAAATTGCCCTTTTAATCCCCTTTTTATCCAAACACTCTCCATTCATGCACATTACACAAAGCACATGAAAAGTACAATGTATACTTAAGTAAATGCAATACAACAAGCTAAGAAATACCTATTAAGTAGGTTAAAAACCTACTTATCAAATACCCCCAAACTTGAACAATTACTTATCCTCAAGCAAGCAAACACAATGCAACCTACTTAACAGATTGAATGCAACCTAAAACAATTGAGCCAAAATCTCAGTCAATAAACACAGGTTGTATAGTTCTTAAGTAGAAACACTTTAAGCTTACAATACATCTTCACTCATGATCAGTCATAGACTCTAACATCATCACATCACATACATAACTTTAATTCTCTCTCGTGTGTGTGTGTCCAATTATATATCAGTAATTCAAAGTTGTTCATAAGATTATTCCCAACAAACAACCTACTCAAACACAGATATCTTCACAATCATGGCATCCACATAAGTATATCGGAAATCAGGCTTTAATAAGCAATAATAAAATAAACATCAAAGCTCATACTTCGTGGGTGCGTTTTAACGCTCCATCCCACTAATTATTTTATATTTCTAATTCGTGCAATGTTCAACCCCCTTAGGCTATTCAATGTTACTCGTGTAACGGACTTTCGGCCAACGACTCCCAAACCCGAAAGTTTTAGGGCGCTAGGTGTTAAGACATCCCCTAGGGTTTACTTGTCCGAGTAACAAAGGCCACGAGGTCAAACTAAATTAATTTTTTATTTCATAATTTTTTTTCTTGCTTTATATATATTTTTCTTTTCTGAGCCTTAATTCCCCCCAAACTTATGTTTCAGCCAATTCTTTATCTTTTCATCTATGATCAAGTAAGTGTCCGTGTTCTTAATACATATGAATTCCTAATCACTAATGACAATTTATTGGTGTGCTTGAAAGTTGAGAGAAAACTATAATCATGCAATGACATTCTATGTTCAAAACTACTTAGATCATGAAGGTCAATTTCACACAAGATTTAGTGCAAATTCAGAATCCTCAACCATAAATTTGATTACCTTGAAGTACTGCTCAATCTCTACGTATGATCCTATATTCATGTATCTACTGACAAAATCCTATATGAATGCAATATTTTTGGTTTTCTTTTTATAAAATGCATATGAACAGAACCTACTCTAAATGCAACCTAATCTACATGCTAAAACACATAAAATTTTAAAATTACTCCCCCACACTTAAATTAAGGAATATCCTCATTAGTTGGCATATAAAAAATTAAAAAACGAGGACTTCCCTGAGCGACGAGTTAAAACTCGTCAGAATCATCTTCTTGTGGAGGGTAAGTAGGCAAGACTGGAGGAGTGGGCATCTGGACTGGATCATTAGGAGAGAAACGCGAGAAAACGTCGGCTAATGCAGTAAATGCCATCACGTTGTACATATGCATAGAAGCTTAACGTTGGGCAAGTCGCATACTCCGTTCCCGATTGCGTCTCTGAAAAGTGAACGGTGACTCTTGGGGCGACGCTTCTTCGTCCTCATCAGACATCGGCTCATCCGGTTGAGGTGGTGTGGATGTCGGTATCATGATAAACCCTTCCCCTCGCGGATGTGACTGGGCTCCTGTCCATGGTCTGTAGGACTTTATCGTCGGATGGTCAATGATGGCCATAGGCTGGACGAGTGGCTTAGAAGGGTGCCATTGAACACTCTCTTTTCTGCAAAGGTCAGTGATGAGGAAACCATGCAGTAAGCCACCTATGGTTCCTCCCCTCAGTGATCAGGTAATGGACTCCTGTATGCACTGTCCGATGTCTACATTCAAAATCTTGACCTCATTATTGGATTCTTCCTCATGAGTTACAATACCAAAAAGTAGTCGAGCCCTTTCTTTAGTGACGTTATTATGATTTAGCGTTGGCATAAGTCGGGCACATATGAAGGCATATCAGGCCTTGCCGTATCTGCTCAAGGCGGAGTGGGAAAAATATATTTTTTTATCTGTGCCCATTCTGGTGACCCACTGAGTGCTTGGCTTGCATAGCCGCTCTATGATCTCATCGAGATTTGGAAGATGATCCTCATAGCGGTCTATCTGTGGTGTCTCAAAACCAAAATAATCATTGAATGCCTATGCATCGAAAGATACCGGCGTACCCCAAACCAAAACCATGTGATCAACGTGCTCTATGGCGTTGGCGTAGAATTCTTTCACTATATTGATCATGGCTGGCAGAGGTTGTGTAACCAGTTAGAACCACCCATGCTCTGCTATCATCTGCGCCATGGCGCCGTCGAGGTTCGCATCTGGCTTTAGTCCCCTTTCTAGTACCAAAGTCTTTTTGTCGATGACTTTGGCGTAGCGTGTCGCCGTACCCTCCCTCACAAATTGAGTGGTGTCATACTGGGGAGGGGCTCTTGAAGATGAAGTTCTGGGTCTTTAGGATGCCATGGGAAAGGATGCTCATTGAATTAGATGTCAAAAGGTGAAGATAGCCTTGAAAAACCTGTTGAAGAAAATTGTCGAACACTTGGTGGGCGACAAAGTATTTCCCCCAAACTTAGTACAGTTTATAATAGCAATTATCCCAAAAAAAATCAATATAAATCAACCTTGGGTCTTCAGTAACCCAAGGATCCAATGCAATATCTAAAGTAATTCAATGAGAAAAAATATGATTCCTTAGACAAGAATAAATTAATCTCAATGAAAACTATGGTTACCTCTTGAATGTATTGTTAGTTGGATGTTTGTACAAGCAGTTCCTTTGCACTCCCTTTTGCTTTCAATTCGTATTGATGAATTCTTTTAGTTGCAGAGAAAATTCGGGAGTCGGTGGTGATGGATGAATGTGATGATGATAGTGTATGGTGAATTGGGTTTATATGTAGAGAGAGAAAGTAGAAGGAAGATTAGATTTTGGGAAGGAGTATTTTGTACTTGGGTTTGGCTTAGGAGAGTTGTATAGAGTAGGAGTCGAAGAGATGGCTTAGGATTAGAAGAATTAGAATTAGATTAGGTTTTGGAAAGATAAAACATATGTTTAAAACCTTTTTGAAATCTGAAATAGCCGGCCGGCACGCCCTACACCCGGTCTTCTCTTTTTGCAACGCGGCCTGCGCTGACTGGTTTGGTTGAGGCAAATTCCATGCATGACTAGCGCGCTCCGCTCCCAATATCGCACCCTCCGCCCCTTCAGCGCGCCCCGCGCCTCATATCGCGCGCCCGGCGCCTCATGCCGCTCGCCCCGCGCCGATATTGCTTGGAATGGCCTGACAGTGCTGGTGGTGTAGCGCGCCCCGCGCCGTGGCCCTCTTAATTTTGGTGCGACTCGCACCAGCCTCTTGGCATTGCTGCTTTTTGTTGCTTGGCATTGATCAGTTTCCCTACCACCTTCTGCATTGAATCATGATGTACCTTAGGAGTCAATTCTACTAGTCATATGATACTAAAATAGATAAACACTAAAGTGAAAGCTACGAAAGGTTTAAGAAATTTGGGTTGCCTACCAATTAGCTGCCCTTGTTTAATGTCATTGGCTTTACTTGACGCCTTAGTAATTATCCGGAGGTTGGATCCATCAGCATCACGACCTCAAATTCCTCTATTTGATTGCTATCCAGGAACAGCTTCAGCCTATGGCCGTTCACTTTAAATACATTTCCTGTTTTCGGATTCTGGATATCAACTGGAAATAGCTTCAATCTTGAATTGAACAGAAGTACTTTATGTCCCACAGTGAAATTTTTCCGTGAGAGTTGCTTATCATGAAAAACTTTTGTCCTTATTTTGTATAGCTTAGAACTCTCGTATGCTTCGGTCTGTAACTCCTCAAGTTCTTGCAGCTATAGCTTCCTATTAACGCCAGCTTGATCTATGTTCATATTGAATTGCTTAATCGCCCAGAAAGCTTTGTGTTCGAGCTCTACAGGTAAGTGGCATGGTTTCCCGTATACGAGCTTGTAAGGTGACATACCTATCGGTGTTTTGTATGCCGTCCTATAGGCCCATAACGCGTCGTCCAATCTCAGACTCCAATTTTTTCTGTTGGGGTTGACTACTTTCTCCAGAATGAATTTGATTTCTCTGTTTGAGACCTGTGCCTGGCCATTGCTCTGCAGATGGTAGGATGTAGATACCTTGTGAAGAACGTTATATTTCTTCAACAAAGCGGCTAACACCCTATTGCAGAAATGAGTTTCGCGATCACTGATGATGGCCCGTGGTGTTCCAAACCTGACAAAAATGTTAGTCCTGACAAAATCTGCAACAACTTTAGAATCGTCAGTCCTAGTGGCTTTAGCTTCCACCCATTTGGATATATAATCAACTGCCAATAAGATGTAAATATTACCAAAAAGAAACAGGAAACGGTTCCATGAAATCAATACCCCAAACATCAAAGATTTCTACGATTAGTATAGGGTTTTGTGGCATTTGATTCCGTTGAGATAAATTACCAGTCTTTTGACAATTTTCACATAATTTACAAAACAAATAAGAGTCTTTGAAAATAGAAGGCCAAAAGAAACCACTTTCTAAAAACTTACGTGACGTTCTCTTAGGTCCAAAATGACCTCCACAGGCATAGGAGTGACAGAAAGTTAAAATAGACTGTATTTCATTTTCAGATATACATTGTCTAACTATCTGGTCAGCACAAAATTTCCACAAGTATGGATCGTCCCATACATACTGTTTGGAAACACTCCTAAGTTTTTCTTTCTGCGCTTTAGAGAATTCACTTAGTACATAAGCACTTACCAAGAAGTTCACGATGTCGGCATACCAGGGGGTTGTATTTTCAACGGAAAAAAGATGCTCGTCTGGAAATATGTCGTGTAATGGTAGTGCTTCCTCTTCCTTAATGATCCTGCTCAAGTGATCCGCCACCAAGTTATCCGCACCATTTTTGTCTTTGATCTCCAAGTCGAATTCTTACAGCAGCAAGATCCACCTTATGATTCGAGGTTTGGATTCTTTCTTAGTCAGTAAGTACCTGTAATAGACGGAAATTTTTAAGGGGGAATTTTTTTTTATTATGTGTGATTCTGGGGACAGAATCCTTTTAAGGAGGGAAGATTGTAACGTTTGAGATTTTATATTTAATTTTAAATATTTATTGAATTAAATAAATAATTATGTGAATTATTTATTGAGTAAATAAATAGATTAAGTAATTTATGAAAATGATTTAATTGAGTGTTACATATTAATTTAATAAATGTTATTTAATTGATATGTATTTATTATTAATTTTATATTATAATTCTAATTTAATTGAGATAATTAAATTAGAAGAGATATGTGATGAAGTGTTGCATGAATTATAATTAGCGAGTAATTATAATTATGTGGCAATTTTATGTGATTAATTGATGTTAGATTTTAATTGATTAAATTAGTTGATTAATATTTAATTAATTAAAATGTGACATTAAAGTATGTGTTAAATGATTTGTTAAAATAAAGAAAAGGTTTTAAATTATTTTGCCAAACAAGGCCCTTGTAATTGTTTTAAACCTATTTCTACCAAACAGGGCCCTAACTATCAAAAAGCTGCTTTTAAATAAACTGTTACCAAACAATACCTTTGCATTAAAAATCTTTTTTTTTAAAAATAACCTTGTTTTGCCAAACAAGGCATTGTGATTTTTGAATGTTTGTAACTTATATAATAAATGTATTTATTATTATATTAAGTAATTAGCAGTAAATATATATTATTAGTATACGTATATTATATCAGTTATAATATATCTATACTACGTTAGATTAGAAGTTAGTTTGTAAAGCTAAGAACAAAAAGAGAAAGGAAGAGCAGAGAAGAGAAAAGAGGAAGAAGAATTGCTAGAATTGAACTCACATCGCTTTCTCTTTCAATCTATTAACAAAAGGTATTATCTATAATCTCTAATTATTATAGAACTCAATTCATATGTTTCATGTATTTTATTCTCTGTCAAAAGTTGAGTTTTCATGAAGTTGTATAATTATGACTATGTATATATGATGTTCATATGTTTTCATATGTAATTGTGTTCATATCATGTCTATATGTGATGGTATGCTTAATTAGTTGTTTAATTCATGAATATACATATGATATAATAGAGAATTTATGTTTTTCAAAAAGTCACAGTGAAGTGTCTAGGAAAAATAAAGTTTCTCATAGAAATCAAAATATATTTTGATTGTTGATTTTTGTATAAATTAATTGTGGAATATGTTATTATGTTTAGAAATTAGTTGATTGGAATTGGAATTGTGAGAATTGGTTTTTTAAAACAAATTCGCAGTGTTCAATTTCATCTAGAACACTGACATTGGTATTTTCTTTAAATTTTTGTAAAAATTAAGCGTTGTAATCTTGCTAATTGATGTATTAGTGTGTCCAAAACATGTTAGAAGCTTTGCACTTTGTTTTTGTAAAGTTTTATATGAAAATTATTGGCTGAATCGAGAACTCATTGTAGAGAATTAAGCCAATTTGGCTTTTCTCTGCACTATTCGCGAAGCTGCTCTGTTTCTGTCCGCTGCCGGCGCAGCTGCGCAGGCAGTAAGGGTAGAAGCGGCGTAGCTGCGCCGCTGGGTTTTCGCAGGTTTGGCCCCTGCGCAACTGCGCCGGTGTCAAGGCTAAAGGTGGCGCAGCTGCGCCGTGTCCCGGGCAGTGGCAGTGACTTTAGTTTTTGTGCAGTGTTAATTCTAAGCTTAGTTTAATTATTCTATGACAATAAGCATGTATCTAGCTGCTATAACATGTGTTATAATTTGAGAAAAAGGATGTTTTGAAAAACTAATATGGTATTTAAATTATAAACTATAATTGTACAATAAGTTACTTAATTATAATTTTATTAATTATAATTAAGAGTAAATGTTTAATTTAAATTATAATTTTTGTGAAATTATAATGTATAGAAGTTGATTTATTTTAATCAATTAGATGTTAATTTAAATTATAATTTATGTAATTATAATTTAATAAATGCATGTTTAATTATGGATTATAAATTTATAATTGCATGATTAATTATAATTTGTGTAATTAAATGCATGATGTTGTTTAATTGATTATAATTATTTATAATTTAAATGGTAATTATAATTTAAGTAATTATAATTTGATTAAGTGTTTGAATTATAATTTTTTAATTTATAATTTAGTTAAATATATAATTGATTTAATTAACTATGTGATAGTTGATTATTATTATTAGAGTGAGTTAACCATGAGGGTTAACCACTTATGTGAGTTAGTTACGTGTTAACTAATTTAGGTTATTGTGATTGAATATATATGTGTAGGAAGTATTAAAGTACGTGAATTGTGTTAAGTAGCTTGCGCTTGAGGCAAGTCTTCTAAACCCTAAACTCGTTAATTTTATGCAAGTTTTCTAAACCCTAATCTTGTATAATTTTTGGAATTCGTATATTCATTATTGAGAATGTCCTTTCCATTTCTGTATTGGACAATTGTTTATTTAATTGAAATGATCTTAACTTATCGTTCAAGTAAGATCCAATTATTATTTTAATGCTTTAAGTTTACTTCTAAAGCATATGTTAATTCATAATTCTTTTATTATGAATTATTGGAAGTCGATTCAACTAATCCTTAGTTGATGAACGTGAATTCTAAATTACCCTTGTAAGCTTATCCAAACCAAACTTTCTTTGGTGCGGACTTGAATTCAAATTACTGAGTTGAACAACCCTATTTACTAGGGGAGGTTACTACGCATAGCGTTAAGATGGTTGTGCACAATACATGGTACAAAGGCCTGATCCCCTTAAGTACGAGTTAAGGTCCATAGTCTTATTGACTGTTAAAGGTTTAAATAGAAATATTTATAACCTAGGACAAGAGTTCAAAGGTCTTATGACCCTCAGATAAATTCTATGTTCGAATTTTAATGTTGATAGAGAATTATTATTCAATTCTTTATTATTGAAGCAAGCTAAGTTGTTCAGATTCTTTTAAAGATATCCTTTCATGTATATATCATTGTTAAACTCTAGTGAGCTGTGGTTTGCTCACTCTTGCATTAAATAACAATTTCAGTTAAGGTTGATAACGCTGATGCTTCGTCTACGAGTAAGGGCAAGGGAAAGCAAAGCAAGTGAAGACTTGTTTTTATTTAATTGAGAATGATTGTAATAAGACTTGAATGTTATGTTTTTATTTTCGCACTTTATTATATTCATGTCAGGGTTAGAGTAACCCGGGATTTTTTATAAAGGTTGTAATCCTTGTTTTAAGGGAGATTTTATTTATTTTAATTTAAGTTGTAGTTTATTTTACGTTATTCATTGGGTAGATGTATGTTATATTAGAAAGTGAACACCAAATCATGTGGAAACGAAGTACCCGAATTTGGGGGTGTCACAGTACCTAAGAGCAGCATGGTCAGACTAAACTATTACTTTAGTACCGAGTAAATACGCTCTAAATTTATCTAAAGCAAATACAACAGATAAGAGTTCTTTTTTTGTTGTTGAACAGTTTATCTAAGCCGCGTTCAAAGTTCTTGAAGCGTAGTAGACCGCATGGACAGTTTTGTCAATCCTTTGACCCAAGACGGCCCCGACACCATAGTTGCTCGCATCACACATTATCTTAAAAGGTATGTTCCAATTCGGTGGTTGAATGATGGGGGCTGACGTCAACAATTTCTTTAATGTACCAAAGGCCACCTTGCATTCTTCATTGAACTGGAACTCCTCATCTTTCTGTAGCAACTTGTATAAGGGCAATGCTATCTTGGCGAAATCCTTGATAAACCTGCGATAAAAACCTACATGTCCAAGAAAAGATCGTATCTCCCGCACGCTGATGGGGTAAGGCAATGCAGATATAATATCAATCTTAACTTTATCAACTTCTAAATCATTGACTGACACTACATGTCCGAGTACTATCCCTTGTTCTACCATAAAATGACATTTTCCCAATTTAACACAAGAGTTATTTCTAAGCATCTGTCCAGTACACGTGTCAGATTATCTAAACAGGCATCTAACGAGTCACCATGAACTGTGAAATCATCCATAAAGATTCAATGCATTCTTCTAAAAGATCTGAGAAGATACTCACCATACATCGTTGAAAAGTACCTGGGGCATTACATAGTCCAAAGGGCATTCGGCGATAAACAAAGGTGCTGAAATGACATGTGAATGTGGTCTTTTCCTGGTCTTCTGGGGCGATCACAATCTGGTTGTAACCTGAAAAACCATCTAAGAAGCAATAATGAGAATGCCCAGCTAAACGTTCTAACATTTGATCAATAAAAGGTAAAGGAAAGTGGTCTTTTTGAGTTACAATATTTAATCTTCTATAATCTATACACACTCTCCAACCCGTTTGCGTCCTTGTGGGCACTAATTCATTATTGTCATTCTTGACAACTGTAACACCCGAGAATTTCCTAATATTATTAAATAAATATATTAATGGAAATGATAATTTATTAGAATATAAATGATTTTGTGTTATGAGAATGATTAATTCAATTATATTAAATTAAATAATTATAATAATTGAGAAATTGATGGAGTTTGCGATAAACTCGTTGATAGTCTTGTGTGGCACAGTAACGTAATATAAGAATGATTATATTAATTTAAGCGAACAATTAATCATATAAGGGTTAATTAATTAATTGTTATCGTAGAATATTAATTAATTGTTGTGGAATATTAACTATGATTGATTAATAATATGTGATTATTATTATTGCCAGAAATATAATAATAATAATGAGCAACGTGTTTATAAATATAATAAGATTTATATTAAAGTGATAATTAATCATATAAGGGTTAATTAAATTGTTATGGAGATTAACAATTATATTGATTGATGAAGGATGTGTGTATATTATTAATTAATATTTAATTAATAAGATGAGTAATTCTATGTGCAAGCATGCGAATTAAATGTGTAACATATATTAGCTAACTATGTATTATGTGAAGTGTAATATGACACTATTATATGGTAAGGCTTATTGAATTATGGGAGTTACATGATAATGCCTATGTGACATGTGAGTATACAGTAAAAGAATATGACATGGATTATATATGTGTAAATTAATTGTACCACATTGCCATGTTAAAAGTACATTGTGACTTAAAAGTATATATTATATAATCTAAGTGGACTTGTATAATATAAGTATGTGTGTATAGTTCAAGTATATAAATAATTAATAAAGTTCCTTCATTCATTGAATAAGGCAAGATGTGTTGTGACATTAAAATAGCCTATGTGACAATATGTATGTAAGTATACATTAAAATAGTATATCATGAATATAAATAATAATTGATGATTATTTATATATATAATGAAATAATAAAATTTAATAAAGGAGATAATGTGTTGTGATTATATCCGAGTAAATTATATCCGGTATTAATAAATGTACATGGATGATATGTATGTTACATTGTCATATCACATCTACTACCTTAAAATATTAAGCATGTGACTTACATTATAATGTTAATTATAATCTAAATAAATAATATGAATATATATGTAATAGCCAAAGTGTATGATATATGTATATATGGCCTTAGTGTTAATACACATCATGTTGCAAAATGCTGGATACTTAGAAGCTTGGCCCATATTGACAAACACAATCCTTGCACGCGTGAATGCTCCAAGCTAGTCTACTCCCTATTTCTTCCTCAAACTCAGTATTTCATAGCTCATGATGAGCAAGGGAGTGGGAATCATGATGGGTTCTAACAACCAATTACCTACCATCTCTTAACCTCCATACAAATCAATTTTTCGTTGGTTTGATTCATGGGTAGATTGCATTGTCTGGTTATGAAATTCTTCTATAAATAATGGCTCTTCTCTTCTCTATTCATTTGCTGAGATTTTTGTCTAACTATTGGATTGAGAGTATACTGTGAGTTGATAGCAAGAGAATTCACAGAGAGTTGGGAATTCAAATTTAGTAAGCTTAATTCATAGCAAAGGTATAATTCCATGATTCATGTTCTTCATTTTCATTTCTGTCAAAACTCCATTTCTTATTTTCTGTCAAAGTCCAAATTCTTGACTATGATGAATTAGATTGCAATTGGATTAAAGGATGTTTATTTAGTTGTTATATAGTCTTCTACATGTGTTAATGAGACAATGTGACTGATCACAATCAAGTTCGTGAAGTAATTTTGTGAATTGGGTTGATAACTGCCGAAGCAGACTGTAGTCCGGCCAGAACCAATGGTGGCGCAGCTGCACCGGTTTGGCCTTGGTATGCTGCGCAGCTGCCCAGGACACTGTCTGCAGTTTTTGATTTTCTACTTGCTTTCTGCTACGTGATAGTTTCTTGCATTAACTTAGATGAAGCATGCTAGCAAGAGGAACTTACATGTATAGATACGTAGACCTAAAATGAGCATGTTCTATTACGCTTGTGTTCATGGTTGATGAAAAGTATAGTTTTCCAAAACAAACTTAGAACTTTAATAAAAGACTTTGACATATGTGTATGATATCAATGTTTTGACTTATGTCAGTATTTTGGTCTTGCAAGCATATTATTATGATCTAGGAAGGCATGAAAAGCATGTTAGTAGATGTATACATGTTTCGTAAGGTACCAAGAGCACGTGGATCGCGTTAAATGAACTTTACTAGTGAAAGTATAAGTTTTGAACGTAAATCTTGACATGTTATATCGAAGTCTAGATTCTGATCATTGTGAACATGTTGGATAATGTTTTTAAACCTCACTAATGTGTCATACATATATATACATGTGTACATACCATGCTAGGTGCCATAAAGACTAAATGAAGCATGATTTCAAAACCAATAGCAATGCTAGTAATATGTATGTGGTAAAGATATTCATGAACATGCCTAGAACACGTTACACGACCACCTTATGTGTGTACATGACAAGTATAATAGCTTTGTGGTTTCATGACCTTGAATGGCTTTAAGTTATTGAAAGTATTGACTTAGAATCTATATCACATATATTTAAAACGAGGAAAGGTTGTACAAACATAAAAGTATCTTTTAATATGTTTATATGCTATGTGGTGTTTTTGGTTTACATGACTGGACAGAAACCATAAGGCACAGCTCAGCCTTGGCTTGGCTAGAGGGCTGCGTAGCTGCGCTGGCCCTAGGCTTAGCCATGGCTCAGCTGCGCCAGTCTGGAATCTAAATTGTTGAAATTTGCTTGTTCTGGTCATGTCAGTTAGTGTAAATTGTTGTTCAAAACTGCTAGAAATGATTTGTACCCTACTGGTGTGTATATATGTGATGATTAAGTAATAAGATAATGTTTAACTTATATAATGGAAGCCCATGGGTCAAAGGATCATAGCTACTTGAACATGATTAGTTGCTATAGTATCATTTATGTTATAACTATGTACTTGATTCGTAATAACATATAATCTGATTTCATACCATATGAGTATAAGTATGACATGTGACTAAGGTAGCAACATGTATGTATATTGATTAACAAGTTTGTGTAATGAATGAGTTAGCTAATGAAAATCCTATACTTATAATACGCTATAAATAGGATTCAAAAGTGTTGAATTACTTTCCGTGGATAGACTACACTAAAGGCAAGTATCTAAACCTTATCTCTTTGAATGCAAATTTCCTAACTTACACTCTTTTACGGTGCAAGTATTTTATCCTTGTATATTGCGAACTAGTTTCTTTACTTAATCGTTTGAATTGAATTAGTATACTTGAACTCTTATTTCATTAAAGCTATTATTCATGTTGAACTTGGTATTGTTCTTGAATATTGTTAAAGTGTCTATGCCATTTGATTCGGCTAGACTTTTATTATTGAAAAGCGACCCAAACTAATTGATTGGTGCGGGATCTTGTATTTGAATGACAAGAACAAAATATAACTGTCGGAGAACCGACGCGCGAACTTGAGTACGATTGATTGTTATGCATAACGATGGTACTTTGGGCTGATCACCTATTGTACTTGTTTTTGTTGGATTTTCAGTTTATTACTGTTAATTCTAGTAGAAGTTCATGGTCCTTAGTCACTGCTCAGTATTCAGTTATTTGAAATCTTAAATTGATTTATTATTAAATCACATTGATAGTCTTCTGTCCTTAGCGACTGTTATTGAAAACTGTTGATATTCTTGTTATCCTTGAATTATCTAACCTTGCTATACCCTTTTCGAGAATTGTGAATTATATTACAAACCCTTATTGTATATTACTTGTTGAGAAATTTGTGCTCATTCTTGCTTTTCCCTAAAACATTTCAGTTAAGGCAGAGCATGGCGAACCTTCGGGCGTTCATAAGGGCAAGAGCAAGGCTACCAACTAGCTTGTCTCTTTTATGTTTTTAAATATTTTAATGTTGTATTAAGATGATGTAGCAAGACTGGATTTGACTATGTTTAAGCTTAAGTTAGATTATGTAATAAGTCGTTAATTGATATTATTATGTAATCTATTAAGTACTGTAGGTTGCGAGACTTGGGAGAATAATTATAATAAATCATTGTAAATTATTCTAGATTAGATTTTCCACTGTGATTGTGTGATTTTTAGTTATTATTATTGTGATGTATTACCATGAGCACGTGACGAACCGAATTCGAGCGACCAAGTGGCGGTCCCGAATTTGGGGGCGTCACAGGTTGGTATCAAAGCTGTAGTTATAAACCTTAGGAACGAGTGTCCTTAGACTATAACTTAGGCGAACTTAGAAGTTGGAAAGGAGATAAAACTCACATAGAGTTTTCCCTAGAGCGAGACTTAGCGTGTTATGAAATGTAACTTCATTCTATACAATGAACTTATGTTTTATTTAACATTCTAATGGAGTTGCTATTTTTTTGTCTTGTGTTTGTGATTATAGGATGACAGACACAGGTGTACCTAGTAGAGTGGCAGAGGAGGAGCTCAGGGATATACATGTAGTATATGAGGCACCTTTAGAGGTTACACCAGTGCAGGCTGTTGCACCGTTCGAATCTGACGACAAGGACGAGATTGAGTTAGAGTCTGATCCAGAGGAGGAGCCGATGGAGGACGAGCCGATGGGGGATGAGCCAGTGGAGGACTCTAATGAGGCTACTAAAGAGGAACAGATGCTAGGAGAGTACGAGGAGCGTATCCTAGAGTTAGACTGCCGGGTGCAAGAGCTGGAGGCCGAGGCCTATGAGAGAGAGTCTGTGTTCCAAAAGCTGAGGGACGAAGACCATCAGAGGAAGCTGGCCATGCAGGAGGTAGAGGTAGAGATCGCTTACTGCAGGGAGGCAGGGATCCAAATGGGAACCTTATTCCACAGGTCGGTGGCGAGAAATGTATATCTGGCAGGGAAGCTGGAAGAAGTAGAACAGAGAGAATTGAGTGAGAAGACTGAGAAAGAGGCACTCCGTACTCAGCTAGAGTTGGAGGTGATGGATATAATACACTTTGAGGAGAAGTGGGAAGCGGCCAATGAGAGAGCTGACGACCTAGAGGACGAGGTCAGGTGCAAAAAGAGAAAGATGAACAAGATGGGGTATGTGTTTTGTTCAGCTTCTGAGAGAGTGATTGATGGTGTGTACCACTACCCGGCAGAACAGGGACAGACTCTACATACTTTGATTCGAGAGTTGGTTGCGTATATAGCGCAGTTAGAGTACAAGAGCGCTGTGGAGCACGGGATGATGTGATGAGATTTCCTTAGATGGTCTGGTGGTAGTTTAGTAGAATTTATCTTTATGTGTTGTACATACTATGTTGTAATCCCAATCTTTGTGTAAGATGTGGGATAATGATGTGAACCCCGTGTTAGCTTTTGTTAGAGGGGTAGTATGGTAGTAGGTTGGTATATTCCCCATCTTTTGTGATATTAGGGAATATATGTGATAACTTTTATAGCAGTATGCTAGGATAATCATGTAATGGAACGATTTGGCATATGAATATAAATGAAGTTTATTTCAGAATTGTGTTATAAATTTATTCCTTTATTATTAAAAGAAATACTTAAGTAATATACTTGAATAATAATAAAATGAAAATTTGTGATGCAGATAATGCCGCCCAGACGTAGATTGACTGCACCCGAAGAATCTGTTAATAACGAGAGGGAACAAGTTGACCCGATCCAGAAACTGGTAGACTTGTTATGAGAGGCATTAAGGGGAAGGAACAATGAACCCGTTCGCCCAAACCCTCAGACTGTGCCAGTAACAACCTTTAAAGATTTTAAGAGTGTAGGACCCCCGGAATTCGAGGGAACTACCGACAAATCATCGCACAAACGTGGATCAAGGAGATCGAAAAAGCTTTCACCATAGCTCGCGTAGGCGAAGATTAGAAGACGGTATTTGCCACATAGTTGATGAGGGGAGAAGCGAACTACTGGTGGGAGGCTAGTCAACAAAGAGCTGGAGAAGGGATAATAGCTTCGGATAAGTTTAAGACGCTGTTCTTCGAGAATTACTTCCTGAAGAGTATGAAGAATCGGATGGAGGTGAAGTTCTTAGAACTAAAACAAAGTGACATGATGGTGGCGCAGTACGCAGCTAAGTTTAATGAACTAGCGCAATTTGCGGAACACCAAGTTGGAGATAAAGAGAGGAAGGCTAGACGCTTCGAACAAGGGTTGAAGCCGTGGCTGTTCAATAAGGTATCAGTTCTTCAAATTGATTCCTTTGCAACATTACTGGAGAAGGAAATCATTGCAGAAGGTGGCAGTGAGGCCTTAAGTCTGTATAACAAGGAGAAGAAAGGAAAGAATACTGGAGGAGAGAACCGTACCGGAGGAAGCAGTAGCGGAGGAAGAAACTTGGGAAAAAGAAAATGGGAGAATAACAACAACAACAACAAGAACAACAATAATCAATCAGGGAATTTTCGTGGCGGTTTCAAGAAGAGGGCTGAAAGATGCCCAAAGTGTGGGAAGAATCGCCAGGGCGAGTGCTGGAAGGGACGTGGCACTTGCTACAACTGCAGACAGGAAGGGCACATCTCGCCCAACTGTCCGAAGCCAAAGAAGATCCAAGGGTGTTTTTCTTGTGGCTCAACTGAGCACCGTATTAAGGATTGCCTAAAGAAAGGAAGTGGCGGGGGTAGCAATCAGCAAGGAGGCAACAAGCTGATGATCAGCGGGCCGGTACAATCCTACCGCCCAACCGCTAGAACCTTTAACATGACCGTCCAAGACGCCGCGGCTGCGAAGGACGTGGTGTCAGGTATAATCCCAATCAATGATATAAATGCTTATGTATTATTTGATTCGGGTGCCACCTGTTCTTTTATATCTGAAGAATTTGCTAGTAAACTTAGTACACCACGAGAACAATTAGAAAATCCTTTGATCATAGAAGTTGCTAATAAGGAAGTGATCCCTGTAGAATACGTTTATCGAGATTGTCACGCAAACATTAGGGAACATGAACTGAGCGTAGACTTGATTCCTATTAGACTGGGAGAATTTGATGTAATACTAGGGATGGATTGGTTATATAACCATGCTGCGATTATTAACTGTCAGAACAAGTGTGTGAACCTTCAGACTACGAATAAGTCTAAGGTAGTGTTTTATGGTAGCTCATCGCTTAAGCAATCGTGTTGCGTTACGATGATGCAGGCCAAGAAATTGTTAAGGAAAGGATGTGTAGGTTATTTAGCTTACATCGTTGATACTCGGAAAAAGGGAGTAGAAATTAAGGATATATCCGTAGTGAATGAATTTCAAGATGTATTTCCGGACGATCTGCCTTGTCTTCCGCGAGACAGAGAAATCGAATTCGTAATAGACTTAGCATCGGGAACGACACCGATTTCGAAAGGTCCATATCGTATGGCGCCAGTAGAAATGAAGAAATTGATGATACAATTGCAAGAATTATTGGATAAGGGTTACATTCGACCGAGTGTTTCTCCTTGGGGAGCCCCAGTACAATTCGTTAAGAAGAAGGATGGATCGATGAGGCTCTGTATCGATTATCGAGAATTGAACAGAGTAACGATCAAGAACCGATATCCGCTACCGAGGATAGACGACCTGTTTGATCAACTGAAGGGAGCAAAGTGTTTCTCAAAAATCGACCTACGAATAGGATATCATCAACTGAAAGTGAGGGATGAGGACATACCAAAGATTGCGTTTCAAACCCGTTATGGACACTACGAGTTTTTAGTAATGTCATTTGGATTGACTAATACTCCGACAGCATTTATGGACTTGATGAACCGAGTTTTCAAGCCATACTTGGATAAATTTGTAGTGGTTTTTATCGACGACATTTTAATCTACTCGAAGACAGAGGAAGAACACGCCGAATATCTAAAGATTGTTTTGGAGGCACTAAGGAAGGAGAAGATGTATGCGAAATTTTCTAAGTGCGAATTTTGGATGGAGAAGGTTCAATTCTTAGGCCACGTGGTGGATAGGAATGGAATCTCTATAGACCCTGCGAAGGTTGAAGCAGTAAGTAACTGGGAACAACCAAGAACATCGACGGAGGTGAGAAGCTTTTTAGGGTTAGCTGGGTACTATCGAAGATTCATCCAAGATTTTTCTAAGATGGCAACCCCGTTGACCAATTTGACTAGAAAGACGGTGAAATTTGTATGGACCGACAAATGCGAAGAAAGTTTTCAAGAATTGAAAAGGATATTGAGCGAAGCACCTGTGTCATCCTTACCAGATGATGCGGGAAATTTTGTGGTGTATAGTGATACATCACACAAGGTACTTGGTTGTGTGCTTATTCAGCATGGCAAGGTCATTGCGTATACATCACGACAATTGAAGGATTACGAAAAATGATACCCTACTCATGACTTAGAGTTAACGGCAGTAGTTTTTGCGTTAAAGATATGGAGGCATTATTTGTACGGGGAAAAATGTGAGATATACACGGACCACAAAAGTCTAAAATATATCTTCACACAGAAGGAGTTGAATATGTGGCAGAGAAGGTGGTTAAAATTGATCAAGGATTATGACTACAATATTCTTTATCACCCGGGAAAGGCAAACGTGGTTGCCAATGCTCTGAGCAGAAAAGGAAGGGAAAAGTTGTTTAATTTAACGACTCAGGAGGAATTGATAAAAGAGATGGAGAAATTGGAGATAGAAGTGAAAGGACCAGAAAAGTCTGGTGAGAAGTTAATTGTAATGGAAGCTTGTCTGACGTTGTTGGATAGAGTGAAGGAAGCCCAAGAAATGGATGAAGAGTGTGAGAAAATCCGAAATAGGATCACAGAAAATGAGGAAGAGAAATTTCTAATGGATAAAGACGGTATCTTAAGATTCGAAGGAAGAGTGTGGGTACCAGCGGTAACTGAGTTGAGGGAGGAGATTTTGCACGAGGCACACAATACGACGTATTCTGTTCATCCAGGAGGCACTAAGATGTACCAAGATTTGAAGCAATATTTTTGGTGGCCCAATTTGAAACGGGAAGTCGCAGAGTGCGTCAGTAGATGTTTGACTTGCCAACGCGTTAAAGCAGAGCATCAACGGCCGAGTGGTTTACTACAACCGTTAGAAATACTAGAGTGGAAATGGGAGCATATTACCATGCACTTCGTGGTAGGACTTCCAGTTACGCAGAAAGGTTATGATGCTATTTGGGTTATCGTGGATCGACTAACGAAGACAGCACATTTTCTACCAATCAAGATCCGCTACAGTTTGAATCAGTTAGCAAGCCTATACGTAAAAGAAATTATCTCACGACATGGAGTGCCGGTGTCAATTGTCCCTGATCGAGATCCGCGCTTCACGTCTAATTTTTGGAAGAGTTTGCAAGAGAGAATGGGAACGCAGTTGAGGTTGAGTACGGCTTATCATCCTCAGACAGACGGACAGAGTGAGTGAACGATACAAACACTGGAGGACATGATTAGGACTTGCGTGATGGATTTTAAGGGAAATTGGGACGACCACCTACCCTTAGTCGAATTTGCGTATAATAATAATTACCATGCGAGTATAGGCATGCCACCGTACGAAGCGCTTTACGGAAGAAAGTGCAGAACGCCATTATGTTGGGATGAAGTTGGAGAGCGACGAATACTCGGACCAGAGTTAGTTCAACAAACCGCAGACGTGGTGACAGTGATAAGAGCCAGATTATTAGCAGCTCAAGATCGCCAGAAGAAATACGCAGATTTGCATCGATAGGACCGAGACTATAAAGTCGGCAGTTTTGTTTTCTTAAAGGTATCTCTATAGAAGGGAAAGATCCGTTTCGGCAAAAAAGGAAAATTGAGTCCAAGATTCTTAGGACCGTTCGAGATACTGAAGCGAGTGGGCGAAGTGGCATACAAAGTTGCGTTACCACCCGAATTGGAGCACATCCACAACGTGTTCCACATTTCCGTGTTACGACCATACAAAGCCGACTACAAGCACGTGATTTCTTACGAGCCCATTTAAGTGGAGAAGAACTTGGCGTATGAAGAAATTCTTGTCCAGATATTAGATAGGAAAGAGCAAACCTTAAGAAATAAAATTATTTCATCTGTAAAGGTACTTTGGCGTAACCACAATGTCAAGGAGGCCACGTGGGAATTAGAAGATAGGATGATGAGGGATTATTCCCATTTATTTGTGTAACCTTGTAGCAATTTCGGGAAGAAATTTTTATAAGGGGGGGGGGGAGGATGTAATACCCGAGAATTTCCTAATATTATTAAATAAATATATTAATGGGAATGAGAATTTATTTGAAAATAAATGATTTTTGTGTTATGAGATGAATTAATTCAATTATATAAAATAGAATAATTATAATAATTGAGAAATTGATGGAGTTTGCGATAAACTCGTTGATAGCCTTGTGTGGCACAGTGACGTAATATAAGAATTATTATATTAATTTAAGCGAACAATTAATCTATATTAATTGTTATTGTAAAATATTAATTAATTGTTATCGTAGAATATTAATTAATTGTTGTGGAATATTAACTGTGATTGATTAATAATATGTGATTATTATTATTGCAAGAAATATAATAATAATAATGAGCAACGTGTTTATAAATATAATAAGATTTATATTAAAGTGATAATTAATCATATAAGGGTTAATTCAATTGTTATAGAGATTAACAATTATATTGATTGATGAAGGATGTGTGTAGATTATTAATTAATATTAATATTAATAAGATGAGTAATTCTATGTGCAAGCATGCGAATTAAATGTGTAACATATATTAGCTAACTATGTATTATGTGAAGTGTAATATGACACTACTATATGGTAAGGCTTATTGAATTATTGGAGTTACATGATAATGCCTATGTGACATTTGAATATACAGTAAAAGAATATGACATGGATTATATATGTGTAAATTAATTGTACCACATTGCCATGTTAAAAGTACATTGTGACTTAAAAGTATATATTATATAATCTAAGTGGATTTGTATAATATAAGTATGTGTGTATAGTTTAAGTATATAAATAAATAATAAAGTTCCTTCATTCATTGAATAAGGCAAGATGTGTTGTGACATTAAAATAGCCTATGTGACAATAGGTATGTAAGTATACATTAAAATAGTGTATCATGAATATAAATAATAGTTGATGATTATTTATATATATAATGGAATAATAAAATTTAATAAAGAAGATAATGTGATGTGATTATATCCGAGTAAATTATATCCGGTATTAATAAATGTACATGGATTATATGATGTGAGTATATAGGTAATCCCTAATTTTTCCTAATATAGTAATAATTGTACATTAAAACCCATTTTTGGAAAGTATAGTAACTAAATTGAACTAATTAATCACATTGCTGGAAATTTAAACGCATCAGTTGCTCCAACAGTGGCCAAACAGTGGCCTATAATCCCATTGCGTGAACTTGAGCAGCTATACTCCATGGTGATGATGGCTAAGCATATGGCTGAGGAAGAGTAGTTGAGCAACTCCTTATTACCCATTGTTCTCTTCTTCTACCTCATGAATTCTAACCTTTGAGCAAAGCCATTAACTAGATAACAATTCCTCTATAAATTGGCAGTTGTGTTACTAAGTTTACGTTGCTGTGTTTTTTCTGATAAATTTTTGAGAATTGAAGTTTGAGTGTTTGTTGTTCAAAGAAGAATCTAGCAATCACAGAAAGTTAGAAGCTAAGCAAACTAAGTTTCAAGAGGTATAATTCCATCATTCTTGTTCTTCGTTCAAGTTTACTGTCCAGATTTTGATTCTTGAATTTAGCATGAAATTCATGATTTTGTGATCAAGTATTGTTTGTTAGTCGATATGTGGGCTGTTATATATGTTGGTATGCAATGTGACATGCTTAGAACTATTTTTGTGAAGTAATTCTGTGATTTGGGATGTTAACTGCCGAAGCAGGAAGAACACTGGCATGAACTGCACACGGCGCAGCTGCGCCGGGTTTATGCCTAGGCGCTGCGCAGGAACCTGATTCCAGTTTCTGGTTCTGCTACAAGCTGCTATGTGAAATGAACTTAGCATTTATAAACGGACTTTGATATATGCATAGCATGTTGATATTATGATTTTAGTGAACATGCTTACACGATATAACTACACATGAGGTGTAATTCAAAGTTATATACATGTGCTAGAATATAATTCCCATTTGGTTTAAAATAGCTTTTCACAACAAGCTTGGATGTGTTATAATCTAATAAACATGGTGTGGTGCATATTCTGAACTTAGAACATGTGTGATTTATATTTCTTAAGTAGCCACACATATAATATACGTATGCTCATTGTAGTTAAACACATTGAAGGTTATTCAAACAAGAGTTTAAACGTGCTTTAAAAGTGATTAACGATGCTAGCTATGGACAAAAGATGTGAACACTTATAAGCATGCGTATTACAGATTATGTGATCTCTTTATGTAAACATATGATTAATTAGTACTCATTGTAATTATATGACCCTATTTGGCCTTAATTCCCCATGGCGATCCTAAACTAAGACCATGATATGTAAAAGTGAACTTAAGATGGTCATAAGCTTATGAAAAGTCCTCTAGCATGAATGTATGTTAAGTGTAATTGCCTTAGTATGCTTATGTGTTGGACAGATACAACAGCAGCCCAACCCTGGTCTGGCCAGGGGGAAGCGCAGCTGCGCCACCCCTTGGCCTAACCAGGGAGCAGCTGTGCCAGGCCAAAATGAAATCTGGGCAGTTTTGTTGATCTGACTTTTGGCAGATAACTCACCTCAATGCTATAGCTGCTAAACAAGACTAATTGCTACTGATATTTGATAGTAACATACCATGAAGATGTTTCAATTGAGAAAAGTAATTCCATAGCTAATGAAAGCCTAATTGCTTAAAAATGACATAATGCTTTACGAATGTTATTTGAATTCATGGTAACTTATAATTTGATTTCATACCGAATGTGTATAAGTATGTAATGACGTGAGACTAAAGTAATACCATGTGTATATTTAAATTGAGTAACTAGCTTATGTACCGAATGTGTTAACTAATGAAAATCCTATTCATGTAATACATTATAAATAGGATTCGAAAGTGTTGGCTAGCTTTACGTGAGTAAACTACGTATAAGGCAAGTATCCTAAACCCTTGCATTACTTTATTCAACGGATATCGTAAGCGTGTATCTAAACCTTATCTCTTTGGATACAAGTATTCTATCTTTGTATATTGCGAACTAGTTTCCTACTTAATCGTTTGAATTGAATTAGCATACTTGAACTCTTATTTCATTAAAGCTATTATTCATGTTGAACTTAGTATTTTGTTGAATATTGTGAAAGTGTCTATGCCATTTGATTCGGCTAGACTTATCTTATTGAAAAGCGACCCAAACTAATTGATTGGTGCGGGATCTTGTATTTGACTGAGAAGAACAACAATCTTTGAAGGGAATATATAATTGTCGGAGAACTGACGTGCACACTTGAGTATGATTGATTGTTATGCATAACGATGGTGCTTTAGGCTGATCACATGTTGTACCTGTTTTTGTTGGATTTTCAGTTTATTACTGTTAATTCTAGTAGAAGTTCATAGTCCTTAGCGACTGCTCAGTATTCAGTTATCTTGAAATCTTGAATTGATTTGTTATTGAATCACATTGATATTATTCTGTCCTTAGCGACTATTATTGAAAACTGTTGATATTCTTGTTATCCTTGAACTATCAAACTTTGTTATACCCTTTCGAGAATTAAGAATTATATCACTTACCCTTATTGTATATTACTTGCTGAGCAATTTGTGCCCATTCTTGCTTTCCCTAAAACATTTCAGTTAAGGTAGAGCAGGGCGAACCTTCGGGCGTTGATAAGGGCAAGGGCAAGGCTACCAACTAGCTTGTCTCTGTTATGTTTTAAATATTTTAATATTGTATTAAGATGATGTAGTAAGACTGGATTTGATTATGTTTAAGCTTAAGTTAGATTATGTAATAAGTCGTTAATTGATATTATTATATAATCTATTAAGTAATGTAGGTTGCGAGACTTGGGGGAATAATTATAATAAATCATTTTAAATTATTCTAGAATAGATTTTTCGCTGTGATTGTGTGATATTTAGTTATTATTATTGTGATGTATTACCATGAGCACGTGATGAACCGAATTCGAGAGACCCCGTGACGGTCCTGGAATTTGGGGGCGTCACAATGACCACCTGTCCTTAGTAGAATTCGCATACAATAATAGTTACCATGCGAGTATCGGCATGCCACCGTACGAAGCTCTTTACGGAAGAAAGTGCAGAACGCCATTATGTTGGGACGAAGTTGGAGAACGACGAATACTCGGACCAGAGTTAGTTCAACAAACTGCAGACGTGATAACAGTAATAAGAGCCAGATTAGTAGCAGCTCAAGATCGCCAGAAGAAATACGCAGATTTGCATTGGTCGGACCGAGACTTCAAAGTCAACAGTTTCGTATTCTTGAAGGTATCTCCATGGAAGAGAAAAATCCGTTTCGGCAAGAAAGGAAAATTGAGTTCAAGATTCATAGGACCGTTCGAGATACTGAAGCGAGTGGGAGAAGTGGCATACAAAGTTGTGTTACCACCCGAATTGGAGCACATCCACAACGTGTTCCACATTTTTGTGTTGCGACCATACAAGGCCAACTACAAGCACGTGATTTCTTACGAGCCCATTCAAGTGGAGAAGAACTTGGCAAACGAAGAGATTCCTGTCCAGATATTAGATAGGAAAGAACAAACCTTGAGAAATAAAATTATTTCATCTGTAAAGGTACTTTGGCGTAACCACGATGTCGAGGAGGCAACGTGGGAGTTAGAAGATAGGATGATGAAGGACTATCCCCATCTATTCGTGTAACCTTATAGCAATTCCGGGACGGAATTTTTATAAGGGAGGAGGATGTAATACCCGAGAATTTTCTAATATTATTAAATAAATATATTAATGGAAATGAGAATTTATTAGAATATAAATGATTTTGTATTATGAGAATGATTAATTCAATTATATTAAATTGAATAATTATAATAATTGAGAAATTGATGGAGTTTGCGATAAACTCGTTGATAGCCTTGTGTGACACAGTAACGTAATATAAGAATGATTATATTAATTGAAGCGAACAATTATTCTATATTAATTGTTATTGTAGAATATTAATTAATTGTTATCGTAGAATATTAATTCATTGTTGTGGAATATTAACTGTGATTGATTAATAATATGTGATTATTATTATTGCAAGAAATATAATACTACCTCCGTCCCATAATAAGTGCTTTTTTAGCTTAAATCACACATACCAATACACAAACTAAAATGACAAAAATACACTTAATATACTTTTTTGTTTTGTTTGAGACTTTTTTTATTGCATTTTGATCTCTCTTTCTCTTTCTTCAACCTTTCAACTTCCCAATAAATACGCAATAAATACCATTGGTTGCATAAGGGCACATATGGAAAAATATTATAAAAATTATATTGAAATTCTAACACATCACTTATTTTGAAAAAAAATATTAAGCCTAAAAAAGCACTTATTGTGGGACGGAGGTAGTAATAATAATGAGCAACGTGTTTATAAATATAATAAGATTTATATTAAAGTGATAATTAATCATATAAAGGTTAATTAAATTGTTATGGAGATTAACAATTATATTGATTGATGAAGGATGTGTGTATATTATTAATTAATAAGATGAGTAATTCTATGTGCAAGCATGCGAATTAAATGTGTAACATATATTAGCAAACTATATATTATGTGAAGTGTAATACGACACTATTATATGGTAAGGCTTATTGAATTATGGGAGTTACATGATAATGCCTATGTGACATGTAAGTATACAGTAAAAGAATATGACATGGATTATATATGTGTAAATTAATTGTACCACATTGACATGTTAAAAGTACTTTGTGACTTTAAAGTATATATTATATAATCTAAGTGGACTTGTATAATATAAGTATGTGTGTATAGTTTAAGTATATAAATAATTAATAAAGTTCCTTCATTCATTGAATAAGGCAAGATGTGTTGTGACATTAAAATAGCCTATGTGACAATATGTATGTAAGTATACATTAAAATAGTATATCATGAATATAAATAATAATTGATGATTATTTATATATATAATGAAATAATAAAATTTAATAAAGGAGATAATGTGATGTGATTATATCCGAGTAAATTATATCTGGTATTAATAAATGTACATGGATGATATGTATGTTACATTGTCATATCACATCTACTACCTTGAAATATTAAGCATGTGACTTACATTATAATGTTAATTATAATCTAAATATATAGTATGAATATATATGTAATAGCCTAAGTGTATGATCTATGTATATATGGCCTTAGTGTTAATACACTTCATGTTGCAAAATGCTGGATACTTAGAAGCTTGGCCCATATTGACAAACACAATCCTTGCACACGTGAATGCTCCAAGCTAGTCTACTCCCTATTTCTTCCTCAAACTCAGTATTTCATAGCTCATGATGAGTAAGGGAGTGGGAATCATGATGGGTTCTAACAACCAATTACATACCATCTCTTAACCTCCATATAAATCAATTTTTGTTTGTTTGATTCATGGGTAGATTGCATTGTCTAGTTATGAAATTCTTCTATAAATAATGGCTCTTCTCCTCTCTATTCATTTGCTGAGACTTTTGTCTAAGTATTGGATTGAGAGTATACTTTGAGTTGATAGCAAGAGAATTCATAGAGAGTTGGGAATTCAAATTTAGCAAGCTTAATTCATAGCAAAGGTATAATTCCATGATTCATGTTCTTCATTTTCATTTCTGTCAAAACTCCATTTCTTATTTTCTGTCAAAGTCCAAATTCTTGACTATGATGAATTAGATTGCAATTGGATTAAAGGATGTTTATTTAGTTATTATATAGTCTTATACATGTGTTAATAAGACAATGTGACTGATCACAATCAAGTTCGTGAAGTAATTTTGTGAATTGGGCTGATAACTGCCGAAGCAGACTGCAGTCCGGCCAGAACCAGTGGTGGCGCAGCTGCGCCGGTTTGGCCTTGGTATGTTGCGCAGCTGCGCAGGACACTGTCTGCAGTTTTTGATTTTCTGCTTGATTTTTGCTACGTGATAGTTTCTTGCATTAACTTAGATGAAGCATGCTAGCAAGAGTAACTTACATGTATAGATACGTAGACCTAAAATGAGCATGTTCTATTACGCTTGTGTTCATGGTTGATGAAAAGTATAGTTTTCCAAAATAAACTTAGAACTTTAATAAAGACTTTGATATGTGTGTATGATATCAATGTTCTGACTTATGTCGGTATTTTGACCTTGCAAGCATATTATTATGATCTAGGAAGGCATGAAAAGCATGTTAGTAGATGTATACATGTTTCGTAAGGTAACATGAGCACGTGGATCGCGTTAAATGAACTTTACTAGTGAAAGTATAAGTTTTGAACGTAAATCTTGACATGTTATATCGAAGTCTAGATTCTGATCATTGTGAACATGTTGGATAATGTTTTTAAACCTCACTAATGTGTCATACATATATATACATGTGTACATACCATGCTAGGTGCCATAAAGACTAAATGAAGCATGATTTCAAAACCAATAGCAATGCTAGTAATATGTATGTGGTAAAGATATTCATGAACATGCCTAGAACACGTTACACGACCACCTTATGTGTGTACATGACAAGTATAATAGCTTTGTGGTTTCATGACCTTGAATGGCTTTAAGTTATTGAAAGTATTGACTTAGAATCTATATCACATATATTTAAAACGAGGAAAGGTTGTACAAACATAAAAGTATCTTTTAATATGTTTATATGCTATGTGGTGTTGTTGGCTTGCATGACCGGACAGAAATCATAAGGCACAGCTCAGCCTTGGCTTGGCCAGAGGGCTGCGCAGCTGCGCTGGCCCTAGGCTTAGCCATAGCGCAGCTGCGCCGGTCTGGAATCTAAAATTTTGAAATCTACTTGTTCTGGTCATGTCAGTTAGTGTAAATTGTTGTTCAAAACTGCTAGAAATGATTTGTACCCTACTGGTGTGTATATATGTGATGATTAAGTAATAAGATAATGTTTAACTTATATAATGGAAGCCCATGGGTCAAAGGATCATAGCTACTTGAACATGATTAGTTGCTATAGTATCATTTATGTTATAACTATGTACTTGATTTGTAATAACATATAATCTGATTTCATACCATATGAGTATAAGTATGACATGTGACTAAGGTAGCAACAAGTATGTATATTGAGTAACAAGTTTGTGTAATGAATGAGTTAGCTAATGAAAATCCTATACTTATAATACGCTATAAATAGGATTCAAAAGTGTTGAATTACTTTACGTGGATAGACTACACTAAAGGCAAGTATCTAAACCTTATCTCTTTGAATGCAAGTTTCCGAACTTACATTCTTTTATGGTGTAAGTATTCTATCCTTGTATATTGCGAACTAGTTTCTTTACTTAATCGTTTGAATTGAATTAGCATACTTAAACTCTTATTTCATTAAAGCTATTATTCATGTTGAACTTGGTATTATTCTTGAATATTGTTAAAGTGTCTATGCCATTTGATTCGGCTAGACTTATATTATTGAAAAGCGACCCAAACTAATTGATTGGTGCGGGATCTTGTATTTGACCGAGAAGAACAAAATATAATTGTCGGGAAACCGACGCGCGCACTTGAGTATGATTGATTGTTATGCATAACGATGGTACTTTAGGCTGATCACCTGTTGTACTTGTTTTTGTTAGATTTTCAGTTTAATACTGTTAATTCTAGTAGAAGTTCATGGTCCTTAGTGACTGCTCAATATTCAGTTATTTGAAATCTTAAATTGATTTATTATTGAATCACATTGATAGTCTTCTCTCCTTAGCAACTATTATTGAAAACTGTTGATATTCTTGTTATCCTTGAATTATCAAACCTTGCTATACCCTTTTCGAGAATTGAGAATTATATTACAAACCCTTATTGTATATTACTTGCTGAGCAATTTGTGCTCATTATTGCTTTTTCCTAAAACATTTCAGTTAAGGCAGAGCATGGCGAACCTTCAGGCTTTGATAAGGGCAAGAGCAAGGCTACCAACTAGCTTGTCTCTTTTATGTTTTTAAATATTTTAATGTTGTATTAAGATGATGTAGCAAGAATGGATTTGACTATGTTTAAGCTTAAGTTAGATTATGTAATAAGTCGTTAATTGATATTATTATGTAATCTATTAAGTACCGTAGGTTGCGAGACTTGGGGGAATAATTATAATAAATCATTGTAAATTATTCTAGATTAGATTTTTCGCTGTGATTGTGTGATTTTTAGTTATTATTATTGTGATGTATTACCATGAGCATGTGACGAACCGAATTCGAGCGATCAAGTGGCGGTCCCGAATTTGGGGGCGTCACAACAACCGTGATACCTGATTTCTTTGGAACTACCAACACTGGACTTACCCATTGACTATCGGAGATGGGGTAGATGACTCCTACATCAAGAAATTTTATTACCTCTTTCTTCACTACCTCCATCATTGGCGGGTTCAATCGTCTTTGTGCATCTCTTGTTGGTTTTGCTCCTTCCTCTAACAAAATTCGGTGCATGCACATAGCGGGACTAATACCCTTGATGTCTGCTATCGTCCAACCAAATACTGTGATGTGGTCCCTAAGGATTCTCAATAACTTTTCCTCCTGCACTTTGGTTAGATTGCTATCAACTATCACAGGTAAAGTTTCATTAGTCCCTAAATATGCATATTTTAAATGTGCCGGCAATTATTTTAATTTAAGTATTGGAGCTTGCTCCACAGATGGTAATAGCTTTTGATGAGTTACAGGTAGTTGAATTAATTAAACTGCATACTTTTCTGTGAGTTTAGGCAATGAATGTAATGCAGCCACAGTTTCATTCAAGTCCTGACTATGCTCAAATTTATATGTCCCATCCATGTTCAAATTGCTAGAAATAGCAACTTCCAAACTATCTCTTTGAATCTGTTCAAAAGTTTCCTGCACTAACGAATCACATATATCAATAGCATAAACTTGACAGATATCACTAGGGTACCTCATGGCATCATATATGTTGAATTGGATCTTTTCGCCATCAAATTCTATTGTCAAGGTCCTGTTGTGAACATCGATCATAGTCCTTGCTGTCTTTAGGAAAGGTCTTCCTAGCAAGATATGCGATGGGTTTGGGGATGTATCATCTTCCATATCCACAATGTAAAAATTTGCAGGAAAAATTAGTTTGTTCATCTGCACCAAGACATCTTCGACTACCCCTCGGGGGTAGGTGTTAGTACGATCAGCCAATTGAATAATAACACTATTATATTTCAAAGGTCCAAGATTCAGAGACTTATAAACAGATAATGGCATCACAGTTATTGAAGTTCCTAAGTCTACTATGGCCTTTTCAAACCTTGTGTTTCCTATCTTACACGGGATCGTAAACATGCTTGGATCTTTACATTTAGGTGGCATCTTTCTTTGTAAAACAGCTGATACATTTTCCCCTACGGTGACTTTCTCATCGTTTTCCAATTTCTATTTATTAGTGCATAATTCTTTCAAAAATTTAGCATACCGTAGCACTTGTTTAACAACAATTATTAATGGGATATTCACCTCCACTTTCCTAAAAGTCTCTAGAATTTCCTTTTCTTGTTCGTTTTTTTTGAATTTCTAGAATTTCTATGAGGAAAAGGAAGAGGAATATCTGTTTGACAAGGAGGTTTAGGGTGTACCATAGGTATTATCGATTCCTCCTTTTCTTGCTCTTTCTCATACTCAACTGTAGCCTTTAGTATATCTATCTATTTTCCACTTCGCAGGGTTATAGCACTGGCATTCTCCTTTGGATTGACAACCGTCTGTGATGGAAGCTTCCCGGAACCTTAAGAGTACAACCGACCTACAGTAGTGGCTAATTAGCTCATCTGACTCTCCAAGCTGTGGATGGAAGACTTCGTTTCTTTTTGGAATTATTGTGTCTGTTGCATGAACGCCTTGAACATGTCTTCCAAGGATGTTCCAGGATTGGCCGGTGCTGCTGGTCTGGGTTGGTACTGTGGCTGATTTGGCTGAAATTGTGGTTTAACTGGGTAAAATACTTGCGCCTGCGGCCTAGCACCCCCATGACTGAAGTTAAGATGATCTTTCCATCCTGGATTGTATGTGTTAAAGAAAGGATCATATTTCCTCTGCGGCTATGCTTGGTAATTCCCCACTGCATTAGCTTGCTGTGTAGTATCCTCCTCTTGCAATGTCGGGCATGCATCTGTAGGGTGCCCCGCCATTAAACAGAATTGGCAAGCTTGTGCAACCGGTGCGTTACCTATAGCTAATTGTTTCACCAAAGTAGTTAAGTCAGAAATTTGTTGCTCTACATTAGTTGTGCTCACCTCACTTACTCTGTGGGCTGGATTAGCATTCCTTGCTCCATACTATTGTGCATTGGTGGCCATGTTGGTAATCAAGTTCTTACCCGCCTCCAGTGTTTTTTCCCACTAATGCACCTCCACTAGCAGCGTCGATCATACTCATATCCATTGGTAAGAGCCCTTCATAAAAGTAGATGATGAGGTGTTGATCATCGATCTGGTGAGGTGGACAGCTGGAGCAAAGTTTCTTGAATCTCTCCTAGTATTCATACAGTGTTTCACCACTGAACTGCCGGACTTCGCAAATATCCTTCCTGATGTTGGCTACTCTTGAAGCAGGAAAATACTTTTCCAAAAGCAGCCTTTTCATGTCGTTCCATGATTGAATTGATCCCACGGGGAGATAAAACAACTAGTCTTTCGCTAAGTCTCCCAGTGAGAATGGGAAAGCTCTCAACTTAATCTGATCCTCCGTGACATTGTGTGGCTTCATGGTGGAGCACACAATATGGAATTCCTGCAAATATTTGTACGAATCATCACTTGTAAGACCACGAAAAGTAGGCAAAAGGTGAATTAGTCCAGATTTTAGTTCAAATGAAACATTTAAAGCAGGATATTCAATACAAAGAAGTTGTTGAGTAAGATTAGGAGTTGACAACTCCTTTAAAGTCCTGTTATTTGGCACCGCCATCTCCTCTTCTGATTCACTTGAAGAAGATTGGTCCGAAAGTAGTGTGAGTGCGATGTTGAGGCCCGGTGATGGAGCGTCTTCGGAATCTGCAAGTGAACCTTGGTTTTTTCAAGCTTTGGTCATAAGACTTCGTGCGGTTCTCTCTATTTCTGGATCAAATTTCAAATCAAGAGAGTGAAAGGATCGAGGCATAAAAAATAAAAAAATATTGAAAATAATCAAATAAATAAAATAAATAACACTCCCCGGCAACGACGCCAAAATTTGGTAGCTGTCGTCTAGCACTACAAAATTTACCTTACTAAGGTTCTACTAATCCAAGAATCAATATAGCAATAAGCAAGGATCAATCCCACGGAAAGTGAATTGTATTTTTAATTATCCAATGAATCCAATGAATTGGGGGGTTTTTGATTGAAAAGAATTTAATAAACAAAAGTGAATTTAAGAAGAAAATATCAATAAATAAAAGAGTATAATTCTTCAGTTCAGTATCACTTTTTCACAATTATGATTTAATCAAGTCAATATACTATTTATCTTCCATTAAGATTAATAACCCTAGATAACCGCGATCACAAATTACCCAAAATTCTCCTTAAGTGTAGATCTAATGCGACGATCGCTAACAAGAGATTCTAACTAACATACAACCTAGAACTATTAGCCTAGATTTAATATGATAGAAGCAGTAAGCATGAGAATTAGATTATTCCAAGCAATAATTACACAATCAGAAATTATTTAACTTGTCTTCTGAATATCTTAACAATATTTCAAAGCTTTTCCACAATAAAATACTGTTAACCGTTACTTAGATTAGACACACTTCGTTTGCTTAAAATCTGTCTTAATCTAGTAGATGTAATCAATTTTTTAATTTAATCTTGCAGAAACCAAATCAATCAATTGAATAACATATATGAAAGTTCATGTAGATAATTAGAATAAATCTTAGATGAAAGAATAAATATTATAAACTTATTCAAACCATAAACTGTTAATCATGTTCAACATCCCTTCAGAATTGAATAAGTGAATTAGCTTGACATGCCTTGATGAATAGCCTCTAAGATGAAAGAATGAAATTATCAGATCCTAGATCTTCTAAACTCAGCAGAACAACTGATATATATAGACTAACAAAACCCTAGTCTAATAAGACAAGACAACAATCCTAATCCTAATCAACTTTGTAATTAAAACATCTAAAAATTGGTCAGCCCATCCGTTCGGCGCACCCCGCGCCCGTCTCATTCTTCTCCTGGCGCGCCTCGCGCCTGATATGAAGGGATTCAAGTTCTTCAAGCAGTGCGGTCCGCGTCGGTTCCTTTGTAATTGCAGCGCGGCTCGCGCCCTCAGCCAATATTTCCAAAATTACCCTTTTAATCCCCTTTTTGTCCAAACACTCTCCATTCCTGCACATTACACAAAACACATGAAAAGTACAATGTATACTTACGTAAATGAAATGTAACAAGCTAAGAAATACCTTTTAAGTAGGTTAAAGACCTACTTATCAGTATAGGATCTGAGAGCAGTACTATCAGCAATAGAAGCATCCCTGGTAGCTAGGGCCTCATCCCTCTTAACAAAAGCAGCATTACTGCTAGATAGGGTCATCAACATCAATGCCCTAGCCTGATCCCTCTCAAAGGTCAGAAGCTGTATCATCTACTCTAAAGACTCTACAGAAGGAGGGGCAGCAACAGCTGAAGAGCCAGGAATGTCACTGACCAAAGCTGCTATCAAACCAATAAATAGCTCATCCTCTGTGGGAGAAACATGATCCTCCATAGGCTCCTCCTCATCTGAATCAGTGCTAGGCTCTGAATAAGCAACCATAGCCGATGCAATGTCTGCCTCCAGCCACACAAAATACTCTGAGTGACTCACTAAAAAATTAGCCCTCTCTCGATGGGTCAAATAATCATAAACTTTGGCTAGATCATCCTCTGACAAAGACAAGGCTGATGATCGCTGATCTGAAGCTCCATTAAAAGAATTAACATCCTGATACTGATCAAATTGTCCCATGATAGCCAATGGATGATATATAGTCACTCCTCTCAGACCAGCCAAGGGCAAGAAGTCCATACCCGCTGTATGAGTGAAAAAACTGTAAGGGGAGCTGAATCCTGAGCAAGGTAAGATGGAAAAGGGATCCTCAATGACAGCCAGGAAAACAAGCCAATATGCTGCATCTATATAGTCAGTCGATCGAAAAGAGTAAGACGTGGATATCTTATGTGTAAAGCAGTACCCATGACGTCTGAAAGTGCAAATCGGTCTCAAATGCATCATAAACCAAACGTATAACAATACGGCACTGCCTCTAAAGAACCTAGTAAGATGGGTACGTCAAAATATCGGTAACATCAAGGTCTCTGCTAAGATCATGGGAAGGATGGTATGACTGATGAGTGAGTTTTATACCTACTCATCGGTATTCGTTATAGCTTGATTCTCATTGTTTTTAAGTAATTTTCCTATCATTTTTACTGGGTTTATACTCTTGTGTGCAGGTAACGGAATGGGTGCGAAAGTGGCAAAAAAGGACGGATCCTAGCAATTAACGGATGTTATTATTATGGGCGTAGCTTAATATTCATATTATTAGGGCCCATCTTTTCAGCAACAAAGAGTCCACGTAAAAGGTTTTTATGCATTCCTAATTTGTTAAAAGGAGCAGTCCACGTTTCGTCCATTCACGAAATTAGCAAGCTACATGCAAAATAGAAGACATGCAAAGAGGCCACATGCAAGGGAAGAAATCCGGCTGGATAGTGCTTGGCCTCGCTGGGGCAGGAAAGTTAGCAAGAGAACCCCCGCTGAGGCAGGGAGGCGGCAGAATTGCTGACCTCTATTCCGCTTGCTACTTAGATTAGAAATAAGATGGGGACACGGATTGGCTAGTGGATGATTTTAAAAGGGATGACGTAAGGCAGCATGATGGAGGGGGCTAGCGAGAATTGGAAAAAGAAAAGGAGAGCATGATATAAAATTGCGCTGGGCCCGATACAAGTGCTGATACAAGCAGCTGGTGAGTTTTTCTTTCTCCCACACGGATGGGCTAGCAATTGGAGATTCAAGTGGGCTGAGCATATGATATAATAATGGACTTAAAGCAGCACATGAGGAACAATGCTGACACGAAAACAAAAAGGGAGTCGATATAAAACGCAGCAGCTGATGGTCTCTTTTTTCAGCTTGGACTCGGCAGCTGGAGCTTCCCTGCTTCAAGTGGGATGAAAAGTGGGCCAGGTTATAAGAGTTTATATTGGATTTGGACGGAAACCTAGTACAAGCCAAAAAAAAGAAGGAAATTAGCTTATAGATATATTAGAGCAGCTTAGCTTATATAATATATTATTATTATTAGCTTAGTTTTATTAATATAATAGATAATATATATAGTTTAGGCGGCAGGATACTTGTATATATAATAGTTATTAGTTTATTATTATTAGTTTTAGTTTTAGTTTTAGTTTTCAATAAAAATAATAAACCCTAGTTGAAAGGGGAATTGGAGATTGAAACAAGTGGAGGCCATTGGAGATCCAGATCAAGAGCAAGGGGAGCACGAATTTGCCGGCAACAGATTCAATTCTCTTCCTTAATCTTATTCTTATCTTTTAATGTGTATTCAATTGTGGATTCTTAGTTTTAATTCAATGAACTAATTCTTTGTTTAAGATTACAATGGATCTTATTGTGTAATTTATTTTAATATGATTCTCTATCAATTATTGTGAATTGTCTATTATGATTTGGAATAATAGTTTAATTGATTGGCCATCAATTACAGTGATAATCTATATGAAATCGATTGAGGAGTATAGATTTAGATCTGATCATGATAGCATGTGTTTGTGATTTCTACATAGATAGAAGTCATGATTCGTGTTTAGGGTAGAAGTATACCTTTACGCCATATGTAATCTTATAGAGAACTTGTGATTAAATCCTTTTTAATTGTAATTCACATAGAAATATAGTGGATTAGTTAATTAAGGTGTCTTGCTTAATTTTATCAATTGTGGATTTAAGTGAGTATGATATGATGCATCGAGAGGTGGTTATATTTGCTTTCGTGTTCTTGATTAACAATTCAGGATAGAGAATAAATGATGAGAAGTGTGTCAACTTAACTGTAGCAATAAGTGAAGTTGTGATTTTAAATCTCCATAATCTTAATTTAACTAGTGGAATTTAATAGTAGTTTAATTATGTAATTTGAAATTCATTCGTTTAAATAAGATTGAGTTGGTTACGGGTTAATACTTGGTGATTCTTATTAAATAATTCCTCGTGAGATCGACACTTTACTTTTACTTTATTACTTGTTGACCACGTATACGTGCGTGTTGTGCGTAACTAGATTTTACCCAACAAGTTTTTGGTGCCGTTGCCGGGGAATTAATTTAATAATTATTTACAAATATTAATTTCAATCAAATTAGTCTTAATTTGAACATTTTTTTTTATTTTAATTCTCTTCCTATATTTCTCTCTTTTCAGGTACCATGGATGACTTTGTGTATCAATGGCTATATTTGAGTACGACTCAACCAAGGGAAATAGGGATTGATGGACTGAATACATTTTCTGTTATATTAGCTCAAATTGAAGAGCTTTCGAAGACGTTGGAGGTTGTCGCAGCCCAACGGAGTCGAAGGATGGCAGTTACGTGTGATTATTGTGCTGGCAACCATCAAAGTCATCAATGCACCGTCAGTTTTGAACCGGTACCATATAGTGGTGATTACCTCAACAACAATGCTGATCATAACTATCACCAAGATTGGGGGTATCATCCGGATTCTTCATGGAGCTACAATTATGAAGACCAAAACTATGCTCCAAATACATCATACACACCAGAATTTGCATGTCCACCGCCATTATCACAAGAAGAAAATTCTAGGCTGGAGGAAGCATTGTCCGAGATCAGAGCGTCGAATGAGGAGTGGCGGATTAATCAAGAGAGATCAAATCAAAATCTAAGGAAGGAAATTCAATATCTTGAGAATCAGATGGAGCAAATGACCAAAGCCTTAACACAATCATCCTCCAAGTACTTGGATTAATGACATGGATGACGAAACTGATGGAGAATCCAAACCAAATCTGCGACTGGATGAGCCACAAGATATCGAATGTGTTGAGACAATTGGGGATAATGAAATAGAGGTCGATGAAGATCTAAATGGGTCTCCACCAAAGATCAAAGAGTCAGTCAGATTTGCAAAACCATGCCCGCTTGGTAGTCATGTCGTCGACAAAGCTCTTTTTGACATAAGAGCGAGTACAATTTTGAAGCTATGGTAGGACGAGAGAGAGAAGATAGACGAAGAGCCCATTGTGTGTGACAAGCTTCCATGCCCCAAAGTGATCACATACATAATGGAGAAAACACCTAGCAGTGGGACCTTCTTCATGGAGATCAGACTGAATAAGAGAATGCTAGGTAACTTTGATGCACTGGTCATCGCGTGTGGGAACCTCCCAAAGGATTATTTGCTACTGATGGATGGAGGGTTCCTCAACTTTCGAAGAGAAATTGGATAGCGTTGACCAGACAAAGTCCGACTGAAGGACTACAAATCAAGCGCTTATTGGGAGGCAACCCAAGTTTAATTTTTTTTAGATTTCATATTATTTGATAGATTATTTTATTTTATTTTTTTAGGATTTAATAAACTTGCTTCTATTATGTTCACAGATTAGTCAAGTCCAACTCAAGTGTGGTGCCCGATTCATTCCAATATGTATAGCCTATTATTCAGACTTAGCAGACAAGGAGGAAAATGCTATATTTTTAGGGAAGTCCTCTTTTGTTTAATTTTACCTATCTTAGCCATTGAGGACAATGTCTGTTTTAAGTTTGGGGGTATTTATCATGTTTAGTATTCACTTGGGCAATGTTTTGATGAAAAATTTAATTTTTGGCCAATGATAAGTGGGTAATTAATGTTGTTAACTCTTGGAGAATTGATGAGCATGCTTAGTCTATATTTCAACTCATTAGTTGGTTTCACATTACTTGCGAATTTTTGAAATTTTTTACACATCTATTTGTTTAGCCAGTTGGGATTGAATTTTTTTTTGACTAAATGTTTATGAAAGATATCATTGCAACTTGAGAAATCGTATTTGAGCATCAGTCGAAGTGAAAATTAGGCATTCACATAAGTTTGGGGGAAATCTTGGGTATTTTTGAAAAAAATTTGAACCTTCCCGAGTTGAATAATTGAATCATGTAGTGGGTCGAGATGGAGCGTAAAACGCACTCCCCATAAACACAGTCGCGAGATGGAGCGTAAAACGCACTCGTTAAATGGAACTGGAAAGTGGGATGGAGCGTAAAACGCATTCACTAAAAAAGAAAAAAAGAAAAAAAGAGTAACTTTGAAGTACTTGGGAAGAGTTTATATGTGCTTAAATGTTTAAATATCCGGTTGATCCTTAAGAAAAAATTTATGCTTTGTTCTGATTAGGGGAGATTGATGTGAAATTTTTTTTGAAAGTCATTTTTGAAAATCTTTTATGAGTGTTGGTTGATCTTATCTAAATCATGACTAGTTTGAACATGTGGATGTACACACGCATTTAAAAGATCAAGAGTAGATGTGAAGCTAGTGAAAATTATTGAAATTTTAGACATGACATTGTTTTGAAATTTTCTTTGGGCTATCATTTGTTGTAATCTTTGAGGCCATTGTTCAAATTCATATTGATTCATTGTTTGAGTGGATCATTGATAAAGAATGAGTCTGTCTAATTTGTGTGTTTGTTTGAGGACAAGCAAAGTCTCAAGTTTGGGGGTATTTGATTAGTGAGTTTTATACCTACTCATCGGTATTCGTTATAGCTCGATTCTCGTTGTTTTTAAGTAATTTTTCTATCATTTTTAATGGGTTTATACTCTTGTGTGCAGGTAACGAAATAGGTGCGAAAGTGACGAAAAAGGGCGGATCCTAACAATTTACGGATGTTATTATTATGGGTGTAGCTTAATATTCATATTATTAGGGCCCATCTATTTAGCAACAAAGAGTCCACATAAAAGGTTTTCATGCATTCCTAATTTGCTAAAAGGAGCAGCCCACGTTTCGCCCATTCACAAAATTAGCAAGCTACATGCAAAATAGAAGACATGCAAAGAGGCCACATGCAAGGGAAGAAATCCGGCTGGATAGTGCTTGGCCCCGCTGGGGCAGGAAAGTTGGCAAGAGGACCCCGCTGAGGCGGGGAGGCGGCAGAATTGCTGACCTCTATTCCGCTAGCTACTTAGATTGGGAACAAGATGGGGACACAGATTGGCTAGTGGATGATATTAAAAGGGATGACGTAAGGCAGTATGTTGGAGGGGGCTAGCGAGTATTGGGAAAAGAAAAGGAGAGCATGATATAAAATTGGGCTGGGCCCGATACAAGTGCTGATACTAGCAGCTGGCGAGTTTTTCTTTCTCCCACACGGATGGGCTAGCAATTGGAGATTCAAGTGGGCTGAGTATATGATATAATAGAGTACTTTACAGAACTATACAATATTTAGAAAGTAATTACAAAAAAAGTGCATCCACAAAATAATTACAAAAAAAGTGCAAAAAATTCAAACCATTCAATTTCAAATTAAATAAGGAAACCTAAAATCAAGGATAATTAATAATTCAAATTCAAATCTTTTGGATCTAACAACAATTTCAAATCCACAATTCAAAATTCAAATCAAAATGAGAAAATTAAAAACAAAAAATTATGAAGGAGTTAATGTTCATCATTCTCCTCCACTGCCTCCCGCCGCCGCCGCCGTCGCCACCACCGCTATATCGCCGGAGTTGCTATTCTAATTTTTTTTGACGATTTGGTTACCCACAAAAATTAAAATGGTTACCTTTATACGAAGTTTGGCTACCAACTGCATCACATTCAAAATAAAATTGGTAATGAAATAAAACTGAATTGGTTACCTTATCAAAAGGTTTGGTAACTAACTGCATGAAGTTTGGTTACCAACTGTATCACATTCAAAATAAATTAGTAACCTAATAAAACTGAATTGGTTACCTTATCAAAAGGTTTGGTAACCAACTGCATGAATTTTGGTTACCAATAAATTGGTAACCTAATAAAAATGAATTGGTTACCTTCATACCAAGGTAACCAAACCTTCATACCAAGGTAACCAAACCTTTATAACAAGGTAACCGAACCTTCATATTAAGGAAACCATCATATTAAGGTTCGGTTACCTTGGTATGAATGTTTGGTTACCTTGGTATGAATGTTTGGTTACCTTGGTATGACTGTTTGGTTACCAACATATAAAGGTTTGGTTACCGGTGGAGGTGAAAAATGGACCGGTGGCGATGGGAGGCGGAGGGAGGAGAAAGGAGGCGGGACGAGAGAGAGGGGGTGGGGGAGGGGGTGGGGCGTGGGGGGGGGGAGGAGAAAGGGGGGCGGGAGGAGGGGGAGGAGAAAGGGGGCGGGAGAGGGGGAGGCGGAGGGAGGGGAGGTGGTGGGGCGGGGGAGGGAGGAGGGGGAGGGCGGTGGGAGGCGGAAGGAGGAGAAAGAAGGGCCGGGAGGAGAGGGATGGGGTGGGGAGGGGGCGGGTGGAGGAGAAAGGGGGGCGGGAGGAGGGGGAGGAGAAAGGGGGCGGGAGGAGGGGAGGCGGGAGGAGGGGGAGGTGGAGAGGTGGGGAGGCAGGGAGGCGGGGGGCGGGGGAGGGGTTGGGGCGGGGGCAGGGGAGGGAGATGGGAGGCGGAGGGAGAGGGAGAGGGAGAGGTAGGGGGTGGGGCAGGGGAGGAGGAGGAGGAGAAGGGAGGCGAAAATGGAGTGGAGAGAATCATGGGAGAGATAAGGGAGATAATCGTGGCCATAATTAAAGGGATAGGATTGCACTCTTTTTGTAATTAAGTATTGCATATGCATTAATTTTGTAAATATTTTATTTATGCACTTTTTTTGTAATATTTTATTAAAATGTACTATTATATGTAATTATTCCTATAATAATGGACTTAAAGCAGCACATGAGGAATAAGGCTGACACGCAAACAAAAAGGGACTTGATATAAAACGCAGCAGCTGATGGTCTCTTTTTTCGGCTTGGAGTCGGCAGCTGGAGCTTCCGTGCTTCAAGTGGGATGACAAGTGGGCCATGATTATAAGAGTTTATAGGGGATTTGGACGGAAACCTGGTACAAGCAAAAAAAATGAAGGAAATTAGCTTATAGATATATTAGAGTAACTTAGCTTATATAATATATTATTATTATTAGCTTAGTTTTATTAATATAATAGATAATATATATAGTTTAGGCGGCATGATACTTATATATATAATAGTTATTAGTTTATTATTATTAGTTTTAGTTTTAGTTTTAGTTTTCAATAAAAATAATAAACCCTAGTTGAAAGGGGAATTGGAGATTGAAACAAGTGGAGGCCATTGGAGATCCAGATCAAGAGCAAGGGGGAGCATGAATTTGCCGGCAACAGATTCAATTCTCTTCCTTAATCTTATTCTTATCTTTTAATGTGTATTCAATTGTGGATTCTTAGTTTTAATTCAATGAACTAATTCTTTGTTTAAGATTACAATAGATCTTATTGTGTAATTTATTATAATATGCTTCTCTATCAATTATTGTGATATATTATTGTGAATTGTCTATTATGATTTGGAATAATTGTTTAATTGATTGGCCATTAATTACTGTGATAATCTATATGAAATCGATTGAGGAGTATAGATTTAGATCTGATCATGATAGCATGTGTTTGTGATTTCTGCATAGATGAAAGTCATGATTCGTGTTTAGGGTAGAAGTATGCCTTTACGCTATATGTAATCTTATAGAGAACTTGTGATTAAATCCTTTTTAATTGTAATTCACATAGAAATATAGTGGATTAGTTAATTAGGGTGTCTTGCTTAATTTTATCATTTGTGAATTTAAGTGAGTATGATATGATGCATCGAGAGGTGATTATATTTGCTTTCATGTTCTTGATTAACAATTCAGGATAGAGAATAATTGATGAGAAGTGTGTTAACTTAACTGAAGCAATAAGTGAAGTTGTGATTTTAAATCTCCGTAATCTTAATTTAACTAGTGGAATTTAATAGTAGTTTAATTATATAATTTAAAATTCATTCATTTAAATAAGATTGAGTTGGTTACGGGTTAGTACTTGGTGATTCTTATTAAATAATTCCACGTGGGATCGATACTTTACTTTCACTTTATTACTTATTGACTACGTATACTTGCGTGTTGTGCGTAACTAGATTTTACCCAACAAGTTTTTGGAGCCGTTTCCGGAGAATTAATTTAATAATTACTTACCAATATTAATTTCAATCAAATTAGTCTTAATTTGAATATATTTTTTTTTTAATTCTCTTCCTATATTTCTCTCTTTTTAGGTACCATGGATGACTTTGCGTATCAATGGCTATATTCTAGTACGACTCAACCAAGGGAAACAGGGATTGATGGACTAAATACATCTTCTGCAATATTAGCATAGATTGAAGAGCTTTCGCAGACGTTGGAGGTTATCGCAGCCCAACGGGGTCGAAGAATGGCAGTTATGTGTGATTATTGTGCTGACAACCATCAAAGTCATCAATGCACCGTCAGTTTTGAATCGGTACCATATAGTGGTGATTACCTCAACAACAATGCTGATCATAACTATCACCAAGATTGGGGGTATCACCCAGATTCTTCATGGAGCTACAATTATGAAGACCAATACTACGCTCCAAATCCATCATACACACCAGAATTTTTATGTCCACCTCCATTATCACAAGAAGAAAATTCTAGGCTGGAGGAAGCGTTGTTCGAGGTCATAGCGTCGAATGAGGAGTGGCGGATTAATCAAGAGAGGTCAAATCAAAATCTAAGGGGGGAAATTCATTATCCTGAGAATCAGATGGAGCAAATGACCAAAGCCTTAAACAATCATCCTCCAAGTACTCGGATTAATGACATGGATGACGAAACTGACGGAGATCCCGAACCAAATCTGCTACTGGATGAGCCACAAGATATCGAAAGTGTGGAGACAATTGGAGATAATGAAATAGAGGTCGACGAAGATCTAAATGGGTCTCCACCAAAGATCAAAGAGTAAGTCAGATTTGTGATGCTTCTAGGTTTTTCCGTAGAGATGATGTGATGCTTCCAGATTGTTTCTGAAGTTGACCTGACTTCCTAGGTTGAGACCGAGGTTGATTTGTACCTCCCGGATTGACACCGTGGATGATCTGTACTTCTTGGGTTGAGACCGGGGCTGACCTATACTTTCCGGGTTGAGACCGGGGCTGACCTGTACTTCTTGGGTTGAGACCGGGGCTGACCTGTGCTTCCCAGGTTGAGATCGGGGCTGAACTGATGACCCGATGTTGAGACCGAGGTTGAACTGATGACCCAGTATTGAGATCGGAGTTAAACTGATGGCCCGGTATTGAAACGGGGGTTCAACTGATGTCCCGATATTGAGATCGGGGTTGAATTGATTACCCGATATTGAGACCGGGGTTGAACTAATGACCCGGTATTGAGATCGGGGTTAAACTGATGGCCCGGTATTGAGACTGGGGTTGATTTGATGACCCAGTATTGAGACCGAGGTTAAACTGATGACCCGGTATTGAGACCAGGGATGATTTTATGGACAGTCTTGCCCTCCTACAGTGTTAGTAATAGTGAAAGGAAATTTTGAGTGTCTACAGATGCCTCTCTTTATCATGTTTATGCAATGTAATGTAATGGACAGGATAAAGATTAGTAGACACGGGAAATACAAATGCAAAGGGGAGGCAATGCATGATATAGTATGTCATGAGTGTCAGATACAGTCGAGGGGGTAGGGTTATCACTGATTGATTACGTTAGCTTCTGCTGGGGATAACATTATTCCTGATAACCCTTGGGGCGGCATTGTCAGCCGGTTACTTGTAGGACATCCACTGACAAGTTATCAGAGTTAGGCTGTTGTCTCGTTCTGCTGGGGAGGTCTCTAACAGGCTACTGTGAACTGCTCTCATCACTTTCTGCTGGGGATGACGTTACTCATGATAGCCTAGGTGAATTTCTTGGTTTGAGACCAAGGGTATCCCCTCATTCGTCGATATTCTTAGTTGGAGCATATTTTCGTTCGGTTGATGCCGTTGTATATTTTTGACGGCCCTCCGCTGGGAATATATCTTTGTTACAGATTTACCTTAGTGGGTGTCTCTGATGCTTATCCTGTCGATAATTTACATCGGTAGTTGGCGACAGGGATTTTTAATCACCAACTCTTCTCGGTGCTCCCTTTGAGGATGTGTATAACAGATTCAACCATCGGGGATGGATTATTATATTGCTTCCATCACCGGATCCCTTCCGATGCTTCGTTGTGGTTGAGCCAATGGCTAAGATGTCGCTGGGGTTGATCCAACGGCTGAACTGTCATCGGTCAATACTTGACCCTTCGCTGGGATTGAGCCAAAGATGCATATTGGGTTGACATATAGTGCGACTTGTCAGATATATTGGGTAACCGAGATGCTTCGTTGGGGTTGTGCCAATGGCTGATCTGTCATCGGTCAGTACCCGTCGCTTCGCTGGGGTTGTGCCGACGGCTGAACTGTCATCGGTCAGTACCTGATGCTTCACTGGGGTTGTGCCAACGGCTGAACTGTCATCGTTCAGTACTCGACGCTTCGCTGGGGTTGTGCCAACGGCTGAACTTTCATCGGTTAGTACCAGATGCTTTGCTGGGTTTGTGTTAACAGCTGAACTGTCATCGATCAATACCCGACACTTCGCTGGGATTGAGCCAACGGCTGAACTGTCATCGGTGAGTTCCTGACACTTCGTTGGGGTTGAGCCAATGGCTGAACTGTCATCGGTCAATACCCGACGCTTCGCTGTGGTTGTGCCAATGGTTGAACTGTCATCGGTCAGTACCCGACGCTTCGCTGGGGTTGTGCCAATGGCTGAACTGTCATCGATCAGTACCTGACGCTTCGCTGGGGTTGTGCCAACGGCTGAACTGTCATCGGTCAGTACCCTACGCTTTGAAAGTAGCAGTCTTTGGCAGTTTTGCGCAGTTTTTTGGCAGTTTTTCAGTATTCTTCATCATTAATCCCTGGACATTGCTTCGAAATGAATGCCAAGGGTTTTCAAAAAGTTCCCTTTTCTGTCAGGATTATACTTCTTAAACGCAGGATATCAGGACAAACCGCTCAATCACGTAGCGATTTTTCTTCATATTTGACTTGGCAGCTTATACAAACTCCGTTTTAACTCGAACCAAATCGTGCCAGGGGGAGTGGGACCCACCTCAGGGAGCCGCAGGTAGAGGTGCGGCTGTCGTAGGTGGGCTCGCTTCTACATGTGGCTTTATATTGGGCAGCGGGATTCATTATTTCCAAGTTTTATTTTGAGTTTCAAACGAAATCTGATTTTCTTTTTCAAATCTACGGAGTTCGGGCAGCTTTTTTCTGATTCCGTCAACTCCTACGCGTTCAGCGCATCACAGGCAACGTTTTACATCTTTTTTTTTGCAAGTTTTGACCTTTAAAAACATGTAAACCACGTAGGGTTCTTTCAGACGCAATATATGAAAAATGTATGCCTATATGACCTGCTAAATTTTTTTGACTTCATATATATGCATATTTTACTGTAATGCACGTTCTGATGTAAGAAAATTTAAATTCTGAGACAGTTATATTTTGCTCTTTTTGATCAGTTTACTCATCCTTTTTGAGGCCTAGTGAGCCTGGATTTTCAACTAAAAATGTCCATGGTAATTTGGCTACCATGAGAAGTCTAGTTTTGATTTTATTTCATAAATATAAACTGTTCCTGTTCTTGGGAAGGTGTGCTACTGAATGGCCACCTAGATATGCCTGTGTGCATGTGGACAGTCTATTTTACAAAGGAGACTCTAGCAAAAAAATTTCAAAAGCCTGAGCATTTAAAAAACATGCAGTTTTGACTCTACTGGGGATTTTTGACTGACCCATGCACATTTTTAGGATTTATCTTTTGAAAAACATGAAGTTTTAACTTTACTGGGAATTTTTGACTGACCCATGCATGTTTTAGGATTTAGAAATGCATGAAGTACTGATTTAAATTAATAAGCCACAGGTTTTAGGCTTACCACTTCATTTCTGAGGTGATTTGGAGACTTTATCCAGGTGATGGACTGAGATAGACCCGGCAGTGAGCAGGGTAGTTTCAGGCGTTAGACGGATGCGAGCTTCTGATGTTCCTCAGCCACGTCCAGCTCGACCGCCTCGCAGATTAGCAGAGTCGGTAATTCGTCCAGCCAAGGACGAGCAGCCGACCGATATTGATGATGAACAGGCTCATTTTTCTACTCCTGCCCCTACTCAGTCCCCACGTGCGGTGGGTCCAGGGCTTTGTTGTGCCTACCCAGGAGTTGTTGGGAGAGTTGAATCGTCATCCATCAAGATTTCTTTATGCCAACGAGGTGACTTGAAGTTTTCTTTTCTCTGGATTCTCTTTCTTTCTTTTTCCATTCTCGGGGCAGAGGTTTTTGACATGGATTAGTTTTTTATGCAGGTTCTCAGCTTTACGCAGCCTCGAGGGAACTGGTTCAACGTGCACTCCTTGTACCATACTTTGCACCAGGACTACAGGGATATTGTTGATGGCTGGGGGTTTCAGGCCTTCTTCTTTGTTCTTCCCCGCAGTTGCCCCTGCTGATGTATAAGGGCCTGAGCATTGGTTCCACCAGACTCAAACCCTTCATTTATTGGACTGTCAGGTGATGATGACGCCTATGGACTAGAGGTTCATCACCGACATCGAGTTCGACGGTGAGCCAATGCCTGTCATGGCTGACATCATGCCTACTGTCGTTCGGTCCCTGTTGGGAGTTCCTGCGATGTTGATCACGGGTCGGACTATCCAATCTGGTCCCTTGGGTGTAGATGCCCAAAGTGGGGCTTTACTAGAGCCTTTGCCTGATGATCAGAGGGTTAGAGATCGCATCTTAAGGCGATTGTTTCTGGTGATCATCAGGGGTTATTTTTTGGCGGACAACTCATCGACCGTGTCCTTCGCCCTGGTCAGTGCTACCAGATATGTAGAGCTCCTCAGCCACTTTGATTGGGGTTCCTACACCTTTGCCTATTTTCTTTGGGGCATGCACATGCTTTTGGAGGGTTTGACGGAGGCTTGGTTAGGATTCTACCCATTTCTGCTGGTGAGTACATCTTTCTTGTACCTTTTTGATTTCTACATTTACATTTGTCAGTCTTGGTCATTGAGGAATTTTTATATTTGTATGGCCAGTTCTGGGCGTATGAGAGGTTTCCTTGCCTACGGTCCGCCATTGCTTTAGGTCTGGAGACTTATGCTTGGGACGGAGTTGGCATCACTCCATTCTGACGGAGGTCCCTGTTGTTGAGGGAATTACTCACTCCTGCCTACAATTGGAGCTTTTGATGGCTGGAGTGATCCCGTGGATCCCATATACCTCTGAGTTTTTTACTGTTAGATTTGAGGGAGGCTTCCCCACTGGTCGGGAGTTTGCCCTGTAGACCCGCAGAGTACTGTTGTTGACAGAGGGAGGCTGGGAGCTCTATTTAGGAGAGCGTGCTATTAAGCGTGACGGTTTGTTGAACTAACTTTGTTCTGAGTATTCGTCGTTCTCCGACTTCATCCCAATATAATGGCGTTCTGTACTTTCTCCCGTAAAGAGCTTTGTACGGTGGCATGCTGATACTCGCATGGTAACTATTGTTATACGTAAATTCAACTAAGGATAGATGGTCGTCCCAATTTTCCTTGAAATCCATCACGCAAGTCCTAAGCATGTCCTCCAGCGTTTGTATAGTTCGCTTACTCTGTCCGTCTGTCTGAGGATGATAAGCGGTACTCAACCTCAACTGTGTTTCCATTCTTTCTTGCAAACTCTTCCAAAAGTATGACGTGAAGTGAGGATCTCGATCAGAGATAATTGACACCGGCACTCCATGTCATGAAACAATCTCCTTTACGTACAGACTCGCTAACTAATTCAAATTGTAGCAGATCTTGATCGATAGAAAGTGTGCGGTCTTCGTTAGTCGATCCACGATAACCCAAATGGCATCATATCCCTTCTGTGTGACTAGAAGTCCTACCACAAAGTCCATCGTAATATGCTCCCATTTCCACTTCGGTATTTCCAATGGTTATAGTAAACCACTCGGCCACTGGTGCTCTGCTTTAACGCGTTGGCAAGTCAAACATCTACTAACGCATTCTGAGGCTTCCTGTTTTAGATTGGGACACCAAAAGTGTTGCCTCAAATCTCGGTACATCCTAGTGCCTCCCGGATGAACAGAATACGTCGTATTGTGTGCCTCGTGTAAAATCTCTTCTCTCAACTCAGTTACCGCTGGTACCCACACTCTTCCTTCGAATCTCAAAATACCGACTTTATCCATTCAGAATCTTTCTTCTTCATTTTCTGCGATCCTCTTTCGGATTTTCTCGCACTCCTCGTCTTTCTCTTGTGATTCTTTCACTCTATCCAACAGTGTCGGACGAGCTTCCATTACAAATATTTTCTCTCCAGACTTCTCCGGTCCTCTTACCTCTATCTCTAATCTTTCCATTTCTCTTATCAACTCATCCTGAGTCGTCAGCTAAAATAATTTCTCCCTTCCTTTTCTGCTCAAAGCGTCGGCAACTACGTTTGCCTTATCAGGGTGATAAATAATATCGCAATCATAGTCTTTGATTAATTCTAACCATCTTCTCTGATGCATATTCAACTCTTCTTGTGTGAAGATATATTTCAGACTCTTGTGGTCCGTGTATATCTCATATTTCTCTCCGTACAAATAATGTCTCCAAATCATCAACGCAAAAACTACTGCCACTAACTCTAAGTCATGAGTAGGGTATCGTTTTTCGTAATCCTTTAATTATCGTGATGCATACGCAATGACCTTGCCGTGTTGCATAAGCACACAACCAAGTCCCTTGTGCGATGCGTCACTATACACCACAAAATTTCCCGCATCATCTGGTAGTGACAATACAGGCGCTTCGCTTAGTCTCTTTTTCAGTTCTTGGAAACTCTCTTCACATTTATCTGTCCATATGAATTTCACCGTCTTCCTCATCATATTGGTTAGCGGGGTTGCTTTCTTAGAAAAATCTTGGATGAATCTTCGATAGTACCCAGCTAACCCTAAGAAACTTCTTACCTCCGTCGGTGTTCTCAGTTGTTCCCAATTACTTACTGCCTCAACCTTTGCATGCTCTACTGAGATTCCATTCTTATCCACCACGTGGCCTAAGAATTAAACCTTCTCTATCTAAAATTCACACTTAGAAAATTTTGCATACATCTTCTCTTTCCTTAGTGCCTCCAAAACAATCTTTAGATGTAAGGCGTGTTCTTCCTCTGTCTTCGAGAAGATCAGAATGTCGTCGATAAAAATTACCACGAATTTATCCAAGTATGGCTTGAAAACTCGGTTCATCAAGTCCATGAATGCTTCCGGAGCATTAGTCAATCCAAATGACATTACCAAAAACTCGTAATATCCATAACGGGTTCGAAACGCAGTCTTTGGTATGTCCTCATCCCGTACCTTCAATTGGTGATAACCTGTCCGTAGGTCGATCTTGGAAAAGTACTTCGCTCCCTTCAGCTGATCAAATAAGTCATCTATCCTCGGTAGCGGATATCTATTCTTGATCGTTACTCTGTTCAATTCTCAATAATCGATACAGAACATCATCGATCTGTCCTTTTTCTTAACGAATAACACTGGTGCTCCCCAATGAGACACACTCGGTCGAATGTAACCCTTATCCAATAACTCTTGCAGTTGTATCACTAATTTCTTCATTTCTACTAGCGCCATACGATATGGAGCTTTTGAAATTGGTGTCGTTCTCAGTGCTAAGTCTATTACGAATTCAATTTCTCTGTCTAGCTGAAGACCAGGCAGATCGTCTGGAAATACATCCGAAATTCATTTACTACGGATATATCCTTAATTTCTACCCCTTTTTCCGAGTATCTACGATGTAAGCTAAATAACCTACACATCCTTTCCTTAACAATTTCTTGGCCTGCATCATCGTAACGCAACACGATTGCTTAAGCGATGAGCTACCATAAAACACTACCTTAGACTTACTTGGAGTCTGAAGGTTCACACACTTGTTCTGACAGTTAATTATCACAGCATGGTTATACAACCAATCCATTCTCAATATTACGTCATATTCTCCCAATTTAATAGGAATCAAGTTTACGCTTAGTTTATGTTCTCTAATGTTTGCGCGATAATTTTGGTAAACGCATTCTATAGGGATTATTTCCTTATTCGCAACTTCTATGTTCAAAGGATTTTCTAATCGTTCTCGGGGTGTGTTAAGTTTACTAGAAAATTCTTCAGGTACAAAAGAACAGGTGGCACCCGAATCAAATAATACATAAGCATTTATATCATTGATTGGGATTATACCTGACACCATGTCCTTCGCAGCCACTGCGTCCTGGACGGTCATGTTAAAAGTTTTGGTGGTTGGGCGGTTGGATTGTGTCGGTCCACCGATCATCAGTTTGTTACCTCCCCCTTGTTGACTGTTATTTCCACCACTTCCCTTCTTCGGGCAGTCCTTAATACGGTGCTCAGTTGAGCAACAAGAAAATCATCCTTGGATCTTCTTTGGTTTCAGGCAGTTGGGCGAGATGTGCCCTTCCTGTTCGCAGTTGTAACAACTGCCACGTCCCTTCCAGCACTCACCTTGATGGTTCTTCCCACAGTTTGAGCATCCTTCAACCTTCTTCTTGAAACCTCCACAAAAATTCCCTGATTGATTGTTGTTGTTTTTGTTGTTGTTGTTAGTGTTCTCACATTTTCTCTTTCCCAAGTTGCTTCCTTCGCTACTACTTCCTCCAGTACGATTCTCTCCTCCAGTATTCTTTCCTTTCTTCTCCTTGTTATACAAACTTAAGGCCTCACTGCCACCTTCCGTAATGATTGCCTTCTCTAGCAATGTCACAAAGGAATTAATTTGCAGAACTGATACCTTATTGAACAGCCACGGCTTCAACCCTTGTTCGAATTGCCTTGCCTTCCTTTCCTTATCTCCAACTTGGTGTTCCGTAAATTGCGGTAGTTCGTTAAACTTAGCTGCGTACTGCGCCACCGTTATGTCACCTTGTTTTAGTTCTAAAAATTTCACCTCCATCCTATTCTTCATGCTTTTCAAGAAGTAGTTAACAGAGTCTTAAACTTATCCCATGTTATCGTTCCTTCTCCAGCTCTCTGTTGATTTGCCTCCCACCAATAGTTCACTTCTCCTCTCATCATATACGTAGCAAACACCGTCTTCTGGTCTTCGCCCACACCAGCTATAATGAAAGCCTTCTCGATCTCCTTGATCCAGGTTTGCGCAATTTTCGGGTCAGTAGTTCCCTCGAACTCTGGGGGTCCTACACTTCTAAAGTCTCTGAAAGTTGTTACTGCTACAGCTTGAGGGTTTGGGTGAACAGGTTCGTTGTTCCTCCCCCTAAGAGCTTCTCCTAACAGATCAACTAGATTCTGAATGGGATCTACTTGTTCCTTCTCGTTGTTAACTGATTCTTCGGGTGCAGTCAATCTACGTCTTGGCGCCATGATCTGCATCATAAATTTTTATTTTATTATTATTCAGTTATATCACTTAAGTATTTCTCTTAACATTAAGAAGAATAAATTTATAACACGTTTCTAAAATAAGTTTCATTTATATTCATATGCCAATCGTTTCATTACAAGATTTTTCCTTGCATATTTCTATAAATGTCTACCACATATCCCCTAATATCACAAAAGACGGGAATATACCAACCTGCTACCATACTACCCCTGTAACAAAAGCTTATATGGGGTTTACATCACTATTCCACACTTTACACAAAGAGTTGGGATTACAACATAGTATATACATCACATAAAGTAAATACTACTACTAGACTACTAAGGGTCTCATCCCACGCTCCACGGCGCTCTTGTACTCGATCTGTGCTATATACGCCAATAACTCTCGGCTCAAAGTATGTAGGGTCTGTCCCTGTTTCGCTGGGTAGTGGTACACACCATCAATCACCCTCTCAAAATCTGAACGGAACACATACCCCATCTTGTTCATCTTCCTCTTCTTGCATCTGACCTCATCCTCTAGGTCGTCAGCTCTCTCGTTAGCCGCTTCCCACTTCTCCTCGAAGTGGATCCTATCCATAACCTCCAACTCTAGCTGAGTACGGAGTGCTTCCTTCTCAGTCTTCTCACTTAATTCCCTCTGTTCTACTTCTTCCAGCTTCCTTGCCAGATCTACATTTCTTACCACCGACTTGTGGAATAATGTTCCCATCTGGATCACTGCCTCCTTGCGGTAAGCAATCTCCACCTGTAACTCCTGCATGGTCAGCTTCCTCTGATGGTCTTCGTCCCTCAATTTCTGGAACACAGACTCTCTCTCTTGGGCCTTTGCCTCCAGCTCCTGGACTCTGCAGTCTAACTCTAGGATCCGCTCCTCATACTTGCCTAACATCTGCTCCTCAAGATTAGGCTCGTAGGAGTCCTCCATGGGCTCCTCCTCTGTAGGCTCATCCTCAATCGGATCGTCCTCCTCAGGATCAAACTCTACCTCTATCTCATCCTCATCATCAGACTCGGATGGTGCAACAGCCTGTACTGGCACAGCCTCTAAGGGTGCCTCGTACACTACATGAATATCCCTAGGCTCCTCCTCAGCCACTCTACTGGGTATTCCCATATCTGCCATCCTACAATCACCAACACAAGACAAATAAACAGCAACTCCATTAGAATGTTAAATAAAACATAAGTTCATTGTATAGAATGAAGTTACATTTCATAACACACTAAGTCTCTCAAGGAAAACTCTACATGAGTTTTATCTCCCTTCTAACTTCTAAGTTCTCCAAAGTTATAATCTAAGGACACTCGCTCCTAAGGTTTATAACTACAGCTTTGATACCAACCTGTGACGCCCCCAAATTCGGACCGCCACTTGGTCACTCAAATTTGGTTTGTCAATTTCTAATATCTAACACCATAATAAATATTACGACTAAATGTCGCATCACACAGCAGAATAATACACAACTATTACTAAATAGATTACATTTAATTAATATAATTTATTTGCGTCCCAAGGTCTCGAAACTTAAAAATTGATTACATAGCTTAGACATAACGTAAACATACATAACCATAACTAATACATAATAGAATAAGTCTTAATACAATCATAGGTTCTACATAACATTAAGCTACTCAGTAGCCTTTCCCTTACCCTTGTCTGTGCCCGAGGGTCCGCACTGCTCTACCTTAACTAAAATATTTTAGGGAAAGCAAGAATGAGCAACAAGTTTGCTCAGCAAGTAATATAACAACAAGGGTGAGTAATATAGTTTTCGGATCCCAAAAGGGTATAGCAAGGTATGATAGTTCAAGGAAAACAAGAATATCAACAGTTCTCAATAACAGTCGCTAAGGACATAATAATATCAATATGATTCAATACTAAATCAATTTAAGATTTTAAGATAACTGAATACTGAGCAGTCACTAAGGACTATGAACTGTTACTAGAATTAACAGTATTAAACTGATAACCAAATCGAAAACAAGTACAACAGGTGATCAGCCTAAAGTACCCTATATTATGCATAACATTTAATCATACTTAAGTGCGCACGTCGGTCTCCCGACAAATATATTACCCTTTCAAAGAAGGTTGTTCAACTCAGTTAACACAAGAATTCTGCACCATTCAATTGGTTTGGACAGTTTTCTAATAATGTTATAAGTCTAGCCAAATCAATTGGCATAGACGGCTCTTTAAATGAATAAGCGAAAAATTATAAGTTCAATACTTGAATCAAAGTTCAAGAATAAACAACTCTGTTTTACTTATGAAGCATTATGTTATAGGATAAAAAGCATGCTTTCAATTATTTACTTGTATAACCAATAATAGTACAAGCTCCAGTAATGCTCAATAAAGTGTAGGGTTCAAGTACTTGCCTTATGCGTAGTCTATCCACGATATTAATCAACACTTTCGAATCCTATCGTAATATAGTTACGTATATATATGATATCTATTAGTCATATATTTCAACATTATATCTTATCTTGGATATACAATCAACACATAAACTAAGTTTTAACCTAGTTACCCCGTCATACTATATAGCATCATATTAATTCACAAGTCTCGACTAATATACTTTTATCCTTAACGTTCCTCTTTTCGGGTTAATCAAGTTTACATATCGTCATTATCACATAAGACCACAATCAATACTAAATATATTGTATTCCGTAAGTTATGGCATTGTTGTAAGTTAACCGTCGAAATTGGATTCAAGTATCAACATGTGATATCACATAGCACGTATACATATTAAAGGGCACTCTCATGATTGTCTAACCTTTCTAAGTTCAATCTTTCATGCAATAGGTCCTAGGTCAACACTTTTAATAACTTAAGACCATTCAAGATTATGAAATCACAAAGTCTAACATGATTGCTTTTTAAACACATAAAGTATTTATATAACTGGTGTCAGGCATACTCATGAATATTCGTATCGCATACATGTAACTATCATTGTTATTAGTTTGAAAGTATGCTTCATTTATGCTTAACTTGAATCACAACACCTAATCATGGTATATATACATGTATATATATGTATGACACATTAGTGAGGTTTAAAAACACTATCCAACATGTTCACAATGATCAGAATCTAGACTTCGATATAACATGTCAAGATTTACGTTCAAAACTTATACTTTCACTAGTAAAGTTCATTTAACGCGATCCACATGCTTATGTTACCTTATGAAACATGTATACATCTATTAACATGCTTTTCATGCCTTCCTAGATCATAATAATATGCTTGCAAGGTCAGAATACCGACATAAGTCATATATGTTTAAAGTTCAATTATAAACCTTATGTTCACTTCGAAAACTTTAACCGTTCGTTAATCATGTATACAAAAATAGTGGAGCATGCTCACATTAGGTCTACATATCCCTCTATACAAGTTATTCATGCTAATATGCCTTGCCTAAGTCATAGCATCCAAGCATGCTTAACAGATTAATAGAACTCAAACAAAACTGGAACAGGCTTCCTGCGCAGCTGCGCTGCACCTGGGTATAAACCCGGCGCAGCTGCGCCGTGTGCAGTTCATGCCAGTGATCTTCCTGCTTCGGCAGTTAACATCCCAAATCACATAATTACTCCACGAAAACAGTTCTAAGCAGTCACATTGTGGTTTAAACATGTTTATAAGTCTATATAACAACTAACCAAGCAATTCATACTTCAATTGTCATCAAATTTCACAAAATTAAAAAGTTAAGAATTTGCAGAAAAACACAAATTGAAGAACACGGAACATAGATTATACCTTTGCTATTAGTCATTGGACTTTCTGCTAAATTAGAATGCTCAACTCTGATATGTGTATATGCTTTCACTCAATACTTAAACAAAATCTCAGCAAATGAATTAGGAGAAGAAGAGCTTCTACTTATAGAATTTCAAATATCCAGACATTCCTATCTTCCCATGAATCAAACCAATGAAAATTTGAATTGTATGGAGGTTAAGAAGAAGTTGGTAGATTAGTTGGTGGAGTAGTGAAGCTGTAGCAATCAGCCACTCTCCTACATGATGATAGCTAGCAAGCTGAGTTTATGAGTTTGAGAAAGTAGGGTTAGGCCTCATGAATATTTCGCGTGTGGGGAAAGTGAGCCATTCATTAAGGGACAACCAAAGCTCAACATTCATACAACACTTATGTTATACTCTTATACATAATCTATACACTTAGTTTATATTTATATACATCTTATCCATACATAAGTTATAACTTAATGTCACAATATAGTTTTAAAAGAAGGAACAACGTTACAATATAACAAGTTGGATTACACCCACCCACATATAAATATAATCCATGTACAATTAGCATGCCTGTATAATTTACTCGGATATAATCACATCACATTATCTCCTTTATTATTAAATCCTACTATTCAATTATATATTGAAGCAATCATCAATTATAATTGTTTACTATATATATTCATGATGTATTATTTTAATGTACACTTCACATACAATTGTCACATACACATTTCATGTAACTCTTACAACTTACTAAACTTTACTATATAGTTTATATATATAATTGTATAGTCACATAGCACTTCATATAATATATAGTTAGTTACTATACGTTATACTTTTAAATTCGCATGCTTGCACATAGAAGTTAATAATTTACTTATCTTATCAATTAATTAATAATAATATTAATTAATCCATTTCTCATTAATCAATAAAATTATAATTTTCACAATAATTGATTAACACTTATATGATTAAGTATCACATTAAATGAATATAAATCCTATTATATTTATAAACATGTTTCTTATTATTATCATGTCTCTTGCAATAATAATAATCACATATCATTAACTAATCATTATTAATATTCTATAACAATTAATTAATATTCTATAATAACAATTAACAATTAATATATATTAATTGTTCACTTAATAATTTATTTGTTAATTAATATCACCATTATTGTTTCTCATCACGGTGCCACACAAGGCTTTCAACGAGTTTATCGCAAACTCCACATTTTCTCAATTATTATAATTATTCAGTTTAATATAATTGAGTTAACTCATCTCATAACACAAAATTATTTATATTCAAATAAATATTCATTTTCATTAATATATTCATTTAATGATATATGAAAATTCTTGGGTATTATAATAAGCCTCACTAGCGATCAACGACTTTCCAGATAATATAGATTTCAACATTAATCATAAAAGAACCTGTGAGTTAATAGTTACCGTACAATTCAATCCCTCCACCATACAATGTCCCAATTAAATATAAGACATGAATTTACTGTCAAGTTTTAATTTATTTAATCATATGTATTTCGATTAGAAAACGCACAACTCCAAATAATGCAAATTAGAAACCTCTTTCTAATTTCATTTCACCTTGGCCAAGGATTCCTGGGTTGTCATTTAACGAATCACATAGGACATATCTCCTCTTTTACTAGAGGTGGTAGATTCTTTATTGATCATACATTATCTCCATATGTAACTTATTATACCCAAGCATACCCTATATATACCTTAAAAGGCCTTAAGAAATAAGTCAAAGTATAATTTGTTACATACAAGATACAATGATGATCTCAAGTCTAAGGATCACTTGTACTACTATCACATTAGGAATTCCTATTGACAGGCGAGTAAAACTCCATTAGGTATTCCATAGCGAGTCACGTTCAGTGAACTTATTCTCCAATAAGCACCTACATACTTGCTTTAGTGTCTCCACACAAATGACCATGAGATCAGTCATCCTCATCCAATGAGCAAATAACATATGTACCAATCTATCCGGATTTACTAATCCCCATTTTAGTAATCCCACGATTGGGAACTATTTTAGTTTTTAAGCTTTCTAAGAATTTAGATCTCATTAGCATGATCTCATCGTGATTCTAAAAGCATTGCTTAAAACTATGAGTTATTTATATATTATAAAAAACAGCACCATGTAGATAATTAAATGCCTTAAATGAATATTCAATTAAGAAATAAATAAGATTGTTTACAAAGTATGTGCTTTATCATCATACATGATTGGCTTATATACACACTACTATCAATCTCCCACTTGCACTAAAGCCAATCGCCATGGTATCTCATACCCATCTTCTCTAAGTGACGATCAAACTGCTGTTGTGTTAAAGCTTTAGTAAATGGATCTACAATGTTGTCTTGAGATTCCAAACGTTCCAAGGTGACGTATCCTCTTTCAATGATCTCCCTGATCAAGTGAAATCGCCGCAACACGTGTTTGGATTTCTGATGAGACCTGGGTTCCTTAGCCTGTGCAACTGCTTTGGTGTTGTCACAGTATACGGGAACTGCTTCTCCAATGCTAGGAACCACACCAAGTTCAATTACGAACTTCTTCATCCAAACAGCTTCCTTTGCAGCTATATACTCTGTCTCTGTCACTGAATCAGCAACTGTTTGCTACTTTGAACTCTTCAAACTCACTACGCCTCCGTTTAAGGTAAACACATACCCTGAAACAGATTTACTGTCATCTTGGTCTGTTTGAAAACTTGAGTCCGTGAATCCCTTGAGTTTTAATTCAGACCCACCGTAGGCAAAAAAATATCTTTAGTCCTTCTCAAGTACTTTAGGATATTCTTTACTGCCTTTCAATGCTCTTCTCCAGGATTTGACTGGTATCTGCTCGTTACACTAAGTGCATGAGCAACACCCGGTCCAGTACATATCATACCGTACATGATAGATCTTATTGCAGAAGCATAAGAGATCTTACTCATACGGTCTCTCTCCTTCGGTGTCTTTGGGGCCTGTTTCTTGGAGAGATGTATTCCATGGCTCATCGGCATGTGACCTCTTTTGGAATCTTCCATGCTAAACCTCTTTAGCATCGTATCAATGTACGTTCCTTGGGATAAGCCGAGCATCCTTTTAGATCTATCTCTATAGATCTTTATCCCCAAAATATAGGATGCTTCACCCAAGTCCTTCATGGAGAAGTTTTTAGATAACCAGATTTTAATTGATTGTAACATAGGAATGTCATTCCCTATCAGTAATATATCATCAACATATAATACAAGGAATGATATTGCGCTCCCACTAACCTTCTTGTATACACATGGTTCATTCTCATTTTTGATAAAATCAAACTCTTTGATTGTCTCATCAAAATAAATGTTCCATCTACGAGAAGCTTGCTTCAACCCATAAATGGATCATTGTAGCTTACAGACTTGATCTGTTCCAACCTTTGAAATAAATCCCTCTGGCTGTGACATATACATATCCTCCTCAAGTTTTCCATTGAAGAAGGCTGTTTTCAGGTCCATTTGCCAAATTTCATAGTCGTTATAAGCTACAATCGCAAGCAAAATTCTAATGGACTTGATCATAGCTACTGGTGAGAAGGTTTCATCATTGTTAACTCCTTGTCTTTGTTTGAAACCTTTTGCAACCAGTCGGGCTTTATAGGTCTCTACCTTCCCGTCTGCTCCAGTCTTTCTTTTAAAGACCCATTTACACCCAATAGGCTTAATGCCTTCAGGTGGTGAAACCAAAGTCCATAGTTTGTTTTCATATATGGAGTCCATTTCGGATTTCATGGCTTCAAGCCATTTTTCTGAGTCTTTATTACTCATAGCCTGTTCGTAATTCAATAGATCATCATCATTCATGATGTGTACCTCATCGTTATCCTCTATAACGAATCCATACCTCTCATGTATCTTCGGTACTTTTCCAGATTTACGAACAGGGTGTGGTACAGTAGGTTCTTCTACTTGGTCAGGTACCTGACTTTGATCCGTGGTAATTTGTGGTTCTTAAACTTCTTCAAGATATATCTTACTCCCACTGACCCCTTCATGGATAAACTCCTTTTCCAAGAAGGCAGCATGTTTCGCAACAAACACCTTTTGATTAGTTGGATGATAGAAATAATACCCCAAAGTTTCTTTAGGGTATCCCACAAATCTAAACTTATCGGATTTAGTCTGTAGCTTATCATTTTCAAACTTTTTGACATAAGCTGGACAACCCCAAGTCTTAACATGCTTAAAATTTGGTTTCCTCCCTTTCCACATCTCATACAGAGTTTTTGGGGTGGATTTGGTAGGTACCTTGTTAAGTAGGTATGCAGCCGTTTCTAGGGCATATCCGCAGAAGGAAATTGGAAGGTCGGTAAAACTCATCATGGATCGAACCATGTCCAACAATGTTCGATTTCTCCTTTCAGATACTCCATTTAACTGTGGTGTACCTGGAGGAGTCCATTGTGAGATTATACCATTTTCTTTGAGATAATTGAGAAACTCACCGCTTAAGTATTCTCCACCTCGATCTGATTAAAATATCTTAATACTCTTGTCCGTTTGTTTCTCTACTTCACTTCTGAACTCTTTGAACTTTTCAAATGATTCTGACTTGTATTTCATTAAATACACATATCCAAATCTTGAGTGATCATCAGTGAAAGTAATAAAATAAGAATCCCCACCCCGTGCACTTGTTGTCATAGGTCCACAAACGTCTGTCTCAATCAATGCCAACAACTCTGTAACTTTTCTCCTTTTCCACTAAAAGGAGATTTAGTCATTTTACCCATGAGACAAGATTCACAAGTTGGATAAGATTCATAATCGGATAGCTCTAGGAGCCCATCCTTATGCAACTTGGATAATTTTGTTTCATTGATATGTCCGAGTCTACAGTGCCACATGTAGGTATAATTAATATCATCTCTTTTTCTTTTGTTAGTTTGTTCAATTTGAAATATATTTTCTTGCAAGTCAAGTATATAAAGCCCATTTTGCAAATTTCCAATACCATATAAATCATCATTGTTATAAATAGAACAACCATTGTTCTTTATAATAACGTCAAAACCTTCCATATCCAATACAGAAATTGAAACAATATTTTTAATAATATTCGGAACATAATAACAGAAGATAAATGGACTTGCCCGAAGGCATTGCTAAACAATAAATTCCTAGAGCTAATGCATCAACCTTTGCTCCATTCCCCACTCGTAGGATCACCTGTTCATTGTTCAGCTTTCTACTTCTGACCAGTCCATGCACAGTGTTATATATGTGAGACCCACAGCCGGTATCCAATACCCAAGTAGAATTATAACTTTTAGAAAAATTAATTTCAATCATAAACAAACCTTGATTGGAAGTCGAAGCTTCTCCAAGCTTCTTCTATGCTAGAAACTTCTTGCAGTTCCTCTTCCAATGTCCTGGCTCGTTGCAATGAAAGCACATTCCTTTAGCTGGTTCAGGTTTCTTTTGTTCCTTTTCTTACCCCTTTCCCTTAGCCTTCTTGGATTTCTTCTTTTCAGAAGACACCTTGGGCCTCTTTCTTTTATTGGAAGAATCCACCATCAAGGCATGGTTTTTCTTGGTTGAGAAGTGACCTTCTGCAATTTTCAGCATGTTAACCAGCTCAGGTAAGCTGACATCTAGCTTATTCATGTGAAAATTAACCACAAATTGCGAGAAGGTCTCAGGGAGTGACTACAAGACCAAGTCTTGACTTAACTCCCCATCCATGACGAACCCAAGCTGTTCAAGGCGTTCAATCAAATTGATCACTTTCAGGACATGAGTCTCGACGGCAGTACCCTCGGTAATCCAAGATCGGAAGAGCTCCTTAGATATCTCATATCTAGCAGTCCTACTCTGTTCAACATACAACTCCTTGAGGTGAAGCAGCATAGCAGGAGCATCCATTTTTTTTGCTGACGCTGAAGCTCGTTATTCATGGATGCGAGCATGATGCATTGAGCCACAGATGCATCATCTTGCCACTTATTGAAAGTGGCAATCTCTTCCTCAGAGGCTGTTTTTGAAACAGATTCAGAGACAGTTGAATTTAGGACATAAGAAATCTTTTTAGCAGTGAAAACAATTCTCAGATTTCTTAGTCAGTCCTCATAATTTGGCCCGGTAAGCTTATTTGCATCAAGTATGCTTCGTAATGAGATTAGCGATTTAGACATTTTTAAAATTCTGCATGTGAAAAAGACAACATTTTAGCAAACAATCATTTTATTAACGTTGCATACCAAAATAAATTTTGGTCTTTATTTTAAATTGGTATCTCCTACTATTTTTCATCAAACTATATTACCCTCACTTATATAGTTCGGCAACATCTAATTAAAGATTTGCTAGTGAGAATAAGGATCCCATTTCAAATGTATATAACCTTGTGGATAGCACAACAAGCGATATACAAATAAATAGGTAGATAACAGTTGTCAATTACATCACCATGTAACTCCTTTTTATTTTGCCTCTTAAATCATAATGGTCAAGTGTGTGCACATCCGAACTAAAATGATTTAAGTTAAGTCCAGCCTAACTCTTCCATAAATTCAAAAATTTAATTTTCTTGATAAGCATCAAATGTGATTAATTAACATCTTAAGTACTCAATACTCGCCTTGTGGATAGCACAACAAGCTCATATTAAATATTTAATACTCTATTAATTTATCATGCTAGAAGGCGACGTTCAATATTCCAAATATCTTTGAACGCTTTGGACTTAATCTTGTTTCTTTCAGGGGTTTGTTATTATTTGTCTCATCTTGTTTAGCGCGCATGCACACACACACACACACACACACACACACACACACACACACACACACACACATATATATATATATATATATATAAAATACGCGTTATTTTATTAAACATGCGAAGCATGTTTGTATAAAATATAATATATATAATATTTAGCATGCAATATAGAATACTATATTCTACCCGGATTGATTATGGACTTTTATTCTAGTTTGGTTCACTAGAGCCACCAAGTGAACCAAAAGATCAAACCTAGGAGTGCAAGAATTTAAATTTAAACATAACTATTATATTTAAACCCAGGCTCCATACAAATGGGTCTTCAAGCGCTCCTTGCTCCTTGATCTCCAGTTCTTCAAAAATTCTAACTAATCCTACTACATAAACTATTTCATTTAAATAGAAATATTTATCAACAGTCAAGGGAAAATACATAGGAGATAGATAGAATTTACAATAAGAAGAAAACCAGAAAAGACGAGGTACGCAGACCCCATTTTATAAAACCCATACATTCAAGCATTCATTTAAAATAAAATCCAATCACATTGGTCATAGTCCATAATCAATCTCTTTTATTAACATACATATCATCATACGTATTAATAAAACTTATTCATCTCATAAAAGTAAATTCATTCCATATATGTATTAATATCAGTTAATGGGCAAAAGTTTGCTAAACTTCGTTTTTGGAAAAATAAACTCCTTTATTTCATTCAAAAATAAATCCAAATTAAACTCTTTAATTTTAGCAATTCTGAAATCATATTTCATAAAAAATAAATATTTTTATTTTAAACATTTATTAATTAAATAAACCATTTATTTAATTAAAGAAAACAAAAAAAAATTGTATCTGTCAAGGGGCGTAGCTGCGCCCGGAAAGCATAGGGAACCGGCGCAGCTGCGCAGTACAAAAACTGGGATTCGACACCGGCGCAGCTGCACAGCAAGAAGAGCTAGCACCGGCGCAGTTGCGCAGCATCGCAGAAACATAAATTTTCTGTTGCCCAAGAACTTGATCCAATCACATATTATACATGTATGGAATCACAAAGACTGATAATTAGCACAAGATTGGCTCTGATACCACTATTGAGTTTTCTCGAAACATAAGCATGCAATCAAATTACATAAACGCAGCGGAAGGGATGAAAAATTAGATTTTAAAAATTTTATACAAACTCTTAACCATGATCTTTCTTGTGCATTAATTATCTGTCAATACATAGAAGGAAAAGATGGAATTATACCTTTGAAGATCCAAGCTTTCTCAAGTACAAGTTCTGCTCCTTTGATTCCTCTGTAGTGGCTCCTTCCCTTGATCAATGTCAGCCACCCAAATGTTTGGCCTCTAACGGTGATCCACCAAGGAAGATGAAGAACTCAGGAAGATGGGTTATTGGCTTAACCCTTGTTTCTATCTCTATAGAATATGTGTACTCCAACCCTTGGAACAATTCACGTTCCTTATTTCTGATATAAGACTCTCTTATATAGATATTAGGTTAACCCTCCTAATCCAATTAGAATAGGGTTTTAATTAATTAATTAATTAAACATTTTTAATTAATTTATATGCTAATCTTATTAGGATTGAGAGAAAGTACTGATATTATATTAATTCCTAAACTCATTTAGAATTAAAATAATAATAATAATAATATTAATAAGACTCCTCTTATTATTTATATTTAATATTTTTAAAATATTAAATAATAAACATTAAGCTATTTAATTTATTCTATCACCATAGATTAAATTAATTATACTTAATGCATTATTACTATCATGCCATTTTCTTCTTAAATAATTCTTCTTCCTTTTATGGTGTGACCCTTTAGGTTCTCCATATTAAACCGGTTGTGAATAAATCAATTAGAACAATTCTATTCTTATTTAAATAAATAAATTAAACTAATAATCTATTTAAATAAATAACATTTATTATACAATAGGGATAAGCCTCCCCAGCGATCAACGACTTTCCAGATAATATAGATTTCAACATTACTCATAAAAGAACCTGTGAGTTAATAGTTATCGTACAGTTCAATCCTTCCACCATACAATGTCCCAATTAAATATAAGACATAGATTTACTGTCAAGTCTTAATTTATTTAATCATATGTATTTCGATTAGAAAACGCACAACTCCAAATAATGCAAATTAGAAACCTCTTTCTAATTTCATTTCAGCTTGGCCAAGGATTCCTGGGTTATCATTTAACGAATAACATAGGACATATCTCTTCTTTTACTAGAGGTGGTAGATTCTTTATTGATCATACATTATCTCCATATGTAACTTATTATACCCAAGCATACCCTATATATACCTTAAAAGGCCTTAAGGAATAAGTTAAAGTATAATTTGTTCTATACAAGATACTATGATGATCTCAAGTACAAGGATCACTTGTACTACTATCACATTAGGAATTCCTATTGACAGGAGAGTAAAACTCCATTAGGTATTCCATAACGAGTGACGTTCAGTGAACTTATTCTCCAATAAGCACCTACATACTTGCTTTAGTGTCTCCACACAAATGACCATGAGATCAGTCATCTTCATCCAATGAGCAAGCAACATTTGTACCAATCTATCCGGATTTACTAATTCCTATTTTAGTAATCCCACGATTGGGAACTATTTTAGTTTTTAAGCTTTCTAAGAATTTAGATCTCATTAGCATGATCTCATCATGATTCTAAAAGCATTACTTAAAACTATGGGTTATTTACATATTATAAAAAACAGCACCATGTAGATAATTAAATACCTTAAATAAATATTTTATTAATAAATAAATAAGATTGTTTACAAAGTATGTGCTTTATCATTATACATGATTGACATGTATGCATATTACTATCAGTTTGAATTTTTATTTGGTTTGACAGCACCAGAAATGGCTGCCTACGTACTCCCAAGTGTAAGTAGATCAGGTCATTTATAGTTCCGGCTTCTAATAAAAACTGAACCTAATTTGATTTGTAGGACCCGGATGCAGGCATGCATGTTCTTCAAACATAGTACCTTTTCACGGTGTCTGAATTGATGAGTTGGGGAAATTTGCTCCCGTCCATCTCTTGTAGTCTGATAGCTCCTCCTACCAACACCTCCTTGACAATGAAAGGGCCTTCCCAATTAGGGGCGAACTTGCCTTTAGCTTCATCTTGATTAGCCAAAACTTTCTTTAGCACCAAGTCATTTTCTTTGAATTGCCGTATTCAGACCTTCTTATTGTAGGATCGAGCAATCCTTTGCTGATATAACTGCCCGTGGAAAATGACAATAGCCTTCTTTTCATCTATCAAGGACAGTTGGTGGTGCAGATCTTGCAACCACTGATCTTCGTCCATCTGAGCGTCGATTAACACTCGCAAGAACTCCATCTCTACTTCTATGGGAAGGACAGCTTCCATGCCATAGACCAATGAATAGAGGGTAGCCCCAATAGAGGTACGCATTGATGTTATGTATGCTAACAGGGTTAGAGGCAGCAGGTCAGGCCATTCTTTGTGATTGGCAGACATTTTCTACATGATCTTCTTGATGTTTTTGTTGGCCGCTTCGACAACACCATTCATCTTGAGCTGATAGATGACGGAGTTGAGATGCGTGATGTGGAACTTACTGTACAATTCTTTCATCATTTGATTATTCAGATTCTTGGCATTATTTGAGACGATCACCTCAGGTTGTCCATATCGACATACGACATTGTTTATGATGAAACCAATGATGACCTCTTTGGTGACTTTGGGAGAAAAGGATGCTTCAACCCATTTGGTAAAGTAATCGATCAGAGTGAAAATGAATCGATGACCTTTGCTTGCTTTGGGTTCCACGAGACTGATCACATCTATTCCCCACATGGAGAAAGGACATGGTGAACTCATATCGTGTAGCTCATTTGGAGGAGCGTGGATGGCATTTTCATGTACTTGACATTGATAACATCTCTTGACGTGATCATCACAGTCGGCTTTGAGTGAGATCAAGTAATGTCCTATTCTTAATATCTTCTTGGCTAGCAGATGACTGCTCATGTGTGGACCACAGACTCCACCGTGGACTTCATCCATCAATCTCTGGGCTTGCTCTTTATCAAGGCATCTTAACAGGCCTATTCCAGTGTCCCATTTGTGTAGTGAATCTCTGCTCAGATAGAACTTAATAGCCATTTTGTGAATCCTCTTTCGCTAGAATTGGCTTGCCCCAACGGGTGTAGATCCATCTCGGAGATATTCTTTGATGTCTTGATACCAAAGATGTTTGATGGGAGGTATTTCATCTGATATCTCTCCAATGTAATTCCGGTATGTCGGGGCCTTCTAATTTATGAATTTAATGCAGGGAATCCCACTCATATCGGATATGCATATCAATGAAGCCAACGTCGCCAATGCATCAGCAAAGTTATTCCTACCCCGAGGAATATGGCCGAAGGTTATGTCTTCAAACTCAAGGGATATTTTGACGACCTGCAGATGATAGGGCAGCAAATGCAGTTCCTTGGTGTGATATGTCCCAGTGGTTTGTCTGATGACCAACTTAGAGTCTCCAAAGACCAGTAAATGTTTGATACCCATGGATTAGGCTAATTTTAACCCCATTATACTGCCTTCATACTCGGCTGTGTTGTTGGTGTTGCCAAATTGAAGTTTGTTAGCCACAGGATATTGCTCTCCTGTACCAGAGATAAGGACTGCCCCAGCTCCGGCGCCTTCCATGTTTACTACTCCATCAAAATACATTTTCCATGGTTGGACTGTATTATCTTGCTGGAGTTGTTAAATTGTCATGATCCCATCTTCCGGGAAATAAGTCTCCAGGGGCTCGAACCTCCTGAGGGTGCTTTAGCTAATTGATCTACAATGCCTTGACCCTTGATTGACTTCTGAGTCACGTAGACAATGTCGAACTGTTGTAGGATCAACTGCCATTTGGACAGTCGACAATTTAACATTGGCTTATTGAATATGTATTTCAGGGGATCCACGCGGGATATGAGGTAGGTCGTGTGCCCATGCAAATAGTGTTGTAACCTCATGGCAGCCCATGCTAACACACAATATATTTTCTCAATCAGGGTGTACTTCTGTTCACCGATGTTGAATCTTTTACTGATTTAGTAGATGGCTCTCTCCTCATTACTATCATCCTTCTGTCCTAGCATGCAGCCCATTGCATTGGCATTAACAAACAGGTACATGAACAAGGGAACTCCATCCCTCGGGGGTACCAGGACTGGTGCTTTGATCAGCTATTTCTTGATAGCAAGGAAAGCTTTCTAACAATCCTTATTCCATTTGGTGGAGGAATTTTCCTTAGTAGCTTGAATATGGGTTCACAGGTTGCTGTGAGCTAGGAAATGAATCGACTTATGAAGTTGATTCTCCCCAAGAACCTACGTATCTCCTTCTCTATCTGAGGTACTAGCATCTCAATGATGGCTTTGATCTTGGCAGGGTCTAGCTCGATGCCTCGATTACTCACCAAGAATCCTAACAGCTTGCCTGCTTTGACGCCAAAAGCACATTTGGCGAGATTCAACTTGAGGTTATACTTACGCAACCTATTGAACAGCTTCCTGAGATGGTTTAGATGATCATCCTCCCTCTAGGATTTGATGATAATGTCATCCACATATACCTCTATCTCCTTGTGCATAATGTCATGAAATAGGTCCATCATGGCTCGCTGAAATATGGCTCCGGCATTGATGAGGCCAAAGGATAGTCGCCTATAGCAGAAGGGTCCCCAGGGAGTGATGAAATCTGTTTTCTCCCGGTCTTCTTCAGCAATTATGATCTGATGGTAACCAACGAAGCAATCTATGAAGGAATACATGCCATAATGCGCCGTATTGTCGATCAGGATGTGGATAAAAGGTACGAGGAAATTGTCCATGAGGCAGACTTTGTTCAAATCCCGGTAATCCATGCATACTCGTACTTTTCCTCCGGGTTTAGGTACGGGGACTATGTTTGACAGCCACTCTGGGTAGGTTGATACCATGATGATTCTGGTTTTGAATTGTTTAACTACTTCTTCTTTAACTTTCAGACTCCATTCAGGTTTCAATCTCCAGAACTTTTGTTTGACTGGCTTTAACCCATCTTTGATGGGCATTCGATGAATAACAATGTCAGTAGATAGGCCATTCATGGCTTCATGTGACCATACAAACACATCCTGAAACTATATTAGGAGTTCGATCAGGTCGGCTTTTTGGTCTTGGGTGAGGTCTATGCCTATCTGGATTTCTTTGATGTTTTCGGAGGTTCCTATGTTGATAGTGGTGGTTTGGTCGAGGTTTGGTTTGGGTTTGTCTTCGACCCATTCATTGATCTCCTCGGGCACCTCATAGTCATCTTCCTCTTCTTGATCAATATCCATCGAGTCGAAGTTCAGTTCTACATGAAAGTTATAGTCACTTTGATAGGTTGGCATCTCATTAGCAGTAACAAACAAATCCAACTCTGGAGTCCTGAAAACAAAAATGCTTTCACTTTAATATATGCAACTGCTTAAATATACAAAGCATTTGATAAAGCATGACAAAAGTTACTGCTATATCTGTGCAATCAAAAGTAAGCAGTAAATGAAAGCTTGTTTAAAGGGCAGATGGACTCTCTGCCCCTTTACCCTTTTCGACTAAGGCAAGGGACACTATTCCAGTTATCCAGGGTTAGATCCTCATAAGCAGGGAGGGTCAAGGATTTGTGATCATCCGCCTCATCTCGGATGATGACTTTGACATCCTTAGAAATAGGGCCAGGGTTTTTCTTTGAACTGCCCCCTTTTTCCTTCTTGATGCGAGGAATTTGAATTTGATCCTCGTCGTCACTGTCTAGGATCTCATCATTCATATCCTTGTAATTTAATATAACCCACATGTTAGCAAATGGGCCTCGTCCTTCGTACATGATCTTTTGTTTTCCCTTTTTTCTATCTATCTTGGATTTGGGAGTTGTTCTCTCATTTGCTAGTATAATGGGAGGAAATAACATGGTTGATACCATAGATGGGATTTTCTTCATGGGTTTCACCCATCCAACACCCGTAAGGTTTGGCAGCAAAATTATGGAAGTACGAACCTTAGGATGCTTGTGTGGGTTCCTGTGATTTGACCCGGATGAATAACCCAATCCAGCTTTCCCAGTCTGACTTGGGGTTTGTACTGGACTCTTGATACCTTGCTGATTCTTTCCTAATCCTTTTCCAGGTTGGAAACCCAAAGATATTATCTCTTGGCATACTGTCATCACTTCAAGAGAGATTTTAGGCTTCAAGGTTGGTGCTCTGATAGGTAGATACTGAGTATCACTCACTTCCAGGGCTTAAAAACTTGCAGGTTCAACCCATGTATCCAGGCTAATCACTAGCAGATCTCCCTGTATATAGACAGGGTATTCTAGTTCGGCATTGACCGTGATGAGGTGTCGTTGATAATGTATTTGAGTTGTTGATGGAGGGTGGATGGCACTGCCCCTGCCATGTGGATCCACGGCTTGCCCAACAACAAGTTGTATCCTGTGGCGATGTTGAGCACTTGAAAGGACACATAGAAAGTGTGTGGGCTAATCTCTAATGGAAGCTCTATTTCTCCCATAGCTTGTCGGTGAGATCCATCGAAAGCCCGGATGACCACATGATTGGTTTTGATCCGGTTCGGGTTGATCTTCATTCTCTCCAAGGTATTGTAGGGACAGATGTTGAGGGATGATCCTCCATCTATGAGTACACCTCCGATCACATACTCGGAAGACATCACAGCTATATGCAGGGACTTATGATGGCCCGTTCCTTCTTCAGGAATGTCATCATCAGTGAAAGATATCACATTGCTGTTGAAAATGTGTTCTACCACGTGGCGAAATTTCTCGGCATCCATGATATGTGGCAGATGAGCTTCTTCTAGTACTTTCACTAGAATGTTGCGATGATCCACTGATGATAAGACCAAATCTATGATGGACATTTGCTTGGGTTTATCTTTCAAGATTTACACTATTTTGATTTTATTGTGTCCCATTTTGTTGAGGAACTCTTTAATTTTCTCATCGGTCACATTTTCTTTGGATTTGATGACGACTTTGATCACCTACTGAGGCAGGTATAATGGATTATCCTTTGGTACGATGGTAATGTTGTTTGAAATGGAACCTTCGTCATGCCCGTAGTTCCATGGGACCCTCTTCAGACTAACAATTGGATATTGAGGTCTGAAGGGAAAGATTAGAGGCTCTGGTGCGGCCACCTTCACAGGGTTTTATATTTCTCCCCTTTCCCTAGCAGTACTAAGGGTGTGAGGGATGGCTCCTTGTCATAGGAAACAACAGCCACTGTATCCTGATTCCATGCGGTGGGAATAAAGAGATTATCTTCATCTGGGAGGCCATAATCCCGATTCCCTCTTGTAGACATTCGAGATTTTACTTGGCCCGATACTCATCCAGTAGAAGGGTAAAATCGTCAATCAACCCCAAATATGATCCACAATATCGGTGCTCTAGTTAAATCAGATTCCCAATATCGGTAATAAAGTTTTGACAGTCAATCGGACCATCAATCAAATTTTGACAATCAATCGGACCATCAATCAAGCTCCGACAGTCAATCGGACCATCAATAAAGTTCCGACAGTCAATCGGACCATCAATCAAGCTCCGACAGTCAATCAGATCATTAAGCTCAACCCCGATCTCAACCCGGGAGGTACTAATCAGCCTCGGTAGCAACCCGGGAGGTATCAATCAACCCCGATCTCAATCAGGGAAATTAAATCAACCCCGATCTCAACCCAGGAGGTACCAATAAACCCCAGTCTCAACCCAGGAAGTACAGGTCATCTCCGGTCTCAACCTGGGAATTCAGGCCAACTTTAGACATCAGCCTGAAACATCACAACAACTCCATAGAAAAACCTAAAATGACCACGTCAGCCTCAGAGACAACCCTGAGGTCAAAAGACTCGATTGGGATTCAAGTCTTAGAATCAGCTCCCGAAAGTTAACCAGCGACCATGCCGACACTACGGCAGCCCCGGGAGGGGTACAATGATTATCTTACCATCTTTCAACTGACTTGGTCAAACTCAAGCCAAATCGATGCCGCTAAAGTTAGAATGAACCCTAACGACGATCCCGAGTGGCAACAACGCAAGACAGTTCAACGGATAAACTGCGGGGAATCAAAGACCTAGTTATGAACCCATCTTCCTGGACTTGGAAAATGTTTTTTCCCATGTCATTTCAACACACTCGGAGAGAGCTTTCCAGAAAGGTATCGCACGCCTCAAACGGACGCTCCGATCAAAAGTTAGAAAGTTTCTGACTGGACATCGCATTGCTTGGAGTGCACGTTCTTTGAGATAACCAAGATGGACACGCGGGACCCACCTCAAGTGACCACACCTCTACTTGCCATAGCCGCATATAGAGGTGTGGCTCCCCCTCTATAAATAGAGGGGCAGCCCCCTCTTATTTTCATAAGCAAGAAGCGCAGTGAAGCCCTGCCTGACTGATTTTTTGACTTTTACACCTTTTCCAAACCCAAATATTTTCACTCCAACACAGATATATCCATATACTACCACATATCAAAAAACCACCAGTAGATTTGGACGTTTAAGGCCTACGATTAGGCAAAAAGCCGTAGTGCAGCCCATTGTAAGTATTTTTACGATCAGCAAGTCAATACTACTACTTTGCACTGTTTTACACCTGCACATCAAGTTTTTTCTTCTAAATATTCCCGAAACTTAGTTCCGTGGCTATTTTTGTCTAAAATTGATATATTTTTGTACATAAACTCCGTTTTCAACATTTTTACAACTCAGATTGACGATCCGTCAGCTGCAGTAGCTTCAATGCACTAGCACACACCATTTTGGCAACTTCGCTAGACTAGGTCGTCTTCCCAATCTTGGTTTGGCTTTTTTTTCTGTATATATTTAACTGTTTATGTACTAAAAGTTCAATTCTGTCAAGCCCGAATTTCAAATTCGAGGTAGTTTACCGCTTATATATATTTACGCATATCTAAGCGATTTTCACCATAAATGGTCTTCGTACTAGTATTGGTTGACTATATTCCTGTCAATATATATATATATATATATATATATATATATATTAATTTAGTTCTGGCACAGGCGGGAAAATCCATCGCCCTTACTGCATTTATATATATTTATGCATATATAAGCAGCCTTCATCATCACTGGTCATCTTTCTAGTCTTGGACGAGTACGTTTCTATCAATATATATATATATATATCTACATATATATTTCAATTCTAGTCCGGGCTTGCGAGTGAAAACCCTTTGCCCTTTACTGCTTTTATATATATCTCACTATGTAACGACTGAGAATTTTATATATTAATTATAAATATTTATTGAATTAAATAAATATTTTATTGAATTTATTTATTGAACTAAAAAAATAAATTGTGTTATTATTGTGGATAATTTAATTAAGTGCTATAGGATTAATTAAATTGATATGTTAGTAATGGTGTAGCATAATTCTAATTTAGTTGAGAATAATTAAATTAGATTTAAAATTATGTGCTAAGTTTTTGTTGTAATTTACTAATTGTTATATGAATTGAATTTCAAGTGTGACAATTGAGTATTATGTGTTATTGATTAATGAATGTTAGTTTTATTTAATTAAATAAGTGTAGCATTTAACCTATGGATTAATGACTTATTAAAAGAATGGAGAAGGATTTTTAAGTGATTTTATCAAACAAGGCCTTAAGCTCAAAAAGTTAGTTTTTTAAATAATTCTGTTTTGGCCAAACAAGCCTTAGGGCTTTTCAAATTCAAAAGTTTTGTAACAAACCTAATTGATAATAGTTAGTATATGTAATTATTATTAGGAGTTACATATTTTATGTATTATATATATTATGTAGTATATGTATATACTACAAGTTACGTTAGTTTAGAGTTAGTCAGTTAGAGACAAAGAAAGAAAGAAAGTAGAGAAAGAGCAGAGAAGAAGAACTCACAGAAAAGTTAGAGAAATAGAGAAAGAAGAAGAAGGATTTCTACTTATCATCTTCTTCTTCCACTCTCCTAGAAAAGGGTATCATCTTAACCATTGTAATTGTAAAATTAATTCATATGTGTTATGATTCATTCTCTGTTAAATTAGGTTTTCATGGAAATTGTATAATCATGAATGTTATATGTATATGTTGTATTCATATGTAATTGTATGCCATGAAAGGATTTTCAGAATTCAATTGTCTTAAAAACAAGTTTTAAGTTATGTTCTTCAATATTTTCATAGTTTAAAACTTCTCTGTAAAAGCTTTTTTTGTAAATTATTTGATCATGATGTATATATGTGATGTATATATATATATATATATATATATATATATATATTGATAATTCTATATGAGTTATATAGTTGTTTCAATAATTCAATCCATGTAATTTTGATAAACAAGAAGAATTGTGTTCATATGAATTATTGTAAACCAATTTTTGAAAAAAATGGCCTTTGAAACTATGAAATTGGTGTTTGATTATGGGTTATCGTTTAAATTGATCATGTATTATGTTGGTATGTTAAAAGTAAGAGTTATTACAATTGGAATTACTTGAATTGATTGAAAAATGAATTCGTAATAGCAAATTTTGTCAAGGGAGCTTAATATGATGTTTTCTTCAAAGAAATCATGAAACCTTGGTTTTGATTATGTGTTGTATGAATTATATATGATATAATCATGTTTAAGAGTTCAAAATATTGTTGTTAGTAAGTTTCATATTAATCATGTTGGGAAAAATCGAATTCGGTGTGAAGAAATACGATAAATTGGCTTATTTCTCTTCCAATTCGCGAGCTGGAAATTTCTCCCTAGGAGGGACCCTCCCCAGCGGGGCTTTTGTGCCTGGGGGACCCGCCCCAGCCGGTTTCCCTAATTTTCGGGTTTTCAATTTTTATTTCGTTGAGTTTTCATGCCCCGTTTGTTTAGCTAACTTATTTCTATGACTTGATAAGTTTAATAGGTAATAAGATAACATGCTTTTGATGTGTTTAAGATAGATTGAAGTTTTATATGAATGTGTTACATATGTATGAGTGTGTTACTTTCATAAGGTACACAACACGATTTAAAGCGTTATAAGCTTATGAAGGTATGTTGTGAGTATAGACTCACGTACGTGGCTAGTTAGCGATTTATGTTGTAAACAACATTGTGAGTTGGACTTTAGTATGAAGTTCGAAGTTTTAAATTTTGTAGTTGGGTACTAATAGACGTTTTAAATGTAATGTAAATGTGTAGGATAACTGTGAAGTGATTGTAATTGTTAAAGTGTAGCTTGCGCTTGAGGCAAGTTCTCTAATCCTTATTCTCTTACGTTAAGCAAGTTTCTATTTCTAAACTTGTTATTTACTTTGTACAAGCTTTCTAAACTATTCTTGTACGCTATGAAATGCTATTCATTGTGCAAGTTTCCTAACCTTTGCTCAATATATCATGAAAGTTCATTTATATTTCTTAACTTGTTATATATTGTACAGGTTATACTGTACTCCAATATTTATAAAGCATAAGTATTGAAGTGTTATTTTAGTAATATGATCTTGACTTAGTTGTTCAAGCAAGATCTACTTGATCTATCGAATGCTTTAAGATATTTCCAAAGCATGCCTAGCTATCATGAAATCTATTGTTGTATTTTACATTTGATTCAGATTCTCGTATTATCGAACTGTTAAAACACTGTGAGTCGATTCAACTACTCCTAGTTGATGATAGTTGAAACTCCAAAGTTCCTTTACCTATCCAAACCAAACTTTCTTTGGTGCGTACTTGTATTCAATTACTGAGAATGAATAACCCTATTTATTAGGGGATATTTATGCGAAAGCGTTAAATGTTTGTGCACAATACATGGTACGAGGGGCTGATCCCCCAGAGTACGAGTTGAAGGTCCATAGTCTTAATGACTATTAAAGGTTTAAATAGAAATATTTATAACCTAGGACATAGTTCAAGGTCGTATGACCCTCAGATAAGTTCTATATTCGAATTTTAAAGATGATGAAAGAATTATTATTCAATTCTTTATTTTGATGAAAGTAAAGTTATTCAACCTCTTTTGAAACTATTCAATTATGTCATATCACTGTTGTATTTCAAGTGAGCTTTTGTTTGCTCACTCTTCTATATTTTACCACCCCTTGCAGTGGAAACCAAGAATGTTGACATACCGTCAACAAGTAAAGGAAAAGGAAAGATGAGCAAGTGAAGGCTTGTTGTTCCAAGTTTCTATTGTAATAAGACTTAGTTGATAATGTTTTATTTTTTGCATTTATTTTGTTTGATATTAAGGTTTAGTTAACCCTGGGATTTTATTTGGACAAGTTGTAATCCTTTGTCAATGAAGATTTTATTTAAGCATTTATGAAGGTTGTAAATTTACTTTGCAATTCGTTATTATTGGGTAGATGTATGTTTTAATTAGAAAGTGAACACCAAATCATGTGAAAACGAAGCACCCGAATTTGGAGGTGCCACAAACTATATATATTGCTTTGTTCAATTTATTCAACTGTTGCATTTAACATTCATTTGTATATGAATTTGCACTGACATTTCTGCGGGCGAACTAGATTTATCTAAATCTTGCCACTTCTAGCTTTCAACGGTTCAAACAGGTCCCGACAGAACCTGGAAGCTATAATGGCTAAGATTTCTTTAAATCTAGTTATTTTTATAGTTTCATCTTTAAAAGCAACCTCGCTTCTCTTAGATCGCTATCTAGTGAGAATGAGACGCTTCGACCATGCGAACCGGGATTTATTGAATGAATCCCTGGTTCTGGCTATTTTGGGATATTTATCTACTTCTGTACAAATTTGAACTGTGTAGGTTTTTCTAGCTACTCATATGTGAGCCTAGGAATCATGGGATTCATGATCGAACTGATCAGAATCAGATTTCTATGATGGACAAACTCTGATTTACAGATGTACCCTGTCAATTTTTTCTGTAAAATGTACATGCATAGACCTTAAAACGGTTATCCGGATTTAAGGTCTCAACATAGTGAAAATATGGATTGTCGTGTCAGCGTCCCTCCGATGGTTTTCATACCCATGAGGAGACCGACACTTTATATTTCTGTGGTCAAGGATGTTTCACAGCCCGACAAATCACCATTTGCATGCAGCCTTAAGGCTATAAAGATAAAATTGAGAGTAGCGATATGCTTCAATTCCTATGTCAGCGTAAGGGTTTGATAAAACTAGCTTTCAAAACATCACTGTCAATTCAATTCAATAGCTTTTGCAAATCAAATTAAATGATTCTCTTTGCAAAATCAAATCAAAGATTGATTTTTAAATCAAATCAAACCCTTCGTATATAGGCTCAACGAAGCTTGTCAAAGCTTTCAATCAATAAAAAGGCCCAATTTTCAAACAGTATTCACTCACGCATTCTAGTTTTAAGGGAAATATTGAAAAGATTGGGGTACTGTGTTTACACAGGAGTCGTGGGATGCCTAACACCTTCCCCCACACGTTACCAAGCCCCCCGAACTCAAAACTCTGATTTCAAAGATCAAGTTTCGACAGTGTCCAGTAATTTGGGCCTCTTTCAAATCAAATTCGGTTGAGTTGGTACAACTATTTTCAAAACTACCAACTGGCGACTCTATTTAAATCAAATCAAATCGTCGACAAATACACATGTTGGCCTCTTTCCTAAAAACCCTTCAAAACCTTTTTTGCAATAAAAAGAAAAAGGGTAGAGATAACTTAGGAAGATCGTTTTGAGGAAAAACGGGTTATAAACCGACCCGCGGTATTTCTTAAATTTTCCAACATCGACAGGTGGTGGCTCTGCTGGAGACAGTAGAGGGCTTAGGCCGCTTTCAATCTTTTCAAACATTTCCCTTTCAAAACTATTGAATGCGTGAAATCCTGCGTCTCCACGGTCAATGGATGAGTGAATGCTGCGTCTTTAATTGAATGTATGAATGCTATGTCTTTACATTGAATGAATGAGAATGAATGTTTTCGTGCTTCGCACCCATATTAGTGCTTCGTACGAACTGTCATTGCATGCATAAGCTGTAATACCCGAGAATTTCCATATATTATTAAATAAATATATTAATTGAAATGAGAATTTATTGGAATATAAATAATTTTGTGTTATGAGATGAATTAATTCAATTATATATAATTGAATAATTATTGAGAAATTGGTAGAGTTTGTGATAAACTCGTTGATTGCCTTGTGTGGCACAGTGACGTAATATAAGAATGATTATATTAATTTAAGCGAACAATTAATCTATATTAATTGTTAATCGAAGAATATTAATTAACTGTTATAAAATAATAATGTGGATTGATTAATAATATGTGATTATTATTGCAAGAAACATAATAATAATGAGCAACGTGTTTATAGATATAATAAGATTTATATCAAAGTAATAGTTAATCATATAAAGGTTAATTAAATTGTTATGGAGGTTAACAATTATATTGATTGATGTAGGATATGTGTATATTATTAATTAATATTCAATTTATAAGATGAGAAATTATATGTGCAAGCATGCGAATTAAATGTATAGTAACTATATGTTATGATATGTGTAGGTGACAAATGATGTGTGGATATACATTCAAATAATGTATCATGGATCTATTATAAATAATTGTTGAGTAATACAATTTAATAATACATGAGATAATGTAATGTGATAACATCCGATTAAATTATACCAGTATGATAAAAATGTACATGAATTATATGTGCACAATTCACACTTATTACATTATGTGAATCCATGTTAGTATCATTAGAATTACAGTGTAACTATAATTGTGGCCTAATTATATAGTATATATACATGTAACATATTTTGGCATAAGTGTTGTGTATATATACAAATTATAGAATGCTGATATATGGCCTTGTTCCAATATAATAGTCACTCTCCTTCTCCTTCACGTGTATGGCAAAAAGGCTAAGGCCTATTCTCCCCATTCTTCTCCCAAGCTTAGCTAGCAATAATTATATGAGGAGTGGCTCTAATGATGGCTTTCAACAACTAAATACCAACTCTCCCATAACCACCATGCAATCCTCTCTTCCGTTAGTTCAAAATGATGAGCAAAGCTATGGACTGAATAATGGATTCTCTATAAATAAGCTCTCCTCATTCTTCAGTTCTTTTGCTGAACATTTTGGCTAAGTGAGACTAGAGAGCATATATATATATATATCAGTGTTATTGAGATAGAAGCAAGCTTAAATCATTTACAGAGGTATAAATCCTCTTCGTGTCTTCATTGTCATTTTCTGTCAAAATTTCTATTCGTGAATTCTTGATTTCAGTTGGAAGTTATGGTTTGTGAATTGAGAATAATAATTAGTTGTTTAAAGGACTTATATATGTGATTAGAATTACTATATATGCTTCATTGCTCTTCAATTTCATTTTTGGTGTTTCCATTTCTGAGATTTCTGTAAAAACATCAAATATCGTGAAATTAGTTGGTGTTCATGAAATTGGGAATTGATAATTGCTATTGACTGTTATATAAGCATATATGTATGTGTTAGTAAGTTAAACAAGTCTAATAGCGTCTAGGTATGTTGAAATCGATGAAATGGGAGGTTTTGGGTCGGTTTTCGCTGCCGTCTGAACCGCAGAAAACTGCCTCGACGCCGCAGCGCCGCAGCCCGCGCCGCAGCGCCACACGCGCCGCAGCGCCGCACGCAGCGCCACTCGCGCCGCAACGCCAGTAGTGAGCTACTGTGCCGCGCCGCAGCGCCAGCCTCTGTGTTCAGTTTTTTTTTGTATTCTGCAACAAAACTGTTATGAACTAATTGTTTGATTTTTGTGTAAACAAGCATGAAAGCATGATTAATACATATATATAAACCTAATGAGGCAATGTGAGCATGTTTTAGTATATTAGCATGCATGGTTAACCAAACGACACATAGTTTGGAAACGAATTTAAAGTTTCATAAACGACGTTAACATATATGAAGCATGTTTACATACTGACCTTGCAAGCACGTTAGTACCACCTAGAGACACATGAAGTGCATGTTAACTTATGTATATAGGTTCCGTGATATAATATGGACATGTGAACCCAACTAGTGCACCTTTCTAACAAAAATACAAGTTTTGAAGGTTGATATTGACATGTAAAGACCATATATACATTCTGACTTTTCGAGCATGTTTATAGGGCCTTGAAATACATGAAAAGCATGTTTTCAAGATAATAACAATGCTAGCTACATATATGAAATACGAGTACTCATGAGCATGACTAATACAAGTTATATGAATATCTTATGTGTTTAAAAGCAATCATGTTAGACCATATGAGTTCGTGTCCTTGAATGGCTTTAAGTATTAACTTAAGAACCTATACCATGTACGATTGGATTTGGAAAAGTTATACAAGCATGAAAGTATCCTTTAAATATGAATAAATGCTACGCGATATTATATGATGTTACTTGAACCCAATTTTTGACGGTTAACTTAAGGAGATGCCGTAACTTGCTAAAATGAAATATATTTAGTATTGATTGTGGTCTTATGTGATATTAATAATATGCAAGCATGTTTGCCAATTGTTGAGATCTTATATAATATGAGAATGCGTTTAAACTCTAAAGAAGGAACGTTAAGGATAGAAATTATATTCTATATAACTGTGTAGCTAGGTAAAACTTAGCTTATGTGTTGATCGTATATTCAAAGAGAAAATGTGAAGTTAAATTATACGACTAATGAATATCATATATATACGTAACTGTATTACGATAGGAATTCGAAAGTGTTGATTTGCTTTTCGTGGATAAACTACGCTAAAGGCAAGTTCTCTTACTTACACTCTTTTAAAGTGCAAGTATCCTAACCGACGCATTTACTTTATGCAAGGAAATCTATGATTGTGAAAGTTTCCTAGCTTATACTCTTTTACTATGCAAGTATCCTAACTTGTGTATTGCGAACTAGTTTCCTATTTAATCGGTTGAATTGAATTAGCATACTTGAACTCTTATTTCATTAAAGCTATTATTCATGTTGAACTTAGTATTGTTCTTGAATATTGTGAAAGTGTCTATGCCATTTGATTCGGCTAGACTTATATTATTGAAAAGCGACCCAAACTAATTGATTGGTGCGGGATCTTGTATTTGACTGAGAAGAACAACCTTCTTTGAAGGGAGTATATAATTGTCGGAGAACCGACGTGCACACTTGAGTATGGTTGATTGTTATGCATAACAAGGGTACTTTAGGCTGATCACCTGTTGTACCTGTTTTTGTTGGATTTTCAGTTTATTACTGTCAATTCTAGTAGAAATTCATAGTCCGTAGTGACTACTCAGTATCCAATTATTTGAAATCTTGAATTGACTTATTATTGAATCATATTGATATTATCCTGTCCTTAGCGACTGATATTGAGAACTGCTGATATTCTTGTTATTCTTGAACTATCAAATCTTGTTATACCCTTTCGAGAATTGAGAATCTTATTACTCACCCTTATTGTATATTACTTGCTGGGCAATTTGTGCTCATTCTTGCTTTCCCTAAAACATTTCAGTTAAGGCAGAGCATGGTGAACCTTCGGGCGTTGATAAGGGCAAGGGCAAAGCTACCAACTAGCTTATGTCTGTTATGTTTTAAATATATTAATATTGTATGAAGATGATGTAGTAAGACTGGATTTGATTATGTTTAAGCTTAAGTTAGATTATGTAATAAGTCGTTAACTGATATTATTATGTAATCTATTAAGTACTGTAGGTTGCGAGACTTGGGGGAATAATTATAATAAATCATTGTAAATTATTCTAGAATAGATTTTCCGCTGTGATCGTATGATATTTAATTATTATTATTGTGATGTATTACCACGAGCACGTGATGAACCGAATTCGAGAGACCAAGTGGCGGTCCTGGAATTTGGGGGCGTCACAGGTTGGTATCAAAGCCGTAGTTATAAACCTTAGGAACGAGTGTCCTTAGACTATAACTTAGGTGAACTTAGAAGTTAGGAAGGAGATAAAACTCATGTAGAGTTTTCATTGAGAGACTTAGTCTGTTATGAAATGTAACTTCATTCTATACAATGAACTTATATTTTATTTAACATTCTAATGGAGATGCTATTTCGTGTCTTGTGTTTGTGATTATAGGATGACAGACACAGGTGTACCTAGTAGAGTGGCCGAGGAGGAGCCCAGGGATATACATGTAGTGTACGAGGCACCTCTAGAGGCTACACCAGTGCAGGCTGTTGCACTGATCGAGTCCGACGACGAGGACGAGATTGAGATAGAGACTGATCCAGAGGAGGAGCCGATGGAGGATGAGCCAGTAGGGGACTCTGATGAGGCTACTATAGAGGAGCAGATGCTAGGAGAGTATGAGGAGCGGATCCTAGAGTTAGACTGTAGAGTTCAGGAGCTGGAGGCAGAGGCCCACAAGAGAGAGTCTGAGTTCCAGAAGCTGAGGGACGAGGACCACCAGAGGAAGCTGGCTATGCAAGAGTTAGAGGTGGAGATTGCCTACCGTAGGGAGGCAGGGATCCAGATGGGGACTCTATTTCACAGGTCAGTGGCTAGGAATGCAGATTTGGCAGAGAAGCTAGAAGAGGTTGAGCAGAGGGAGCTGAGTGAGAAGACTGAGAAAGAGGCACTCCGTACTCAGCTAGAGTTGGAGGTGATGGATAGGTTACACTTCGAGGAGAAGTGGGAAGCGTCCAATGAGAGAGCTGACGACCTTGAGGACGAGGTCAGGTGCAAGAAGAGAAAGATGAACAAGATGGGGTATGTGTTCCGTTCAGCTTTTGAAAGGGTGATTGATGGTGTGTACCACTACCCGGCAGAACAAGGACAGACTCTACATACCTTGAGCCGAGAGCTGGTTGCGTATATAGCACAGTTGGAGTACAAGAGCGCAGTGGAGCGCGGGATGATGGGATGAGATTTCCTTAGTCAGTCTAGTGGTAGTACTAGTTGTGTCTTTATGTATTGTATATACTATGTTATAATCCCGATCTTTTGTGTAAGATGTGGGATGATGATGTAAACCCCGAGTTAGCTTTTGTTAGAGGGGTAGTATGGTAGTAGGTTGGTATATTCCCCGTCTTTTGTGATATTAGGGGATATATGTGATAACATTTATAGCAGTATGCTAGGATAATCATGTAATGAAATGAAATGGCATATGAATATAAATGGAGTTGATTTTAGAAACGTGTTATAAATTTATTCTTTTAGTATTAAAAGAAATACTTAAGTGATATACTTGAATAATAATAAAATGAAAAATTGTGATGCAGATAATGCCGCCCAGACGTAGATTGACTGCACCCGAAGAATCCGTTAACAATGAGAGAGAACAAGTAGACCCGATCCAGAAACTGGTAGACTTGTTAGGAGAAGCCTTAAGGGGAAGGAACAATGAACCCGTTCGCCCGAACCCTCAAACTGTGCCAGTAACAACCTTTAAAGACTTTAAGAGTGTAGGACCCCCGGAGTTCGAGGGAACTACCGACCCAATCGTCGCACAAACGTGGATCAAAGAGATCGAAAAAGCTTTCACTATAGCTAGCGTAGGCGAAGATCAGAAGACGGTGTTTGCCACGTACATGATGAGGGGAGAAGCGAACTACTGGTGGGAGGCTAATCAACAAAGAGCTGGAGAAGGGATAATAGCTTGGGATAAGTTTAAGACACTGTTCTTCGAGAATTACTTTCCAAAGAGTATGAAGAATAGGATGGAGGTGAAATTCCTAGAGTTAAAACAAGGTGAGATGACGGTGGCGCAATACGCGGCTAGGTTTAACGAACTAGCGCGATTTGCGGAGCACCAAGTTGGTGATGAAGAGAGGAAGGCTAGACGCTTTGAACAAGGGTTGAAGCCATGGCTGTTCAATAAGGTATCAGTTCTTCAAATTGATTCCTTTGCAACATTACTGGAGAAGGCAATCATTGCGGAAGGTGGCAGTGAGGCCTTAAGTCTGTATAACAAAGAAAAGAAAGGAAAGAATACTGGAGGAGAGAATCGTACGGGAGGAAGCAGTAGCGGAGGAAGTAACTTGGGAAAGAGAAAGTGGGACAACAACAACAACAACAAAAACAACAATAATAATCAATCAGGGAATTTTCGCGGAGGTTTTAAGAAGAGGGCTGAAGGATGCCCGAAGTGTGGGAAGAATCACCAGGGCGAGTGCTGGAAGGGACGTGGTACTTGCTACAACTGCGGACAGGAAGGGCACATCTCGCCCAACTGTTTGAAACCAAAAAAGATACAAGGATGCTTTGCTTGTGGCTCGACGGAGCACCGAATTAAGGACTGCCCAAAGAAGGGAAGTGGCGGGGGTAGTAATCAGCAAGGAGGCAACAAGCTGATGATCGGTGGACCGGCACAATCCAACCGCCCAACCGCCAGAACCTTTAACATGACCGTCCAAGACGCAGTGACTGCGAAGGATGTGGTGTCAGGTATAATCCCATTCAATGATATAAATGCTTATGTATTATTTGATTCGGGTGCCACCTGTTCTTTTGTATCTGAAGAATTTGCTAGTAGACTTAGTACACCTCGAGAACTATTAGAAAATCCTTTGATCATAGAAGTTGCTAATAAGGAAGTGATCCCTGTAGAATACGTTTATCGAAATTGTCGCGCAAATATTAGTAAACATGAACTGAGCGTAGACTTGATTCCTATTAGACTGGGAGAATTTGACGTAATACTGGGAATGGATTGGTTGTATAACCATGCTGCGATAATTGACTGTCAGAACAAATGTGTGAACCTTCAGACTCCGAGTAAGTCTAAGGTAATGTTTTATGGTAGCTCATCGCTTAAGAAATCGTGTTGCGTTACGATGATGCAGGCCAAGAAATTGTTAAGGAAAGGATGTGGAGGATATTTAGCTTACATCGTTGATACTCGGAAGAAGGGAGTAGAAATTAAGGATATATCCGTAGTTAATGAATTTCAAGACGTGTTTCCGGACGATCTGCCTGGTCTTCCGCCAGACAGAGAAATCGAATTCGTAATAGACTTAGCACCGGGAACGGCACCGATTTCGAAAGCTCCATATCGTATGGCGCCAGTAGAAATGAAGGAATTGATGATACAATTGCAAGAATTGTTGGATAAGGGTTACATTCGACCGAGTGTTTCTCCTTGGGGAGCACCAGTACTATTCGTTAAGAAGAAGGACGGATCGATGAGGCTCTGTATCGATTATCGAGAATTGAACAGAGTAACGATCAAGAACCGGTATCCGCTACCGAGGATAGACGACTTATTTGATCAACTGAAGGGAGCAAAGTGTTTCTCAAAGATCGACCTATGAACAGGATATCATCAACTGAAGGTACGGGACGAGGACATACCAAAGACTGCGTTTCGAACCCGTTATGGACACTACGAGTTTTTGGTAATGTCATTCGGATTGACTAATGCTCCGGCAGCATTTATGGACTTGATGAACCGAGTTTTCAAGCCATACTTGGATAAATTTGTAGTGGTTTTTATCGACGACATTTTGATCTACTCAAAGACAGAGGAAGAACACGCTGAACATCTGAAGATTGTTTTGGAGGCACTAAGGAAGGAGAAGATGTATGCAAAATTTTCTAAGTGCGAATTTTGGATGGAGAAGGTTCAATTCTTAGGCCACATGGTGGATAAGAATGGAATCTCTGTAGACCCTGCGAAGGTTGAAGCAGTAAGTAATTGGGAACAACCGAGAACACCGACGGAGGTGAGAAGCTTTCTAGGGTTAGCTGGGTACTATCGAAGATTCATCCAAGATTTTTCTAAGATAGCAACCCCGTTGACCAATTTGACTAGAAAGACGGTGAAATTTGTATGGACCGACAAATGCGAAGAAAGTTTTCAAGAACTGAAAAGGAGATTGAGCGAAACACCTGTGTTATCATTACCAGATGATGCGGGAAATTTTGTGGTGTATAGTGATGCATCGCACAAGGGGCTTGGCTGTGTGCTCATGCAACATGGCAAGGTTATTGCATATGCGTCACGACAATTGAAGGATTACGAAAAACGATACCCTACTCATGACTTAGAGTTAGCGGCAGTAGTTTTTACGTTAAAGATATGGAGACATTATCTATACGGAGAAAAATGTGAGATATACACGGACCACAAAAGTCTAAAATATATCTTCACACAGAAGGAGTTAAACATGCGGCAGAGAAGGTGGTTAGAATTAATCAAAGACTATGACTGCGATATTCTTTATCACCCGGGAAAGGCAAATGTGGTTGCCGACGCTCTGAGCAGGAAAGGAAGGGAGAAGTTGTTTAATTTAATAACTCAGGAAGAGTTGATAAGAGAGATGGAGAAATTGGAGATAGAAGTAAAAGGACCAGAAAAGTCTGGTGAGAAGTTAATTGTAATGGAAACTTGTCCGACGTTGTTGAATAGAGTAAAGGAAGCTCAGGAAAAGGATGAAGAGTGTGAGAAAATCCGAAAGAGGATCACAGAAAGTGAGGAAGAAAAATTTCGAATGGATAAAGACGGTATTTTGAGATTTGAAGGGAGAGTGTGGGTACCAGCGGTAACCGAGTTGAGGGAAGAGATTTTGCACGAGGCACACAATACGACATATTCCGTTCATCCGGGAGGCACAAAGATGTACCGAGATCTAAGGCAACATTTTTGGTGGCCTAATTTAAAACGGGAAGTCGCAGAGTGCGTCAGTAAATGCTTGACTTGCCAACGCGTTAAAGCAGAGCATCAGCGACCAAGTGGTTTACTACAACCGTTGGAGATACCAGAGTGGAAATGGGAGCATATTACGATGGACTTCGTGGTAGGACTTCCAGTTACGCAGAAAGGTTATGATGCCATTTGGGTTATTGTGGATCGACTTACCAAGACTGCACATTTTCTACCAATCAAGATCCGCTACAGTTTGAACCAATTAGCGAGTCTGTATGTAAAAGCGATTGTTTCACGACATGGAGTGCCGGTGTCAATTGTCTCTGATCGAGATCCGCGCTTCACGTCCAATTTTTGGAAGAGTTTGCAGGAAAGAATGGGAACGCAGTTGAGGTTGAGTACAGCTTATCATCCTCAAACAGATGGACAAAGTGAGCGAACAATACAAACGCTAGAAGACATGCTTAGGACTTGCGTGATGGATTTTAAGGGAAATTGGGACGACCACCTACCCTTAGTAGAATTCGCATATAATAATAGCTACCATGCGAGTATTGGCATGCCACCGTACGAAGCTCTTTACGGGGAAAGTGCAGAACGCCGTTATGTTGGGACGAAGTCGGAGAACGACGAATACTCGGACCAGAGTTAGTTCAACAAACCGCAGACGTGGTGACAGTGATAAGAGCCAGACTTGTAGCAGCTCAAGATCGCCAGATGAAATACGCAGATTTGCATCGGCAGGACCGAGACTTCAAAGTCGGCAGTTTCGTATTCTTGAAGGTATCTCCATGGAAGGGAAAAATCCGTTTCGGCAAGAAAGGAAAATTGAGTCCAAGATTCATAGGACCGTTCGAGATACTGAAGCGAGTGGGCGAAGTGGCATACAAAGTTGCGTTACCACCCGAGTTGGAGCATATCCACAACGTATTCCACATTTCCGTGTTGCGACCGTACAAGGCCGACTACAAGCACGTGATTTCTTACGAGCCCATTCAAGTGGAGAAGAACTTGGCGTATGAAGAAATTCCTGTCCAAATATTAGATAGGAAATAACAAACTTTGAGAAATAAAATTATTTTGTCTGTAAAAGTACTTTGGCGTAACCACGATGTCGAGGAGGCAACATGGGAGTTAGAAGATAGGATGATGAGGGACTATCCCCATCTATTTGTGTAACCTTGTAGCAATTCCGGGACGGAATTTTTATAAGGGGGGGAGGATGTAATACCCGAGAATTTCCATATATTATTAAATAAATATATTAATGGAAATGAGAATTTATTGGAATATAAATAATTTTGTGTTATGAGATGAATTAATTCAATTATATATAATTGAATAATTATTGAGAAATTGGTAGAGTTTGTGATAAACTTGTTGATTGCCTTGTGTGGCACAGTGACGTAATATAAGAATGATTATATTAATTTAAGCGAACAATTAATCTATATTAATTGTTAATCGAAGAATATTAATTAACTGTTATAAAATACTAATGTGGATTGATTAATAATATGTGATTATTATTGCAAGAAACATAATAATAATGAGCAACGTGTTTATAGATATAATAAGATTTATATCAAAGTAATAGTTAATCATATAAAGGTTAATTAAATTGTTATGGAGGTTAACAATTATATTGATTGATGTAGGATATGTGTATATTATTAATTAATATTCAATTTATAAGATGAGAAATTATATGTGCAAGCATGCGAATTAAATGTATAGTAACTATATGTTATGATATGTGTAGGTGACAAATGATGTGTGGATATACATTAAAATAATGTATCATGGATCTATTATAAATAATTGTTGAGTAATACAATTTAATAATACATGAGATAATGTAATGTGATAACATCCGATTAAATTATACCAGTATGATAAAAATGTACATGAATTATATGTGCACAATTCACACTTATTACATTATGTGAATCCATGTTAGTATCATTCGAATTACATTGTAACTATAATTGTGGCCTAATTATATAGTATATATACATGTAACATATTTTGGCATAAGTGTTGTGTATATATACAAATTATAGAATGCTGATATATGGCCTTGTTCCAATATAATAGTCACTCTCCTTCTCCTTCACGTGTATGGCAAAAAGGCTAAGGCCTATTCTCCCCATTCTTCTCCCAAGCTTAGCTAGCAATAATTATATGAGGAGTGGCTCTAATGATGGCTTTCAACAACTAAATACCAACTCTCCCATAACCACCATGCAATCCTCTCTTCCGTTAGTTCAAAATGATGAGCAAAGCTATGGACTGAATAATGGATTCTCTATAAATAAGCTCTCCTCATTCTTCAGTTCTTTTGCTGAACATTTTGGCTAAGTGAGACTAGAGAGCATATATATATATATATCAGTGTTATTGAGATAGAAGCAAGCTTAAATCATTTACAGAGGTATAAATCCTCTTCGTGTCTTCATTGTCATTTTCTGTCAAAATTTCTATTCGTGAATTCTTGATTTCAGTTGGAAGTTATGGTTTGTGAATTGAGAATAATAATTAGTTGTTTAAAGGACTTATATATGTGATTAGAATTACTATATATGCTTCATTGCTCTTCAATTTCATTTTTGGTGTTTCCATTTCTGAGATTTCTGTAAAAACATCAAATATCGTGAAATTAGTTGGTGTTCATGAAATTGGGAATTGATAATTGCTATTGACTGTTATATAAGCATATATGTATGTGTTAGTAAGTTAAACAAGTCTAATAGCGTCTGGGTATGTTGAAATCGATGAAGTGGGAGGTTTTGGGTCGGTTTTCGCTGCCGTCTGAACCGCAGAAAACTGCCTCGACGCCGCAGCGCCGCAGCCCGCGCCGCAGCGCCACACGCGCCGCAGCGCCACTCGCGCCGCAGCGCCAGTAGTGAGCTACTGTGCCGCGCCGCAGCGCCAGCCTCTGTGTTCAGTTTTTTTTTGTATTCTGCAACAAAACTGTTATGAACTAATTGTTTGATTTTTGTTTAAACAAGCATGATTAATACATATATATAAACCTAATGAGGCAATGTGAGCATGTTTTAGTATATTAGCATGCATGGTTAACCAAACGACACATAGTTTGGAAACGAATTTAAAGTTTCATAAACGACGTTAACATATATGAAGCATGTTTACATACTGACCTTGCAAGCACGTTAGTACCACCTAGAGACACATGAAGTGCATGTTAACTTATGTATATAGGTTCCGTGATATAATATGGACATGTGAACCCAACTAGTGCACCTTTCTAACAAAAATACAAGTTTTGAAGGTTGATATTGACATGTAAAGACCATATATACATTCTGACTTTTCGAGCATGTTTATAGGGCCTTGAAATACATGAAAAGCATGTTTTCAAGATAATAACAATGCTAGCTACATATATGCAATACGAGTACTCATGAGCATGACTAATACAAGTTATATGAATATCTTATGTGTTTAAAAGCAATCATGTTAGACCATATGAGTTCGTGTCCTTGAATGGCTTTAAGTATTAACTTAAGAACCTATACCATGTACGATTGGATTTGGAAAAGTTATACAAGCATGAAAGTATCCTTTAAATATGAATAAATGCTACGCGATATTATATGATGTTACTTGAACCCGATTTTTGACGGTTAACTTAAGGAGATGCCGTAACTTGCTAAAATGAAATATATTTAGTATTGATTGTGGTCTTATGTGATATTAATAATATGCAAGCATGTTTGCTAATTGTTGAGATCTTATATAATATGAGAATGCGTTTAAACTCTAAAGAAGGAACGTTAAGGATAGAAATTATATTCTATATAACTGTGTAGCTAGGTAAAACTTAGCTTATGTGTTGATCGTATATTCAAAGAGAAAATGTGAAGTTAAATTATACGACTAATGAATATCATATATATACGTAACTGTATTACGATAGGAATTCGAAAGTGTTGATTTGCTTTTCGTGGATAAACTACGCTAAAGGCAAGTTCTCTTACTTACACTCTTTTAAAGTGCAAGTATCCTAACCGACGCATTTACTTTATGCAAGAAAATCTATGATTGTGAAAGTTTCCTAACTTATACTCTTTTACTATGCAAGTATCCTATCTTGTGTATTGGGAACTAGTTTCCTATTTAATCGGTTGAATTGAATTAGCATACTTGAACTCTTATTTCATTAAAGCTATTATTCATGTTGAACTTAGTATTGTTCTTGAATATTGTGAAAGTGTCTATGCCATTTGATTCGGCTAGACTTATATTATTGAAAAGCGACCCAAACTAATTGATTGGTGCAGGATTTTGTATTTGACTGAGAAGAACAACCTTCTTTGAAGGGAGTATATAATTGTCGGAGAACCGACGTGCACACTTGAGTATGGTTGATTGTTATGCATAACAAGGGTACTTTAGGCTGATCACCTGTTGTACCTGTTTTTGTTGGATTTTCTGTTTATTACTGTCAATTCTAGTAAAAGTTCATAGTCCGTAGTGACTACTCAGTATCTAATTATTTGAAATCTTGAATTGACTTATTATTGAATCATATTGATATTATCCTGTCCTTAGCGACTGATATTGAGAACTGTTGATATTCTTGTTATTCTTGAACTATCAAATCTTGTTATACCCTTTCGAGAATTGAGAATCTTATTACTCACCCTTATTGTATATTACTTGCTGGGCAATTTGTGCTCATTCTTGCTTTCCCTAAAACATTTCAGTTAAGGCAGAGCATGGTGAACCTTCGGGCGTTGATAAGGGCAAGGGCAAAGCTACCAACTAGCTTATGTCTGTTATGTTTTAAATATATTAATATTGTATGAAGATGATGTAGTAAGATTGGATTTGATTATGTTTAAGCTTAAGTTAGATTATGTAATAAGTCGTTAACTGATATTATTATGTAATCTATTAAGTACTGTAGGTTGCAAGACTTGGGGGAATAATTATAATAAATCATTGTAAATTATTCTAGAATAGATTTTCCGCTGTGATCGTATGATATTTAATTATTATTATTGTGATGTATTACCATGAGCACGTGATGAACCGAATTCGAGAGACCAAGTGGCGGTCCTGGAATTTGGGGGCGTCACATAAGCGGTAAGGCCGATGTATGTTAATGTATGCTGTGAGTCCCTCCACTAGGAGGCTAACCTGGTCGGTGATAAGTAAGGACTCTGGGGACGACTAAGTCTCCGGGGCTGCCTCCTGAAAATGCACCACCCAGATTTGCTCTAGTTGAAAGATCGGATTAACTTCCCTTCTAGTAGATTGCGATGATCTGGGAACCCTCATGCCGAAACAAAAGTCGCGAGAGTAACCTAGGATAGGTCAACTTCTGATCAACCGAATCTTACAGAATGCTTCTTCATGCCTTCCACTTTCAATTCCATGTCAGGTCTCCAATTACTGAGGAGCACAATGTAAATGATAATAATGAAAGATTTACTTTCCTGTCATCCTGCCATCAAAACAACTAGCCTCAATTTTGTAGGATAAACTTAAAAAACACACATCATAAAAGCATCCAGTCATTACCTACCACAGGGAACTGACACGCCTACTTTTTGGTGTAGGTAGGGAAAAATTGGTCCTATCACTAGATCAAAGGCCAGAAAAGCACCCAGTCCATCTACGGACATGGCTTCAAGTGCTCCACCAGAATCCACCCCTGTATCTAGGAAAGAATTCGAAGGATTGAAAAATCAGATAGCCGAGCTAACCGATTTCCTTCGAGAGCAAAGCAAGGCCTTCAAAGAGAAACAATCTCAAACTCATCCAGAACTAGGAGCATCTGGTAGTGGTGCTGGCGGTCAAGATACAAGAAAAGGCCAAAACTCAGATCCCTGGACCCTAGAACCAGGATAAAATCAACAAAACTCCAGAAATCACCATCCTAAGCAAAGAACAGGAAGCTGGTGACATTCTCAAGAAAATGAAACAAATGGAAGAAACCCTCCGATCCATCAAAGAAACTGGGGCATTTGGCAGTGTCAACTACTCAGACCTATGCATATTTCCTGGGGCTCGGTATCCCAAAAAATTTAAGTCCCTGATTTCGAGAAATATGACGGATTAGGGGATCCTTATACACACCTGAAAGTTTTCATTGGAGAACTCAGATCCTATGCTGAGGAAGAGAAACTTCGAATGCAGCTATTTCAGAAGAGTTTAACTGGAGAAGCCAGAGCCTGGTATGCCCGTCTGGACAACTCCAAAATCCACAGTTGGGAAGAATTAGCCCATGCCTTCCTCAGCCAGTACACTTTCCAATCTCAGCTAGCTCCAGATCGGTATCAAATTACCAAAATCAAGAAGAAAAACACTGAATCATTCAGAGAATATGCCCAGCGATGGAGACGGATCGCAGCACAAGTCACCCCAGCCATAACTGAATCTGAAATAGTCATGACTTTCATCGATATTAAAGAAGCTCCTTATTATGAAAGGGTCCTAGCAGGCATAGGAAAACCTCTCTCTAAAATGATCAAACACGGCGAAATGGCCGAAATGGGACTGAACTCCGGGAAAATAAAAGACCTAACGGCACTCAAAGCTGTTGCTGAGCATATCCAATCTAGAAATTATGGGAGTAATCCCTGGAGCGTCCACAAAAAGAAAGATGAAGAAGTTTCTTTAATGTTACAAGGACAAAATTCAAGCGGTAATTCAAACAATACACCTATTCAAAGGAGGAACTATACCCCTTTCCAAGCTGCAACACAGCCTTCAAATCCTTCATTCTAGAAAAACATAGAGGTCAGTTGCAAAAGGACTTTCACCCCACTAGGGGATTCACTCGAGAACGTCTTCAAACTTCTGACAGCTTAGAAGAAGATTGGCCAACTCCTTCCGCCAAATAACACTAATTCAAGGAACTTGGACCCTAGCAAGAAGTGTTCTTATCATTCCGGATCATCGGACCATGACAACCAAGATTGTTGGTCCCTCAAGCACAAAATCCAAGATTTGATTGATAATGGAGAAATTGTGGTCACGAAGCCCGATCAATAGAATGTCCAAGATAACCCTCTCCCACAGCACAAGGAGGAGAGTGTCAACATGATCAACACTTCAAGTGGAGAAGGATCTAAATACCTCCGCTATGTTGAAGAATCAATTCAATCCAACAACATCAGCTCAATAAGTTGGGAAGCTTTTGAAAAACAATTCCTGATAGAGCAAGAAATAAAGTCTATCAAGGAACAAATCGAGCAGTTGGATGAACTGGTCGTTTACCAATATCAACTCACCAGAAAGATGTTGAACCAAATCCATCAATCTATTGACAGTCGCTCTCCTCCAGCAGAAGTCAATTCCAATCAAGATCATAGCTGGACTTGTGAGCTTACACCCTGGACTGACAAAGGGATCGAAGAAGCAAGTGTCCAAGTAGGTAGGAAGTTCCTATTTCAAAAGAATTTCACTAATTTGAACCAGTCAATGGAAGAAATCCTGCAAATGATGATCAACGAGGGAATGGTTGAAAACTTGCTTCCTCCATTGAACCCTCAAAGACGAAAATTCAAACATGATCAGATATGTCAGTACCACTCCAATTCACCTGGTCACGATACAAAAGAATGCTGGGAACTTCATAACCTAATTCAAGACCTGATTGAGAAAGGTGAAATAATCAGAGGATATCAAATCCTCAACTTAGTAGATAAAAACAGCCTCTGGATACCCAATGTATGGTATCAGGACACAGTGGCTATCATATCCTACGATAAAGAATTAATCCTCACACCCCTGGTACTGACAGGGAAAGGGGTCCAAGACAAACAAAATCCTGTGAAGGTGGCTGCACCTCAGCCTCTAATTTTTCCCTTCAGGCCTCAGTATCCGATTACCAGTCTGAAGAAAGTCCCATGCAACTACGGGGATTTTGAAGGCTCCGTGGCAAACAACATTTTCGTCCTGTTAAAGGATAATCCATTGTACCTGCCTTAGCGGGTGATTAAACCAGTTACCAAAGCAAAAGAAAGGGTGGCTGAAGAAAAGAAAAAAGAGTTCCTCAAAAAAATGGGACATAATGAAATCAAGATAGTGCAAAGCTTGAAAGACGCACCCAAGCAAACATCCATCCTGGACTTGGTCCTATCAGTAGAGGATCACCGTAACATCCTAGTGAAGGTACTAAAAGAAGCCCATCTACCACACACGGTAGACATAGAGAAATTCCGTCACGTGATAGAACACATTTTCAATAACAATGTGATTTCCTTCACAGACGATGATATCCTGGCTGATGGAAGGGGCCACCATAAGTCCCTGCATATAGCCGTTATGTCCTCCGGATACGTGATCGGAGGAGTGATTATTGATGGAGGATCTTCCCTCAACATTTGTCCATACGACACGTTGGAAAGGATGAAGATCAATTCAAACCGGATCAAAGCCAGTCACATGGTTATCCGGGCTTTCGATGGATCTCGCCGCTAAGCTATGAGGGAAATCGAGATTCCTCTAGAAATTGGTCCACACACCTTCTACGTATCTTTCCAGGTGCTCAACATAGCCATCGGATAGAACTTGTTGTTGGGCAGGCCATGGATCCATATGGTCGGGGCTGTTCCATCCACCCTCCATCAGCAACTCAAGTACATTATCAACGGTAGCCTCATCACAGTGAATGCTGAATCGGAATACACTACCCACATACATGGGGACATGCCAGTGATTAGCCTAGACGCCGGGGTTGAGCCTGCAATTTTTCAAGCTCTTGAGGTGAGCGATATTCAATATCTATCGATTGGGGCACCAGCCTTGAAGCCTAAGATTTCCACGGAAGTAATGACAGTGGGCCAAGAAATGGTAGCTGCAGGTTTCCAGCCTGGAGAAGGGTTAGGAAAAAACAAGCACGGCATTAAGATGCCAATCCAAATCCCAAGTCAGATGTGAAGAGCAGGATTGGGATTTTCATACCGGTCAAACAACCAAAATCCACACAGACATCCCAAGGCTCAAGCCTCCACGATTCTGCTCCCAAACCTCACAAATACAGGATGGGTGAAATCTACGAGGAAGATCCCTACGGGGGCATCAGCCATACTATTTCCTTCAATCATACCTGTCCATGAAAGGAAAGCCCTTAAGCCTAAGGCAGATAGCAAAAATGGAAAAGAAAAGATTTTGTACGAAGGGCGAGACCCATTCGCTAATATGAAAGTTATTATCAACTACGAAGGGATGAATGATGAACTCTCAGATAGTGATGGCGAAGATCGTGCTGAACAATCCATAGAAAAGCCTCGGCCATATCCTAAAGGATGTCTCACTTGTCACTCAAGACGAGACAGACGAGCACACTTCCAGCATCCTCCCTATCCATGAGGATCTAACCCTGGATAATTAGAGCAGTGTCCCTTGCCTCAGTCGAAAAGGGTAAAGGGGCAGACAATCAATCTGCCCTTAATTATGCTCTCATTTACTGCTTACTTTTGATTGCACAGCTGGAGTAGTCACTTTTGTCATGCTATACAAATGCTATGTGTATTTAAGAAGTTGTTTATATTAATGAAAGCATTTTTGTTTTCAGGACCTAAGCATTGGATGTGTGTGTCTCTGCTGATGAGATGCCAACCTGTCAACATAATTCCAACCATGATGCAAGATTGAGCTTCGACTTGACGGATCTTGATCAAGAGGAGGAAGATGACTATGAGGTGCCAGAGGAGATCAAGGAATGGGTCAAAGACAAACCCAAACCAAACCTTGACCAAACCTCCACCATCAATATAGGAACCTCCAAAACCTTCAAAGAAATCCAAATAGGTTTAGACCTCACATCAGATCAAAAAGCCGACCTGATATCGCTCCTGACACAGTACCAGGATGTATTTGCATGGTCGCATGAAGACATGATCGGTCTATCCACAGACATTGTCATACATCGAATGCCCATCAAAGAATGGATCAAACCATTCAAACAAAAGCTCAGGCGATTGAAACCTGAGTGGAGTTTAAAAGTTAAAGAAGAAGTTGTTAAACAATTCAAAGTTGGGATCATCATATTATCAACATATCCAAATGGCTATCAAACATAGTCCCCGTGCCTAAACCAAGAGGGAAGGTACGAGTCTGCGTGGATTACCGGGATCTAAACAAAGCCTGCCTCAAGGACAATTTCCCGGTACCTTTTATCCACATCCTGATTGACAAAACTGCGCAGTATGACATGTATTCTTTCGTAGACTGCTTTGCTGGTTACCATCAAATCATGGTTGCTGAAGAAGACTGGGAGAAAATAGCTTTTATCACTCCCTGGGGAACTTTTTGCTACTGATGACTATCCTTTGGCCTCATCAATGTCGGAGCAACATATTAGCGAGCCATGATGGCCCTCTTTCATGACATGATGCACAAAGAAATAGAAGTCTATGTTGACGACATCATCATCAAGTCCCGAAGGGAGGATGATCACATAGACCATCTTAGAAAGCTGTTCAACAGTTTGTGCAAGTACAACCTCAAGCTAAATCCCCCCAAATGCGCTTTTGGCGTCAAGCCAGGCAAACTGCTAGGATTCTTGGTGAGCAATCGGGGCATTGAGTTAGACCCTGCTAAGATCAAAGCCATTTCTGAAATGCCCATGCCTCGTACAGAAAAGGAGATACGAGGATTCCTAGGAAGGATCAACTTCATAAGTCGATTCATTTCACAGCTTAAAGCAACCTGTGAGCCCATCTTTAAGCTGTTAAGAAAGAATTCCTCCATCAAATGGAATGAGGATTGTCAACAAGCCTTCCTTGCCATCAAAAAGAAGCTTGTCGAAGCACCTATTTTGGTACCTCCAAGGGATGGAGTCCCCTTATTTATGTACCTGTCCGTCAATGCCAATGCCATGGGTTGTATGCTAGGGCAGAAGGATGATAGTAGCAAAGAAAGAGCTATCTACTACATCAGCAAAAGATTCAGCAGTGGGGAATAAAAGTATACCCTAATCGAGAAGACATGTTGTGCATTAGCATGGGCCGCTATGAGGTTGCAACACTACTTGCACGGGCACACGACGTATCTCATATCCGGCATAGATCCGCTAAAATACATCTTCAACAAACCAACGTTAAATTGTCGGCTGTCTAAATGGCAGTTGATTCTACAGCAGTTCGACATTGTCTACATAACTCAGAAGTCTATCAAAGGCCAAGGCATTGCAGATCAATTAGTAGAAGCACCTTCAAGAGGGTTCGAGCCCCTGGAGACATATTTCCTAGATGATGGGATTATGACAATTCAACAACTCCAGTCAGAGAATACAGTCCAACCATAGAAAATGTATTTCGACGGAGTGGTAAACATGGAAGGTTTCGGAGCTGGGGCAGTCTTTATCTCTGGTACAGGTGATCAATATCTTGTGGCTACCAAACTTCAATTTGGCAACACCAACAACACGACCAAGTACGAAGGCTGTATACTGGGGTTGAAACTAGCCCAATCCATGGGTATCAAACACTTATTGGTCTTTAAAGATTCCGAGTTGGTCATCAGACAAACCACCGGCAAGTATCTCATAAAAGAACTGCATCTGCTACCATATCATCGGCAGGTCCTCTAAATGTCCCAGGAGTTCAAAGCAATAACCTTCGTCCATATTCCTCGGGGTCAAAATAACTGTTCTGATGCACTGGCAATGTTGGCTTCATTAATCCGCATATCCAACAGGTGCGGGTTTTCCAACATCCAGTTCACAAATCAAAAAGCCTCAACATATGGGAATTACATTGGAGAAGTATCATACGAAATACCTCATGTCAAGCAACCTTAGTTTCAAGACATCAAGGAATATCTCGGTGATTGATCTACACCCGCTGGTGCAAGCAAATCAGAGCGGAAATGGATTCTCAGAATGGCCATGAAGTTCTATCTAAGTATAGATGCACTCTACAAAAGGGATGCTGGAATAGGCCTGTTAAGATGCCTCAACAAGGAGCAAGCCCAAAGACTAATGGATGAAGTCCATAGAGGAGTCTGTGGTCCACACATGAGTGATCATCTGCTAGCTAAGAAGATAATCAGAACATGGCATTACTGGATCTCGCTCAAAGCTGATTGCGATGATCACGTCAAGAGATGCTTTCAATGCCTAACACATGGAAATGCCATCCACGCTCCTCCAAATGAGCTGCACAATATGAGTGCACCATGGCCTTTTTCTATGTGGGGAATGGATGTGATAGGTCCAGTCGAACCCAAAGCCAGCAACGGTCATTGGTTCATCTTCACCATGATCGACTACTTCACCAAATGGGTTAAAGCGGCCTCTTTTCCTAAAGTCACAAAAGAGGTCATCATCAGTTTCATTAGAAACAATGTCGTTTGTCGACATGGACAACCGGAGGTGATCGTATCAGACAATGCCAAAAACCTGAACAATCAAATGATGGTAGAACTGTGCGGCAAGTTCCACATCAAGCATCTCAACTCCGTCATCTATCGGCCTAAGATAAATGGTGCTGTCGAAGCGGCCAACAAAAACATCAAGAAGATCATGCAGAAAATGTCTGCCAATCACAAAGACTGGCTTGACCTGCTACCACTCACCCTATTAGCGTACAAGACGTCAATGCGCACCTCTACTAGGGCTACCCCTATTCACTATTCTATGGCATGGAAGCTGTCCTCCCCATAGAAGTAGAGATGGAGTCTTTACGAGTGTTAATAGATGCTCATATGGACAAAGATCAATGGTTGCAAGACCGATATCATCAACAGTCCTTGATAGACAAAAAAAGGGCCACATCCATTTTTCACAGACGGTTATACCATCAAAGGATCGCCAGGTCCTACAACAAGAAAGTCTGAATCCGGTAATTTAAAGAAAATGATTTGGTGCTAAAGAAAATCCTGGCCAATCAGGATGAAGCTAAAGGAAAATTTTCCCCAAACTGGGAAGGCCCTTTCATTGTCAAGGAAGTGCTGACATGGGGAGCCATCAGGCTACAAGAAATGGACGGGAACAAATTTCCCCAACTCATCAATTCAGACACCGTGAAAAAGTACTCCGTCTGAAGCACATGCATACCCGTATCTGGGTCCTATAAATCGAGTTAAATTCGGCTTTTCACTAGAGAAGCATGAACTACGAATGACCTGATCTCCCTCAACTAGGGAGTGCGTAGGCCACCATCTATGGTGCTGTCAAACCAAGCAAAAATCCAAAGAACTTGCAAATCCCAGCATCAAATTCCAAAGCTCATTGAACCAAATTCAAACCAGATAAACTCTTTGTAAACCTCTTCAATTAAACAACTAGAACTACGCATGACCTGATCTCACTCAACTCGGGAGTACGTAGGCAGCCCTCTACGGCTCGGTTTGACCTTTAAGAAAAAACAAAAAAATAAAAGACCAGTTCCAAGACACCGAAGATAAATAAAAGCTAAATGCTGTCAAACTTTCTGGTTACCAGACCCATTTGGGGAACTCCCTTTACAATTTAACTGTCAGTCCATCAAGGTGAAGCTCAAAATGCATTAATAACTGTGAGTCATGACGGAAGTGGTAATCACTCAACGATGACAATACATATCTAAGCAGGGAAGTATCTTAAAAATATATTTCTCTGATATATAAACTGCTTTATTTATGTAGTGCCCTGTATATGACAAAAATGGCTGAGCTAGTCTGTGCAGGAAAAATAAAGCTAGTCTATGGACCCAAGGACAAGCGAGTCAGCAATGCCGGCATGGTATCTCCCTCTGAAGATGGAGGAGCATTTGTAAGAGTAGTCCACTCAGCCTCCATACGGCTCAGAACATCCACATTCATCTGTAAGGTGGCACTGTGGTCATCAATGTAAGCACTTATCTCGGTAACCAAACCATGGGTGTAAGATCAAAGAGCAGTACTATCAACCATGTGGAAATCATGGGAAGCTATAGCCTCATCCCTCTCTACAAAAGCTGCATCCCGAGAAATCAATGTCTCCTCAATCTCAGCATATGCTGCATCTCTGGCTGAGCGAACCTCGTCTCGCTCCACAATTGCAGTATATAAAGTAGAGCAAAGCTTCTCTCGCCCAATCAATCTAGTATCCAAAGCGGTCCTGAGACCATCCCTCTCAGCAAAAGCTAAATCTCTGCCAGATAGGGCAGCCAACAACTGCGCTCTAGCTGAATCTCTCTCAAAGGTTATCCTGAATAGAGAATCTAAGAAAGCTGGATCTGTCCCTGTGGGAATAATCGGGGGATCACTAATTAAAGCTACCGCCAAATTTGCAAACAGCTCATCCCCAGTAGGAGAATCGAGATCTTCCATGGTCTCCTCCTGGTCAGAATCTGCAAGCGGATGTAAATGAAGCTCTGTTACTGCGATTGCGGTCTCTGCCTCTTACCATGAAGAATATTCTGGAGAACGACCCGAATGTCTACTGGAGAACTCAGCCCTCTCCCTGTGAGTCCAACACTCATAGACTCTAACCAAGTCGGCCGGGGACATAGATGAAGCAGCCATCCTCTGATCAGCAGAATCCTCAAAAATGATGCATACTCTGCCATTGATCAAACTGCTCCATAACTAACAAGGGATGATAAGTAGTCATACCCCTTAATCCTGCCAAAGGCAAATAATCCTAGCCAGATGCATGAGTAATGAAGTTGAACGGGGTCGCCATCCCTGAGCATAACAAAACTGCTAAACGGATGCTCAATATCCGATAAAAATGCAAACCAGGACTCTTAGTCGACGCAATCAGGAGGACGGAAGGAGTAAATTGAGGATATCTCATGGCTAAAATAATAGGCATGAGGTCTAAAGGATCCAATCGGTCGTATGTGTGACATCAGCCACATATACAACACGACCGAGCTACCCCGAAAAAACCCCGCTGGATGGGTACTGCAATAGGTGAGCGACCTCAGAGTCTCCACCAAGATCATAGGGATAATGGTACTCCCCTGCCTAAGGGCATTGACTACGATAACCAATCCCACATCAAGGTGATCTAAACGCAATGGCATGTAAACATACGCCACAATGCACATCAGCAACATGTTTATCCTGGCTGTCTGCCACTCCTCTGCGAAAATGATGAAATCTTCGACGTGACGGTCGTAGCTGTCATGATCACCATAGAGCTCTATCAAGAAGTCAATAGAGATCACATGCCCTGAAACGATTTCATCCATGACTATGCTCTACCGAAGACCGGACAGCCGAGTAAACGGTCTCCGTATATCACTTATAGCCATCCGAGCATACGGTGACTCTAAGTCCAAGCCAGTAAATCTCTAGTACTCCTCCAGACTAGGCGGAAGCTCACACAGCCCAATGCAGAATACCTATCTCTCCGGTACCCATAAGGGTATGATGCCATCAATAAAGCCGTCCGGAACCCTGAAATCTACAAGGGTCATCGAATGCCCCAGCATCTGGTCAACTGTCCCCCTAGCTGCAAAGGGCAGACTATCATACCATGACCGCAACGATGCCACCACCTCTAACAGTGGCAAATGCTCTATACGGCTAACTGCAGACGTCGTCTTCTGTAGCACCGTATCACAAGACCGTCCAGAGGTCAAGTCAAATTGCAGCTGTCTGAATGCATACACATGATACATGCATGATGACAATGATATAAACATGATGCACCAGATAAAGATGACAAAAATATCTACAAAAGCTATCTACTTCATACATCATCCCTATATCCTGGTACAAAGTGAAAGAAAGAATATATAGAAAATGGGGCACCACCACCCAACTAATATAGTGGTCTATCAAAATGATGGTACAGACGCCAAATAGACAAAACAGTGGCTGACCAAAAATATAGCTGTCATAGCTATCACAGGAAGTCAAAGAACTCGGTATCAAACCGATCGACCTGCTCCAGATCCTCTGTCTGCACAAAGCTGCTGGGATCAGGCATATCTGGGCGGTATAAGGGAGGATCTGCCCCTGTATAACTTCTACTGAATGGACTTGAAGAGGGGCCAGCTCCAGAGCTGGATGGGTCAAATGAAGACGCCTCTGATGGATCTCGGCCAAGATGCCTGATAAAGAAACGAGCCTGGTCCAACTTACTGGTCAAACTCCCTGGTCAGATATGCTATCTGGTCTGCATGAGTAGGCTCTCTAATACAAGCTATCCAGTCCATCATCATCACAGACCCCGACACTATGTCTGCCATAAAATGGGTGGCACGAGTCTGAGTGTGACGCCCCCAAATTTCAGGACCGTCACGAGGTCTCTTGAATTCGGTTCATCACGTGCTCATGGTAATACATCACAATAATAATATGACTAAATGTCACATCACACAGCGAAATAATACACAACTAATACCGAATAAATTACATTTAAATAATATAATTATTCACGTCCCAAGGTCTCGTAACTTAAACAGTGATTACATAGCTTAGACATATCTTAAGCAATAATAACCTTAACTAGTACATAATATCATAAGTTCTTTATTACAATAATAAAGTCCTATATAAACAAAGCTACTCAGTAGCCTTTCCCTTGCCCTTGTCGGTACTCGAGGGTCCGCACTGCTTGGCCTTAACTGAAATGTTTTTAGGGAAAGCAAGAATGACCACAAATTGCTCAGCAAGTAATATACAATAAGGGTTTGTAATATAATTCTCAATTATCGAAAAGGTATATCAAGGTTTGATAGTTCAAGGATAACAAGAATATCAACAGTTCTCAATAACAGTCGCTAAGGACAGAATAATATCAATGTGATTCAATAATAAATCAATTCAAGATTTTAAGATAACTGAATACTGAGCAGTCACTAAGGACTATGAACTTCCACAGGAATTGACAGTAATAAACTGAAAATCCAACAAAAACAAGTACAACAGGTGATCAGCCTAAAGTACCCTATGTTATGTATAACACTCAATCATACTAATGTGCGCGCGTCGGTTCTCCGACAGTTATATTTTGTTCTTCTCAGTCAAATATAAGATCTCGCACCAATCAATTGGTTTGGGTCGCTTTTCAATAATATAAGTCTAGCCGAATCAAATGGCATAGACACTTTCACAATATTCAAGAACATTACTAAGTTCATCATGAATAATAGCTTTAATGAAATAAGAGTTCAAGTATGCTAATTCAATTCAAACGAGTAAGTAAAGAAACTAGCTCGCAATATACAAGGATAGAATACTTGCATAAAGTAAATGCGTTGGTTAGGATACTTTCATCCAAAGAGATAAGGTTTAGATATTTGCATCCAAAGAGATAAAGTTTAGATACTTACTTACAATATCCGTTGAATAAAGTAATGCAAGGGTCTAGGATACTTGCCTTATGCGTAGCTTACTCAAGTAAAGCTAGCCAACACTTTCGAATTCCTATCGTAATATAGTTACAAATATATATGATATTCATTAGTCATATAGTTTAACATTATACCTCATCTCGTATATACGATTAACACATAAGCTAAGTCTTAACCTAGCTACACAGTTATAAAGAATATAATTTCTATCCTTAACTTTCCTCCTTTAGAGTTTAAACACATTCTCATATCATATAAGATCGCAACAATTAGCAAACATGCTCTCATATTATTAATATCACATAAGACCTCAATCAATATTAAATATATTTCATTTTAGCAAGTTAGGGCATTCTCATAAGTTAATCGTCAAAATCGGGTTCAAGTAACATCATATAATATCACGTAGCATGTATACATGTTTAAGGGATACTTTCATGCTCATTCAACTTTTTCACGTTCAATTTACATGATATAGGTTCTAGATTTACATCTTTAGACAATTTAAGGCCTTACAATATCATGATATCATGTATACCATCATGCTTGTTATTTTAAACATACGAGGTGATCGCATAGCTCGCTTTAGGCATGCTCACAAGTAGTTATATCATACACGTATTCCATCCTAAATTTACCTTTACATGTTAGGGTCTTAGTTTAGGATTTCTAAGAACTTAAGGCCAAATATGGCCATGCAATCACAACGTATACAATTAAATCATAGATACATGCGAGAAGGTCATACAAATTATAATATACATGCTCGCGATTGTCCACATCATTTATTCATAACTAGCATTGTTAGTTACTTTAGAAACATACCTAAACTCATGCTTGGTTAACCTCTTATTGAATTTTAACAAGCGAGTCACATGTATGGTATACTAGTGATGTTATATTCATTATTAAACATGTTAAAAATATCAGAATAAAAATTCTAATACAACATGACAAGTCCATGTTTCGTTAGTAAGTTCTATTAACGAAGTCTAACATGTTCATGTTACCTTAAGATACATATATACACAAGTCATCACATCCTTCATATATTTCTAAACCATAATAACATATATCAAAAGTCAGAATATAAATATAACATATCCAAGTCTCTCTTTATAACATTAAGTTACTTTTGAACACATACGTCGTTTCGTCAAAAAGGTATACCATCTTGGTTTAAACATGCTTACGTTAGGCCTATGTACTCATACATATGTTCTACTCATGTCCACATGCTTGCCTTATCTATACAAGTAACTACCACATAGCAGTTTTAGGAACAAAATTAGATTCTGGTTCCGGAGGCCGGCGCAGCTGTGCTGCGCCTCAGTAGTAAACCGGCGCAGCTGCGCCGTGCATCGGCCAGCACCAGTGAGCTCCCTGCTTCGGCAGTTCCTAGCCCAGACATAAATTTTCTCAACGAATTCTCTTTCAGACAAACTACATTATTTCACTATCATATTATAAGACTATACAACAACCAAGCAAGCATTTCCCAACTCAATTATCACATAATTAAGAATTAAGAAATGAAAAACTACAATGGAAACTATACCTCTGTTAAGATGGTTTGCTAAGCTTGCTGCTACAATCTCCCTAAATTCTCAGATTCTGCACTATAATGCTATGCTCTCTCTCAATCCCCACTTATCAGTAAACTCCCAGCAAAAGAAATGAAATAGGTGGAGAGCTTATTTATAGAAAATCCATTATTCAGTCCATAGCTTTGCTCACCATTTCTAACTAACGGAAGAAGAATGGATACATTGGTTAATGAAAGTGAGTTGGCAGAGTAGTTGAAGAACACTGTTGTGCCCACTCCCCATATCATGATTTGTTAGAATGCTGAGGATTGATTTATGGAAGTAATAGGCTTAGGCTTTGATTTGTTCACGTGTGGAGAGAATGAGCCATACATTTAGGGACAACTCATTCTCAGCAACATGGCAAAATAACATACTGCATACTTAGTTATATCACATATATATTATATACCCTTAGGCTATAAATTCCATTAGTCTCACAATATAGTTTTAAATGAAGAAATGATATGACAATATAGCAATTTGAGGTTCATATATACACCTCCACATATAATTCATGATGTTTCACTTTAATGTATATTCACACATCATTGCCACATAAGCATCATGATGTATTCATAACATATAGTTTCAATATGTACAATCATACAATATGGTTTAAATATACTTGCATGGTCACACATAAGTGTTTCTCTACACTATATACTATGGTTGTATTCCATATACTTTATATTATTAATTATTGCATGCTTGTACATAATAATCAATATAATCTTATTATATTAATAACTTACTTATTTATTTTATTATTCATAATGTTAAATAAATAAATTACTAATTTTATTGATTAATTAAAAATATTATTAATTAATCCATTCCTCGTTAATTAATGAAATTATTAATTTTCACAACCATTGCGTATTTATCATGCACAGTATATAAATATAAATCTTATTATATTATAGACACGTTGCTCATTATTATTATTATATTTTTTGCAATAATAATAATCACATATTATTAATTAATCACAGTTAATATTTCATAATCATTAATTAATATTCTACAATAGCAATTAACAATTAATATAGATTAATTGTTACTTAATAATTCATTCGTTAATTAATATAATCATTAATAATCTTCATCACTGTGCCACACAAGGCTCCCAACGAGTTTATCGCTACTCCATCAATTTTTCAATTATTAAAATTATTCAATTTTATATAATTGAATTAATTCATCTCATAACACAAAATCATTTATATATGAATAATTATTCACTTCCATTAATATATTCATTTAATAATATATAGAAATTCTCAGGTATTACACTGAGCCCCGATAGTGCAAGGACTCCACCAACTGTAAAAGGCTGCCTGGCTATATGGGCCATTTAATAGATCAAAGCCGTCTATACCCTCCAAAGGGATGTCTGTTAAACGCACGGACAATGGCTAGTGATGCCAAGTAGGAGGAGCAATGGGAATACGGATCTCCCTTGTGATGCTCCGAATGGCACGCTCTCCAAGATAGAGCTCCCAACCTCCCTCCGTCAACATAGGGACTCTGCGGGTCGATAAATCAAACTCTCGACCAGTGGGGAAACCTCCATCAAATCCGACGGTCAAGTGCTCGGATGTGTACGGTGTCTAGGTGATCGAGCCTGTCGTTAAAAGCTTCAACTGCAGACGGGCATGATTGAATCCCTCAGTAACAGGGACCTCCGTCAAAATAGAGTGATGCCATCTCCGTCCACGTTGATAGGTCTCCAGACCTAATGCTGAAATGGGTCATAGGCAAGGAAGCCTCTCAAATGCCCAAAGCTATCCATGCAAATATCAAAAGTCCTCAGTGACCAAGAATGCCAAATATAAGTGCAAAAATCAAAAAGGTACAAAAAGATGTACTCACCAACAAAAACTGATGGAATCCTACCCAAGCCTCCGTCACGCCCTCCGAAAAAAGGCGCATGCCCCGGAGAAAATAGGCAAAGGTATAGGAGCCCCAATCAAAGTCACTGAGGTGCTCTACATGCTGAGTGGCGCTAATCAAAGCAAAGGACACCATCGACGAGTTGTCCGCCACAAAACAACCCCTGATAATCAACAAAAACAATCGCCTCATAATGCAATCTCTAGCCCTCCGATCATCAGGCGGAGGTAACTGCAAAGTCCCGTCCTGGGCATCTATACTCAAGGGACCAGATCGGACTGCCCGACCCTTGAATGCCGACTGAGGGACTCCCAACATGGATCTAACTGTGGTGCTCGAAATGTCAAACATGACATGCACTGTCTTGCCCTCAAACTCAATGCCGGTGATAAATCTCCAGTCCATAGGAGTCATCATCACCTCGCAATCAAGCTGATGAAGGGACCGAGTCTGGTGGAACCAGCACTCAGACAAAGCCCTTATATACCCCCAAGGGCAACGGCGGGGCAGGATCGAGAAGAAGGCCTGAAATCCCCAGCCATCTACGATCTCCCTGTAATCCTCGTGCAGAGTCTGATAGACGTAGTGCACACTAAACCAATTCCCTCGAGGCTGTGTTAAGCCAGGGACCTGCATCAAAAATTAACCCATATAAAAAACCTGTGCCTAAAAAATGGCCAGAAGATGGGAAAAGAATCCAGAGGGAAGAAAGACTTCAAGTCACCTCGTTGGCCTGAAGATATCTCGAAGGATGGCGACTCAAGTCGTCCAACAACTCCTGTGTCTACACAGCAATGCCTGGGACCTCCGCACGTGGAACCTGAGCTGGAACAGGAGCAACAAAAGTAGCCTCCTCGTCATCAATGTTAATGGGCTGGTCGACCTGTGCCGGACGTATCCTGCTCTCTACCAATTTGCGAGGCGTCCTAGCTAGACAGGCCTGTGGGACGGTAGAAGCCCTTCTCCGTCTAACGCTTGTTGAAACCCTGGTAGAGCTATCGGGTCTATCGCGATCCATCGCATACACCAGTACTCTGAAATCACTTCAGACAGGGTGTGATAAGCCTAAAACCTGTGGCTTATTAATTAATCAATCCAGCATACATATCTAAGTCCTAAAACATGCATGGGTCCATCAAAAATACCCCGTACAGTCAAAACTGCATATTTTCAAAATCCCAGAAGCTCAAAACCTGCATTGGGTCAGTAAAAACTTCCCCACAGAGTCAACAATGCATGCTTTTCAAAACCTAAGATTTTAGAAAAATTATGCCAGAGTCTCCTTTGTAAAATGGACTGTCCACATGCACACAGGCATGCCTAGGTGGCCATTCAGTAGCACACCTACCCAAAAACAAAAAAGTTTCATATTTACTAAAACAAATCAAAAACCAGTCTCACATGGTCTCCAAAATACCATAGGCATTTTCAGTTGAAAATCTAGGCTCGCTAGGCCTCAAAAAGGATGATTAGACTAACAAAAAGCTCAAAATAGTACTGTCTCAGAACCAAAATTTTCTTACATCCAGACGTGCATTACAGTAAAATATGCATATATATATATGTAGATAGAAAATTTTTCACAAGTCATATAGACATATATTTTTCATACATTACGTTTAGAAGCACCCTAGGTGGTTCACATGCATTTAATGGTCAAAAATTGCAAAAGAAGGATGTAAAACGTTACATGCGCTGCGCTGAACGCGTAGGAACTGACGGATTCAGAATCTAACTGCCAGAACTTCGTAGATCTTAAAAAGAAGATTGAAAATCCTTTCGTTGCTCAAACGGGAAACTTGCAAAATGAAAAATCTCGCAGCTCATTAAATAAGCAGGGTAGCCGCAACTCCACCTACAGCTGCCGCACCTCTACCTGCGGCAGCCCAGGTGGGTCTCACTCTCCCCGGGCCCGGTTTGATTTGAGTCAAAACGGAGTTTAAATGGGCTGCTAAGTCAAATCTGAAGGGAAATCGCTACACGATTGAGCGGTTTGTCCAGAAATCCTGCGTTCAAGCAGCGTAATCTTGACGGAAAGGAAAATTACCCGAAGACCCTTGATATTCATCCCGGAGCCATGCCCGGGGATCAACAGATCAAACTGCAAAAAATTGCGTAAGAATTACGCGAAACTGCCAAAAACTACTGTTTTTCAAAGTTCGGGTACTGACCGAAGCAGTTTCAGCCATTGGCTCAGCCCCAGCGAAGTTCGGGTTCTTACCAAAGTCAATTCCAACTGTTGGCTCATCCCCAACAAAGTTCAAGTTCTAACCGAAGTTAATTTCAGCCGTTGGCTCAGCCCCAGCGAAGTTCGGGTACTGACCGAAGCAGTTTCAGCCGTTGGCTCAGCCCCAGCAAAGTTCGGGTACTGACCGAAGCAGTTTCAGCCATTGGCTCAGCCCCAGAAAAGTTCAGGTTCCGATCGAAGCAGTTTTAGTCGTTGGCTTAGCCCTAGCGAAGTTCGAGTTTCGACCGAAGCAGTTTTAGCCATTGGCTCAACACTAGCGAAGTTCGAGTACAGATCGAAATACAGTCCAATCATTGGCTCAACCCCAATGACGCTTGAACTGACAGCTTAACCCCATCCAAGCAATAGAAGGGATCTGGCAATGGAAACAATTATAACAATCCATCACAATTGATGGAATCTGTTATAGACATCCTCAAAGGGGATCATTGAGGTAGTATCAATCAGAATCTGCGAAGCTATCGTAAAGGACGTCATCCCTAACAGATCAAGATGAAAAAAAATCTATGATAGCTTAACTCTGCCAATCTAATCAAAGTCAAACTAGTTATCGTGAATAATGTCATCCCTAGTAGAAAATGACAAATGTAGTTCGCGATAACTCCCTAATACCATCAAGGGCTATACAAGATGGAGTCTTCCCCAGTTAAGTGATAACGCATGCAGCAAAAAGTAGCCCCATTCTACTTCAAGATGCCGAGCCTTCAAAATGACTCTGGCATTTTCTATTCCCAGTGTCTACTAATCTTTATCCTATCCATTCAACTACGTTACATGGACATGATAAAGAGGGGCATCTGTAGACACTCGAGATTTTCCTTGCTCAGATACTCATCCAGTAGAAGGGTAAAACCGTTAATCAACCCCAAATCCAATCCATAATATCGGTACTCCAGTCAAATCTGATTCCTAATATCGGTAATCAAGTTCCGACAGTCAATCAGATCATTAATCAAGTTTCGACAGTCAATCAGACCATCAATCAAGTTACAACAGTCAATCGGACCATCAATCAAGCTCTGACAGTCAATCGGACCATAAATCATGTTTCGACAGTCAATCAGACCATCATTTAAGCTCCGACAGTCAATCGGACCATCAATCAAGTTTTGACAGTCAATAGAACCATTAATCAAGCTCCGACAGACAAACAGACCATCAATCAAGTTCTGACAGTCAATCGGACCATAAATCAAGCTCTGACAGTCAATCAGACCATCAATCAAGCTCTGACAGTCAATCAGATCATCAAGCTCAACCCCGGTCTCAACCCAGGAGGTACCAATCAGCCCAGGTAGCAACCCAGGAGGTATCAATCAACCCCGGTCTCAACCCAGGAAATCAAATCAGCCCCGATCTCAACCCAGGAGGTAACAATCAACCCTGTCTCAACTCGGGAAGTGCAGGTCATCCTCGGTCTCAACCCGGGATGTCAGACCAACTTCAGACATCAGCCTAAAGCATCACAACAACTCCATAGCAAAACTTGAAATGTCCATGTCAGCCTTAGAGACAACCTGAGGTCAAAAAACTCGACTGAGATCCAAGTCTTGGAATCAGCTCCTGAAAATCAACCAGCGACCATACCTATACTATAGGCAGCCCTGGGAGGGGTACAATGGTTGTTTTACTAATTTTCAACTGATTTGGTCAAACTCAAGCCAAATCGATGTCGCCAAAGTTAGAATAAACCCTAACGACGATTCCGAGTGGCAACAACGCAAGACAGTTCAACGGACAAACTGCGGGGAATCGAAGACCTGGTTATGAACCCGTCTTCCTGGACCAAGAAAATACTTTTTCCCATGTCATTGCAACACTCTCGATGAGAGCTTTCTGGAAAGGTATCGCACGCCTCAAATGGACGCTCCGATCAAAACTTAGAAAGTTTTCGACCGGATAACTCATTGCTCGGAGTGCACGTACTTCGAGATGACCAAGCCAGGCACGAGGGACCTACCTCGAGTGACCGCACCTCTACCTACGGTAGCCGCATATAGAGGTGCGGCTCCCCCCTTTATAAATAAAGGGGCAGCCCATTCTCATTTTCATAAGCAAGAAGCGCAGCGAAGCCATGCCCGACTAATTTTTTGACTTTTACACCTCTTCCAAACCCAAATATTTTCACTCCAACACATAGATATATCCATATACTACCACATATCAAAAATCCACCGGTAGATTTGGACGTTTAAGGCCTACGATTCGGCAAAAAGCTCGTAGTGCAGCCCATTATAAGTATTTTTATGATCAGTAAGTCAATACTACTACTTTGCACTGTTTTACACCTGCACATCAAGTTTTCTATTCTAAATATGCCTGGAACTTAGTTCCGTGGCCATTTTCGTCTAAAATTAATATATTTTTGTACATAAACTCCATTTTCAACATTTTTACAACTCGGATTGACGATCCGTCAGCTCCAGTAGCTTCAATGCACTAGCACACACCGTTTTGGCAACTTTGTCAGACTGGGTCATCTTCCCAATCCGAGTTTGGTCTTTTTTCTATATATATTTAACTGTTTATGTACTAACATTTCAATTCTGTCAAGCCCGAATTTCAAATCCGAGGTAGTTTACTGCTTATATATATATATACGCATATCTAAGCGATTTTTTCAACAACTGGTCCTCGTACTAGTATTGGTTGACTACATTTCTGTCAATATATTTCAGTGCAAATTCATATACAAATGAATGTTAAATGCAATAGTTGAATAAATTGAACAAAGCAATATATATAGTTAGATATCTATAAAAGCTGTAAAGGGCGATGGGTTTTCACTCGCAAGCCCAGACTGGAATTAAAATATATATGTAGATATATATATTGACAAAAACATAGTCAACCAAGACTGGAAAGATGACCAGTGATGATGAAGGCTGCTTATATATACATAAATATATATAAAAGTAGTAAGGGCGATGGGTATTCATTCCTGTGCCCGGACTGGAACCTAGAAGCTATAATGGCTGAGATTTCTTTAAATCTAGTTATTTTTATAGTTTCAGCGTCAAAAGTAACCTCGCGTCCCTTAGATCGCTATCTAGTGGGAACGAGACGCTTCGGCCGTGCGGACCAGGATTTACTGAAAGAATCCCTGGTTTTGGCTATTTTGGGATATTTATCTGCTTCTGTACAAATTTGAACTGTGCAAGTTTTTCTAGCTACTCATATGTGAGCCTAAGAATCGTGGGATTCATGATCAAACTAATCAGAATCTGATTCCCACGATGGACAAACTTCGATTTATAGATGTACCCTGTCAGTTTTTTCTATAAAATATACATGCATAGACCTTAAAACGGTTATCCGGATTTAAGGTCTCAACATAGTAAAAATATGGATTGTCGTGTCAGCATCCCTCCGATGGTTTTTATACCCATGAGGAGACCGACACTATATATTTCTGTGGTCGAGGATGCTTCGCAGCCCAACAAATCACCATTTGTATGCAGCCTTAAGGCTATAAAGATAAAATTGAGAGTAGCGATATGCTTCAATTCATATGTCAGCGTAAGGGTTTGATAAAACCATCTTTCAAAACATCACTGTCAATTCAATTCAAAAGATTTTGCAAATTAAATTAAATGATGCTTTTTGCAAATTGAATCAAAGATTGATTTTCAAATCAAATCAAATCCTTCATACATAGGCTCAACGAAGCTTGTCAATGCTATTAATCAATCAAAAGGCCAAATTTTCAAATAGCATTCACTCACGCATTCCAGTTTTAAGGGAAATATTGAAAAGATTACGGTACCGTGTTTAGACGGGAGTCGTGGGGTGCCTAACACCTTCCCCACACTTTACCAAGCCCCCGAAGTCAAAACTCCAATTTCAAAGATCAAGTTTGGACAGTTTCTAGTAATTTTGGCCTCTTTTCAAATCAAATTCGGTTGAGTTGGTACCACCATTTTCAAAACTACCAATTGGCGACTCTGTTTAAATAAAATCAAATCGTCGACATATACACATGTTGGCCTCTTTCCTAAAAATAATTCAAAACCTTTTTTGCAATAAAAAGAACAAGGGTAGAGATAACTTAAGAAGATCGATTTGAGGAAAACTAGGTTATAAATCGACCCGCGGTAGTTCTTAAATTTTCTAACGTTGACACCTCTTATCAATTCATCGCTTTCAATCATATTCTGAATCAAGTTACGAAGTGCCCAACAATCTTTAGTGTCATGGCCGGGTGCATTAGAGTGATACTGACAGATTTGATCAGGCTTGAATTTCTTGGATCGAGGGTTTAATAGAGGTAATAAATCTGCAACCATTCCCTCATGGATTAACATCTGGAGGATTTCTTCCATTGGCTGGTTCAGGTTGGTAAAATTCCTTTGAAAGGCAAATTTCTTACCAGCTTGGAAATTCACCTCTTTGGCCATCTTGTCAGCCCAGGGTTCATGCTCATGAGATCGGTAATGATCCCTCATGGGAATGGGACTGATCTCCAGTGTGGGAAGACTTGCATCCGACTGGTTGGTCTGGTTTATCAGCTGCCTGGTAATTTGATGTTGGTATACAACCAATTCTGCTAACTGTTCAATTTATTCCTTGATAGAATTAATCTCTTGTTCTATCAAGAATCGCTTTCTGAATACTCCCAACTGTCTGTGCTGTTGTTGCTGGATGAAGTTGATTCCCCCATATAACGGAGGTATTTGGATCCTTCTCCATTTCTGGTACTGATCATGTTAACGTTCTCCTCTTTGTGTTGAGGTAAAGGATTATCATGTATATGAGGTTGCTTGGGCTTTGTTACCACAATCTCTCTGTTGTCAATCAAGTCCTTAATTTTTTGCTTGAGAGACCAACAGTCTTGTGTATCATGGCCCGAAGATCCAGAATGGTAAGCACACTTCTTGCTTGGGTCGAAATTCCGTCCATCAATATTGGTTGGTGGAAGGAGTTGGACAATCTTCTTTTAGGCTGTCAACAATTTTAATATATTCTCGAGTGAATTCCCTAACGGGATGAACGTTCTTCGACGCCTGGCCTCCATACTTTTCTAAAATGTAGGGGCTTGGAAAGGGGTATATTTCCTCCTTTGACTGGGTATACTATTTGACTCGCCTCTTTGATTCTATCCTTATAATATTAAGGACACCTCTTCATCTTTCTTTTTGTGTACCCTCCGAGGATTACTGCCATAATTTTTGGATTGGATATACTCGACAACGGCTTCCAAGGCTGTTAGGTCCTTTATCTTCCCAAACTTTAGCCCCATTTCGGCTATTTCATCATGCTTGATCATTTTAGAGAATGATTTTCCTATACCTGCTAGGACCCTCTCATAATATGGAGCTTCTTGGATGTCGATGAAGGTCATGATTATCTCAGTCTCATTCATAGGTGGAATGACTTGTGCTGCAACTCGTCTCCATTGTTGAGCATATTCTCTGAATGATTCATAACTTTGTTTCTTTATTTTGGTTATCTGGTACCTGTCTAAAGCTGGCTGAGACTGGAAACTGTATTGACTGAGGAAAACATGGGCCAACTCTTCCCAACTGTGAATTTTGGAGTTATCTAGATGGGCGTACCAGGCTCTAGCATCTCCGGTCAGACTCTTCTGAAATAATTTCCTTCGAAGCTTATCGTCCTCTACATAGGATCCGAGTTATCCAATGAATACCTTCAGGTGGGTGCAGGGATCTCCTAATCCATTGTATTTTTCAAAATTAGGAGTTCTAAATTTTTTGGGATAACGAGCCCCAGGGAAGATACATAGGTCTGAGTAATTGACACTGCCAAAGGCTTCAGTCTCTTTGATAGACCGGATGGTTTCTTTCATCTGTTGTACTTTCTTCAAAATGTCACCAGCTTCTTGTTCTTTGTTGAGAATGGTGATTTCAGGGGTTTTGTTGGTTGGGTCCTGGTTTTGTGGTCCAGGAATCTGAGTCTTTGCCTTTTCGATTTCTTGACTGCCATCACTACCACCAGGTGTTCCTAGTTCTGTGTGAGCTTGGGCTTGCTTCCCTTTAAGAGCTTTACTTTGTTCTATCAGGAAACTGGCCAATTCGGCTATCTGATTCTTTAGTCCTTCAAACTCTTCCCTAGAGACATGGGTGGATTCTGGTTGAGCACTCGAAGTCATGTCCGTGGGTGGACTTAGTGCTTTCTTAGACTTAGATCTAGTGACATGACCAATTTTTTACCTACAACAAAATGTAGACGTGTCAATTTCCTGATGTAGGTTGGGATAGGATGCATGTCATGATATGTTTTTGTAGTTTTTTAATCTTATCCTGCAAAACAGAGGTCAGTTGTTTTGATGACAGGATAACATGACAAGATGTATATGACAAGGAATGTAAATTTTTATTATTACATTTACATTGTGCTCTTTTACATTTGGTGTGACGCCCCCAAAATAGGTTCACACAACCCATTCTGAGTCGCCAAATACATGGTACATAATCCAACTACTAATCTTTTTATATCAAACGGTCGTGCAAAATACGACCACACAAACTGTGAGCTTCAATACAGATCGTATATAATACAAAATATAAATGATCAAATTCAGTCCTCATGAATTACAGTTATTATTGCACCATTTTACAAAATAGTGAGGACTACTACAGCTCTACCTCGGACCATCACTTCATTCCCTGACTAGTCCCCACAATATTCTCATTTCCTGAAGAGAACAATGTAAGAAAAAGGTGAGCTCAACTAGCCCAGTAAAGAATATTATGACTAAGAAAATTAATAATAAATTATCGTTAGCCTTCAATAAATCAGATAAAATATTATGGACAACAAATTTTAGATCAACAACTGCAGCGGAAAATAGTAATCCTTTAGAAGAGTTAAGTAGAGAATGATGTCTACTATCTTCTATAATTTAAAAGTCTGTCATCAATATTTTATCCTTGTAACACCAATCAATAATTATTTTCCATCAACAATTTTTCTTTGCCCTACGGGCCAAAGATATTCATTTGTATCACCAGTGGTCATGATCATGCAAAACATCTGTCCATCTTTGCACTACGGGCCAAAGATATTCATTAATTAACTATTCATCTTTGCACTACGGGCCAATGATATTCATCAATCAACAGTTCATCTTTGCACTACGGGCCAAAGATAATTTTCACCACAATTTAAGACTGAGGATGATGAAAAATGATATAAAGAACGAATCAAGTGAGATCAAGGATAAGTATTAGAAATTTGTAAGTTAATTTATCCAAGTTCAAGAATGTTCAAATTGTCAACATGATAATCAATTGTGAAGCAAAATTCAAGAATGATATTCATATATCAAAAATAATTTGGACAGAAAAAGAAACCAAATTTTTGTCGTGAATAGTATGTGTGAATAGTACCGTACGTATGAATAGTACCCTGACATGAAAATATTGAAATTTGATAAGAAAGTTCGGAATAATATTTCATTGAAATGATATTAGACGAAGCGCAAAATTAAAGAAATCTGTAATCATTTCAGAGATTATAGAGGCAATACAGTTAAAATAAGTGTAGATTTAGGATAATGAAATGAAATAATATCACTTACATATTATAGAGTATAGAAGAAAATAATATTCCTTACGAATACTGAACTAAAATAATATCCCTTACCTTAGTAAGAGAGTAAATCTGACTGGTATAGCGGAGATATTCTTGAGGAAATCTTTCACTATAATCTACACTCAAAGTGTTCTTATACTAGAAAGAAATACGCACAATATTATAGAAGAAGAATTCTCTGATTCTGGTGTGATTTTTATTTCTAAACTAAACATCCTATTTATATGAGAATGGCAGGGTACTATTTGAAGAAAATCACAGACCAACAGTAACATTCACGGACGAATTCAAGAATTTTCTGAGTTTTACTGTGCAAACACTATGAAATAAAATATTCTAATAAAACAAAAATTTTATATATAATATAATATATTCTATTTATATTCTAATAAAACAAACCACTTTATATATATTATAAAAAAATTTCTATTTTATATAAAAAGTTTTCTGTTTTATTATTATTATAATAATAATAAAACAAAACTGATATTAATTTTTACCGACGATTTGACAAATTGGCACATGGGGGTCCTTACAATAACTCCTCTATTTATAACAGAAATTGAATAAATATCCACCACAATTCACTTATCTTTAATTAACACAATCTTTCAATAAATAGTCATCATTTAATATTATAACTCACAAGATTAACAACCAGATTGTTCCCAAGAAAGAGGGGGCTTTCCGATAAGAATTTCTCCTTACCGGCGCACAATTAAATAACCTAATCCCTTTCCTTGACAGAACTTTTTAGACATTGTTAATAATGCTAACTAATAATATTAAATAATATGCATAACTGTATTGTGACAATTATTGATTTAATAAAATAAATTATTGTCCAGATGATACTATGACAATAATTGAATCAATAATATAAGATATTATGCAGCAACTACTGTGATAATTATTGAATGAAATACTGAGTGACTTCTTATGTAAGAATCAATAATCAAAGATATTGTGCAATACCGTATGCTACTGTGCAACAATGCGTATTACTGTACCTTTATCACCGGGTATTTCAATAATTTAACGGTAAAAGTCTTGCCGTTCTTTTTAGAAAACTTATTCTTGTCGTTTTCTTCATCCGACAATTTTTCGTTATGTGGCCCACCAATGATTGCACTGTCGTACGAATATTCCCTGACAAAAAGAATATTTCCCGACCAACCGAATATTTTAACACATTTATCAAATCAAAACCTTAATATTTTAAAATAATATATAAAGAAAATTAAATCTTTATTCATAAAAGTTGGGGTCTTACAACCTCCCCTCCTTATGAAATTTCATCCTCAAAATTGATGTATGTACCCAGTATTTCGAAGTGGTGAGGATGCCTTGTTTTCATTTCAGATTCTAACTCCTAGGTCATTTCCTCAACATCGTGGTTTCTCCATAAAACTTTGACTTGAGGTATAACCTTTTAGCGTAGAACATGTGCCTTCTTATCCAAGATTTTGAAAGGTATCTCCTCATACGTTAAATCTTCTGCTATCTCGTCTGGTTCTAGTTCAATAATATGGTTTGGGTCTTTCAAAAATTTATGTAGCACAGATATGTGAAAAATGTTATGAACACGAGACATGCTTGGTTGTAAAGCGAGTCTATAGGCCATAGTTCCTACTCGATCGAGGATTTCAAATGGACCAATGAATCGTGGGTTGAGTTTTCCTCTCTTTTTAAATCTCGTAACTCCTTTCCATGGAGCGACACATAATAATACATGATCTCCGACATTAAACTCCACGTCCTTTCGATGAAGATCAACATAACTCTTTTCTCGATCTTGTGCGGTTTATATACGTTGTCGGATTATTTGAATTTTTTTCGTAGTCATGCGTACCAACTATGGTCCCTACAATGTTACTTCACCCACCTCGTTTCAACATACTGTAGAATGACACTTTCGTCCATACAACGCCTCGAATGGAGCCATGCCTATACTTGCTTGATAACTATTGTTATAGGAGAATTCCACCACTGGCAATTATTTGTCCCAACTTCCTTTAAAGTCTAGAACACAGAGTCTCAATAGATCTTCAAGTGTTTGAATCATCCTTTCTGATTGACCATCCGTTTGAGGATGATATGCAGAACTGAATCATAAATCAGTGCATAGCTTTCTGCAAGCTTACCCAAAATTGTGAAGTGAATCTTGGGTCTCGATCAGAAACTATGGATATCGGCATACTATGCAATCTTATAATCTCATTTATATTTATACGAGCAAGACGTTCAAGTGATTATGTCTCTTGTATAGGCAAGAAATGAGCAGACTTGGTTAATCTATCGACAATTACCCAACTTGCATCTATGCCTTGAGAAACCTTGGGAAGACCCGTCATGAAATCCATGTTGATGTGCTCCCACTTCTATTTTGGAATCTAAAGTGGTTGCAGTGGACCCTTTGGCACTTGATGCTCTGGCTTGACACGTTGACAAGTTAGACACCTTGAGATAAACTCTGCGATCTCTTTCTTCATGTTGCTCCACCAAAATGTATGTCGAAGATCACGATACATTTTGGTATTTCCAGGATGGATTGCAAACGGAGTGTCGTGTGCTTCCATCATAATTTTATACTTCAAATCAGAGTCATTAGGAACACAAAGTCTAGAGTTGACTCGAAGTATTCCCTCTTCGTCGATTCTTGCTTCTGGAATAGCACCTTCTTGCACCTTCTTCTTCATATTCATTAGCTCCGGGTCTGTAGCTTGAGCATCTTTACCTTTATCAACTAAAGCTGGTTCTACGCGTATATTTTCCATCTTCACGTGGGTTCCCAGAGTCTTTAACTCTATCTCCAGCCTTTGTAAGTCATACAAAATGCGCCTTTGTGTTGACAACATCGCACTTGTTCCCGCATATAATCTTCTACTCAACGCGTCAACTACCACGTTCGCTTTTCCAGGATGCTATTGGATGGTATGGTCTTAATCTTTCAATAGCTCAAGCCAACGTCGTTGTCGCATGTTGAGTTCCTTTTGAGTGAAGAAATATTTAAGGCTCTTATGATCTGTATAGATCTCAACTTTCTCCCCATACAGGTAGTGTCTCCAGATCTTCAATGCAAAAATGACAGCTGCCAACTCTAGATCATGAGTAGGATAATTCATCTCATATTCTTTGAGTTGTTATGAGGCATAGGCTGTGACTTTCCCATGTTTCATGAGAAGCATCACTGTAGATAACAAATCCATCCGAACTAGATGGTATTGTCAGAACAGGTGCCGAAATGAGTCTCCTCTTGAGTTCCTAGAAACTCTCCTCACATTCCTCGCTCCATCTAAATTTTGTATCTTTTCGAGTCAGCTGAGTTAATGGAGTAGCGATTCGAGAAAATCCTTCTACAAATCTTAGATAATAACCAGCTAAGCCCAGAAAGCTACGTATTTTGGTTACTGACTTAGGTTTCTCCCAACTTTGTATTGCTTCAATCTTCGCTGGATCAACTGATATTCCATGTTTCGATACCACGTGCCCAAAGAATGCTACTTCCTCAAGCCAGAACTCGCATTTCTTTAACTTGGCATATAATTTATGTTCACGAAGCTTTTGGAGTATCAGATTTAAGTGTTGTTCATGATCTTCACGGCTTTTGGAGTAAATGAGGATGTCATCAATAAAGACAACCACAAAATGTTCCAAATATTCCTTTAATACACGGTTCATCATACCCATAAAAGTAGCAGGAGCATTAGTCAATCTAAAAGATATGACTAAGAATTCATAATGCCTGTATCGAGTTCTGAAGGCAGTCTTTGGAATGTCATCAGTTTTAATCTTTAACTGATGATATTCAGAACGAAGATCGATCTTTGAGAAAAATTATGCACCTTGCAACTGGTCAAATAGGTCATCAATGCGAGGCAACGGATACCTATTCTTGATGGCGACATGGTTTAACTCCCGATAGTCAATACAAAGTCGCATACTCCCGTCTTTCTTCTTTACGAATAAAACAGGAGCACCCCAAGGAGATGTGTTAGGACGTATGAAGCCGATGTCTAATAATTTCTGTAGTTGGACCTTTAACGCTTGAAGTTCAATAGGAGCCATTCGATATGGGGATTTGGAAATGGGTTTTGTACCGGGTTCAAGGTCAATAAAGAATTCAACTTCACGTTCCGGGGGTAAGCTAGGAAGTTCTTCAAGAAATACATCAGGGAATTTATTAACAATAGAAATATCATTCAAATCTGACGTATTCTTGTTTAAATCAGTGACATGGGCTAAGAAAGCTTGACATCCGTTTTTTAATAAACGAATAGCTTTTTGACTTGAAATGACATTAATTGATTTTAGTAGTTTGGTTGTTTAAATTCGCATGACAGGTTGGTTAGGAATATAAAAATAACAACCTTACGAAAACAATTAATTTTTTTATAATAAGTGGTTAACCAATCGATTCCTAAAATCACATAAAATATAAGTATTTTCAATGAGATGAGATCAACAGGTAATGTGAGGGTGCCAATTTGAATCAAGAAAGATTTGTAAACTGTGGATGTAACAAAGGTTTCTCCCAACGAAGTTTCAACAGATAAGTCAAAGTCTAATTTGTCAAGAGTCAAGTTCAAACGTTGAGCACAAGCAGGTGAAATAAAAGAATGAGTAGAGCCGGTATCTAATAAGGTATAGACTTCACAAGAGTTTATAATTAGCTTACCCGTGATAACTTTGTTCGGGTTCCTCGCTTTTTGGGTAGTCATGACAAAAGCTCTTCCCTGGACCACCGACTTTGACTTGTTTGGGACAGCCTTTGGTGTCACCGTCCCCGCTGGACTTGATTTCACTACAGGACAAAATCGAGCTATGTGACCATCCTTCCCCATAATCGAAACACACTTTGGAAGGCTGTGTACAATTTGGACTGATGTGTCCCACCTCTTCGCATCTGTAGCATCTAACTGGTGGTCGTTCTCCTTCCCGAGAAACGGTTGCTGGTGCTGCTGCCGACGTCTTTACGTTGTCATTATTGTACCTTCTCTTTTTGAAATTTCCCCCCAACTCACTTCTTTTATTATTATAGCCATGATTACCACCGGAGTGGTTACCGCTTCTGGCCTGATAATTTCCTCCACGTTAATTTTCATTGTTCCAATGACTGTTGCTACCGGTACGACTATAGTTGTTGTCCTTTTGTTGAACATACTCATTATCCCGTTCTAGTAATTGAGCCCTGTTCACAAAATCTGAATACAAACAAAGTTTGTGAGAAATAACATATTGACGAATTTTAGGTTTCAAATCATTCAGAAACTTTCGTGTCATTCGTTCCTCATTATCCACCAAATGAGATGCAAACCGGGATAACTCCACAAACTTAGCCTCGTATTGGGACACGGTCATATTGTTTTGTTCCAGTGTAATGAATTCTACCTCCTTCATATGACGAATACTTTCAGGAAAGTATTTGTCGTTGAATAATTTTTGGAACTCTTCCCAAGACATCTTGAGTGCGAAAAGCTGAGTACGCTTCATAGATTCCCACTAGTAATATGCCTCTCCACGGAACAAAAAGGTGGAGAATGGAACTTTTTGCTCCTCGGTGCATCCTAGGACATCAAATATCTTGGTGATTTATTTGACCCAAGCTTCTACCTTGAGTGGATCTGGCTTTCCCAAAACTCTGGTCGTCCCAACTCCTTGAATTGCTTGGCAGTGACCAGCCGCGAGTTACCATTGTTTCCACCTGCATTTTGAACAAGAGTCTCTCTTGCCTAGTTTTGCATGAATTGTAGAAAGCTTCTGAACATCCCATCGTTCATCGTTTGATTAGTGGTGTTGTTTATAGGAGGATTATTTCCTTCCTGTTGCACATTATCCTGGTTGATGATTAGAGGTGCCTCATTGATCTCAAATGCTTCATTGCTTAGATTTTCATATGTCATTCTCAAATACTGCTACAAAACAAGGGTTAATTAAGAAAATTAACATGCCACATATTATTCCTATGTTCCGACAGACCAATTAAATAACAAGTAAGCTTAGGTAGGACACACTAGCGAAGATTTTACTCTTCTCTCCCCTCCAAGTTCTATTCCCAGATCTCCGCCAGATATTATATCCCTAAGCTCTGATACCAACTATGACGCCTCTAAAATAGGTTCACACAACCCATTCTGAGTAGCCAAATACATGGTACAAAATCCAAATACAAATATGTTTATATCAAACGGTCGTGCAAAATACCACCACACAAACTGTGAGCTTCAATACAGATTGTATATAATACGAAATATAAATGCTCAAATTCAGTCCTCATGAATTGCAATTATTATCACACCATTTTACAAAATAGTGAGGACTACTACAGCTCTATCTCGGACCATCACTCCATTCCCCGACTAGTCCCCGCGATATTCTTATTTCCTGAAGAGAACAATGGAAGAAAAGTGTGAGCTCAACTAGCCCAGTACAGAATATTATGACTAAAATAATGAAGAATAAATTATCGTTAGCCTTCAATAAATCAGATGAAATATTATGGACAACAAGTTTTAGACCAACAACTGCAGGGGAAAATAGCAATCCTTTAGAAGAGTTAAGTAGAGAATTATATCTGCTATCTTCTATAATTTAAAAGTCCATCATCAATATTTTATCCCTGTAACACCAATCAATAATTATTTTCCATCAACAATTTACCTTTGCACTACAGGCCAAAGATATTCATTTGTATCACCAGTGGTCATGATCATGCCAAACACCTGTCCATCTTTGCACTACGGGCCAAAGATATTCATTAATCAACAGTTCATCTTTGCACTACAGGCCAAAGATAACTTTCACCATAATTTAAGACTAAGGATGATGAAAAATGATATAAAGAACGAATCAAGTGAGATCAAAGATAAGTATTAAAAATTTGTAAGTTAATTTATCCAAGTTCAAGAATGTTCAAATTGTCAGCATGATAATCAATTGTGGAGCAAAATTCAAGAATGATATTCATATATCAAATATAAGTTGGACAGAAAAAGAAATCGAATTTTTGTCGTGAATAGTACGTATGAATAGTACCGTACGTATGGATAGTACCCCAACGTGAAAATATTAAAATTTGATAAGAAAGTTCGGAATAATATTTCAGTAAAATGATATTAGACGAAGCGCAAAATTCAAGAAATCTATAATCATTTCAGGGATTATAGAGGCAATACTTATCAAAGTAAGTGTAGATTTAGGAATATTAAACGAAATAATATCACTTACATACTATAGAGTATGGAAGAAAATAATATTCCTTACGAATACTGAACGAAAATAATATCCCTTACCTTAGTAGGAGAGTAAATCTGACTAGTATAGCGGAGATAGTATTGAGAAAATCTTTCACTATAATCTACACTCAAAGTGTTCTTATACTAGAAAGAAATACACACAATATTATAGAAGAAGAATTCTCTGATTCTGGTGTGATTTTCATTTCTAAACTAAGCATCCTATTTATAGGAGAATGGCATGGTACTATTTGAAGAAAATCACGGACCAACAGTGACATTTACGGATGAATTCACGAATTTTTTGATTTTTACTGTGCAAACACTATGCAATAAAATATTCTAAGAAAACAAAAACTTTATATATAATATAATATATTCTATTTATATTCTAATAAAACAAACCACTTTATATATATTATAAAAAGTTTTATGTTTTATATAAAAAGTTTTCTGTTTTATTACGATTATAATAATAATAAAACAAAATTGATATCAATTTCTACCAATTGTTAGACAAATTGGCACATGGGGGTCCTTACAATAACTCCTCTATTTATAACAAAAATTGAATAAATATCCACGATAATTCACTTATCTTTAATTAACACAATCGTTCAACAATTAGTCATCATTTAATATTATAACTCACAATATTAACAACCAGATTGTTCTAAGGAAAGAGGGGGCTTTTCGATAAAGATTTCTCCTTACTGGCGCTCAATTAAATAACCTAACCCCTTTTCTTGACAGAACTTTTTAGACATTGTCATTAATGCTAACTAATAATATTAAATAATATGAGTAACTGTGTTGTGACAATTATGGATTTAATAATATAATTATTGTGCAGATGATACTATAACAATAATTAAATCAATAATATGAGATATTATGCAGCACCTACTGTGCAAATTATTGAATGAAATAATGAGTGACTTCTTACGTAAGAATCAATAGTCAAAGATACTGTGCAATACTGTGTGCTACTATACAACAACGCATATTATTGTACCTTTATCACAGGTTATTTCAACAGTTTAACGGTAAAAGTCTTGCTGTTATTTTTAGAAAACTTATTCTTGTCGTTTTCTTCATCCGATAATTTTTCGTTATAGGGCCCACCAATGATTGCGCCGTTGTACGAATATTCTCCGACAAAAAAAATATTTCCCGACCAACTGAATATTTTATGACAACTTTGTAAAATTTTCACATATCACCCATAACTTATCACATTTATCATATCAACACCTTACTATTTCAAAATAATATATAAAGAAAATTAAATCTTTATTCATAAAAGTTGGGGTCTTACAAACCTCCCCTTCTTATGAAATTTCATCCTCAAAATTGATGTACGTACCCGGTATTTCGAAGAGGTGAGGGTACCTTATTTTCATTTCAGATTCTAACTCCTAGGTCATTTCCTCAACATCATAGTTTCTCCATAAAACTTTGACTTGAGGTATAACCTTTGAGCGTAGAACATGTGCCTTCTTATCCAAGATTTTGACAGGTATCTCCTCATACGTTAAATCTTCGACTATCTCGTCTAGTTCTAGTTCAATAATGTGGTTTGGGTCTTTCAAAAATTTACGTAGCACAGATATGTGAAAAACGTTATGAACACGAGACATGCTTGGTTGTAAAGCGAGTCTATAGGCCACAGTTCCTACTCGATCTAGGATTTCAAATGGACCAATGAATCGTGGGTTGAGTTTTCCTCGCTTTTCGAATCTCGTAACTCCTTTCTATGGAGCGACACGAAGATCGACATAACTCTTTTGTTGATCTTGTGCGGTTTGTATATGTTGTCGGATTATTTGAATCTTTTTCGTAGTCATGCATACCAACTCTGGTCCCAACAATATTGCTTCACCAACCTCATCCTAGCATACTAGAGAACGACACTTTCATCCATACAACGCCTTGAATGGAACCATGCCTATACTTTCTTGATAATTGTTGTTATAAGAGAATTCCACCAATGGCAAGTATTTGTCCCAACTTCCTTTGAAGTCTAGATGTGACACCCCCAAATTCGGGTACTTCAATTCCACGAGATTTGGTGTTCACTGTATAAATATCATCTATCTATCTACCCATAAAAATACAAGCTATGCAATAGATAGGAATAAATCCTCCCCTTTTGGGGTTACAATATCTGAATATAAATACATCAATCCCAGGTCAAACTAACCTTAAATCTTAAATACGGAAACGTAAACAAATAAACAGTCTTACACAACTTTAACAAAAGTCTTAAACAATAACATATCAAATAAATAACAAGTCTTCATTACTTGTTAACCTTGCCCTTGCCTTTGCTAGTAGAAGGCTCTTCGGACCTTTCGTTCCTAACTGCAATGTTATTATTACGCAAGAGTGAGCACAATTGCCCACAAGTATAACAATATAATAACAATATAATAACATGCGAGTGAATCAAAGACTTCTGAATAAGAAACTCAACTTTTGAATCAAGAGTGAAAAATAAGAATCAAAAGAACATCTGAGGGTCATAAGACCTTGAACTATGTCCTAGGTTGTAAAGTGTTTATACTTTAAACCTTTAACAGTCATAAGACTATAGACTTTACTTCTCGTACTTAGGGGGGTCAGCCCTTAATACCATACTGTGCACAATATCTCAACGCTAAAGCGTAAATAATCCCCTATACAGGGTTGTTCATCTCAGTTTGACATCAAAGTCCGCACCAAAGGAAGTTTTGTTTGGATAGGCTCAATAATAGTTCTAGAATTTAGAACGCTCATCAACTATGGACTAGTCGAATTAATAAGGGTTCTCTAGTGTTACAAGGTTCAGCAATAAACGATATTCAAATTGAATAATAACTTCTCAAGAGTATACAATCGAATAAGTATTGTATAACTAGAATCATGCTTTTAAAGGTAATATAATATCTCATATTGAATCTCAACTTGATTAACAAGTATAAGAACTTGCATCATGATAGTATTTCAAGAATTGAAAACTTTCTCAATAAAAGTAAATTTTGAATTTAGTAACTTGCTTGACATAAGAATAAAGAATAGAATGCTTATTCAATTTAAAGAGTTTAGATAAGGAACTTGCTTAACTATAGTAAGTTAGGGATAGAATACTTGCTCAATGTAAAAGTAAGGTTTAGAAACTTGCATAATCGTAAACGAGTTAGGGTAAGGAAACTTACCTCGTGCGCAAGCTACAAATCTAGTTACAATACAATTCCTCAACGTCCTACACTTTACATTATGCATACGATGTCGATTAGTTTTCATAACTACCATGTTTAATTGTTGAACTATTCACTTAAGTTCAACTTACAACTTGGTTTATAATAATACTCGATGATTAACCACATAACATGAATGTAAACTCACAACATGAATATCACACATGTATAACCCTTTAAACAATTATAATCAAGTTTTACAATCAAAATATTCAAGTTCGCACTTAGTTTGTTAACTTGAACCTTCACATTATCTTATACATGTCAATAACTTAGTTTATTAATCATGAACCTCAATTCATAAAATATTCATGTATTTAACTTAGCACAACATCTTTTATTGTCACGAGCACTACACTAACGTATGTGCATGTTTGACGCCCTCCGATTGCCTCAGAATACACATCAGTCACAAAGATGGCCATTTTGACCCATTTTAACGACTTCAAAATGAAAAACGTAAAGAATGAAAGTTGTAGGCCTACTCGTTATCTTTCCGAATCATCTTGAATCTCCTTAATCGGAGTTCGTATGAAAACGTTATGCTTATGTTACTATAGGAGATCAAAATAGAAAATGTTTCCTGCACTACCCCTGCTGGGGTGGGGGTTAGGCCCGCTGGGGCGGGTGTGGTGCTGCATGGGGCCCGCTAGGGAGGGTCTAGAGTCTCTAGGACTGGCGTGCCTTGGCGGTTCAGCCCCAATTCATGATTTTGACAGTTTTTAGCCCAAATACTCCAATTAAATGCAAATCAAACTAACACAGTGATTTCTATGAAGTATGAACTTCATATAAATATCATACAATGTTACTAACATATTTTTAACATCTTAAACCATGCAATTACTTGAATCAAATCATAAAATTTCACCGTTCTTGGTGTTCTTGAATGTTTTGAAGAAAAACACGAAAATCATCGTCACGGATTCGTTATAACTCCTAATCCTTCCGTTCAAAGTTTGTATTCTTTGTTTAAACATGTATAATCATAATCTATTGTAAAATTTAAGTTAAACAAATAATTCATGGCATAAAATTTGTACATAAAGGCCAAATACGTGTTCTTCATACTTTTCATGCTTTGTAAATCATAAAACTCTGATTAAAAACTTGTTTACATGAAATTGATTACACTAACACATGAATGTATGATATAAAACATCTTGTAAACATATATATATATATATATATATATATATATATCATCATATACTCATCAATTAACAGTATCTTCAATCACAGAGGACTTTAATAATTTTCATAAAAATATAAGGACGTGAATTGAAGGTTTGGGTTGAAGAGATTACCCCTTGAAATCTTTTTGATGATGATATGAACTCTAGAATCCACTACTCTTCTTCTCAGTTTCTCACTTTTCTCTCAAATTCTCTCTGGGTATTTTCTATCTGAAATCTCTAAGTTCTCAACTGATGAAAATAATATATGATATATGATATAAAAGTAATATGATATACGTATATAATAGTGGAGTAATGGGTCGTCAGTTAATCCCATAATGGGTTAACTAGCCCCAACTCCCACTAAGGCTTCGTTTGGCTAGCTCCTTTATTCTCCCTTTCCATTTATTTTAATTAAATTCTTACCATATTGTTAAATAATGTCACACTTAATAATCAATTATCTTATTTAAATCAATTAAATAAAATAGAATAATTTCACATTAAGTCACATAGTCACATAATTAAAGTTCTTATTAATTATGCCCAATCATTAAATCTCTAATTAATTATTAAATTAATTAGAATACACATTATGCTTATTAATTAATTTATTAAATCAAATAAGCTCAATTAAATACATACCTTGAATAATAAAATTCACCACATTAAATTAATCAACGTAACACATATAATTAAATTAATCTACCACAAATTCATCAATTAATTATTTAACTCAATAATTAAATCATCAAAAAATATTTATTTAATTCAATAAATATTCAAATTAAATTACAAAAATCTCGTTCGTCACATCTTTCCTCCCTTAAAAGGATTTTGTCCCCAGAATCACGGTTTAATTAAAAATTTCGTCCCATTACATTCTCCCCCCTTATAAAGATTTTGTCCCTAGAATCGCTTACACATAAATTAAGTAAATAAATGTGGATAATTCTTCATCATATGTTCTTCGAGTTTTCACGTAGCTTCTTCAGCATTGTGGTTCCTCCAAATTACTTTAACAGAAGGTATAACTTTGTTTCTGAGGACTTGATCTTTCCTGTCAACAATCTGAACAGGAATTTCTTCATAGGATAAGTCTTTCTCAAAATGTAGGGGCTCATATTCAATTACATGCTTGTAATCGGGTTTATAGGGTCGTAAAACTGAAACATGGAAGACGTTGTGGACATTCTCGAGCACCGGAGGTAAAGCTACCTCATACGCAACTTCTCCAATCCTTCGTAGTACCTTAAAGGGTCCAATGAACCTCAGGCTCAATTTCCCTTTCTTAGCGAATCTGATCTTTCCCTTCCAGGGAGAGACTTTCAAGAACACATAGCTACCCGATTCAAACTCAACGTTCTTACGGTGTGGATCGGCATATTTCTTCTGCCTATCCTGAGCGGCTACCAGTCTTGTCCGGATCACTTTGACTATCTCTGCTGTCTGATGTACCAACTCTGGACCTAGCAATTGTCTCTCGCCAACTTCATCCCAGTATAGCGGAGTTCGGCATTTTCTTCCGTACAACGCTCCATAAGGCGGCATGCCAATACTAGCGTGGTAACTGTTGTTGTAACCGAATTCCACAAGCAGTAGGTGGTCATCCCAGTTGCCTTTGAAATCCATAATGCATGATCTCAGCATATCTTCCAATGTTTGGATCGTTCTTTCGCTCTTCCCGTCTGTCTGTGGGTGATAAGCCGTACTCATTCTCAACTGTGTCCCCATGCATTCCTGTAGTCGCTTCCAAAAGTTCGATGTGAAGCGCGGATCTCTGTCGAAAACAATTGACACCGGAATTATGTGCCTCGAAATAATCTCTTTCACATATATCCTAGCCAACTGGTCTAAGTTGAATCTGATTTTGACCGGAAGGAAGTGTGCGGATTTCGTCAGTCGGTCAACGATAACCTATACTGCGTCGTAGCCTTTCTGAGTCGTCAGAAGGCCAACCACGAAATCCATCGTAATATGTTCCCATTTCCATTCTGGGATTTCCAAGGGTTGTAGCAAACCACTCGGCCTCTATTGTTCTGCTTTTACTTACTGACAGGTCAGACACTTTGCAACACACTCAGCAACATCTCTTTTCCAATTTGGCCACCAGAAGTGCTGTCGAAGATCCTGGTACATCTTGGTACTACCGGGGTGAATCGAATACCGTAAGCTATGAGCCTCGCTCAAAATGTCCTCCTTAATCTCTGGCACTGACGGTACCCAAACTCTGTTCTCAAATCTTAGTAGTCCTTCCCTGTCTATCTTGAATCTTGGTTCGGCTCCTTCAGATATCTTTTTCTTAACCTTCTCACATTCTTGGTACTGAAGTTGAGCTTCCTTAACTTTATCCAATAGGGTTGTACCAGCTTACATCTAAAATAACTTCTCGTCAATCTCCATCGGATACTTCACTTCCAATTCCAGTTTTTCCATTGCCGAAATTAGCTCCTCCTGAGCAGTCAACATCATCAATTTCTCCCGGCCCTTCCTGCTTAAGGCATCAGCGGTTACATTAGCCTTACCCGGATGGTATAAGATTTCACAGTCATAGTCCTTAATCAACTCCAGCCACCTTCTCTGGCGCATATTCAAGTCCTTTTGTGTAAAAATATATTTCAGACTCTTGTGGTCTGTATATATTTCACACTTCTCCCCATAGAGATAGTGTCTCCAGATCTTCCAAGAAAATACCACTGCAGCTAATTCCAAGTAATGGGTCGGATACCCCTTGTCATAGTCTTTCAATTGTCGTGACGCATATGCAATGACCCTGCCGTTTTGTATAAGCACACAGCCAAGTCCTTTATACGACGCATCACTATAAACCACAAAATTTTTGTGTCATCCGGAAGAGATAACACAGGTGCTGAGCTCAACCTCTTCTTAAGCTCTTGGAAGCTTTCCTCACACTTCTCCGTCCAAACGAATTTCACCAATTTCCTACTCAAATTCGTCAGTAGAGTTGCGATCTTGGAAAAGTCCTGAATGAATCTTCTATAATAGCCAGCTAATCCAAGAAAACTCCTCACTTTCGACGGTGTTTTTGGCTGATCCCAGTTCATCACAGCTTCAACTTTAGAGGGATCTACCAAAATTCCGTCCTTCTCGATCACATGTCCAAGAAATTGTACTCTTTAAATACAGAATTCACATTTCAAAAATTTGGCGTACAACTTCTCTCTTCTCAACGCCTCTAATGTTAACTTCAGATGTTCTACATGTTCTTCCTTGGTCTTCGAGTATACCAAAATGTCATCGATAAAGACCACCACGAATTTGTCCAAAAACGGTTGAACACTCCATTCATTAAGCCCATGAATGCTGCAAGAGCATTCGTCAGACCGAATGACATCACCAAAAATTTATAGTGACCATATCGAGTCCTAAATGCTGTCTTCGGGACATCCTCTGACCTCACCTTCAGTTGATGATAACCACTCCTCAAGTCTATCTTCGAAAAGTATCTTGCTTTCTTCAATTGGTGAAATAGGTCGTCGATCCTCGGTAATGGATATCTATTCTTAATTGTGACCTTATTCAGTTTTCTATAGTCGATGCAAAGCCGCATCGTCCCGTCTTTCTTTTTCACAAACAACACCGGCTCTCCCCATGGTGATACGCTCGGTTGGATGTACTTCTTGTCCAGTAACTCTTGCAGTTGTACCATCCACTCTTTCATCTCTACCGGAGCCATCCGGTATGGTGCCTTCGATATTGGGGCCGTCCCTGGCGCCAAATCGATCACAAACTCAACTCTCTGTCTGGCGGAAGTTCTGGCAGATCATCCGAAAATACGTCAATGAAGTCCCTCACGACTGGTATATCTTCCACTTTTGGGTTTTCTTTAGACTATCGACTATGTAGGCTAAATATCCTACACAGCCTTGTCATAGCAACTTCCTGGCCTGCATCATCGTCAGAAAACTAGTTTGTTTAGGCGATTTGCTGCCATAAAATACAACCTTTGACGGGGTCATAAGGTTGATACACTTCCTCTGGCAATCAATTACAGCCCCATAATTGACTAGCCAATCCATTCCCAGAATAACATCGAATTCCCCAAGTCTAATCGGGATAAGATCTGCATTCATAATGTTACCCTTAATATCCACCCTACAGTTCTTGTGTACGCACTTAACATGGATCACTTCTCTATTCGCAATCTCTATGTTCATGGGGTATTCTAACTCGTCCATAGGAAGTTCTAAGTTCTTAGCAAAGTCATCGAATATAAATAAACAAGTAGCACCCGAATCAAATAGTACATAAGCATTAACTTTATTGATCGAAATGATACCTGACACCACATCGCAAGACTGTACAGCATCCTGCACGGTCATGTTGAAGGTTCTGGCAGTTGGTCGGTTGGTTGCGGTTGGTCCCATGATAGTTAGAGCACTTCCACTGCTGTTTCCCTTGTTCCCTCCTGATCCTTCCCCTCCAAATCCCTTCTTGGGGCAGTTCCTTGCCAGGTGGTCCTTTGAGCCGCAAGTGAAGCAAGCGCCCTTCTTTGGGTTAGGGCAGTTAGGTGCTATGTGGCCTTCCTGACCACAATTGTAGCATACTCATTTTCCCTTCATACAGATTCCCGGGTGAGCTTTCTCGCAAGTCGAATAAGCTTCGATCCTCTTTTTCTGACCTCCTTGCTGATTTCCAGTTGATGAGTTATCACTCCACCTCCTCTTCTGATTACTACTCCCTTCCGTGTTGTTACCACTAGCCTTGTTAACTCCTTCACCTTCACTCTTCTTCTTTTTCTGATCTTGGTTATACTTTGTAACAGCGTCACTCCCGCCCTCAGCTAGAATGGCCTTCTCCAACACTCCAGCAAAAGTGTTTAATTGGAACATTAACACTTTGCTATACAACCAGGGCTTCAGGCCCTGTTCAAACCTCTTTGCCTTCCTCTGATCAGTGTGCACTTGATACGTGGCAAACCTAGCCAACTCATTGAATTTTGCCGCATATTCTGGTACGGACATATTCCCCTATTTTAGCTCCAGAAACTGAACCTCCATTTGATTCTACGAGCTGGTCCAAAAATACATCTCGAAGAACATCTCTTTGAACCTCTCCCAGGTAATCACACCTTCTCCTCCCCGAACCTTATTTGCTTGCCACCAATAACTAGCTTCGGATTTCAGCATGAATGTTGCGTAGGCAATTTTCTGGTCTTCTCTAACTCTGGCGACGTCAAAAACTTTCTCCATCTCCATAACCCAGGTTTGAGCTTCTATCGGGTTCATGGTGCCTTTAAACTCTGGCGGTCCCACCGCCTTGAAGTCCTTGAACGTTGTGTTCGGTGGAGCTTGAGGTTGGTTGTTAAGCGCTCCACCAAGTAAGTTCGCCAACTGCTGAACGGGGTTAGCAGTGGTGTCGTTGTTGTTGTTAGTTGACCCTTCCTGGGCCTGTTGACGGTTAGGTCGTCTCCTTGGCGGCATTTTTCTATTAAAAATACGCTTATTAGATCTTTATTCAATTCTCTAAATATCTAAGGCTTAACTTAAACATTTAGACACAATCATTACAACACATCATCTCAAATAAACTCTGATATTTTATTAAATCAAAAGTTTTTAAACATCAAAAGATAGCATCAATGCTATTTACATCAACTATCCTAAGATAACGAATCTACAGGATTTAAAACATCAAAATATTCCACTATTTATAAACACATCAGAATTTACATTATTAACTACCAGATAGGTTTCACAAAATCAAATGTTCCTATCATTACCCATTAAGGCGACGAACAGCTTTGCCACGCTCTTCTTCCATAATCCGGGACATCATCCTGCGATCTAGCATGTACGACGGTAGTCCTTCGAATTGAATTGGGTACCTCATAACCCGATCCTGGGCCTCGTCAATTGCATACTGAAGCGTAGAGTACGTTTCCTCAAGCTTAGCCTTCTTTGCCCAATAGTTGTCTTCTGCGAGATCTGCTCATCGTGACTCCCTTACCCAGGCTTCCTCTGCTATGGCCAGCCTTGCTGATTTCTCTTTTAGTTTATTCTTCAATTCCTCTATTTCCTCTGACTTTTGTTCGATTTGGCCTTTCTCGTGAACCAAATCCCACTCTACATTTCCCAACCGTGTGTGAAGAGCCTCAACCTCTCCATCCCCTGATCGATGGTAAACCGTTGAGTAACTGATCGCTCTCTCAGCTCCTGAACAGTATCACATAACTCTATGTTATGGTTATATAGCTCGTCATACATCTCGGCACTGATAGAGCTCGGCGGGAACTCTTAAGGGTCTTCCTCATCCTCTTCCGCTACCTCAGCCTGAACCTCAATCTCCTCAGGGTCTTCCTCAGAGTCCTCCTCTGAATTAGACACCAGTACATACTCCTGACCAATGACTGTGATCAAGGGTGATGGCTCTCGTCGGACTAACTGCTCCCAGACTACGTGGATATCTCGGGGCTCCTCTTCTCTAGCCAATAAGGGTACAAGGTCCTTGGGCTGGCTAGGTTCTCCAGCATCCGTAATCCTGACAAATAAAATTTTAAGTTTTAGTAATTACGTGATGCTAATCGATACTGGAGTATATAAGTATAAGCACATAGCACATAAGATAAGTTATTATCTTTATTAGAACTCGATAAGAGTTATCATTACTATGTTCTCGATCTCTAAAAGGTTACTATCCTAAGATTTTCCCCCACCTAAGGTTCATAACCTACAGCTCTGATACAAACTTGTGACACCCCCAAATCTGGGTACTTCAATTCCACGAGATTTGGTGTTCACTGTACAAATATCATCTATCTATCTACCCATAAAAATGCAAGCCATGCAATAGATAGGAATAAATCCTACCCTTATGGGGTTACAACATCTGAATATTAATACATCAATCCCAGGTCATACTAACCTTAAATCTTAAATGCGGAAACGTAAACAAATAAAAAGTCTTACACAACTTTAACATAAGTCTTAAACAATAACATATCAAATAAATAATAAGTCTTCATTACTTGTTGACCTTGCCCTAGCCTTCGCTAGTAGAAGTCTCTTCGGACCTTTCATTCTTAACTACAATGTTATTATTACGCAAGAGTGAGCACAATTTTCCACAAATATAATAATATAATAACATGCGAGTGAATCAGATACTTCTGAATAAGAAACTCAACTTTTGAATCAAGAGTGAATAATAAGAATCAAAAGAACATCTGAGGTTCATAAGACCTTGAACTATGTCTTAGGTTGTAAAGTGTTTATACTTTAAACCTTTAACAGTCATAAGACTATGGAATCTACTTCTCGTACTTAGGGGGATCATCCCTTAGTACCATACTGTGCACAATATCTCAACGCCAAAGCATAAATAATCTCCTATACAGGGATGTTTATCTCTGTTTGACATCAAAGTCCGCACCAAAGGAAGTTTGGTTTGGATAGGCTCAATAATAGTTCTAGAATTTAGAACGCTCATCAACTATGGACTAGTTGAATCAATAAGGGTTCGCTAGTCTTACAAGGTTCAGCAATAAACGATATTCAAATTGAATAATAACTTCTCAAGAGTATACAATCGAATAAGTATTGTATAACTAGAATCATGCTTTTAAAGGTAAAATAATATCTCATATGGAATCTCAACTTGATTAACAAGTATAAGAACATGCATCATGATAGTATTTCAAGAATAGAAAACTTGCTCAATAAAAGTAAACTTTGAATTTAGTAACTTGCTTGACATAAGAATAAGGAATAGAATGCTTATTCAATTTAAAGAGTTTAGATAAGGAACTTGTTTAACGATAGTAAGTTAGGGATAGAATACTTGCTCAATGTAAAAGTAAGGTTTAGAAACTTGCATAATCGTAAACGAGTTAGGGTAAGGAAACTTGCCTCGTGCGCCAGCTATAAATCTAGTTACAATACAATTCCTCAACGTCCTACACATTACATTATGCATACGATGTTGATTAGTTTTCATAACTACCATGTTTAACTGTTGAACTATTTACTTAAGTTCAACTTACAACTTGGTTTATAATATTACTCGATGACTAACCACATAACATGAATGTAAACTCACAACATGCATATCACACATGTATAACCCTTTAAACAATCATAATCAAGTTTTACAATCACAATATTCAAGTTCGCACTTAGTTTGTTAACTTGAACCTTCACATTATCTTATATATGTCAATAACTTAGTTTATTAATTATGAACTTCAATTCATAAAATATTCGTGTATTTAACTTTGAACAACATTTTTTATTGTCGAGAGCACTACACTAGCGTATGTGCATGTTCGACGCCCTCCGATTGCCTCAGAATACGCATCAGTCACAAAGATGGCCATTTTGACCCATTTTAACGACTCTAAAATGAACAACTTAAAGAATAAAAGTTGTAGGACTACTCGTTAACTTTCCGAATCATCTTCAATCTCCTTAATCGGAGTTCGTATGAAAATGTTATGCTTATGTTACTATAGGAGGTCAAAATAGAAAATTTTCCCTGCACTACCCCAGCTGGGGCGGGTGTGGTGCTGCATAGGGCCCACTGGGGCGGGTCTAGAGCCCGCTAGGGCGGGCGTGCCTTGGCGGTTCAGCCCTAATTCACGATTTTGACATTTTTAGCTCAAATACTCCAATTAAATACAAATTAAACTAACACAGTGATTTCTATGAAGTATGAACTTCATAGAAACATCATACAATGTTACTAACATATTTTTAACATCTTAAATCATGCAATTACTCGAATCAAATCATGAAATTTCCCCGTTCTATGTGTTCTTGAAAGTTTTGAAGAAAAACACGAAAATCATCGTCACTGATCATTATAACTCCGAATCCGTCCGTTCAAAGTTTGTTTTCTTTGTTTAAACATGTATAATCATAATATATTGTAAAATTTAAGTTAAATAAATAATTCATGACATGCAATTTGTACATAAAAGGCCAAATACGTGTTCTTCAAACCTTTCATGCTCTGTAAATCATAAAACTCTGCTTAAAAACATGTTTACATAAAATTGATTACACTAACACATGAATGTATGATATAAAACATCTTGTAAACATATATATATATATATATATATATATATATATCATCATATACTCATCAATTAACAGTATCTTCAATCATAGAGGACTTTAATAGTTTTCATAAAAATATAAGAACGTGAATTGAAGGTTTAGGTTGAAGAGATTACCCCTTGAAATCTTTTTGATGATGATATGAACTCTAGAATCCACTACTCTTCTTCTCAATTTCTCACTTTTCTCTCAAATTCTCTCTGGGTATTTTCTCTCTGAAATCTCTAAGTTCTCAACAGATGAAAACAATATATGATATATGATATAAAACTAATATGATATACGTATATAATAGTGGAGTAATGGGTCATCAGTTAATCTCATAATGGGTTAACTGGCCCCAACACCCACTAAGGCTTCGTTTGGCTAGCTCCATTATTCTCACTTTCCATTTATTTTAATTAAATTCTTAACATATTGTTAAATAATGCCACACTCAATAATCAATTATCTTATTTAAATCAATTAAGTAAAATAGAATAATTCCACATTAAGTCACATAGTCACATAATTAAAGTTCTTATTAATTATGCCCAATCATTAAATCTCTAATTAATTATTAAATTAATTAGAATACACATTATGCTTATTAATTAATTCATTATGTATTTAATAAGATCAATTAAATACATACCTTGAATAATAAAATTCACCACATTAATTTAATCAATGTAACACATATAATTAAATTAATCTACCATAAATTCATCGATTAATTATTTAACTCAATAATTAAATCATCAAAAAATATTTATTTAATTCAATAAATATTCAAATTAAATTACAAAAATCTCGTTCGTCACACTAGAACACAGAGTCTCAATAGATCTTCAAGTGTTTGAATCGTCCTTTTCAATTGACTATCCGTTTAAGGAATATATGCAGAACGTAATCGTAAATCAGTGCCCATAGCTTTCTGCAAGCTGACCCAAAATAGTGAAGTGAATCTTGGGTCTCGATCAGAAACTATGGATATTGGCATACCATGCAATCTTACTGTGACGCCCCCAAATCCGGGTTCCTCTCTTTTCTCAAATCCGGTGCAGTCACGATACTACTATCGTCGAACTATTACATCTTTTAATCATTAGTAAAAGAATACAACTTTGCTTTTTACAATTTAGAATATAAATTCTATTCATATCCAAGATCTCGTCTTTACATCATATTCGATGTTAATAAAATGCGGAATAACTTAAACTTTTTCAGTCTTCCTAGAACAAAATCTTTTATTGATTCCTTAACTTGAATCCATTACATAACCCTGAATCAACTTTATAATATGATTCATCCTATTTAAGTTATCGTATAACGTTTACAACTCAACTCGATATCCTCTATGTATTACCTAATACATATTTACAGTATAACAAGTTTTAAACAACATATACAATTATCAAATACAACTCTTAGAACCTAAACAGGGTTCAAACGATAATCTAAATAGTATTCTTCGTTGCGATACTATCTATCTTTATCAATCAAGAAGCACGAAATCTTTATCGTAAGTCCTTAACCTACAAAAGTGGTTATTTGCAAGAGTGAGCTCGACAGCTCAGCAATTCTAACAGTTTTCATGCATCACATAGCATACAACATCATATTCAGATGCATTTATAAACAATATATATTTACTACGCATATCACTTTTAACATAACAAGTATATCATCAAAGATCAATTTTCAATCTCATTTATATCTCATATACAGTTCATATATAAGTTCACATTATCACAGCATAATATATTTTAACTAACAGTTATTAAATTCATATATCAAATAGGAACTAAAAGACTTGCCTGATTCGTAGTTTAACAACTACGACTTAACTACTTAAAGCTATCTGCACTTCGTGTATTCCTACACAGTTATATAATCATGGATTTACATCCATCAGTCATACATTTCATATGCTCTTAATAGAATAACAATTCGTATATCATTTTCTAATCTTGGTTCCGTTTCACTCTATCTTAGGACAACCACGATGTTACAACATTATACCTACATACTTATTCTATAGAAACTATTCTATTTCGACCCTTAGGGTCCTTAAGGAAAATAACTTAGGACCATACAGTTAACAAACTGTTCTTGGCAGCTCTTCAACGCGGCGCGGTCGCGCGGCAATTAAGGTTAGGAGTGGCGCGGCCGCGCGACTCCCTGCCAGAACCAAACCTGAGATTTCATAAACTCAGTTTGGTCCTAATATATCATGCATTCTGATATATATTATACACACACATTAAGTAGGTTTTCAAATTCATATTTGAACTATTTAGCTTTGAATAGCGTAGCTCTACGTTGAATTACTTAAATCAATAAAGCTCAACTACTAAAGTCATGTTATCACATAACAAGGCTTAACCACACTAAGTAGGCATGCTCGTGCTTATACTACACATGTATACTTAATCACATAGTCTATGCTTTAGAAATTCATTTTCTCGAATATGCGTGCATAGGTGAAATCTATGTTTCATCACATGATGCTTATGTCAACATGTCTATAGGCATAATGAATCCTAATATACATGCTCGTATGATCATAATGTAACTCACTCCGTGTTTGATGCTATCATCTTACACATTCTAAACTTTTCATAAAAATCGCTTTAAGTCAACAAAGGTAACTAAGTATATGCAAAGTACCTCGTAGTCATGATTCTCATGTATTAGAACACATATATAAGTCATCTATACATGCTCAATGATCAGAACGTGGACATCCTATATGTATGTCCAAAAACTCTAAGTTTGTCTTTTGAAATCATTTTCAATTTAAACAATGTGTTCTAGTGTATGCTCAATACCTTCAACTCACATATCATGCATATCTAAACCATATAATCATGCTTAAAAAGTCAGAATATAAAAATGACTTATATACGCCAAAATTCATCTATAAAACCTTAAGTTTTCATTAAAAACTCCACTACAACAAGGTATAATTGTTTACTATTAGCCAAGGTAATTAATCAACAACTACCTTCATACCCATTGATACACATAACCAAGACACTTACACATGTCTCAAAAGTTCGACTCAAAGAACACAAAATTCGTCAAGTCTTATTTTCAAAACTTTACGTTTTCTTTTAGGAAATTATGTTAAACCAACTAATACAACTCACTATGTGCATGATAATCTTAGTACACATGTCAGACCCCTTTATGCAATTATTAGAGTCTAACTAGTATGCTTAACCAACTAGAAAACACAAAATCACCAACAGTTTCTGAAGAGGGGCGCGGCCGAACCCCATTTGTACTAAGGAGACGCGCGGCCGCGTGTCCCCGTTTCCAGACCAGGAGCTTGACTGCTTCGGCAGTTTCTTAGCCCAACTCAAAAATTTTCTCTACGAATTCTCTTCTAACCATGCCGTGTTGTATTACTAACTTAGATAATAACTATCAACCATTATTCAATCAATTTAACATGGAATGCAAGCATAATTAAGAACTTAGCATTTTCAAGAATTGAAGAACATAGAATGTTATACCTCTGCTAATTTTTTCCTTCTTCTCCAGACTTCTACCACTGATATATGCTTACTTTCTACTCTCAATTAATCAGAAAATCTCAGAAAGTGTAATATAGAAGGAGAAGAGCTAATTTATAGGCAAACCAATACTCAGTTCATAGCTTTACTTGCCAAATCAAACTAACGGAAATAGCAAGAATCTAATGGTTAACAAATAGTTGGTGAGGAGTTGGTGAACTCCATCATGATTCCCACTCCCCTTGTAATGATTAACTATGTTTTGATGAAATTGAGAAGGAGTATAGCCATGTGGGTTCACGTGGGAAGAAATGAGAAGGTGGGCACTCAATATGGGACAATGCTTCTAAATCTCAGCAAAATCAACTTGCAAATGTAATACAACACTTGGTTTATATATATACATTACATATACATTTAAGTTGTACACATTCTATTTCATATAACTTAAGTTATAAATTAATGTGTCACACTGTAGTCCCAATAATACTATCATGTAGTAAATTTTAACTTGCACATATATAAATTCATGTACATTTTCTTAATACCGAATATTGGGTATGATTATTATTCATCCTCATAACGGTTATTATTGTAATTATAATAACTTAGTAAAAACAATATCAATTAACAATTGCTTACTCTATATAATATCCATGTGGTACTTAGCTCACTCACACATGTACTCACATTACTAATCTTACTATATAGTCTATATATATCATGTGTAGCCATATTAATGCGTCACCTTGTATTATATGTATAATATATAGTTAGCTACCATGTACTAACGGTTTAAATATCGCATCCTTTGCATATGTCGACTAGTTGAGCAAATATAATCTACTTGTTTATATATTATTATATTCAATGGCAATTAATTAATTAATAAAATATTAATTAATTCATCTTTCATCAACCAATGTAATTATTAGTCTCCATAACAATTAATTAACATTTATATGGTTAATTATCACATTAAATAAATATAAATCTTATTATATTTATAACAAATATACTTATTATCATGATATCACTTGCAATAATAATAATTCAACATACCACCAAATAATTACTAGATACTAGTATATTGTCCATAACAATAATTAATATTATAAGACAATATATCTCATTCCTCATTAATACAATTCTGATTATATCTATAATTAATTTCCTTATTATTATACTATCACTAGTTATAATAATAAATCAACATATTATTATAATAACAGTTAATATAGATTAATTGTTTAATTAATAATTCTTCCGTCCTTGAATTAATTAATTCATTACCGAATCTATTATCGTGCCACACAAGGCATTTCTCACAAGCTTCATCTCAAGCTTATTATTATTCTCATCACTTACTCATCTCTCACCACATTACTACTTATAACATATTAAATTAGAACTATTAAGTCCAAGGTCCACATATAAATATATTACGAATAGAATATTCAAATATTATTTATAACGCTTACGGTACTATAACAACTCAAGTTATTAAAATAACTTAGTTTCCTTTTATAAATTAAACTCCTTTTGAAAATACATTAAAAATTATGTATTTAGTCATAACATAAATATTATGTTTTCTCCGAATAAAGACATTTATTATTAGAAAATAATTTACTTATTGTCTCAAGATATTATAATTAAAATAATATCAAATAATTATATGTACAACACATGAATATAGAAAATAGATAATAAATCATTTCCATCAATTTATTTATATATAGCAAATATGTTTTAATGTATTTACCATATCAATTGATCATACCTATTATCTCATACAAAAACATATAAGGTAATATTCTTATTCAAAAATAGCATTTTCTCCTTTTATTAAAATAATTCAACATTAGAAATTATTTTAATATCCTTTATTATATAATAATCATTTCTCTTTCTTTTTTATAAATTGTTCCCAAAACAATTTCTTCAAATATTCATATTTATTTAAAGATATAATGATTTCTATCTCCCTTTTAATAATGTATATATATATTTAACGTTATTCGCACATTAGACTTTCTCACATATTACCATATATAATATAATACCACATACCTCATATTATATATATATTTTTTTATTCGAACCCATCTCACGGTTTAAGAATTTTATTTATTAAATCCTTATTTAATAATTTCTGAAAATTCGGGTTCTTACACTTACAATCTCATTTATGTATATACGAGGAAGACGTTTAAGTGAATACATCTCTCGTATAGGCAAGAAATGAGCAGACTTGGTTAATCTATAGATAATTATCCAAATTGCATCTATGCCTTGAGAAACCTTGGGAAGACCCGTCACGAAATCCATGTTGATGTGTTCCAATTCCATTTTGGAATCTCAAGTGGTTGCAATGGACCCTTTGTCACTTGATGCTTCGCCTTGACATTTTGACAAGTTAGATACCTTGAGATAAACTCTGCAATCTCTCTCTTCATGTTGCTCCACCAAAATGTATGCCGAAGATCACGATACATTTTGGTACTTCCAAGATGGATTGTAAACGGTGTGTTGTGTGCTTCCATCATGATTTTATGCTTCAAATCAGAGTTGTTAGGAACACAAAGTCAGGAGTTGACTCGAAGTATTCCCTCTTTGTCGATTCTTGCTTCTTGAATAGAAATACGACACTGCCTCTGAAGAACCTAATAAGATGGGTACGTCAAAATGTGGCTAACACAAGGTCTCTGCTAAGATCATGGGAAAGATGGTATGACCCTTCCTCAGAGCGCTCACTTCCGTGATCAAGCCAATGTCCAGATAATCCATGTATAGCGGCATGTACAGATAGGCTATGAAAGCAGTATGCATACAAGCCAATCACGTATGATGATAAAACATATACTTTGATACAATCTTATTTATTTATTAATAAAAGTGTTATTCAATTAAAGTGTGTGGAAGGTGTTAGGCACCCCACAACTCCCGTGTAAACACGGTACTGCATCTTTTTAATATTTTCCTTCTAAATCTGCAGTGTGTGTGTGTGTGAATGCTAGAAAAAATTAGGTTTATGCTTTATTAGAAGTATGTTTATACATCGTTGAACCTATATACGAAGGGTTTGATTTGTTTTGAAAAAAGTCTTTGATTTGATTTGCAAAAGTGTTTGATTTGATTTACAAAAGCTTCTTTTTTCTAAAAGATTATTGAATGATGTTTTGAAAGAAGGTTTTCAAACCCTTACGCTAACATAAGAATTGAAGCATATCGATACTTCAGTTTTATCTTTTCAGCCTTAAGGCTCAATTTGAATGGTGATTATCGGGCTGCGAAGCATCCTCGACCACAGTATATATAAGTGTCGGTCTCCTCATGGGCATGATAGCCATCGGAGGAACTCTGACACGACAAACCATGTTTTCACTATGTTGAGACCTTAAATTTGGATAACCGTTTTAAGGCCTTTTGTATATACATTTTTACAGAAAAACTGGCAGGGTACATTTGTAAAGTGGAGTTTGTCCATCGTGGGAATCAGATTTTGATTAGTTTGATCATGAACCCACGATTCCTAGGCTCACATAGGGAGGCCGATAAACCTTCACAACTCAGATTTGTACAAAAATATATCCAAATATCACCAGAACCAAGGATTCATTTAGTAAATCCTGGCTCGCACATGACCGAAGCGTCTCGTTCCCACTAGATAGTGATCTAAGGGCCGCGAGCTTACTTTTGTAACTGAAACTAGAAAAAAGATAGATTTAAATAAATCTAAGCCATTCTAGCTTCCCGGTTCTATCTGTACATATTCTGAACCGTTTGAAAGCTAGAATTGGCGAGATTTAAATAAATCTAGTTCGCCCGCCGAAATGTCAGTGCCGATTCATATAAAATAAATATTTAAAGCAATAATTTTAATAAAAATGAGTAAGCAATATATATACAATTATATATATGAAAGCTGTAAAGGGCGATGGGTTTTCACACCAGTGCCCGGACTGGAATTGAAATATATATATATATATATATATATATATATATATATATATATGTGTGTGTAAAAGCTGTATAAAAGCCACAGAATGATCCAGGATGGACAGAATTAATATATATATATATATAGAAAAACAGTAAAAAGGGCGATGGGTACTCACACTTGTGCCCCGACTGAAATATAAATATATACAGAAATGTAGTCAACTAAGACTGAGAAGATAAACTAGTATGGTTAATGGTGCAAAAAAAAGTAAAAAGGCCACAGAATAATCCAGGCCAAATTAAAATATAAATGTACAGAAAAGTAGTCAACCAAGATCGGGAAGATAACCCAGTATGGTGAATGTTGCTTATATATGCATAAATATATATAGAAGCAGTAAAAAGGCCACAGAATAATCCAGGCCGAACTGAAATATAAATATATATATATATAGACATAAAAGTAGTCAACCAAGATTGGGAAGATAACCTAGAGTGGTGAAGGCTGCTTATATATGCATATTTATATGTAAAAGCAGTAAACCACCACGAATTGGACATCCGGGCTTGACAGAATTGAAAAGTTAGTATATATACAGTTAAATATATACACAAAAAGACAAACCCGTACTGGGAAGATAACCCAGTCCGGCGAAGTTGCTTAAAACGCAGATATTAGTATTTAAAAGCTGCTGGAAGCGACGGATCGTCAATCCGAGTTGTAGAAATGCCAAAAAATACATTTATATACAAAAATGGACCAAAAGTTGACAAAAATGGCCACGGGACTGAATTTCGGGCATATTTAGAAAACGAAACTTGATATGCACGTGGATAGAAGTGCAAAGAAGTAGTATTGACTTGCTGATCGTAAAAATACTTACAATGGACTGCTACACTGGCTTTTTGCCAAATCGTAGGCTTTAAATGTCCGAATCTACCGGTTATTTTCTGATATGTGGTAGTATCTGGGTATATCTACTTATTAGAGTGAAAAAATTTAGATTTTGAAGACAAGAAAATAGACAGAAAACCAAACGGGAAGGGGTTCAGAGCGTTTCTCAATTCTTTAAATGAGCTGGGGTCACCACTTATTTATAGGCCAGGGAGCCTCCACTCTACCTGATGCTACCTCAGGTAGAGTTACGGCTCCATATGGCATGGCCCACAGGGCGGGTCCTGTCGTCTCGAATTACGTGCACTTCGAGCAACGCGAGGTCTGATTCGAAACTTTCTAACTTTTGATCGGAGCGTCCGTTTGAGGCGTGCGATACCTTTTCGAAAAGCCCTCGTCGAGAGTGTCACAGTGACATGGGATAAAACATTTTTTGGGTCCAAAAAGACTGGTTCATAACCAGGTCTTCTATTCCCCGCAGTTTATCCGTTGAGCCGTCTTGCGCTGTTTGCACTCGGGATCATCGTTATGGTTCGTTCTGACCTTAGTGGGATTAATTCGGCTTGAGTTTTTTGAATTATCTTAGAGTTGGTAAAATGACCATTTTACCCCTCTTAGGGTTGCCTTTAGTGTCAGCATGGCCTTCGCTTGACTTCTTGGGATTATTTTCAAGGTTTGGATCCCATTCGAATCCATTTGTCCTCAATGTTGTCTTTGAGGCTGACTTGGTCGCTCCAGGTTTTTCCTTAGAGATGATGTGATGCTTCCAGATTATTTCTGAAGTTGACCTGGCTTCCCGTGTTGAGACGTGGGTTGATCTATACCTTCTGGGTTGAGACCGGGGCTGATCTGTACTTCCTAAGTTGAGACCGGGGCTGACCTATACCTCTTGAGTTGAGAACGGGGCTGACCTGTACTTCCCAGGTTGAGACCGGGGCTGACCTGTACTTCTCGGGTTGAGACCGGGGCTGACCTGTACTTTCCAGGTTGAGACCGGGGCTGACATGTGCTTCTCGGGTTGAGATCGGGGCTGAACTGATGACCCGGTTTGAGATCGGGGTTGAACTGATGGCCCGGTATTGAGACCGGGGTTGAACTGATGGTCCGATATTGAGACCGAGGTTAAACTGATGGCCCGATATTGAGACCGGGGTTGAACTGATGACCCGGTATTGAGACCAGGGTTGATTTTATGGACAGTCTTGCCCTCCTACAGTGTTAGTAATAGGGAAAAGAAATTTCAAGTGTCTACAATTGGGTATAATGATTTATGCATGGGGATAATGAATGATCAATAAAGGATCTACCACTTCTAGTAAAAGAAGAGAATGTCCTATGTGATTCGATAAATGACAACCTAGTAGTCCTTGGCCAAGGCATAATGAAATTAGAAAATATTTTCTAATTTGCATTATTTGGTGTTGTGCATTTTAGAATCGAAATACATATAATTAAACAAAATAAGACTTGATAGTAAATACATGTCTTATATTTAATTGGGACATTGTGTGGTGGAAGGATTGAATTGTACGATAACTATTTACTCACAGGTTCTTTTATGATTAATATTAAAATCTATATTATCTGGAAAGTCATTGATCGCTAAGGGGGCTTACCCTTATTGTAGAATAAATGTTATTTATTTAAATAAATTATTAGTTTAATTTATTTATTTAAATAAGATTAGAATTTTTCTAAATGATTTATCCACAACCGGTTTAATATGGAGAACCTAAAGGGTCACACCATAAAAAGAAGAATATTTATTAAAGAAGCTAATGACATAATCGTAATAATAAGTTAAGTATATTTAATTTAATCTATGGTGATACAATAAATTAAATAGCTTAATATTTATTATTTAATATTTTAGAAGTATTAAATATAAATTAATAAGAGGAGTCTTATTATTATTATTATTTAATTCCTAAAAGAGTTTGAGAATTAATTAATAAGATATTCTTTCTCTCTCTCATATATTCATAATAAGATTAGGAGGCTACTTAATTAAAAAAGTTTAACTATTTCCAATAGGATTGGGAAGCCTAATTAATTAAAATGTTTAATTAATTAATATGAAACCCTATTTCTAAAAGGTTTAGGAGGGTTGCCTACATCTATAAATAGGAAAATTTTATTCTGGAAAAAGGTTAGACATTACATTATTTTAATAATTGGGAGAGTATACACATTCTATAGAGATAGAATTAGGGTTTAACCAAACACCCACATTCTTGAATATCTCTTCTTCCTTGGTGGATCACCTCTAGAGGCTAAACACTTGGGTGGCTAACGTTGATCAAAGGACGGAATCAAACCCGAAGAACTCAAGGAGATCACAAAGGATTTGGAGTTGAACTTGTACCTGTGGAAGCTTAGTTCTACAAGGGTATGATTCGATAATTATTACTCTTTTGTTTTAATTAATAACTGTGCATAAAGGATGATCTAGGCATAAGATTTGTAAAATTTTAAAATCTATTTTATACCACGCTTTCGTTACTTTGATTGTTACAAACTTAACAGTGGTATCAGAGCCAGGCCATTATGCGAGTTATTAATTATTTTGATTTCATATATATACTGATATGTGTTTTGAACAATTTAATTAGGGCATAATTGTTAGCTAGAAATCATGTTTTGGAGAAAAACTGCACAATTTACGAACGAGGACAACTTATCCTGCCCAGCAGCGCCGCATCGCCTGTTACAGGCCTAGCCGCAGCGCCGAGTCAGGCTCCTCGGGTAATAGCAGGCGCTGCAGCACCGGTTCGGGTCCTGGAAATGGAGACCCGGCGTCGCAGCGCCCCCTTGCTAGTACAGAAGCAGCGCCGGTCAACAAGAATTTGTTTTATTTTAATTTTGATTCTTAATTAAGATAAAAGGTTTATTTTAATTAAAATTAAAATAAAATATTTTTCTGTTATTCTGGATTAGTAAAGGAGTTTATTAGATTTGAAATTGGATTAAAATAAAGTTATTTATTTTAATTAGAATTGGATTTCATGATAACTAATTAGATTTGGAATTGGATTGCATGATAACTAATTAGAGTTGAAATTAGATTTCGAAAGTAACTAGGATTGCCCATTAAATCGATATCAATGTATATATTAAATATTTTATTTATTGATATATATGGTGATATGTATGATAATAAATGAGGTTGATTATGGATTATTGACCGATGTGATTGGATTTTATTTTAGTTGAATGCTTGAATGTATGAGTTTTATTGTATGAGGTCTGTGTACCTCGTCTTCTCTAATTTTTCTTGATGTAAAATTCCATCTCCCTCCTATGTACTTCCCCTTGAGTGTTGATCAAGATTTCTATTCAAATTAAATAGTTTGTGTAATAGGAATAGTTAGAATTATGACGCCCCCAAAATAGGTTCAATACTCAACCCATTCTGAGTTGCCAAGTACATGGTACAGAATCCAAATACAATCTTTTCTATCAAACGATCGTGCAAAATATGACCACACAATTGTGAGTGTCAATACAGACATGTAGAAAATATAAACACTCAAACTAAGTCCTCATTACATTTATTATCACACTATTTTACAAAAAAAAATAGTGAGGCCTTCTACAGTTTTAACTTGGACCATCACTCCATTCTCCGACTAATACCCGCGATATTCTCATTTCTTGAAGAGACCAATGGAAGAAAAGGGTGAGCTCAACTAGCCCAGTAAAGAATATTATGGCTAAGATAATGAAAAATAATTTATCGTTAGTCTTCAACACATCAGATAAAATATTATGGACAACAAGTTTTAGATCAACAACTGCAGCGAAATTAACAATTCATTAGAAGAGTTACGTAGAGAATGATGTCTACCATCTTCTATGATTTAAAAGTCCATCATCAATATTTTATTCCTGTAACATCAATCAATATATATCTCAACTCAAATATTCATCTTTGCACTACGGGCCAAAGATATTCATTTGTATCACCAATGGTCATGATCATCTCAACACCTGTCCATTTTTGCACTACGAGCCAAAGATATTCATCAGGTAATCATTAATCTTCGCACTACAGGCCAAATATATTCATCAAGTAATCATTTATCTTTGCACTATAGGCCAAAGATATTCATTTGTATCATCATTTAAGACTTAGGATGATGAAAAATAATATAAGGAACGAATTCAGTGAGATAAAAGACAAAGATTTGGAAAAAAAATATTTTTTTATAGTGAATAGTAACTCTTCATGAAAATATGAAAATTTCATAAAAAGGTCAGATCAATATTCAAGTGAAACGATATTAGATGAAGCGCAAAACTCAAGAAATTTTGATCATTTCAGGAATTATAGAAAAAATACTTACTATAGTAAGTTTAAATTTAGAGATATGAAATAAAATATTATTACTTTCATAATATGGAATATGAAAGAAAATAATATTCTTTATGAAAATTGAAAGGAAATAACATCATTTACGAGAAAAATAATAGCTTTTACAAATACGAAAGCAATAATACCTCTTACGAGTATAAAATCACATCTTTTACCAAAATATTTTTTTATCAAAATATCTTTTACGCAAAATAATATCATTTACGAAAAATAACCTCCTTTATGAAACATAATAACATCCCTTACCTCAATAGAATACTGAATCTGACTGGAATATCGGATATTATGCTGACGAAAACTTGCACCGTTATCAACACTCAAAATATCTAAACAATCACAAGAAATGCGCTTGATACTATAGAGACAAAATTTTCTGATTCTAGTGTGATTTTCATTTCTAACTAAGCATTCTATTTATAGGAAAGTGTCAGAACACCAATTCTGACAATTTCACCTACGTAGCAATTTCTTAGCACCTCACTTTTAAAATTTGCAGCACACCACCTAAGACTAATTAAAGCCTCCACCAAAAATCAGCATTTTACAACCCAAAAGAACAAGTGGGGCCCACACATGTTTTAAATTTCAACAATGTTTAGAAACTTCAATAATTCATAATAAATAGCTAATTTATCAAAAAAATACGAACCTTATGTCCATTCTATATAAAATTTAATTCTCTACAACTTTGTAGAAGAAAGTTTTTCCAAATTCCGAACGAAAAATGACCCAAATTTACATACGGATGACTTTTCCACACCCCCACTCTGACAAAATATATACTGATAAAGACCTCTGTATACCAACTTTGAAAAATCAACAATCAGCATTTTACAACAACAAGTGGGGCCCACTAACTCTCAAAACATGTTTTTAACATTTATTGTACCAAAATTAATTCGGACCCAATTTGCTCTCTTTCTCCTCATTTTATTCATATATCGTGAATTTGTTGTAAAAAAATATCTTCTAAATTATAAAATTATATTATTATATTATCACATTAGACACTTATAATGTTATATTGTAATAATATATTTGAATGAATTATTTTATCAGAAAAGATAAAATATCAATTTTTAACAATTATCTCTTTTGCTAAAATTCCTCTATTTATATCCACGTTGAATAAATATTTCCTTATCATTTTTATCAATAATTAATTATTATTCACAAATAATATTACAGAATCACAATAATGACAACTAGATCGTTCCCAGGAAAAAGAAGGCTTTCCAATAAGAATTTCTCTTCATTGGCACGCAATTATATAACCTAACCACTTTTCTCGACAGAACTTTCTTGACATTGTCAATAATGCTATCTAATAATATCATTCCAATAATATTGTAGACACTCGAGATTTTCCTTGCCCCGATACTCATCCAGTAGAAGGGCAAAATCGTCAATCAACCCAAATCCTATCCACAATATCGGTGCTCCAGTCAAATCTGATTCCCAATATCGGTAATCAAGCTCCGACAGTCAATCGGACCATCAATCAAGTTCTGACAGTCAATCGGACCATCAATCAAGCTCCGACAGTCAATCAGACCATCAATCAAGCTCCGATAGTCAATCGGATCATCAAGTTCAACCCCGGTCTCAAACCGAGAGATACCAATCAGCCCCGATAGTAACCTGGGAGGTATCAATCAACCCCGGTCTCAACCCAGTAAGTGCAGGTCATCCCCGGTCTCAACCTGGGGCGTCAGGCCAACTTCTGACATCAGCCTAAAGCATCGCAACAACTCCATAGCAAAACCTAGAAGGACCACATCAACCTCAGAGACAACCTTGAGGTCAAAAGACTCGACTTGGATCCAAGTCTTGGAATCAGCTCCTAGAAGTCAACCAACGACCATACCGACACTACAAGCAGCCTCGGGAGAGGTACAACGGTTATTTTACAAACTTTCAATCGACTTGGTTAAACTCAAGCCAAATCGATGCAGCCAAAGTCAGAATGAACCCTAACGACGATCCCTAGTGGCAACAACGTAAGATAGTTCAACGGATAAACTACGGGGAATCAAAGATATGGTTATGAACCCGTCTTCCTAGACCCAAAAAATGTTTTTTCCCATGTCATTGCAACACTCTCGGTTAGAGCTTTTCAGAAAGGTATCGCACGCCTCAAACGGACGCTCCGATCAAAAGTTAAAAAGTTTTCGACCGGACATCGTATTGCTCGGAGTGAACGTACTTCAAGACGACCAAGCCGGGCACGCGGGACGCACCTCGAGTGGCCGCACCTCTACTTACAATAGCCGCATGTAGAGGTGCGTCTCCCCCTCTATAAATAAAGGCGCAGCCCCCTCTCATTTCATAAGCAAGAAGCGCATCGAAGCCCTGCCCAACTTATTTTTTGACTTTTACACCTCTTCCAAACCCAAATATTTTCACTCCAACACATAGATATACCCATATACTACCACATATCAGAAAACCACCGGTAGATTTGGACGTTTAAGGCCTACGATTCGATAAAAAGCCCGTAGTGCACCCCATTGTAAGTATTTTTACGATCAGCAAGTTAATACTACTACTTTGCACTGTTTTGCACCAGCACATAAATTTTATCTTCTAAATATGCCCGGAACTTAGTTCTGTGGACGTTTTCATCTAAAAGTGATACATTTTTGTACATAAACTCCGTTTTCAACATTCCTACAACTCGAATTGATGATTCGTCAGCTCCAGTAGCTTCAATGCACTAGCACACACCGTTTTGGCAACTTCGACGGACTGAGTTGTCTTCCCAGTTTGGGTTTGGCCTTTTCCTGTATATACTTAACTGATTATGTGCTAACATTTTAATTTTGTCAAGCCCGAATTTCAAAGTCGAGGTAGTTTACCGCTTTTATATATATTTACGCATATCTAAGTGATTTTCACCGTAACTGGTCTTCGTATCAATATTGGTTGACTACATTCCTATCAATATATATATATATATATATATATATATTTCAATTCAGTCCGGGCACAGACGTGAAAACCCATCGCCCTTTTTACTATTTTTGCACACTTCGCCATACTGGGTGCTCTCCCCAGTCACTGGTTGACTACTTTTATGCAATTTACATTTCAGTTCGGCCTGGATCATTTTGTGGCCTTTTTACTGCTTTTATATATATTTATGCATATATAAGCAGCCTTCACCATCACTGGTCATCTTTCAAGTCTTGGTTGACTATGTTTTTGTCAATATATATATCTACATATATATTTCAATTTTAGTCCGGACTTGCGAGTGAAAACCCATCGCCCTTTTACAGCTTTTGTATATTTATAATTATAGATATTGCTTTATTCAATTTATTCAACTGCTACGTTTAACATTCATTTATATATGAATTTGCACTGACATATCTGAGGGTGAACTAGATTTATCCAAATCTCGCCACTTCTAGCTTTCAACAGTTCAAATAAGTCCCGACAAAACCTGGAAGCTATAATGGCTGAGATTTCTTTAAATCTAGTTATTTTTATAGTTTCAGCTTCAAAAGCAACCTCGTGTCCCTTAGATCGCAATATAGTGGGAACGAGACGCTTTGGTCATGCGCAGCCAGGATTTACTGATGAATCTTTGGTTCCATTACGACGTGAGGATGTATATATATCTATTTTTGTATAAATTTAAACTGTGCAGGTTTTGGCTACTCATATGTGAGCCTAGGAATCGTGGGATTCATGATCAAACTGATCAGAAACTGATTCCCACGATGGACAAACTTCAGTTTACAGATGTACCCTACCAATTTTTTTTTGTAAAATGTACATGCACAGACCTTAAAACAGTTATCCGGATTTAAGGTCTCAATATAGTGAAAATATGGATTGTCATGTCAGCGTCCCTCTGATGGTTTTCATACCCATGAAGAGACCGACACTTTATATTTCTATGGTCGAGGATGCTTCGCAGCCTGACAAATCACCATTTGCATGCAGCCTTAAGGCTATAGAGATAAAATTGACAGTAGCGATATGCTTCAATTCCTATGTCAGCCTAAGGGTTTGATAAAACCAGCTTTCAAAACATCACTGTCAATTCAATTCAAAAGCTTTTGCAAATCAAATTAAATGATGCTTTTTGTAAATCAAATTAAAGATTGATTTTCAAATCAAATCAAACCCTTCGTATATAAGCTCAATGAAGCCTGTCAAAGCTTTCAATCAATCAAAAGGCCCAATTTTTAAACAGCATTCACTCATACATTTTAGTTTTAAGGGAAATATTAAAAAGAGTGCGGTACCGTGTTTACACAGGAGTCGTGGGGTGCCTAACACCTTCCCCACACTTAACCAAGCCCCCGAACTCAAACTCCGATTTCGAAGATCAAGTTTTGACAGTGTCCAGCAATTGGACCTATTTTCAAATAAAATTCGGTTGAGTTGGTACAACCATTTTCAAAACTACCAACTGGCGACTCTATTTAAATCAAATTGTCGACATATATACATGTTGGCCTCTTTCCTAAAAAACCTTTCAAACCCTTTTTTGCAATAAGGAAAATAAGGGTAGAGATAACTTAGGAAGATCGATTTGAGGAAAACCGGGTTATAAATCGACCCGCAGTATTTCTTAAATTTTCCAACGTCGACCGGTGACGACTCTGCTGGGGACAGTAGAGGGCTTAGGCATCTTTCAATCTTTTCAAATATTTCCCTTTCAAAACTATTGAATGCATGAAATCTTGTGTCTCCACAGTCAATGGATAAGTGAATGTTACGTCTTTCATTGAATGTATAAATGCTATGCCTTTACATTAAATGAATAGAATGAATACTTTAGTGCTTTGCACCCATATTAGTGCTTCGCAAGAACTGTCATTGCATGCATAAGCGGTAAGGCCGATGTATGTGAATGTATGCTGTGAGTCCCTCCACCAGGAGGCTAACTCGGTCAGTGATAACTAAGGACTCTTGGGACGACTAAGTCTCTGGGGCTGCCTCCTGAAAATGCACAACCCAGATTCGCTCCAGTTGAACGATCAGATTAACTTCCCTTCTAGTAGATTGCGATGATCTGGGAACCTTCATGCCGAAACAAAAGTCGTGAGAGTAACCTAGGATAGGTCAACTTCTTATCAACCGAATCCGACTGGATGCTTCTTCATGCCTTCCTCTTTTAATTCCATGTTAAGTCTCCAATTACTGAGGAGCATAATGTAAATGACAAGAATGAAAGATTTACTTTCCTGTCAAATATCCTGTCATCCTGCCATCAAATCAACTAACCTCGGTTTTGCAGGATAAACTTAAAAAACACACATCATAAATGCATCCAGTCATTACCTACCACAGGAAACTAACACGCATACGTTTTGGTGTAGGTAGGGAAAAATTGGTCCTATCACCAGATTAAAGGCCAAAAAAGCACCCAGTTCATCTACGGACATGGCTTCAAGTGCTCCACCAGAATCCACCCCTGTGTCTAGGGAAGAATTCGAAGGATTGAAAAATCAGATAGCCGAGCTAGCCGGTTTCCTTCGAGAGCAAAGCAAGGCCTTCAAAGAGAAACAATCTCAAACTCATCCAGAACCAGGAGCATCTGGTAGTGGTGCTGGCGGTCAAGATATAGAAAAGGCCGAAACTCAAATCCCTGGACCCCAGAGCCAAGATACAATCAACAAAACTCTAGAAATCACCATCCTAAGTAAAGAACAGGAAGCTGGTGATATTCCCAAGAAAATACAACAAATAGAAGAAACCCTCCGGTTCATCAAAGGAACTGGGTCATTTGGCAGTGTCATCTACTTAGATCTATACATATTTCCTGGGGCTCGGTATCCTGAAAAATTTTAAGTCCTTGATTTTGGGAAATATGATGGATTAGGGGATCGTTATACACACCTGAAAGTCTTCATTGGAGAACTCAGATCCTATGTTGAGGACGAGAAACTTCGAATGCAGCTATTTCAGAAAAGTTTAACTTGAGAAGCCAGAGCCTGGGATGCCCGTATGGACAACTCCAAAATCCATAGTTGGGAAGAGTTGGCCCATGCCTTCCTCAGCCAGTACAGTTTTCGATCTCAACTAGCTCCAGATCGATATCAAATTACCAAAATCAAGAAGAATAACACTGAATCATTCAGAGAATATGCCCAGCGATGGAGACAGGTCGCAGCACAAGTCACCCCAGCCATGACTAAATCAGAAATAGTCATGACTTTCATCAATATTCAAGAAGGTCCTTATTATGAATGGGTCCTAGCAGGCATAGGAAAACCTTTCTCTAAAATGATTAAACAAGGCAAAATGGCCGAAATGGGACTCAAGTCCGGGAAAATAAAAGACCTAACGGCACACGAAGCTGTTGTTGAGCATATCCAATCCGAAAATTATGTAAGTAATCCCCGGAGGGTCCACAAAAAGAAAGATGAAGAAATTTCCTTAATGTTACAAGGATAAAATTCAAGCGATAATTCAAATAATACACCCATTCAAAGGAGGAACTATACCTCTTTCCAAGCTGCAACACAGCCTTCAAATCCTTCATTCCAGAAAAATATGGAGGTCAGACGCATAAGAACTTTCACCCCACTAGGGGATTCACTCGAAAACGTCTTCACACTTCTGACAGCTCAGAAGAAGATTGGCCAACTCCTTCCGCCAACTAACACTAATTCAAGAAACTTCGACCCTAGCAAGAAGTGTTCTTATCATTCCGGATCACCGGACCATGACACCCAAGATTGTTGGTCCCTCAAGCACAAAATCCAAGATTTAATTGATAATGGAGAAATTGCGATCACAAAGCCCAATCATCCACATGTCCAAGATAACCCTCTCCCACAGTACAAGGAGGAGAGTGTCAACATGATCAACACTCAAGTGGAGAAGGATCCAAATACCTCTACTATGTTGAAGAATCAACTCGATCCAACAACATCAACCCAATGAGTTGGGAAGCTTTTGAAAAATAATTCCTGATAGATCAAGAAATAAAGTCTATCAAGGAACAAATCGAGTAGTTGGCTGAACTGGTTGTCTACCAACAGCAACTCACCAGAAAGATGTTGAAGCAAATCCATCAATTTATTGACAGTCGCTCTCCTCCAGCGGAAGTCAATCTAAATCAAGATCATAGCCGGACTTGTGAGCTTACAACCTGGACTGACATAGGGATCGAAGAAGCAAGTGTCCAAGCAAGTAAGAAGTTCTTATTTTAAAGGAATTTCACAATTCTGAACCAGTCAATGGAAGAAATCCTGCAAATGATGATCAACGAGGGAATGGTTGAAAACTTACTACCTCCGTTGAACCCTCAATCTAGAAAATTCAAACCTGACCAAATATGTCTGTACCATTCCAACTCTACCAGCCATGATACAGAAGAATGATGGGCACTTCGTAACCTAATTCAAGACCTGATTAAGAAAGGCAACCTAATCAGAGGAGATCAAATCCTCGACATGCCAGATAAAGATAGCCTCTGAATCCCCGATGCATGGTATCAGGACACAGTGGCTGTCATATCTTGCGATAAAGAATCAATCATCACACCCCTGGTACTGGTAAGTAAAGGGGTCCAAGACAAACAAAATCCTGTGAAGGTGGCTGCACCTCAGCCTCTAATTTTGCCCTTCTGGCCTCAGTATCCGATTACCAGTCTATAGAAGGTCCCATGGAACTACGAGGACATTGGAAGGTCTACTTCAAACAACATTTCCATCATGTTAAAGGATAATCCATTGTACCTGCCTCAGCATGTGATTAAACCAGTTACCAAAGCAAAAGAAAGGGTGGCTGAAGAAAAGATAAAAGAGTTCCTCAAAAAGATGGGACACAATGAAATCAAGATAGTGTAAAGCTTGAAAGACGCACCAAAGCAAATATCCATCCTGGACTTGGTCCTATCATCAGAGGATCACCGTAACATCCTAGTGAAGGTACTAGAAGAAGCCGATCTACCACACACGGTAGACATAGAGAAATTCTGTCACGTTATAGAATATATTTTCAACAATAATGTGATTTCCTTCACAGACGATGATATCCCGGTTGAGGGAAAGGGCGCCACAAGTCCCTGCATATAGCAGTTATATCCTCCGGATACGTGATCGAAGGAGTGCTTATTAATGGAGGATCTTCCCTCAATAATTGTCCATACGACACGTTGGAAAGGATGAAGATCAATCCAAACTGGATCAAAGCCAGTTACATGGTTATCCGGGCTTTCGATGGATCTCGCCGCCAGGCTATGGGGGAAATCGAGCTTCCTCTAGAAATTGGTCCACACACCTTTTACGTATCTTTCTAGGTGCTTAACATAGCCACTAGATACAACTTGTTGTTAGGCAGGCCATGGATCAATATGGCCGGGGCTGTTCCTTCCACCCTCCATCAGCAACTCAAGTACATTATCAACGACATCCTCATCACAGTGAATGTTGAACCAGAATACCCTACCCACATACATGGGGACATGCCAGTGATTAGCCTGAACGCCGGGGTTGAGCCTGTAAGTTTTCAAGCTCTCGAGGTGAGCGATATTTAATATCTACCGATTGGGGCACCAGCCCTGAAGCCTAAAATTTCCACTGAAGTAATGACAGTGGGCTAAGAAATTGTATCTGCGGGTTTTCAGCCTGGAGAAGGGTTAAGAAAAAACAAGCAGGGCATTAAGATGCCAATCTAAATCCCAAGTCAGATGGGTAGTGCAGGATTAGGATTTTCATCCAGGTCAAACCACCGGAATCCGCACAAACATCCCAAGGCTCAAGGCTCTACACTTCTGCTCCCAAATCTCATAAATGCCAGATGGGTGAAACCTACGAGGAAGATCCCTACGGGGGCATCAGCCATACTATTTCCTTCAATCATTCCTGTCCATGAAAGGAAAGCCCTCAAGCCTGAGGCAGATAGCAAAAAGGGAAAAGAAAAGATCCTGTACGAAGGACGAGACCCATTCGCTAACATGAAAGTTATTATCAACTACGAAGGGATGAATGATGAACTCCTAGATAGTGACAACAAAAATCGTGCTCACTTTCCTCGGAGCAAACAGAGGAACAATTCCTAGAAAAGCTTCGTCCATATCATAAGGGATGTCTCAGTTATCATTCAAGACGAGACAGACGAGCACACTTCCATCATCCTCCCTATCCATGAGGATCTAACCCTTGATAATTGGAGCAGTGTCCCTTGCCTCAGTCAAAAAGGGTAAAGGGGCAGACAGTCAATCTGCCCTTAATCATGCTTTCATTTACTTCTTACTTTTGATTGCACAGCTGGAGCAGTCACTTTTGTCATTCTTTATAAATGCTATGTGTATTTAAGCAGTTGTATATATTAATGAAATCATTTTTGTTTTCAGGACCCAAGCATTGGCTATGTGTCTCTACTGATGAGATGCCAACATGTTAACATAACTCCAACCATGATGCAAGATTGAGCTTCGACTTGACGGATTATGATCAAGAGGAGGAAGATAACTATAAGGTGCCAGAGGAGATCAAGGAATGGGTCGAAGACAAACCCAAATCAAACCTTGACCAAACATCCACCATCAATATAAGAACCTCCAAAACCATCAAGAAATCCAAATAGGTTTAGACCTCACATCGGATCAAAAAGCCAACCTAATCGCGCTCCTGACATAGTATGAGGATGTATTTTTATGGTGGCATGAAGACATGATCGGTCTATCCATAGACATTGTCATCCATATAATGCCCATCAAAGAAGGGTTCAAACCATTCAAACAAAATCTCAGACGATTGAAACCTAAGTGGAGTCTCAAAGTCAAAGAAGAAATCGTTAAGCAATTCAAAGCCGGGATCATCATGGTATCAATATATCCAGAATGGCTATCAGATATAGTCCCCGTACCTAAACCCGGAGGGAAGGTATGAGTCTGCGTAGATTACCGGGATCTAAACAAAGCCTGCCTCAAGGACAATTTCTCGGTACCTTTATCCACATCCTGATTGACAATACTGCACAGTACGTCATGTATTCCTTCGTAGACTGCTTTACTGGTTACCATCAAATCATGGTTACAAAAGAAGACCGGGAGAAAATAGCTTTTATCGCTCCCTGGGGAACTTTTTACTACCGACGACTATCCTTCGGCCTCATCAATGCCAGAGAAACGTATCAGCGAGCCATGAGGGGCCTCTTTCATGATATGATGCACAAAGAAATAGAAGTCTATATTGATGACATCATCATCAAGTCCCAGAGGGAAGATGATCACATAGACCATCTCAGGAAGTTGTTCAACAGGTTGCGCAAGTACAACCTCAAGCTAAATCCACCCAAATGCTCTTTTGGAGTCAAGGCAGGTAAACTGCTAGGATTCCTGGTGAGCAATCTAGGCATTGAGTTAGACCTTTCCAAAATCAAAGCCATTTCTGAAATACATATGCCTTGTATAGAGAAGGAGATACGAGGATTCCTAGGAAGGATCAACTTCATAAGTCGATTCATTTCCCAGCTCACAGCAACCTGTGAGCCCATTTTTAAGCTGTTAAGGAAGAATTCCTCCATCAAATGGAATAAGGATTGTCAACAAAACCTTCATTGCCATAAAAAAGTAGCTTGTCGAAGCACCTATTTTGGTACCTCCAAGGGATGGAGTCCCCTTATTTATGTACCTGTCCGTCAATGCCAATGCCATAGGCTGTATGCTAGGACAGAAGGATGATAGTAGCAACGAAAGAGCTATCTACTACATCATCAAAAGATTCCACATTGGGGAACAGAAGTATACCCTGATTGAGAAGATATGTTGTGCATTAGCATGGGCCCCAATGAGGTTGTAACACTACTTGCATGGGCATACGACGTATCTCATATCCCGCATAGATCCACTCAAATATGTCTTCAACAAACCAATATTAAATTGTCGGCTATCTAAATGGAAGTTGATTCTACAGTAGTTCGACATTGTCTACATGACTCAGAAGTCTATCAAAGGCCAAGGCATTACAGATCAATTAGCAGAAGCACCTTCAAGAGGTTTCGAGCCCCTAGAGACATATTTCCCAGATGATGGGATTATAACAATTAAATAACTCCAGTCAGAGAATACAGTCCAACCATGGAAAATGTATTTCGATGGAGCGGTAAATATGGAAGGTTCCGTAGTTAAGGCAGTCCTTATCTCTGGTACAGGTGATCAATATCATGTGGCTACCAAACTTCAATTTGGCAACACCAACAACACGACCGAGTACGAAGGATGTATACTGGGGTTGAAACTAGCCCAATCCATGGGTATCAAACACTTATTGGTCTTTGGAGATTTCGAGTTGGTCATTAGACAAACCAACGACAAGTATCTCACAAAAGAACTGCATCTGCTGCCATATCATCTATAGGTCCTCAAAATGTCCCAGGAGTTCGAAGCAATAACCTTCGTCCACATTCCTCGGGGTCAAAATAACTTTGCCGATGTACTGGCATCGTTGGCTTTATTAATCCGCATATCCAACAGGAGCGGGTTTCCTAACATCCAGTTTACAAATCAAAAAGCCCCAACATACGGGAATTACATTGGAGAAGTATCAGATGAAATACCTCATGTCAAGCAACCTTGGTTTTAAGACATCAAGGAATATCTCCTTGATGGATCTATACCCGCTAGTGCAAGCCAATCAGAGTGGAAACGGATTCTCAGAATGGCAATAAAGTTCTATCTGAGTGAAGATGCACTTTATAAAGGGGATGCTGGAATAGGCCTGTTAAGATACCTTGACAAGGAGAAAGCCCAAAGACTCATGGATGAATTCCATGGCGAAGTTTGTGGTCCACACATTAGAGGCCATCTGCTGGCCAAGAAGATAATCAGAACAGGACATTACTGGATCTCGCTCAAAGCTGATTGCGATGATCATGTCAAGAGATGCTTTTAATTCCAAATACATGGAAATGCCATCCACGCTTCTCCAAGTGAGCTGCATATTATGAGTGCACCATGGCCTTTTTCTTTGTGGGGAATGGATGTGATAGGTCCAGTCGAACCCAAAGCCAGCAACGGTCATCGGTTCATCTTCACCATGATCGACTACTTCACCGAATGGGTTGAAGCAGCCTCTTTTCCTAAATTCACAAAAGAGGTCATCATCAGTTTCATCAGAAATAATGTCGTCTGTCGATATAGACAACCGGAGGTGATCGTATCAGACAACGCCAAAAACTTGAATAATCAAATGATGATAGAACTATGTGGCAAGTTCCACATCAAGAATCTCAACTCCGTCATCTATCGGCCCATGATGAACTGTGCTGTCAAAGCGGCCAACAAAAACATCAAGAAGATCATGCAAAAAATGTCCACCAATCACAAAGACTGGCCTGACCTACTACCTCTCACCCTGTTAGCCTACAGGACGTCAATGCACACCTCTACTGAGGCTACCCCCTATTCACTGGTCTATGGCATGAAAGTAGTCCTCCCCATATAAGTAGAGATGGAGTCTTTACGAGTGTTAATAGATGCTCAGATGGATGAAGATCAATGGTTGCAAGACCGATATCATCAACTGTCCCTGATAGACGAAAAGAGGGCCACAACCATTTTCTACGGACGGTTATACCAGCAAAGGATCGCCAGGTCCTACAATAAGAAAGTTCAAATCCGGCAATTCAAAGAAAATGATTTGGTGCTAAAGAAAATCTTGGCCAATCAGGATGAAGCCAAAGGAAAATTTGCCCCAAATTGGGAAGGCCCTTTCATTGTCAAAGAAGTGCTGACAGGGGGAGCCATCAGGCTACAAGAAATGGTCTGGAACGAATTTCCCCAACTATTTAATTCAGACACCGTGAAAAATTACTACATCTGAACCATATGAATACCAGCATCTGGGTCCTATAAATAGAATCAGGTTCGGCTTTTCACTAGAGAAGCATGAACTACGAATGACCTGATCTCCCTCAACCTAGGAGTACGTAGACAACTATCTATGGTGCGGTCAAACCAAGAAAAAATCTAAAAAACTTGCAAATCCCAGCATCAAATTCCAAAGATCATCAAACCAAAGTCAAACCCCAAATAATCTCTTTGCAAACCTCTTCAATTAAACAACCAGAACTACGCATGACCTGATCTCCCTCAACCCGAGAGGACGTAGGCAGCCCTCTACGGCACGGTTTGACCTTTAAAAAGAAACAAAAAAAATGGAAGACCAGTTCCAAGACACCGAAGACAAATAAAAGTGAGATGCTAACAAGCTGTCTGGTTATCAGACCCATTTGAGGAACTCCCTTGACACCTCAACTATCAGTCCATCAAGGAGAAGCTTAAAATGCATCAATAACTACGAGTCATGACAGAAGTGGTAATCACTCAGCGATGAAAATATATATCTAAGCAGGGAAGTATCTCAAAAATAAATTTCTCTGATATATAAACTACTTTATATACATAGTGCCCTGTACATGACAAAAATAGCTGAGCTAGTCTATACAGGAAAAATAAAGCTAGTCTATGGACCGAAGGACAAGCGGGTCAGCAATGCCAGCATGGCATCTCTCTCTGAAGATGGAGGAGCCTCTGTAAGAGTAGTCCACTTAGCCTCCAAACGGCTAAGAACATCCATAGTTATCTGCAAGGTGGCACTGTGGTCATCAATGTAAGCACTCATCTCGGTAACCAAACTATGGGTGTAAGATCAGAGAGTAGTACTATCAGCAATGTGGAAATCACGGGAAGCTATAGCCTCATCCCTCTCTACAAAAGCTGCATCCCAAGAAATCAAAGTCTTCTCAATCTCAACATATGCTGCATCTCTAGCTGAGCGAACCTCGTCTCGCTCCACAATGGCAGTATTCAAAGCAGTGCGAAGCTCCTCCCGCTCAATCAATCGAGTATCCAAAGCGGTCCTGAGACCATCCCTCTCAGCAAAAGCTAAATCCCTGCCAGACAGGGCAGCCAACATCTGCGCTCTAGTTGAATCTCTCTCAAAGGTCATCCTGAATGGAGAATCTAACAAAGATGGATCTGTCCCTGTGGGAATATCCGGGGGATCACTAATCAAAGCTATCGCCAAATCTGCAAATAGCTCATCCTCAGTAAGAGAATCAGGATCCTCCATGGGCTCCTCTCGTCAGAATCTGCAAGCGGAGGTAAATGAAGCTCTGCTACTGCGACGACGATCTCTGTCTCTAACCATGCAGAATATTTCGTAGAATGACCCGGATGTCTACTGGAGAACTCAGCCCTCTCCCTATAAGTCCAACATTCACAGACTCTAACCAAGTCGACCGGTAACATAGATGAAGCTGAAATCCTCTGATCAGCAGAATCCTCAAAATGGTGCATACTCTACCACTGATCAAACTGCTCCATAACTGCCAAAGGATGATAAGTAGTCACACCCCTCAATCCTGCCAAAGGAAAATAATCCATGCTAGATGCCTGAGTAATGAAGCTGAACGGGGTCGTCATCCTTGAGCATAATAAAACTGCGAACGGATGCTCAGTATCCGATAAAAATGCTAACCAGGACTCTGAGTCAATGCAATCAGGCGGACGGATAGAGTAAACTGAGGATATCTCGTGGCTAAAACAATAGGCATGAGGTCTAAATGATCCAATCAATCGTATGTGTGACATCAACCACATATACAGCACGATCGAGCTACCCCAGAAAAACCCCGCTGGATGGGTACTGTAATAGGTGAGCGACCTCAGAGTCTCCGCCAAGATATTAGAGATAATGGTACTCCCCTACCTAAGAGCTCTGACTATGACAACCAATCCCACATCAAGGTGATCTAAATGCAATGGCATGTAAACATACGCCACAATGCACATCAGCAACATGTCTATCGTGGCTGTCTGCCACTCCTCTGTGAAAATGATGAAATCTCCGACGTGACGGTCGTAGCTGTTAAGCTCACCATAGCGCTCTATCAAGAAGTCAATGGAGATCACATGTCCTAAAATGATCTCATCCATGACTATGCTCTGTCAAAGACCGAAAAGCCGAGTAAACGGTCTTCGTATATCACTGATAGCCGTCAGAGCACACGATGACTCTAAATCCAAGCCAGTAAATCTATAGTACTCCTCTAGAGTAGGCGAAAGCTCACATCGCCCAATGCGGAATACCTGTCTCTTCGATACCCAAAAGGGTAGGACGCCATCAATAAAGCCGTCTGGAACCCTGAAATCTACAAGGGCCATCGAATGCCCCAGCATCTGGTCAACTGTCCCCCTAGCTAGAAAGGGCAGACTATCATACCATGATCGCAATAATGCCGCCACCTCTGACAGTGGCAAATTCTATATAAGGCTAACTACAGACGTCATCATCTATAGCACCGTATCACAAGACCGTCCAGAGGTCAAGTCAAATCGTAGCTGTCTGAATGCATACACATGATACATGCATGATGACAATGATATAAACATGATGCAGCAGATAAAGATGACAAAAATATCCATAAAAAGCTATCTATTGCATGTAGCATCCCTATATCCTGGTACAAAGTGAAAGGAAGAATACAAGGAAATGGGGCACCACCACCCAGCTAATATAGTGGTCTATCAAAATGATGTCTCAGACGCTGAATAGCCAAAACAGTGGCTGATCAAAAATATAGCTGCCATAGCTATCACATGAAGTCAAAGACCTCGGTATCAAATAGATCGACCTGCTCTAAATCATCTGTCTGCACAAAGATACTGGGATCAGGTATATCTGGGTGGTATAAGGGAGGATCTACCCCTGTATAACTGCTACTGAATGGACCTGAAGAGGGGCCTGCCCTAGAGCTGGATGGGTTAAATGAAGATACCTCTGATGGATCTCGGTCAAGGTGCCTGATAAAGAAACGAGCCTGGTCCAACTCCCTGGTCAGATGTGCTATCTGGTATGCGTGAGTAGGCTCTCTAATACAAGTTATCCAGTCCGTCATCATCACGGACCCCGGCACCATATCTGCCATAAAATTGGTGGCACGAGTCTGAGCTCTGATAGTGCGAGGACTCCACCAACTGTAAAAAGGCTGGCTGGCTGTATGGGCCCTCTGATAGATCAAAGCCGTCTATACCCTCCAAAGGGATATCTGTCAAAGGCATGGGCAATGGTCAATGATGCCAAGTAGGAGGAGCAATGGGAATGCAAATCTCCCCTATGATGTTTTGAATGGCACGCTCTCCAAGATAGAGCTCCCAGCCTCCCTCCGTCAACATAGGGACTCTGCGGGTCGATAAATCAAACTCCCGACCAGTGGGGAAACCTTCATTAAATCTGACGGTCAAGTGCTCGGATGTGTACGGTGTCCAGGTGATCGAGCCCATCGTCAAAAGCTCCAACTACAGACGAGCATGAGTGAATCCCTCAGCAAGAGGGACCTCCATCAAAATGGAGTGATGCCATCTCCATCCACGTGGATATGTCTCCAGACCTAATGCTGAAATAGGTCGTAGGCAAGGAAGCCTCTTAAATGCCCAAAGCTATCCATGCAAATATCAAAAGTCCTCAGTGGCCAAGATTGCCAAAAATAAGTGCAGAAATCAAAAAGGTACAGAAAGATGTACTCACCAGGAAAAACTGATGGAATCTTAACCAAGCCTTCGTCACACCCTCCAAAAGTAGGCATATGTCCCAGAGAAAATAGGCAAAGGTATAGAAGCCCCAATCAAAATCACTGAGGCGCTCTACATGCTGAGTGGCGCTGATCAAACCAAAGGACACCGTTGACGAGTTGTCCGCCACAAAATAACCCCTGATGATTGACAAAAATAATTGCCTCAGAATGCGATCTCTAACCCTCCGATCTTCAGGCAGAAGTAACTGCAAAGTCCCATCTTGGGCATCTATACTCAAGGGACCAGATCGGACTGCCCGACCCTTGAATGCCGACTAAGGAACTCCTAACAGGGATCTAACTGCGGTGGGCAAAATGTCAGACACGACAGGCACTATCTCACCCTTAAACTCATTGCGGATGATAAATCTCCAGTCTATAGGAGTCATCATCACCTCACAATCAAGCAGATGAAGGGACTGAGTCTGGTAGAACCAGCGCTCAGACAAAGCCCTCATATACCCCTAAGGGCAACGGCCGGGCAGGATCGAGAAGAAGGCCTGAAATCCCCAGCCATCTACGATCTCCCTATCATCCTTGTGCAGAGTCTGATAGAGCAAGTGCACACTAAACCAGTTCCCTCGAGGCTGTGTCAAGCCAGGGACCTGCATCAAAAATCAACCAATGTTAAAAACCTGTGCCTCAAAAATGGCCAGAAGATGGGAAAAGAATCCAGAGGGAAGAAAGACTTCAAGTCACCTTGTTATCCTGAAGATATCTCGAAGGATGGCAAATCAAGTCGCCCAGCAACTCTTGTGTCTGCACAACAATGCCCAAAACCTCCGCACGTGGAACCTGAGCTAGAACAGGAGCAACAAAAGTAGCCTACTTATCATCAATGTTAATGGGCTACTCATCCTGTGTTGGATGTATCCTGCTCTCTACCAATCTGCGAGGCGTCCTAGCTGGACGGGCCTGTGGGACGGCAGAGGCCCTCCTCCTTCTAACGCCTGATGAAACCCTGGTAGAGCTGTCGGGTCTATCGCGATCCATCGCATACACCAGTACTCTGAAATCACCTCAGACAGGGTGTGGTAAGCCTGAAATCTGTGGCTTATTAATTAATCAATCCATCATACATATCTAAGTCTTAAAACATGCATAGGTTCATCAAAAATACCTCGTATAGCCAAAACTGCATGTTTTCAAAATCCTAGAAGCTCAAAACCTGGGTTGGGTCAGTAAGAAACTCCCCACAGAGTCAAAAATGCATGCTTTTCAACACCTAGGTGGCCATTCAGTAGCACACCTACCCAAAAATAGAAACAATTCATATTTACTAAAACAAATCAAAAACCAACCTCACATGGTCTCTAAAATACCATAGGTATTTTTAGTTGAAAATTCAGGCTCGCTAGGCCTCAAAAAGGATGATTAGACTGACCAAAAAGCTTAAAATAGTACTATCTCAGAACCTAAATTTTCTTACATCCAAACGTGCATTACAGTAAAATATGCATACATATGTAGACAGAATATTTTTCACAGGTCAGATAGATATACATTTTTTATACATTAGGTTAAAAAGCACCCTAGTGGTTCACATGCTTTTAACGATTAAAAACTGCGAAAGAAGAATGTGAAACGTTACCTACGTTGCGCTGAACGCGTAGGACTTGACGGATTCAGAATTTAACTGCCAGAACTCAGTAGATCTGAAAAAGAAGATCAAAAATCCTTTCGCTGCTCAAACGGGAAACTTGCAAAATGAAAAATTCGGCAGCACATTAAATAAACTGGGTAGCCGCAGCTCCACCTATGGCTGTCGTACCTCTACATGCGGCAACCCAGGCGGGTCCCACTCCCCCCGGGCTCGATTCGATTCGAGTCAGAACGGAGTTTAAACGGGCTGCCAAGTCAAATCTGAAGAGAAATCGCTACGCGATTGAGCGGTTTGTCTAGAAATCTTGCATTTAAGTAGCGTAATCCATACGGAAAGGGAAATTACCCGAAGACCCTTGATATTCATCCCTGAGCCATGTTCGGGGATCAACAGATCAAACTGCGAAAAAAACTGCACAAGAATTGTGCGAAACTGCCAAAAACTACCATTTTTTGAAGTTCGGGTACTGACCAAAGCAGTTTCAGCCATTGGCTCAGCCCCAGCGAAGTTCGGTTTCTGACCGAAGTTAATTTCAGCCATTGGCTCAGCCCCAACAAAGTTCGGGTTCCTACCGAAGTCAATTTTAGTCATTGGCTCAGCCGCAGTGAAGTTCAGGTTCTGACCGAAGTCAATTTCAGCCGTTGGCTCACTAGCGAAGTTCGGTTTTCGACCAAAGCAGTTTCAGCTGTTGGTTCAGCCCCAACGAAGTTCAGGTTCCGACCGAAGCAGTTTCAGCAGTTGGCTCAGCTCGAGCGAAGTTCGGGTTCTGACCGAAGTTAATTTCAGTAGTTGGCTCGGCCCCAGCGAAGTTCGGGTCCTGACTGAAGCAATTTCAGCCATTGGCTCAGCCCCTGCAAAGTTCTGCTTCACACAGAAGTCAATTTCAGCCGTTGGCTCAGCCCCAGCAAAGTTCGAGTTTCGACCGAAGCAGTTTCAGCTATTGGCTCAGCCCATGCAAAGTTCGAGTTCCGACCGAAGCAGTTTCAGCCGTTGGCTCAGTCTTAGTGAAGTTTGAGTACAGATCAAAATATAATCCAATCATTCGCTCAACCCCAATGAAGCTTCAACTGACGGCTTAACCCCAGCCATGCAACAGAAGGGATCTGGCAATGAAAACAATTATAATAATCCATCACAACTGATGGAATCTGTTATACACATCCTCAAAGGGGAGCATTGAGGTAGTATCAATCAGAATTTGCGAAGCTATCACAAATGACGTCATCCCTAACAGATCAAGACGAAAAAATTCGTGATAACTTAACTCCGCTAATCTCATCATAGTCAAACCCGTTATCATGAATAATGTCATCCCCAGTAGAAAATGACAAAGGTAGTTTGCAGTAACTCCCTAATACCATCAAGGGCTATACAAGACGGCGTCATCCCCAACCAAGTGATAACACACGCAATAAAAAGTAGCCCCATTCTACTTCAAGACGCCCAGCCTTCGAAATAACTCTGGCATTTTCTATTCCCAGTGTCTACTAATCTTTATCCTGTCCATTACACTACGTTACATGGACATGATAAAGAGGGGCATCTGTAGACACTCGAGATTTTCCTTGCCCCAATACTCATCCAGTAGAAGGGAAAAACAGTCAATCAACCCAAATCCGACCCACAATATCGGTGCTCCAGTCAAATCTGATTCTCAATATCGGTAATCAAGCTCCGACAGTCAATCGGACCATCAATCAAGTTTTGACAGTCAATCGGACCATCATTCAAGCTTCGACAGTCAATCGGACCATCAATTAAGCTCCGATAGTCAATCGGATCATCAAGTTCAACTCCGGTCTCAACCCGGGAGATACCAATCAGCCCCGGCAGTAACCCGGGAGGTATTAACAAACCGCGGTCTCAACCCGGGAAGTGCAGGTCATACCCAGTCTCAACCCAGGATGTCAGGACAACTTCAGACATCAGCCTAAAGCATCGTAACAACTCCATAGAAAAACCTAGAATGCCCACATCAGCCTCAGAGACAACCTTGAGGTCAAAAGACTCGACTGGGATCTAAGTCTTGGAATCAGCTCTTAGAAGTCAACCAGCGACCATGCCGACACTACAGGCAGCCCCAAGAGGGGTACAATGGTCATTTTACCAACTTTCAATTGACTTGGTCAAACTCAAGCCAAATCGATGCCGCCAAAGTTAGAATGAACCCCAACGACGATCCCGAGTGGCAACAATGCAAGATAGTTCAACGGACAAACTACGGGGAATCAAAGACCTGGTTATGAACCTATCTTCCTAGACCTGGAAATTTTTTTTTTCCCATGTCATTGCAACACTCTCGGTGAGAGCTTTCTAAAAAGGTATCGCAAGCCTCAAACGGATGCTCTGATCAAAAGTTAGAAAGTTTTCGATCGGACATCGCATTACTCAGAGTGCACGCACTTTGAGACCACCAAGCCGGGCATGCGGGACCCACCTCGAGTGGCTGCAACTCTACCTATGGCAGTCTCATGTAGAGGTGCGGTTCCCCCCTCTATAAATAGTGGGGCAGCCCCCTCTTATTTTCATAAGCAAGAAACGCAGCGAAGTCCTGCCTCACTAATTTTTTGACTTTTACACCTCTTCCAAACCCAAATATTTTCACTCCAACACATTGACATACCCATATACTACCACATATCAAAAAATAATAGGTAGATTTGGACGTTTAAGGCCTACGATTCGATAAAAAGCCCTTAGTGCAGCCCATTGTAAGTGTTTTTACGATCAGCAAGTCAATACTACTACTTTGCACTGTTTTGCACCAGTACATAAAGTTTTATCTTCTAAATATGCCCGAAACTTAGTTTTGTGGCCGTTTTCGTCTAAAATTAATACATTTTTGTACATAAACTCCATTTTCAACATTTTTACAACTCAGATTGACGATCCATCAGCTCCTGTAGCTTCAATGCACTAGCACACACAGTTTTGGCAACTTCGACGGACTGGGTTGTCTTCCCAGTCTGGGTTTGGCGTTTTCCTTTATATATTTAACTGTTTATGTGCTAACATTTCAATTCTGTCGAGATCGAATTTTAAATTTCGAAGTAGTTTACCGCTTTTATATATATTTACGCATATCTAAGCGATTTTCACCATAATTTGTCTTCGTATTAGTATTAGTTGACTACATTCCTGTCATTATATATATATATTTCAATTCAGTCCGGGCACAGGCGTGAAAACCCATTGCCCTTTTTACTGTTTTTACACACTTCGCCATACAGTCACTGGTTGACTACTTTTCTGCAATTTTTATTTCAGTTCGGCCTAGATCATTCTGTGGCCTTTTTACTGCTTTTATATATATTTATGCATATATAAGCAGCCTTCACCATCACTGGTCATCTTTCCAGTCTTGGTTGACTACGTTTTTGTCAATATATATATATATATATATATATATATATATATATATATATCTACATATATATTTCAATTCTAGTACGGGCTTGCGAGTGAAAACCCATCGCCCTTTAACAGCTTTTGTATATATATAATTATATATATTGCTTTATTCAATTTATTCAACTGCTGCGTTTAACATTCATTTGTATATAAATTTGCACTGACATATCTGAGGGGGAACTAAATTTATCCAAATCTCGCCACTTCTAGCTTTTAACGGTTCAAACAAGTCCCGACAGAACCTGGAAGCTATAATGGCTGAGATTTCTTTAAATCTAGTTATTTTTACAGTTTTAGCTTCAAAAGCAGTCTCGTGTCCCTTAGATCACTATCTAGTGGGAACGAGACGCTTTGGTCACGCGCAGCCAAGATTTATTGATGAATCTTTAGTTCCATTGCAACGTGAGGATGTATATATATCTGTTTCTGTACAAATTTGAACTGTGCAGGTTTTGGCTACTCATATGTGAGTCTAGAAATCGTTGGATTCAGGATCAAACTGATCAGAATCTGATTCCCACGATGGATAAACTCCAGTTTATAGATGTACCCTGCCAGTTTTTTTTGCAAAATATACATGCACAGACCTTAAAACGGTTATCCAAATTTAAGGTCTCAACATAGTGAAAATATGGATTGTCGTGTCAGCGTCCCTCCGATGGTTTTCATACCCATGAGGAGACCGACACTTTATATTTTTATGGTCGAGGATGCTTCGCAGCCCGACAAATCACCATTTGCATGCAGCCTTAAGGCTATAAAGATAAAATTAAGAGTAGCGATATGCTTCAATTCCTATGTCAGCGTAAGGGTTTGATAAAACCAGCTTTCAAAACATCACAGTCAATTCAATTCAAAAGCTTTTGCAAATCAAATTAAATGATGTTTTTTGCAAATCAAATTAAAAATTGATTTTCAAATCAAATCAAACCCTTTGTATATAGGCTCAACGAAGCCTGTCAAAGCTTTCAATCAATTAAAAGGCCCAATTTTCAAACAGCATTCACTTATGCATTTTAGTTTTAAGGGAAATATTGAAAAGATTGCGGTACCATGTTTACACGGAAGTCGTTGGGTGCCTAACACCTTCCCCACACTTAACCAAGCCCCCGAACTCAAAACTCCAATTTCAAAGATCAAGTTTCGACAGTGTATGGTAATTGGGCCTATTTTCAAATCAAATTCGGTTGAGTTGGTACAACCATTTTCAAAACTACCAACTGGCGACTCTATTTAAATCAAATTGTCAACATATATACTTGTTGGCCTCTTTCCTAAAAAACCCTTCCAACCCTTTTTTGCAATAAAGAGAATAAAGGTAGAGATAACTTATGAAGATCGATTTGAGGAAAACCGGGTTATAAACCGACCCGCGGTATTTCTTAAATTTTCTAATGTCGACAAATATGTGTGACAATTATTGATTTAATAATGTGAAATACTGTGCAGTGGTTACTGTGACAATTATTGGATCAATAATATAAAATAATATGCAATTATCAATGTAGCAATTATTGAATCAATAATATAAAATACATAATAGTAATTACTGTAACAATTATTGAATGAGTGACTTCTTACGTAATAATCAATAATAAAAATTACTGTGCAATACCATGTGCTACTGTTCAACAATGCGTATTATTGTATTTCTAACCACCGGATATTTCAAGAGTGTAACGATAAAAGTTTTGCCGTTATTTTTAAAAATGATATTTCTGTCGCTTTCTATATCCTACAGTTGTTCCGTTGTGGGGTCCACCAATGACTGCGCCGTCGTACGAATATTCTCCGACAAAAAGAATATTCTCCGACCAAACGAATATTTCCCGACACAACGAATATTTTATGCCAACTTGCTTACTTTGTAAAATTTGCATATATCACCCTTAACTTTAACCGTTTATCAATTTAACTATTTACTGAATAGAATAATAATTATAAGAAAATTGAATACGTTTATTTCATAAAATTCGGGGTCTTACATTCCACCCATAACTTACCCATTTATCAAATCAACACCTTACTATTTCAAAATAATATATAGAGGAAATTAAATCTTTATTCATAAAAAGTAGGGGTCTTACAAGAATTATCTTGAAGAGTTGTAGACCAAAGAGCAAGAAGCGCGTGAAGACCGTTTGTATGAAGCCCGAGTTTAAATTTAATAGTTATGTTTAAATTTAATTATTGCACTCCTTGGTTTGACCTTCTGATTCACTTGGTGGCTTTAGTGAACCAAACTAGAATAAAAGTCCATAATCAATCCGGGTAGAATATAGTATTCTATATGTATGCTTATACTATATATATATATATATATATATATATATATATATATATATATATATATATATTATGCACTATGCTTCGCATGTTAATTAATATAACGCGTATTTTATATATATATATATATATATATATATATATATGTGTGTGTGTGTGTGTGTGTGTGCATGCGCGCTAAACAAGATGAGACAATTAATAACAAATCCCTCAAAGAAATTATATTAAGTTGTAACTTTCAAAAATATTTGAAATATCGAACGTCGCCTTCTAGCATGATAAAACAATAGAGTATTAGATTTTTAATATGAGTTTGTTGTACACACACAAGGCAAGTATTAAATATTTAAGATGTTGTTTTATTATAATAAATGTTTATAAAGGAATTGAACATTACTGCTTTGTTGTGCACAAACAAGGGCTGTAGTTTTCTCTTCACTTATATGGAAATGCTGGGTCCGACTTAACTTAAATCATTTTAGTTCGGATGTGCACACACTTGACCATTATGATCTAAGAGGCAAAATACAAGGAATTACATGATGATGTAATTGGCAAGAATTGTCTACATATTTACTTATATATAGTTTGTTATGTTCACACAACGCTATAAACATTTGAAATAGGATCCTTATTCTCACTAACAAATCTTTAATTAGATTTGTCGAACTATATATTATGAGGGTAATATAGTTTGAAGAAAATAGTGGGAGACCAATTTAAAAGAAAGACCTAATTTATTTTGGTAATTAACTAAATAAATATTTGCTAAAAATGTTGTTTTATTTCACATGCATAATTTAAAAATGTCACACTCACTATCACTGCATAGCATACTTGATGCTAACAAACTAACTGGCCCGAATTACACGGATTGGTTAAGGAATCTGAGAACTGTTCTCACTACAGAAAAGATTTCTTATGTCCTAAATTCGTCTATCCCTGCAAATGTTGCATAAAAAGCCTCTAAGGAAGAGATTGCTACTTTTAAGAAGTGGTAAGATGATGCAACTGTGGCTCAATGCATCATGCTCGCATCCATAAGTAACGAGCTTCAGCGTCAACATGGAACTATGGTGTGACGCCCCCAGAATAGGTCCAGTCAACCCAACCCATTCTGAGTCGCCAAATACATGGTACAGAATACAAATACAAACTTTTATATCACACGGTCGTGCAAAATACGACCACACAACTGTGAGTGTTAATACAAATATGTATAAAATATTAATATTCAAACTAAGTCCTCATTATATTTATTCTCACACTATTTATCAAAAATAGTGAGGACTACTACTGCTCTAACTTGGACCATCACTCTGTCCCCCGACTAGTTCCCGCAACATTCTCATTTCCTGAAGAGGACAATAGATGAAAAGGGTGAGCTCAACTAGCCCAGTAAAGAATATTATGACTAAGATAATGAAAAATAAATTATCGTTAGTCTTCAACAATTCAGATAAAATATTATTGACAACAAGTTTTAGATCAATATTCGCAGTGGAAATAATCATTCACTAGAAGAGTTAAGTAGAGAATGAAGTGTACTATCTTCTATGATTTAAAAGCCCATCATCAATATTTTATCCCTGTAACATCAATCAATATATATCTCAAATCAAATATTCATCTTTGCACTACAGGCCAAAGATATTCACTTGTATCATCAGTGGTCATGTTCATCTCAACACCTGTCATCTTTGCACTATGACCAAAGATATTCATCAGGTAATCATTCATCTTTTCTCTACAGGCTAAAGATATTCAATTATATCACCACTTAGAACTGAGGATGATGAAAAATAATATAAATAACGAATCCAGTGATATTAAAGACAAAGATTAAGGATTCGTATTTTAGTTTATCCAAGTTCAAAAATACTCCATAATAATACTTTGTGGAGCAAATTTCAAGAATAGAGTTGAAAACATAGATACAATCAAATATAGAAACCTTAACAAGCAACTTGGACATATAAAAAAAAATTTAATTTTTCGGTGAATAGTGTCGTATACGTGAATAGTGCCGTATACGTGAATAGTAATCTCGACGAAAAAAGTATGAATTTCATAATAAAATCTGTGACAATATTTTGGTATAATGATATTGAAAAGAATAACATCATTTATGAAAGAAATAACATCCCTTACCTCAAACGAATAGTACCTCTGGGTGGAATATCGGATATAATACCAAAGGAAACTTGCACTAAATAGTAATACTCAAAGTATGTAAATACTCAAAAAAATACGCTTGATATTATAAAGAGAGAAAACTTCTGATTCAGGTGTGATTTTCAATTCTAACCTACGCACCCTATTTATAGAAAAAGCTTAGGATGCCAAAGTAGACTAAATTAATAAAATAATATTATTATTTTTTTCCAGCCGCCTCATTTTTTTCTTTGGCTGCTTTCAATAATCAGAATTTTTTTTTTAAAAAAAAAAACAAAAGTGGGGCCCACCCATATTTTTAATAAAAATATTTATTTTTTGAAATTTCAATAATTCATAATAAATAGCCCTTTTGTCAGAAAAATACAAATTCTATGTCCTTTTCATAGGAAATTTAATTCTCTACAACTTTGTAGAAGGAAGTTTTTCCAAATTCCAAACATAAATTATCCGAAATCCATAAACGGATGATTTTCCACACCAAAATATTGATAAAAACACATCAGCACTAATTCCTTCTTTTATATCCACAAAATAAATATTTTCTTATCATATAAATTAATAATTAATTATTCACAAATAATATTACAGAACTACAATATTGACAACTAGGTCGTTCCCAGGAAAGAGGGGGTCTTTCGATAAGGACTTCTCCTTACTGGCGCGCAATTAAATAAGCCCTCCTAGACAGAACTTCCTTAGACATTGTCAATAATGCTATCTAATAATATTATTCAAATAATATGAATTATTGAGTTGATAATATGAAATACTGTGCAGTGACAATTATTGAATCAATAATACAAAATATCAACTCTAGCAATTATTGAATCAATCATAGCAACGTAGCAATTATTGATATAAAACATCAACGTAGCAATTATTGAATCAATAAAATATCATGCAATTATTGAATCAATAATATAAAATATTGAACAGTAATTACTGTAACAATAATTGAGTAAGTGCCTTCTCACGTAAGAATCAATAATTCGAAATACTGTGCAATACCGTGTGCTTCTGTGCAACACCGCGTATTACTGTATTTTAACCACCGGGTATTTCAACAGTACTAACGGTAACAACTACGCTGTTATTTTATAAAAAGGTTATTTCTGTCGCTTTCTATATCTGATAGTTATTTCGTTGTGGGGCCCACAAATAGCTGCGCCGTCGTACGAATATTCCCCGACAACAAGAATATTCCACGACCAAACGAATATTTCCCGACAATAAGAATATTTTATAACCACTTGCTCATTTTGAAAGATTTGCATATTTCACCCATAACTATCACATTTATCAAAACAACACCTTACTATTTCGAAATAATATATAAAGAAAATTAAATCTTTATTCATAAAAGTTGGGGTCTTACAACCTCCCCTCCTTATGAAATTTCATCCTCGAAATTGACGTACGTACCTGGTATGTCGAAAAGGTGAGGATACCTCGCTTTCATTTTCGATTCCAACTCCCAGGTCATTTCCTCAATAGCATGGTTTCTCCACAAAACTTTAACTTGAAGTATAATTTTCGAGCGTAGGACATGCTCCTTCCTATCCAAGATCTTGACAGGTACCTCCTCGTACGTTAAATCTTCGGCTATCTCGTCCGGTTCTAACTCAATAATGTGGTTTGAATCTTTCACATATTTACGCAACATGGATATGTGAAAAACATTATGAACACGAGACATGCTTGGAGGTAAAGCGAGTCTATAGGCCACATTTCCTACTCGGTCAAGGATTTCAAATGGACCAATGAATCGTGGATTGAGCTTTCCTCTCTTGCCAAACCTCGTAACTACCTTCCACGGAGCAACACGTAATAACACATGGTCCCCGACTTTGAATTCCACGTCCTTTCGATGAAGATCTGCATAACTCTTTTGTCGATCTTGTGTCATTTGTATCTATTGTCGGATCATTTGAATCTTTTCTGAAGTCATACGTACCAACTCCGGTCCCAATAATGTTGCTTCACCCACCTCATTCCAGCATACTGGAGAACGACACTTTCGTCCATACAACGCTTCGAATAGAGCTACGCCTATACTTTCCTGATAACTGTTGTTGTAGGAGAATTCCATCAATGGTAAGTACTTATCCCAACTCCCTTTGAAGTCTAGAACACAGAGTCTCAATAGATCTTCAAGAGTTTGAATAGTCCTTTCCGATTGTCCGTCCGTTTGAGGATGATAAGCCGAACTGAATAGTAAATCCGTGCCCATAGCTTTTTGCAAACTGATCCAAAATCGTGAAGTAAATCTGGGGTCACGATCCGAAACTATGGATACTGGCATGGCATGCAATCTCACAATCTCATTCACGAACATATGAGCAAGACGTTCAAGGGAATAAGTCTCTCGTATCGGCAAGAAATGAACGGACTTGGTTAATCTATCAACAATAACCCAAATCGCATCTATGCCTTGAGAAACCTTGGGAAGACTCGTAACGAAATCCATCGTAATGTGTTCCCACTTCCATTTCAGAATCTCCAATGGTTGCAATGGACCCTTCGGCACTTGATGCTCTGCCTTTACACGTTGACAAGTCAAACATCTCGAAATAAACTCTGCGATCTCTCTTTTCATATTGCTCCACCAAAATGTATGTCGAAGATCACGATACATTTTAGTACTCCCAGGATGGATTGCAAACGGTGTGTTGTATGCCTCCATCATGATTCTATGTTTCAAGTTAGAATCATTAGGAACACAAAGTCTGGAGTTGACTCGAAGTATTCCCTCTTCTTCGATTCTTGCTTCTAGAATGGCACATTCTTGTACCTTCTTCTTCATCTTCATCAGCTCCGGATCCGTAGCTTGAGCATCTTTAACTTTATCAATCAAAGCTGGTTCTACGCGTATACTTGACATCATCGTACTCGTTCCCACATATGATCTTTTACTCAACGCGTCAGCTACCACGTTCGTTTTTCCAGGATGGTTTTGGATGGTATGATCGTAATCTTTCAACAGCTCAAGCCAACGTCGTTGCCGCATCTTGAGTTCCTTTTGAGTGAAGAAATATTTGAGGCTCTTATGATCCGTATAGATCTCTACTCTCTCCCCGTACAGGAAGTGTCTCCAGATCTTCAACGCAAAAACGACTGCTGCCAACTCTAGATCATGAGTAGGATAATTCCTCTTATATTCTTTGAGTTGTCGCGAGGCATAGGCTATGACTTTCCCATGTTGCATGAGAACACATCCTAACCCTTTGCCCGAAGCATCGATGTAGATAACAAATCCATCCGAACCAGATGGTATTGTTAGAACAGGTGCCGAAATGAGCCTCCTCTTGAGCTCTTGGAAGCTCTTCTCGCATCCCTCGCTTCAAACGAATAAAACAGGAGCACCCCAAGGAGACGTACTAGGACGAATAAAACCGATGTCTAACAATTCCTGTAATTGGACCTTTAACTCCTGAAGTTCAATAGGAGCCATTCGATATGGGATTTTAGAAATGGGTTTTGTACCGGGCTCAAGGTCAATAAAGAATTCAACTTCACGGTCTGGGGGTAGACCGGGAAGTTCTTTGGGAAATACATCAGGAAACTCCTTAACAATGGAAATATCATTCAAATCTGACGTATTCTGGTTTAGATCAGTGACATGAGCTAAGAAAGCTTGACATCCGTTTTTCAATAAACGAATAGCCTTGTGATTTGAAATGATATCGACTGATTTTAGTGGTTTGGTGGTTTGGATTCGCACAACAGGTTGATTAGGAATATGAAAACTAACAACCTTACGAAAATAATCAATTTTGGCATGGTAAGTGGTTAACTAGTCAATTCTTAAAATCACGTCAAATGCAAGTATTTTCAAAGATATAAGATCAACAGGTAAGGTAAGGGTACCAATCAGAATCAAGCAAGATTTGTAAACTGTAGATGTAACAAAGGTTTCTCCCAAAGGAGTTTCAACAGATAAGTCAAAGTCTAACTTATCAGAAGTCAAGTTCAAACGTTGAGCACAAGCAGGCGAAATAAATGAATGGGTAGCACCGGTATCTAACAAGGTGTAAACTTCACAAGAGTTTATGATCAGCTTACCCGTAATCACCTCGTGTGGGTTCCTCACGTTTTGGGCTGTCACAACAAACGCTCTTCCAGGAATCACCGACTTTAACTTGTCCGAAATCGCCTTTGGAATCACCACCCCCGCTAGATTTGGTTTCGCTATAGGACAATCTCGAGCTATATGTCCTTCTTTTCCACAGTTATAACATGATTTGTATTGTTGTGGACAGTTTGGGCTGATGTGTCCCTCTTTCCCACATTTGTAGCATACGACCAGTGGTCGTTCTCCTCCTCTAGAAACAGTTGATGCTGGTGTTGATGTTGACGTCTTCACGTTCTCATTGTTGTACCTTCTGTTCTTGAAATCTCCCCCCGATTCGCTTTTCCTACTATCATGGCCACGATTACCACCGGAGTGGTTTCCGCTTCTATCATACTTTCCTCCTCGCTGGTTGTCATTGCTCCGATGACTGCTGCCACCGGTACGACCTTGGTTGTTGTCCCTTAGTTGAATATAATCACTATCTCGTTCTAATAATTGGGCCCTGTTCACTACATCCGAATATAGAGAAAATTTGTGAGAAATGAGGTATTGACGTATTTCGGGTTGCAAACCTCTCAGAAACATCCGCGTCATACGTTCCTCATTCTCCACCAAATGAGGTGCAAACCTGGACAGCTCCACGAACTTAGCCTCGTACTGGGACACAGTCATGTTGTTTTGTTCTAGTCTGATAAACTCTACCTCCTTCATATGACGAATACTTTTAGGAAAGTACTTGCCATTGAACAGTTTCTGGAATGCTTCCCAAGACATCTTGAGTGCGACAGGCTGGGTACGCTTCACAGACTCCCACCAGTAATCTGATTCTCCTCGAAACATAAAGGTGGCAAATGGAACCTTCTGTTCCTCCGTGCATCCCAAGACATCAAATATCTTGGTAATTTATTTAATCCACGTCTTCCCCTTGATCGGATCCGATTTTCCCAAAAACTCTGGTGGTCCCAATTCTTTGAACTGCTTAGCAGTGACAAGCCGCGTGTTGTTATTATCTCCACCTATATTTTGCACACGAGTTTCCCTCGTCTGGTTTTGCATGAACTGCAAAAAACTTCTAAACATCTCATCGTTTATCGTCTGACCAGCGTTGTTTTCAGGATGAACATTGCCTTCTTGTTGCACGTTCTCCTGATTGGTGATTAAAGGTGTTTCCACGGTCTCATTCACTTCATTGTTAACATTCTCAGATGCCATTCTCAAATATTGCCATACAACAAAGGTTAATTAAACAAATTAACATATCACATATTAACCCTATGCTTCGACTGACCAATTAAATACCACATAAGCTTAGGTAGGACATACTAGTGAAGGATTTACTCGTGTCTCCCCTCCTAGTTCTATTCCCCGATCTCCCCCAGAGATCATATCCCTAAGCTCTGATACCAACTGTGACTCGTATCCCCACATTGGATAGCACCAAACAATGGCACCTATCAGTTTGCCACCGCAGAACAGCGTCCCCTACGGAGAGTCTGGCTTCGGTGCATCCCCATACATAGGAAGTCACCAGATAGAGGCTCGGGGCTCTTTACTTATGGCTCTGATACCAACTGTGACGCCCCCAGAATAGGTCCAGTCAACCCAACTCATTCTGAGTCGCCAAATACATGGTACAGAATCCAAATACAAACTTTTATATCACACGGTTGCAAAATACGACCACACAACTGTGAGTGTTAATACAAATATATAGAAAATATTAATCTTCAAACTAAGTCCTCATTATATTTATTCTCACACTATTTATCAAAAATAGTGAGGACTACTATTGCTCTAACTCGGACCATCACTCTGTCCCCCGACTAGTTCCCGCAACATTCTCATTTCCTGAAGAGGACAATAGATGAAAAGGGTGAGCTCAACTAGCCCAGTAAAGAATATTATGACTAAGATAATGAAAAATAAATTATCGTTAGTCTTCAACAATTCAGATAAAATATTATTGACAACAAGTTTTAGATCAATATTCGCAGCGGAAATAATCATTCACTAGAAGAGTTAAGTAGAGAATGAAGTGTACTATCTTCTAAGATTTAAAAGCCCATTATCAATATTTTATCCCTGTAACATCAATTAATATATATCTCAAATCAAATATTCATCTTTGCACTACAGGCCAAAGATATTCACTTGCATCATCAGTGGTCATGTTCATCTCAACACCTGTCATCTTTGTACTACGACCAAAGATATTCATTAGGTAATCATTCATCTTTGCTCTACAGGCCAAAGATATTCAATTATATCACCACTTAGGACTGAGGATGATAAAAAATAATATAAATAATGAATCCAGTGAGATAAAAGACAAAGATTAAGGATTCGTATTTTAGTTTATCCAAGTTCAAAAATACTCCAAAATAATACTTTGTGGAGCAAAATTCAAGAATAGAGCTCAAAACTTGGATACAATCAAATATAGAAACCTTAACAAGCAACTTGGACATATAGAAGAAAATTTAATTTTTCCGTGAATAGTGCCGTATACGTGAATCCGACGGAAAAAGTACGAATTTCATAATAAAATCTGTGACAATATTTTGGTATAATGATATTGAAAAGAATAACATCATTTATGAAAGAAATAACATCCCTTACCTCAAAAGAATAGTGATAGTAGTGTGCATACAAGCCAATCATGTATGATGATAAAGCACGTATTTTGTAAACAATCTTATTTATTTATTAATAAAATATTCATTTATTAAAGGTATTTAATTATCTACATGGTGCTATTTTTATAATATGTAAATAACCCATAGTTTTAAGCAATGCTTTTAGAATCATGATGATGATCATGCTAATGAGATCTAAATTCTTAGAAAGTTCTAAAACTAAAATAGTTCCCAATCGTGGGATTACTAAAAAGGGAATTAGTAAATCCGGATAGATTGGTACATATGTTGCTTGCTCATTGGATGAGGATGATTGATCTCATGATCATTTGTGTGGAGACACTAAAGCAAGTATGTAGGTGCTTATTGGATAATAAGTTCACTGAACGTGACTCGCTATGGAATACCTAATGGAGTTTTACTCGCCTGTCAATAGGAATTCCTAATGTGATAGTAGTACAAGTGATCCTTGGACTTGAGATCATCATAGTATCTTGTATGTAATGAATTATACTTTGGCTTATTCCTTAAAGTCCTTTAGGGTATATAAAAGGGTATGCTTGGGTATAATGAGTTACATATGGAGATAATGAATGATCAATAAAGAATCTACCACCTCTAGTAAAAGAGGAGATATGTCCTATGTGATTCGTTAAATGACAACCCATGAATCCTTGGCCAAGGTAAAATGAAATTAGAAAGGAGTTTCTAATTTGCATTATTTGGAGTTGTGCATTTTCTAATCGAAATACATATAATTAAATAAAATAAGACTTAACAGTAAATTCATGTCTTATATTTAATTGGGACAGTGTATGGTGGAAGGATTGAATTGTATGGTAACTATTTACTCACAGGTTCTTTTATGATTAATGTTGAAATCTATATTATCTGGAAAGTCGTTGATCGCTAGGGAGGCTTATCCCTATTGTAGAATAAATATTATTTATTTAAATAGATTATTAGTTTTATTTATTAATTTAAATAAGATTAGAATTGTTCTAATTGATTTATTCACAACCGGTTTAATATAGAGAACCTAAAGGGTCACACCATAAAAGGAAAAATAATTATTTAAGAAGGTAATGGCATAATCGTAATAATGCATTAAGTGTAATTAATTTAATTTATAGTGATAGAATAAATTAAATAGCTTAATGTTTATTATTTAATATTTTGGAAATATTAAATATAAATTAATAAGAGGAGTCTTATTAATATTATTATAATTATTATTATTTTAATTTCTAAAGGAGTTTAGTAATTAATTTAATATTAGTACTCTCATTTATTCCTAATAAGATTAGGAGACAAATTAATTAAATGAATTTAATTAATTATTTTCTATGTGGTGGGAAGCCTAAATTAATTAAAGGAGTTTAATTAATTAAAAGAAATCCCATGTCTAATAGGATTAGAAGGGTTGACCAATTTCTATATAAGAGGAGTTTTATAATAGATATCAGTTGAGGCAATTCCAATTGTTGGAGAGTATTCTTTTTCTATAGAGGATAGAAAACTAAGCCAACCACCCTCCTTCTTGATAATTCATCTTCCTTGGTGGATCACCTCTAGAGGCCAAACACTTGGGTGGCTAACGCTGATCAAAGGAAGGAATCTAACCCGAAAATTCAAGGAGATCACGAAGAACAAGGAGTTGAACTCGTACCTGTGGAAGCTTCGTTTTACAAGGGTATGATTCCATAACTTCTTATTTATCGTTTTAAATTAATAATTTGCATAAAGGATGATCCGAGTAATGGTTTTGTAGAAATTTTTTTAAACTCTGATATACCATGCTTCTGCTAATTTTTGCAATTTGATTGCATCACGATTTCGTACAAACCCAACAAATAGTACCTCTGGGTGGAATATCGGATATAATACCGAAGAAAACTTGCACTGAATAGTAATACTCAAAGTATCTAAATAGTCAAAAAATACGCTCGATATTATAGAGAGAGAAAACTTCTGATTCTGGTGTGATTTCCAATTCTAACCTAAGCACCCTATTTATAGGAAAAGCTTAGGTTGCCAAAGTAGACTAAATTAATAAAATAATATTATTATTTTTTTCAGCCGCCTCATTTTTTTCTCTGGCTGCTTTCAATAATCAGAATTTTTTTTTCAACAAAAAAATAAAAGTGGGGCCCACCCATATTTTTAATAAAATATTTATTTTCTGAAACTTCAATTATTCGTAATAAATAGCCCTTTTGTCAGAAAAATACAAATTCTATGTCCTTTCCATAGGAAATTTAATTCTCTACAACTTTGTAGAAGGAAGTTTTTTCAAATTCCAAACATAAATTATTACCGAAATCCATAAACGGATGATTTTTCACACCAAAATACTGATAAAAACACATCAGCACTAATTCCTTCTTTTATATCCACAAAATAAATATTTTCTTATCATATAAATCAATAATTAATTATTCACAAATAATATTACAGAACTACAATATTGACAACCAGGTCATTCCCAGGAAAGAGGGGGCCTTCCGATAAGGACTTCTCCTTACTGGCACGCAATTAAATAACACCTCCTAGACAGAACTTCCTTAGACATTGTCAATAATGCTATCTAATAATATTATTCAAATAATATGAATTATTGAGTTGATAATATGAAATACTGTGCAGTGACAATTACTGAATCAATAATACAAAATATCAACTGTAGCAATTATTGAATCAATCATAGCAACGTAGCAATTATTGATATAAAACATCAACATAGCAATTATTGAATCAATAAAATATCATGCAATTATTGAATCAATAATATAAAATATTGAACAGTAATTACTGTAACAATAATTGAGTAAGTGCCTTCTCACGTAAGAATCAATAATTCGAAATACTGTGCAATACCGTGTGCTACTGTGCAACACCGCGTATTACTGTATTTTAACCACCGGGTATTTCAACAGTACTAACGGTAACAACTACGCCGTTATTTTATAAAAATATTATTTCTGTCGCTTTCTTTATCCGACAGTTATTCCATTGTGGGGCCCACAAATAGCAGCGCCGTCGTACGAATATTCTCCAATAACAAGAATATTCCACGACCAAACGAATATTTCCCGACAACAAGAATATTTTATAACCACTTGCTCATTTTGAAATATTTGAACATTTCACCCATAACTATCACATTTATCAAAACAACACCTTACTATTTCGAAATAATATATAAAAAAAATTAAATCTTTATTCGTAAAAGTTGCGGTCTTACATATGGATGCTCCTTTTATATTGTTGCACCTACAAGAGTTGTATGGTGAGCAAATTAGGACTGTTAGATATAAGATATCTAAGGAGCTCTTCCGATCTCGGATGACTGAGGGAACTATTGTTGATACTCATGTCCTCAAGATAATCAATTTGATTAAACGTCTTGGACAGCTTGGGCCGATCATGGATGGGGAGTTGAGTCAAGATTTGATCTTGCAGTCACTCCCAGATAACTTTTCACAATTTGTTATTAATTTCCACATGAATAAGTTGGATGTCAGCTTGCCTGAATTACTTAACATGTTGAAAACTGTTGAAGGACACTTCCCATCCAAGAAGAACCAAGTCTTATTGGTGAATGATTTTTCCAAGAAAAGGAAGAGGCCCAAGGTATCTTCTAAAAAGAAGAAAACCAAGAATGCTAAGGGCAGGGCGAAAGTGAAGGATCAAAAGAAATATAATCCAGGTAGCAAAAGAATGTGCTTACATTGCAATGAGCCGGGTCACTGGAAGAGGAACTACAAAAAGTTTTTGGCAGAGAAGCTTGGAGAAGCTTCAACTTCCAATCAAGGTTTGTTCATGATTGAAATTAACTTTTCTGAAAGTCAAACTCCTACTTGGGTATTGGATATCGGGTGTGGTTCTCACATATGTAATACTATGCAAGGACTGCTCAGAAGTAGAAAGCTGAACAAGGATGAAGTCGTCCTATGAGTGGAAAATGGAGCAAAGGTTGTTGCATTAGTTGTAGGGACTTATTGTTTAGCACTGCCTGCGAGCAAGTCCATTTATTTAAATAATTGTTATTTTATTCCAACACTCATTAGAAACATTATCTCAATTTTTATATTGAATATGGATGGTTTTGACATTATAATAAAGAACAACAGCTGTTCTATTTATAATAAGAATGTTTTATATTGTGTTGGAAAATTATTGAATGGCCTTTACATGCTTGACTTGCATGAAAATATATTTCAAATTGAACAAACTAAGAAACGAAAAAGAGATGATGTTAATTATACCTTCATGTGGCACTGTAGACTTGGTCATATTAATGAAATAAGATTATCCAAGTTACATAAAGATGGCCTCCTAGAGCTATCTGATTATGAATCATATCCAACTTGTGAATCTTGTCTCAGGGGTAAAATGACAAAATCTCCTTTTAGTGAAAAAGGAGAAAGAGTCAAAGAATTGTTGGCGTTGGTAAACACAGAAGTTTATGGACCTATGATAATGAATGCATGAGGAGGGTATTCTTGTTTTATTACTTTCACTGATGATCATTCAAGATTTGGATATGTGTATTTAATGAAATATAAATCTGAATCGTTTGAAAGGTTTAAAGAATTCAGAAGTGAAGTGGAGAAACAAACAGGCAAAAATATTAAGATTCTTCGATCAGATCGAGGTGGTGAATACTTAAGCAGTGGGTTTCTCGATTGTCTCAATAAAAATGGTATAATCTCACAATGGACTCCACCAGGAACACCACAATTAAATGGTGTATCTGAAAGGAGAAATCGAACATTGTTGGACATGGTTCATTTTATTATGAGTTTTATCGATCTTCTAGTATCATTCTGGGGTTATGCCCTAGAAGCAGTTGCATATATACTAAATAAGGTCCTCTCGAAATCAGTCCCCAAGACTCCAAATGAGATGTGGACATGGATGAAACTTGGTCTTAAGCATGTTAAGATTTGGGGATGTCCAACTTATGTGAAAAGGTTTCAAAATGATATGCTTGGGACAAGATCTAATAAGTGCACATTTGTGGGATATCCTAAAAAATGTTTGGGATACTATTTCTACAATCCCACTAAGCAAAAAGTGTTTTTTGCGAAACGCGCTGCCTCCTTGGAAAAGGAGTTTATCCTTGAAGGGGCTAGTGGGAGAAAAATAGATCTTGAAGAACTTAAAGAACCACAAACCACTACAGATCAATTGGATGAACCTGTCCAAGTAAAGACACCTTCTGTACAACACCCTATTCATAAATCTGAAAGAGTACCGAAGATACATGAAAGGTATGGATTCGTCATAGAGGATAACGGTACGTATCATAAATGATAATGATTCATTGAATTACGAATAGGCTATGAGTAGTAAAGACTTAGAGAAATGGCAAGAAGCCATAAAATTTGAGAGGGACTCCGTGTATGAGAACAAAGTATGGACTTTGGTTTCATTACCTGAAGGCATTAAGCCTATTGTGTGCAAATGGGTCTTTAAAAGAAATGTCGACGTCGAGAAAAAATCTTCGGCAAATCCCCCTTTCCCTAATGTGTTTCTACCCTTGTTTGTTTTCATTTGTTTGAAGGGTGAATTTTTAGGAAAAGGCCGACATACAATGTCGACGATTTGAAAGTTTGATTTTACAGAGTCGCCAATTAGTATATTTGAAATAGTTGTACCAACTCAATCGAGTTTTGTTTGAAAAGTTTTGCAAGTACCCCAATTACTAGACTCTATTTGACTTGACCTTGGAAATCGAGATTTATAGAGTTCGGGATTTGATAAAGCGGGGGGAAGGTGTTAGGCACCCCCCAACTTTCGTAAAACACGGTTACCTCGTCTTTTCAATTTCCCTATTTATTTACTGTGTGTGTGTGTGTGTGTTTGCAGTAATTAGGCCTACGTGCTTTATTTGGAAGTAGTGTTGTGCTTCATTGGACCTATATACGAAGGGTTTGATTTAATGAAAAGTCCATTTAAAACAAGATATGAAAATGATGTTATGGAATATAGTTTTCAAACCCTTTCGCTCGCATAGGAATTGAAGCCTTTTGATACTTCCATTTTTATTTTGCCTTCAGCTGATTTTGATTTTATTGTCAGGATGTGAGGCATCCTCGACCAAATAATATATATATATATATATATATATATATATAAGTGCCAGGATCCTTATGGGCATAAAAGACATTGATGTGACCCGAGCACGATTTACATTTACAAGAGGACATGCAGACTGTATTTATAGTGTGAACTTGTTCATCGTGGGAATGGATATAGATCCATATGTTTAATCGAAGATTTCGTGATTCCTAGGCTCACAGAATATTATTAAGAAGCCTGCACAGCAGAGATATTGACATGAAAGGCAAATTGAAATCTAGGCGTCACAAGACAAAGGATTCATCAGTTAAATCCTTGCATGCGCATAGCCGAAGCTTCCCGCTCCCTCTAGATACGGATCTAGGGTCGCGTAATCGCTTTAATATTTACAAAACTAGAAAGAAAGCTAGATTTAAATAAAACTTAGCCATTCTAGCTCAACGGTTCCAGTTTGACAGCTTTTGAACCGGTTGAAAGTTAGAGATGACTAGATTTAGATAAATTTAGTCCACAAACTTTACATTAGAACAAATTTATATCAAATGAACAGTTAAAACAGATATTTAATCACATTGAGTAAATAATATATATAATTGTATATATATTAAAGCTGTAAAGAGCCACAGATTTTCAATCCAAGCTTGACTGATAAATGTAACTATATATATATATATAGGTTTATATATATATTGAAACTAAAAAGGCCACAGATTACCAATCCAGGCCAAACGAGTTAGTATATATATAAATATATAATTATATATATATATATATATATATATATATATATATATGAAAGTGGTAAAAAGTCACAGATTTACAATTCAGACATTACTGAATTAAATGTTAATATATATAGTTAGTTATTTATATAATAAAGTTGAAAAGGCCACGAATTAGCAATCCAGTCCAAACAAGTTAGTATATATATATATATATATATATATATATATATATATATATATATATATATATATACTTTTATATATTAAAGAAGTAAAAAGCCACGGATTAGCAATCCAGGCTGCAAAAGCAATTAAAAACGTATATAAATATACTTATATATACACAAAAGTAAGCTAGAAAGGCCACGGATTTGAAATCCAGGCGAAAACAGAAACTATAAATATATATTTATATATATGCTCATATATATATGATAAAGCAGTAAAAAGCTTCAGATTGTAAAAAATCTTACAGTGTGTAGCGCTAAATGCTTTAAACCACTCGAAGGGCTTGAAAACTCTGTTTCTACCGGTTAAAATTTGATATGTTGCTATATATACGTATACAAACTTATTGAAATAATAAAATTGAGGTTTGGAGCACTATAGGTAGGGCTAAGAGTCGAAATGAGCGGAGTTTCTTTTCTTTTTTTCTTTTTTCTTCTTTATTTTCTCTTGGTGGGGGGTCTTATTTATAGACCAGATGGTCGCGGGTCTACTCATGGCAGCCGCTGGTCTACCTGTGGCTCCCCGAGTGGGCCCCGATCCCATGGGTTCTATTATCTCAAAGTACGTGCCCTCCGACCAACGCACTATCTGCTTTGAAGCTTCATAACTTTCAATCCGGGAGCCCGATTGAGGCGTGCTATACATTTTCGGAAAGCCCTTTCCGAGAGATACGCAATGACATGGGATTTGTCCTTTTCTAAATTCGAGAAGATGGGTCCATGACCAGATCTTTGAGTCTTCGCAGTCCGTCCGTTGAGATGTCTTGTGCTATTTTCACTCGGGATTGACGTTATGGTTCTGCATGACCTTCATGGCATTGATTTGGCTTGATTTGATACCAAGTCAATAAAATGACCATTTTGCCCTTCCAGGGGTTGTCTCAGGATTGACAGGGTTTTCAACTATTTCTCGGGGTTGTCTCCGAGGTTTGATCCCAACCGACTCTGTTTTTCCTCAATATTATCTCTGGGGATTATTTGAGACTTCGGGGTTATCTCCGAAGGTTGATTTGATCTCTCAGTGTTGTCGACGGGGCTTGATTTGATATCCCGATCTCCCGGGGTTGTCGCTGGGATTTGACTTGATCTCTAAGAGTTATCGTCGGGGTTGGCTTTAATCTCCCGGTCTTGTTGCCAAGGTCGAATGTGATATCCCGGTGTTGTCGCCGAGGCCAAATTTAATGATTTGGACTTCCAGGGTTGTCTTTAGCAGGTAAAAGATGATTTTGCTCTCCTACAGGGCTAGTAACAGGAATGCAAAATTTCAAGTGTCTACAGATGCCCCGCTTTATCATGTTTATGCAATGCAATGAAATGAACATGATAAAGACTGCTAGACACTGGAAATATGACACATGCAAATGTAATGCAATGCATGATATGCTATGTCACTCATGCTATATACTTTTATGGTGTTAGTTTCCACGGTGTTCCAACACTGACTACTCCCGCCATTTCTGCTGGGGATGGAGTTATCCATGATGGTTTTCACTGAACTCTCTTGACGCCTACTCAAACGGTAGTTTGCAAAGCGTTCCTCACTGAACTTTTTCGATGCCTACTCGAACGGTAGTTTGCAGAGCTTTCATCATCGACTTTCTTGATGCTACATTGGGTTGAAGCCAATGGTTTACCATGTCCATCGGTGCTACCAAGACTGATTCTATGACATATTGTAGAGATGTTTTCAAGATCTTTGTAGGGAAGATTCTTCCTTGGCTGATGCCATTGAACATTTTAAAAATTGATGTTGGGGTTGTCACCAACATTCTCTGTCGTGAGATACAATTTCTGACTTTTCCTCCTCTGGGGATGTTCCTCTTATGCCGAGTGACCTCACTAGGAATTCCTGATGCCTATCCTGATGATAGCTGACACCAGTTTACATCATAGGATCCTTCCCGATGCCACATTGGGGTTGTCGCCAACGGTTTGGAGTGTTGTTCGGTTGATGCTGACGTTTCTGTCGGGGATAAAATTCTCACTATCTACTCGAACAATAGTTAATAATGATTTGACCATCATCGAACATCCTCGATGCCTACCCGAACGGTAGTTTACAACGGTTGATTGAACTGATTTGATGCCTACTCGAATGGTAGTTTGCAGCGTTTGACCATCACCGTACTTCCTTGGTGCCTACTCAAACGGTAGTTTACAACGATCTGTTGAACTGATTTGATTCCTACTCAAATGGTAGTTTGCAGAGTTTGACCATCACCGAACCTCCTCGATTCCTACTCGAATGGTAGTTTTCAATGGTCGGTTGAACTGATTTAATTCCTACTCGAACGGTAGTATGCAGAAGTTGACCATCATCGAACCTCCTTGGTGCCTACTTGAACGATAGTTTGCAACGGTCAATTTAACTGACTTGAAGCCTTAGTTGGGGATTTGTATAACAAATTTAAACATCAGTTCTCTCTGGGGGAAAACTTCTCCACGATTTTCATCATCAGATCTTTCCTGATGCTACGCTGGAGTTGTCGCCAACATTTTGCAATGTCAGACCTATCTGTTCTTGATGTTGCAGTTCTCAACGGCTTCCATCATCGGCTCTCTCCCGATGCTACGCTGGAGTTGTCGTCAATGGTTTATAATATCAGATACTCTAATTTTCATTAAAGCAGTTATCAATGGCTTTCATCACCGGCTCTTTCCCGATGCTACGCTGGAGTTATCACCAACAGTTTACAATATCAGATACTCTAATCTTCGTTGAAGCAGTTATCAACGACTTTCATCACCGATTCTCTCCCAATGCTACGCTGGAGTTATCGCCACCGGTTTGCAACATCAGACACTCTGATCTTTGTTGAAGAAGTTCTCAACGGCTTTCATCACCAGATCTTTCCCGATGCTATGCTAGAGTTGTCGCCAACGGTTTGTAATGTCAGACCTATCTGATCTTCGTTGAAGCAGTTATCAACGGCTTTCATCTCTGGTTTTCTCCCGATGCTACGCTGGAGTGGTTGCCAACGGGTTGCAGTATATGATAACCCGAAAACTATGAGACTTGTCTCAAATAAATAAATAAAGGTTTAAAGAATAAACCTAGATTTGAAAATAAAGGAATGATTAAAATTTTTGAGAAAAACCTATATGGGTTAATATTTGAAAGAATGTAAAGAGACTTAAATGAGAATTATAAAAATTCTAAATAATAAGAATTGAGAAGATTGTTATATGAAGTTTTGTAATTAAAAGAATGTTAAATAATGAAATTTTTGTATAAATTTATGATAAAGGTGGATAAAGATATTTATACTTGAGAATAAACAAGTAGTCATGAGTCGAAGCAAGATAGTTAAGACTTCAGTTAAGAATGGAATTCTGTCCATGGATTGGATAGAAAAGGATAAGGGAAAGAGACAATAAGATAATATATATGAGAAGCTAAGATGAGGAGATAAGTTGTTAAGAGAAATTATATAAGAGTTTAGCAGTAAACTAAACTAGAACGTTGCAGTAATAGTGATTCCGGCCAGGAATCCTTGTAAATAGGGAAGAAAGTAATAACTAAAGGATGAAAGATAAGTTAATATGATGAATTAAGTTAAGGATATGAGAATCAAGAAAAAACTATGTTATGAATTAAGATAGCTTGAATATTGGCCTTGAATGACAAAGAAAATGAATAATAATACTTAAATAATTAGCTAATATGATTAATAAATAATGAGGAAGTAAATTAAAATTCAAAAATTGATTTAGAGATATAATTTTTAAACTTGGACTGCTCGGTTGAGTCCGGATTGTCAAGATTAGTTAAAAAAGGCTGTAAACACAAAATGTGTCGGTGTTAACTTTTTGGTCAAAGTCAATAGTTGACTTTTATGTAGAAAAAGTCAAAATTATAGTTAGGAGTGGAATTTGAAGATGCAAACGAGATATTTGAGTCCGGAACATCGAAATGATTAAGAATGGACTCTAAATAAAAAATGTGTTCGGGTTGACTTTTTGGTCAAAGTCAATAGTTGACTTTTTTGGAGAAAAATCAAACTTGAAAGTCAGAGATGAATTTGAAGAAATGGATGTACCCATGACGTTGTGAGCATCGAATTTAGTAAGAATCGACTATAAACTTGAAATTTGATTTTTCGGGTTTGAAAATCAATGACGGAATTAAATACGCAAAAAGGGAAATTAAAAGCAGGACCCACAATGGGCAAATCTGCTGGGAATCAGCAACACATGAGAGGCAACCACTCCCCACCAACTCCCCAACCACTCCCTCTCTCTCTCTTAAAATATCTAATTCATTTAGCTAAAGGAAAGAGAAGAGAAAGAAGCAATTCACTTCATTTCTCCCACACCACACCTGATCAAATAGATAGGAAGAAAGAGAAGAGGGCTGCCATGGGAGGAAGCAAGAAAGAGAAGAAGAACAAGAGAGAGAAAGCAAGAAAGAGAGGAAGAACAAGAGACAGAAAGAGAGAAAGGCTAGAAAAGCTTAGAAAAAAGAGAGATGGCTAGGCATGTGAAGGAGAACAAGATCAAGCATGTGAACTTTGATCACCAAGAAGGAATAGCCATCATCTATCTCTTCCTAGCAAAGGTTTAAAAGTTTCCTAAACTCTAGCCTAAAAATTTTCTTGGTTTAAATTATGTTTTGCTTGGGTTTGGTGAAGGTTTAACGAAATAGATGATAGATCATAATAGATCCTAGATCTTAAGGAGTATTATTATGTGTTATGATGGTTTATGATGGTTAATGTTTGAGTAATCAAGAGATAATGGAAGTTTTCTTATAAATCATAAGGGTTAGAAAATTAGATTTTTGAGAAAATGAAACATGAAATTCAAACAATCATATCTCTCATTGTATTTTGAATTTTTGAGTGTGGTCAAATCTTAAAGTTAGATCTATGAGTCTTCTAACATCTCCAAGTGGAATCACTGAAAAAGGTGTTGTAGATTTTTGTGTGGACTGCTTTTGGCAAAGTAGGAAAAATTTGGAAAAACCAAAAATTAATCTGCCCAAAACTTTCCAGGGGTGATTTCGGTAAATTAATGAATGAAATAAATTAAAACCTTTTGGGACAAGAAAATATATGATATAAAGTAGCTCTTGTCCAAATATGAGCTTAATCCGACTTAAATCGATCGAGTTATGGCTATTTTAATTTTCGAGTATTTCTGACGAAAACCGCTATAACTACAGTTCTATAACACCGATGGCAACGAAATTTAAACTAGAAGTTCATGTTAATACGTGTACAATTCTGCCAAGAGTTGGGAATTGTTGGAGTTGAGTATGATATAGCTAATTTTCTTAAGTTACGAACTAAAAATAGACTTTTGAAAAATACTAAACGAAATTGAAAAATTATAGAAAAATTATTTTTGTGTATGGAATACATGTATATATGTGTGGCCAAAAGATAAAAAATAATAAGATAATTTGGTATTTTTTATGAAAATGATTTAGTTATGAATAAATAAATTAAATAAATTGTGTAATGTTAAAAATATAGAAAATGAGATTTTATGACTTGAGAACCCTAGATATACTATATGCAGATTTTTGAAGGGTGTTTTGGTCATTGATGATGAGATATTATATCTATGACTTTTTATGAGAGTTAAATAAATTTATTACTGAAGATTAAATAATTAAAATAAATTGTTTATAAGTTTAATAAATGATTAAAATATTAATAATATTAGATTAAAATATTATTCAGTGATTGATAACATTTGGATTAAAGTGTTATTAAATCGTTGACTTAAAATATTATTTAATGATTAATAATATTAGTAAATAATTTGAATATTGTTAAATAATTAATAATATTAAATGAGAGTTTAAAAGAGAAGTTAAGTTATTGAGTGGAGATTCAATATATTATATTGAATGTATAGTATGATGGATTGGAGAATTAGTCAATTCAGGTTGCTGGATTGAAATATTAGTGAATCTAGGTTGGAGGATTAGTGAATCAAGGTTGCTGGATTGGAGGATTAGTGAATCCAGGTTGCTGGATTAGAAGACAGTTGAATCCAGGCTTATTGGATTGGATGCCAGTTGAATTCAGGCTTGCTTGATTGGATGTTAGTTGAATCCAGGCTTGCTGGATTGGGTGTCAATTGAATCTAGGCTTGCTGGATTGGATGTCAGTTTATATCCAGGCTTGCTGGATTGGAGTTCAGTTGAATTCAGTCTGCTAGATTGGAAAACAGTTTACTAAATTTAAAATTAAGTTTGAATCTAGGTTGTTGGATTAGGTATTCAGCATACTAGATTATAAGGAAGAACTTATAAAATGAAAGAGTAAGTGTTAATTCACAAGTTATATGATAAAGTAGTGGTACAGTCGTACTCTGTAATGGTTGATATATAATATATGGGCTAAACAATTCCATCAGGGAGCGGAGGTATATACAAACTAGTTACCGATCTAACTCGCTGTGAAATACAGTGTAGACAAGACGGGAAACTAGTTTGTTGGTTGTTTATGGAAAACCACTCAGCATACTGTATTGAACACTGTTAAAGACTCGATGTGCGCTAAGTTTAGAATTATGGATACGTATGGTGTTAAGGTGTTACCTAATATTTGACTATGTGGTTAAATGTTAGATAATTTACTTATAAAGTAATAGTATTGTGAGATAAAGTATGTTATGAAAATTGAAGGATCAGTCTTATAACTGATAGGTCTTTTCAATAAAGAGATTAAATTAGATTGTGTAGCAGTAAACGACGGTACATGCAAGTTCTCTAACTCAAACTTGAGTTATTATTTTTCAAAGCATGTTAGTAAATAATTATTGCTAATTATTCACATCTATACTGAATATTGATATGGACTTAGTGCATGTTATATATGTTCATTAGGTATGAAAGGGCTGATCACATTCAATACCATAAGGTTCATTTAAAGTTGTTCATGGTCTTTGTTGACATTAAACATTATTGATATAGTCATTCAATTATTGAAATTATGATTCATGCTCTTTCACAATTATTATATTGTTGAAAACTTGAAAGCTTATTCTTTCTTCCAATCATGATATATACTTGTTGTATTTAAACATGCTGAGCAAAGTTGTTGCTCACCCTTGCTATATCATGATAACAAATTTCAGATTAAGACGAAGGCTCGAAGAAAGACAGAGGCAAAGGCAAATTTCAAGAGTAGATTATTACGCATTCATAACTATTTAGTTATCATATGCAAATGATGTTGTAAACCTATTAAGTTACTGAAGGTGTGTATTCAGTTAGGGTTAATAGACCTTGGAAAATGTTATAGAATCATGTGAAATAAACAATTTATGTTTATATATTCCGTATTAGTTATAGAATATGTATGAAGATGAAGTACCTAACGTACCAGGTTCTTGGTTCAAGGGACCCGGATTTGGGGGCGTTACAGGTTGGTATCAGAGCTGTAGGTTTTAAACCTTAGATAGGATTACCTTAGGCTATAACCGCAAAGATGATGATAAGGAATAAACTCAAATCGAGTTTAAATAATAAGAGATGAATTTAGGAAATTCATCATTAAAGTTAAGAATAAGATAAATAAGATTCAAAGAAGAATCTTAAAGAGTTATAAAGATAAGAATCCGGAGTTACCTAACTCTAGTAATAAAGATGAAAAGTGATAATAAATAGACAAGGTCTATAAGATGAAAAGTCTAAAATCATAATGTTATATGATTAAAGGGAAAAAAGATCGTAAAATAAAACAATCATAAGATAGAAAAGAATCATAATATCACACAATTTTAAGAAGAGATCACAACGTGATCTGATGAGGCCATAGGAGGTCAGAGGATCAATCGATTGATTGAAAACTTTATAGCAGAATTGTTATACAAAAATGGTACTATGAAATAGTACGAGTCAAACTCAAAAGTGTTGAAAAGGATGATGAGATACGGATTAAATAAAATTCGTATTGAGTAAAGATAAAGCTAAGATTATGTGGGATTTCGATTGAGAACTCATGTGATAGCTGAGTTGTACAAACCTTTGTATGGGCTGAGGTTTTGTGCTTGGTCTAACGACTACTCACTTTATTACATTGATAATCATTGAAATATTGGTGTCGCGCTATTGATATACATATGACGAGAAGGTGATTCTTTTATCATATTTATATTTGATAGTTAGAGAATATTAAAAATAGGTGCAAGTTCTTAAAACTCATGCTTATGGTAAGTTTATGACTCATAATCGTATGGTATATTTGTGAACCGTTAAGCATATGGACAGTTCCTGATTGGTTCTTATACTATGTATTGCTAGGATAAGTTTCTAAACTTATATTGTTATGGAAGGTTCCTAAACTCATAACGTGTGGTATATTTTATGAACTATACTGAGGTATAGAAAAATTATGGATGAAGAATTGAAGATTTTTAGTGTATTAAGTTTTAATGATGATAGAAATATATAGAATTATTAAGTAATAGAACATTGGAGTTGATGGTGGAAGCATAGGTATTCCAAATCTTCTAGCTATGCTAGACTTTGAAAATTTTGACATGAAGCTAAATTTGCACTGATGTGCCTTTAAAAATACAAATAAATTTTTATTATCCTCAACATATGGTAACAAGTGTGTAGAAGTAGGCTTCGAACCACTAACATATCGTTATCTGTTGCTGCATGATAACACCAAAAATAATTTTTCAATGGTTTTGAACTGTTTAAATAAGTGTTTATGCTAATTTTTTCGGCTAGACAAAAATTATTTGAAATAACAAAATGACTTTTATATATATCATCAAGGCAGCATTGAACTTGGTGTAGAGATGATAAAGATGTTAGAGTTATCAATGCAGAATTACCTAGTGTTGGATATGATCTAAGGATCATCTGTTACTATAGTATGTTGTAGTATGACAAAGTCACAAAATAACAAAATCCTTAAACGAAGTGTAAATACAGTGCGGTATCATGACGTCATAAAATAATTTTCAGAATTTTTAAGATAAGTAAGTGCCAATTGAGTTGGCCAGAAAAATGTTTCGATTGATATTCGAATTATTAGTATATGTCTAAGCTATTCGATTCAGCTAGACAAATATTTATGAAAATTCAAGTATCTTTTCGAGAATTTATCCCGAACCAAATTGTTTTGCTACGGACTCTTATGCTAAGTCTGAGGTGAACAACCCTGAAAAGTGAGAATATACTAATTGGATAAAATATTCCAATCTAAGAACGCATATAGTCATTCCGAAAACTAAGGTGCGATAAGCTGATCACCTAACGTACCCGGCTAGGTAGTTTACCTTCTTCGTGATTGTAAACATACCTAGTATAAAATGTTTAGATTTGGTTGCGGTGAATATCGTTAAAGCTCAAGGTTCATGGTCTATATGACCCCTCAGCATGATATGAAAACATTTTAACTCCTTAGAGAGAAGTCATGGTAAAATGTGATGATAGAAGAGTTCCTCATAGAAGGAAGCCGTATATACTCATTAAATGAGAATAAAATCAGATAAAGGTTAAGTTAAAAGCCTAGTTTTGATGAATAAATGGAGTATAGATTAGTAGGCTGTAATTTTGAGGACGAAATTCTTAGAAGAAGGGGTGAATATGATATCCCAAAAAATTATGAGACCTGTCTCAAATAAATTAATAAAGGTTTAAAGAATAAACCTAGATTTGAAAATAGAGGAATGATTAAAATTTTTAAGAACAACCTATATGGGTTAATATTTGAAAGAATGTTAAGAGACTTAAATGAGAATGATAAAAATTATGAATAATAAGAATTAAGAAGATTGTTATATGAAGCTTTATAATTAAAGAATGTTAAATAATAAAAATTTCGTATAAATTTATTATATAGGTGCATAAAGATGTTAATACCTGAGAATAAACAGGTAGTTATGAGTCTAAGCAAGATAGTTAATACTTGGGCTAAGAATGGAATTCTGTCCATGGATTGGATAGAAAATGATAACAAAAAGAGATAATAAGATAATACCTATAATAAGTTAAGATGAGGAGATGAGTTGTTAAGAGAAATTGTTTAAGAGTTTAGTTGTAAACTAAAGTAGAACGTTGCAGTAATAGTGATTCCAGGCAAGAATCCTTGTAAATGGGGAAGAAAGTAATAACTAAAGAATGAAAGATAAGTTAATATAATGAATTAAGTTAAGAATATGAGAATCAAGATAAAACTATGTTATGAATTAACATAGCTTGAATGTTGGCCTTGAATGGCAAAGGAAAGGAATAATAATCCGTAAATAATTAGGCAATATGATTAATCAATAATGAGGAAGCAAATTAAAAATTAAAATTTGAGTTAGAGATATAATTTTTGAACTTAGACTGCTCGGTTGCGTCCGGAACGTCAAGATTAGTCAAAAAGGCTGTGAACACAAAATGTGTCGATGTTGACTTTTTGATCAAAGTTAATAGTTGACTTTTATGGGAAAAAGTCAAAATCAGAGTTAGGAGTGGAATTTGAAGACGAAAACGAGATATTTGAGTCCGGAACGTCAAAATTATTAAGAATGGACTCTAAACACAAAATGTGTCCAGGTTAACTTTTTAGTCAAAGTCAACCGTTGACTTTTCCAGAGAAAAGTCAAACTTGAAATTCAGGGATGAATTTGAAGAAACGGATGTGCCCATGATGTTGGGAGCATCGAATTTAGTAAGAATCGACTATAAACTTAAAATTTGATTTTTCGAGTCCGAAAGTCAAAGACGAAATTAAATAAGCAAAAAGGGAAATTAAAAGCGGGACCCACAAGGGGCAAATCTGCTGGGAATCAGCAGCACATGGGCACTAACCACTCCCCACCAACTCCTCAACAACTCTTATCTAATCCCACCTACTCCCTAAGCACTCCCTCTCTCTCTTAAAACATCTAATTAATTTAGTTAAGGAAAGAAAAGAGAAATAAGCAGTTCTCTTCATTTCTCCCACACCACACCTGATCAAATATAGAGGAAGAAAGAGAAGAGGGCTTCCATGGGAGGAAGAAAGAAGATCAAATAGATTGAAAGCAAGAAAGAGAAGAAGAACAAGAGAGAGAAAGCAAGAAAGAGAGGAAGAACAAGAGAGAGAAAGAGAGAAAGGCTAGAAAAGCTTAGAAGAAAGAGAGATGGCTGGGCATGAGAAAGAGAACAAGATCAAGCATGTGAACTTTGATCTTCAAGAAGGAATAGCCATCATCCATATCTTCCTAGCAAAGGTTTAAAAGTTTCCTAAACTCAAGCTTTACATATATTTTTTTTGGTTTAGATTATGTTTTGCTTGGGTTTGGTAAAGGTTTAATGAAATAGATGATGGATCATGGTAGATTCTTGATCTGAAGGAGTATTAGTATGTGTTATGATAGTTTATGATAGTTAATGTTTGATTAATCAAGAGATCATAGAATTTTTCTTAGAAATTATAAGGGTTAGAAAATCAGATTTTTGAGAAAACAAAACATAAAATTAAAACAATCACATCTCTCATTATATTTTGAATTTTTTAGTGTGGTCAAGTCCTAGTGTTAGATCTAGGAGTCTTCTAACATCTCCAAGTAGAATTACTAAAAAAGGTGTTGTATATTTTCGTATGGACTATTTTTGGCAAAGTACGAAAATTCTGGAAAAACCAAAAATTAATCTGCACAAAACTTTCCAGGGGCAGTTTCGGTAACTTAATGAATGAAATAAATTCAAACCTTTTGGTAAATGAAAATATATGATATAAAGTAGCTCCTGTACAAAGATGAGCAAATTCTGACTTAAATCGATCGCGTTATGGCTATTTTAATTTTTGGGTTTTTCTGACTAAAATCGCTATAACTAGAGTTCTATAACCCCGATGGCCACGAAATTTAAACTGGAAGTTCATGTTAATACATGTACAATTATGCCAAGAGTTGGGAATTGTTGGAGTTGAGCATGATATAGATAATTTTCTTAAGTTACGACTTAAAAACGGACTTTTTAAAAATACTAAACGAAATTGAAAAATTCCAGATTTTTTTTTTTGTTTATGGAATACATGTATATATGTGTGGCCAAAAGATAAAAAATAATAAGATGATTTGGTATTTTTCATGGAAGTGATTTAGTTATGAATAAATGAATTAAATTAATTATGTAATGTTAAAAATATGAAAAATGAGATTTTATGCCTTGAGAACCCTAGATATGCTATATGCAGATTTTTAAAGGGTGTTTTGGTCATTGATGATGAGATATTATGTCTATGACTTTTTATGAGAGTTAAATAAATTTATTAGTAAAGATTAAATAATTAAAATAAATTATTAATAAGTTTAATAAATGATTAAAATATTAATAATATTAGATTAAAGTATTATTAAGTGATTGATAACATTTGGATTAAAGTGTTATTAAATCATTGATTTAAAATATTATTTAATGATTAATAATATTAGTAAATGATTTGAATATTATTAAAAAATTAATAATATTAAATGAGAGTTTAAAAGAGAAGTTAAGTTATTGAGTGGATATTCAATATGCTATATTGAATGTATAGTATGATGGATGGTAGAATTAGTCAATTCAGGTTGGTATTAAATATTATTAAATATTAGTGAATCCAGGTTGGAGGATTAGTGAATCTAGGTTACTGGATTGGAGGATTGGTGAATCCAGGTTGCTGGATTATAAGGCAGTTGAATCCATGCTCGTTGGATTGGATGTCAGTTGAATCCAGGCTTGCTGAATTGGATGTCAGTTGAATCCAGGATTGTTGGATTGTGTGTCAATTGAATCTAGGCTTGTTGGATTGGATGTCAGTTTAAATCCAGGCTTGCTGGATTGAAGGTCAGTTGAATTCAGTCTGCTGGATTGGAAAATAGTTTACTAAATTGAAATTCAGTCTGAATCTAGGATGCTGGATTAGGTATACGACTTACTAGATTATAAAGAAGAACTTATAAAATGAAAGATTAAGTGTTAATTCACAAGTAATATGATAAAGTGGTGGTACAGTTGTACCCTTTAATGGTTGATGTATAATATCTAAGCTAAACAATTCCTTCAGAGAGCGGAGGTATATACGAACTAGCTACCGATCTAACTCGTTGAGAAATATAGTGTAGATGAGACGAAAAACTAGTTTGTTGATTGTTTGTGGGAAACCACTCAGCATACTGTATTCAACACTGTTAAATACTCGATGTGTGCTAAGTTTATAATTGTGGATACATATGGTGTTAAGGAGTTACCTAATATTTGACTATGTGGTTAAATGTTAGATAATTTACTTATAAAGTAATAGTATTATGATTTAAATTATGTTATGATAATTGAAAGATCAATCTTATAATAGATAGGCTTTTTCAATAAATAGATTAAATTAAATTGCGTAGCAGTAATCGACGGTACATGCAAGTTCTCTAACTCAAACTTGAGTTATTATTTTTCAAAGCATGTTAGTGAATAATTATTGTTGATTATTCACATCTATACTGATTATTGATTCGCACTTAGTACATGTTGTATATGTTCATCAGGTATGAAAGGTTGATCACCTTCATTACCATAAGGTTCATTTAAAGTTGTTCATGGTCTTTGTTGACATTAAACATTATTGATTCAGTCATTCAATTATAGAATTTATAGTTCATGCTCTTTCACAATTATTATATTGTTAAAAACTTGAAAGCTTATTCTTTCTTTCAATCATGATATATCCTTGTTGCATTTAAACATGCTGACCAAAGTAGTTGCTCACCCTTGCTATATCATGATAACAAATTTTAGATTAAGGCGAAGGCTCGAAGAATGACAGAGGCAAAGGCAAATTCCAAGAGTAGATTATTACGCATTCACAACTATTTAGTTATCATATGCAAATGATGTTGTAAACCTTTTAAGTTACTGAAGGTGTGTATTCAGTTAGAGTTAATAAACCTTGGAAAATGTTATAGAATCATGTAAAATAAATAATTTATATTTATATATTCCGCATTAGTTATAGAATATGTATGAAGATCAAGTACCGTAACGTACCAGGTTCTTAGTTCAAGGGACCCGGATTTGGGGGCGTTACAGGTTGGTATCAGAGCTGTAGCTTATAAACCTTAGGTATGATTACCTTAGGCTATAACCGCAGAGATGAGGATAAGGAATAAACTCAGATCGAGTTTAAATGATAATAGATGAATTCAGGAAATTCACCATTAAAGTTAAGAATAAGATAAATAAGATTCAAAGAAGAATCTTAAAGAGTTATAAAGATAAGAATTCGGAGTTACCTGACTCTAGTAATAAAGATGAAAAGTGATAATAAATAGACAAGGTCTATAAGATGAAAAGTCTAAAATCATAATGTAATATGATTAAAGGGAAAGAAGATCGTAAAATAAAACGATCATAAGATAGAAAAGAATCGTAATATAACACGATTATAAGAAGAGATCTCAACGTGGTCTGATGAGGCCATAGGAGGACAGAGGATCAATCGATTGATTGAAAACTTTATAGAAGAATTGCTATAAAAAAATGGTACTATAAAATAGTGTGAGTTAAACTCAAAAGAGTTAAAAAGGATGATGAGATACGAATTAAATGAAATTCGTATTGAGTAAAGAGAAAGCTAAGATTATGTGGGATTTCGATTCAGAACCCATGTGATAGCTGAGTTGTACAAACCTTTGTATGGGCTGAGGTTTTGTGCTTGGTCTAACGACTACTCAGCTTATCACATTGATAATAAATTAAAATGTTGGTGTCGCGCTATTGATATACATATGACGAGGAGGTGATTCTTTTCTCATATTTATATTTGATAGTTAGAGAATATTAAAAATAGGTGCGAGTTCTTAAAACTCATGCTTATGGTAAGTTTGTGACTCATAATCGTATGGTATGTTTGTGAACCCCTAAGTATATGGACAGTTCCTGATTGGTTCTTGGACTACGTATTGCTAGGATAAGTTCCTAAACTCATATTATTATGGAAAGTTCCTAAACTCATAACGTGTGGTATGCTTGATGAACTATAATGAGGTATAGAAAAGTTGTGGAAGAAGAATTGAGGATTTTTATTGTATTAAGTTTTAATGATGATAGAAATAGATAAAATTAATAAGTAATAGAACATTGGAGTTGATGGTGGAAGCATAGGTATTCTAAATCTTCTAGCTATGCTAGACTTCAAAAATTTTGACATCAAGCTAAATTCGCACTGATGTGCCTTTAAAAATACAAATGAATTTTTATTATCCTCAATATATGGTAACAAATGTGTAGAACTGGGCTTCGAACCACTAACACACCGTTACCTGTTGCGGCATGATAACACTAAAAATGATTTTTCAATCGTTTTAAATTGTTTAAAGAAGTGTCTATGCTAAATGTTTCGGCTCGACAAAAATGATTTGAAATATCAAAATGACTTTTATATATCAGCAAGGCAACATTGAACTTGGTACAGAGATGATAAAGATGATGGAGTTATCAATGTAGAATTACCTAGTGTTGGATATGATCTAAGGATCGTCTGCTACTATAGTATGTTGTAGTATGACAAAGTCATAAAATGACGAAATCCTCAAACGAACTGTAAATACAGTGAAGTATCATGACGTCACAAAATAATTTTCATAATTTTAAAGATAAGTAAATGCCAATTGTGTTGGCCAGAAAAATGTTTCGATTGATATTCAAATTATTAGTATATGTCTAAGCTATTCGATTCAGCTAGACAAATGTTTATGAAAATTTAAGTATCTCTTTTAGAATTTATCCCAAACCAAATTATTTTGGTACAGACTCTTATGCAAAGTCTGAGGTGAACAACCCTAAAAAATGGAAATATACTAATTAGATAAAATATTTCAATCTAAGAACGCATATAGTCGTTCCAAAAACAAAGGTGCGATAAACTGATCACTTAACGTACTCGGCTAGGTAGTTTACCTTCTTCGTAATTGTAAACATACCTAGTATAAAATGTTTTAGATTTGGTTGCGTTGAATACCGTTAAACCTCAAGGTTCATGGTCTATATGACCCCCTCAGCATGATATGAAAAGTTTTTAACTCCTTAGAGAGAAGTTATGGTAGAATCTGATGATAGAAGAGTTCCTCATAGAAGGAAGCCGTATATACTCATTAAATGAGAATGAAATCAGATAAAGGTTAAGTTGAAAACCTAGTTTTGATGAATAAATGGAGTAGAGATTAGTAGGCTATAATTTTGAGGAATAAATTCTTAGAAGAAGGGGTGAATGTGATAACCCAAAAATTATGAGACTTGTCTCAAATAAATAAATAAAGGTTTAAAGAATAAACCTAGTTTTGAAAATAGAGGAATGATTAAAATTTTCGAGAAAAACCTATATGGGTTAATATTTGAAAGAATGTAAAAAGACTTAAATGAGAATGATAAAAATTCTGAATAATAAGAATTGAGAATATTGTTATATGAAGTTTTGTGATTAAAAGAATGTTAAATAATAATTTTTGTTTATAAATTTATTATAAAGGTGGATAAAGATGTTAATACCTGATAATAAACAGGTAGTTATGAGTCGAAGCAAGATAGTTAAGACTTGGGCTAAGAATGGAATTCTGTCCATGGATTGGATAGAAAAGGATAAGGGAAAAAGATAATAAGATAATACCTATGATAAGTTAAGATGAGGAGATGAGTTGTTAAGAGAAATTGTGTACGAGTTTAATTGTAAACTAAACTAGAACGTTGCAGTAATAGTGATTCCGGCCATGAATCCTTGTAAAAGGGGAAGAAAGTAATAACTAAAGGATGAAAGATAAGTCAATATGATGAATTAAGTTAAGGATACGAGAATTAAGATAAAACTATGTTATAAATTAACATCGCTTGAATGTTGGCCTTGAATGACAAAGGAAATGAATAGTAATCAATAAATAATTAGCTAATATGAATAATCATTAACGAGGAAGCAAATTAAAACTCATAATTTGAGTTAGAAATAGAATTTATAAAGTCGGACTGCTCGGTTGCGTCCGAAACGTCAAGATTAGTCAAAAAGGCTGTGAACACAAAATATGTCGGTGTTGACTTTTTGGACAAAGTCAATAGTTGACTTTTATGGAGAAAAATTCAAAATCGGAGTTAGGAGTTGAATTTGAAGACCCAAACGAGATATTTGAGTCCAAAACTTCAAAATTATTAATAATTGACTCTAAACACAAAATGTGTCCGGATTGACTTTTTGTTCAAAGTCAACAGTTAACTTTTTGAGAGAAAAGTCAAACTTGAAATTCAGAGACGAATTTGAAGAAACAGATGTGCCCATAACATTGGGAGTATCGAATTTAGTATGAATCGACTATAAACTTAAAATTTGATTTTTCGGGTCCAAAAATCAAAGACATAATTAAATACGCAAAAAAAGAAATTAAATGCGGGTCCCACAAGGGGCAAACTTGCTGGAAATCAGTAGCACATGGGCGCCAACCACTCCCCACCAACTCCTCACCAACTCTTATCTAATCCCACCTACTTTCCAACCACTCCCTCTCTCTCTTAAAATATCCAATTAATTTAGTTAAGGAAAGAAAAGAGAAATAAGCAGTTCTCTTTATTTCTCCCACACCACACCCGATCAAATATAGAGAAAGAAAGAGAGGATGGTTGCCATGGGAGGAAGAAAGAAGATCAAAGAGAGAGAAAGCAAGAAAGAGAAGAAGAACAAGAGAGAGAAAGCAAGAAAGAGAGGAAGAACAAGAGAGAGAAAGAGAGAGACTAGAAAAGCTTAGCAGAAAGAGAGATGGCTAGGCATAAGAAGGAGAACAAGATCAAGCATGTGAACTTTGATCATCAAGAAGGAATAGCCATCATCCATATCTTCCTAGCAAAGGTTTAAAAATTTCCTAAACTCCAGCTTTAAAATTTTCTTGGTTTAGATTATGTTTTGCTTGGGTTTTGGTGAAGGTTTAATGAAATAGATGATGGATCATGGTAGATTCTTGATCTTAAGGAGTATACGTATGTGTTATGATGGTTTATGATGGTCAATTTTTGATTAATCAAGAGATCATGAAAGTTTTCTTAGAAATCATAAGGGTTAGAAAATCAGATTTTTGAGAAAACAAAACATGAAATTAAAACAATCATATCTCTCATTATATTTTGATTTTTTGAGTGTGGTCAAGTCCTAGAGTTAGATCTATGAGTCTTCTAACATCTCCAAGTAAAATCACTGAAAAAGGTGTTGTATATTTTCGTATGAACTGTTTTTGGAAAAGTAGGAAAAATCTAAAAAAACCAAAAATTAATCTACCCAAAACTTTCCAGGGGCAGTTTCGGTAACTTAATGAATGAAATAAATTCAAACCTTTTCGAAAATGAAAATATATGATATAAATTAGCTCCTGTCCAAATATGAGCTTATTCCGACTTAAATCGATTGTGTTATGGCTATTTTAATTTTTTGGGTTTTTTCGACGAAAACCGCTATAACTGGAGTTCTATAACTCTGATGGCCACGAAATTTAAATTGAAAGTTCATGTTAATACGTGTACAATTCTGCCAAGAGTTGGGAATTGTTGGAGTTGAGCATGATATAGCTAATTTTCTTAAGTTACGAACTAAAAACAGACTTTTAAAAAATACTAAACGAAATTGAAAAATTTCAGAAAAATTATTTTTGTTTATAGAATATATGTATATATGTGTGGCCAAAAAATAAAATATAATAAGATGATTTTGTATTTTTCATAAAAATAATTTAGTTATGAATAAATGAATTAAATTAATTGTGTAATGTTAAAAATATGAAAAATGAGATTTTATGACTTGAGAACCCTAGATATGCTATATGCAGATTTTTGAAGGGTGCTTTGGTCATTGATGATGAGATATTATATCTATGACTTTTTATGAGAGTTAAATAAATTTATTAGTGAAGATTAAACAATTAAAATAAATTATTTATAAGTTTAATAAATGATTAGAATATTATTAAAAGACTAATAATATTAGATTAAGATATTATTAATAAATGTTAGATTAAGACTAATAATATTAGATTAAGATATTATTAAGATAACATTTGAATTAAAGTGTTAATAAATCATTGATTTAAAATATTATTTAATGATTAAAAATATTAATAAATATTTTAAATATTATTAAATAATTAATAATATTAAATGAGAGTTTAAAAGAGGAGTTAAGTTATTGATTGGACATTCAATATGCCATATTGAATGTATAGTATGATGGATTGGAGAATTAGTCAATTCAAGTTGTTGGATTAAAATATTAGTGAATCAAGGTTGGAGGATTAGTGAATATAGGTTGCTGGATTGGAGGATTGGTGAATCCAGGTTGCTGGATTATAAGACAGTTGAATCCAGGCTTGTTGGATTGGATGTCAGTTGAATCCAGGCTTGCTGGATTGGATGTCAGTGGAATCCAGGCTTGCTGGATTGGGTGTCAATTGAATCTAGGCTTGCTGGATTTGATGTCAGTTTAAATCTAGGCTTGCTGGATTGGAGGTTAGTTGAATTCAGTCTGTTAGATTGGAAAATAGTTTACTAAATTAAAATTCAGTTTGAATCTAGGTTGCTAGATTAGGTATTCGGCTTACTAGATTATAAAGAAGAACTTATAAAATGAAAGATTAAGTGTTAATTCACAATTTATATGATAAAGTAGTGGTACGGTCGTACTCTTTAATAGTTGATGTATAATATCTAGGCTAAACAATTCCTTCACGGAGCGGAGGTATATACGAACTAGCTACCGATCTAACTCGCTGTGAAATACAGTGTAGACGAGACGAAAAACTAGTTTGTTGGTTGTTTGTGGAAAACCACTCAGTATACTGTATTGAACACTGTTAAAGACTCGATGTGTGCTAAGTTTAGAATTGTGGATACGTATGGTGTTAAGGTGTTACCTAATATTTGACTATGTGGTTAAATGATAGATAATTTACTTATAAAGTAATAGTATTGTGAGATAAAGTATGTTATGCTAATTGAAAGATTAATCTTATAACTGATGTCTTTTTAATAAAGAGATTAAATTAGATTGCATAGCAGCAATCGACGGTACAGGCAAGTTCTTTAACTCAAACTTGAGTTATTATTTTTCAAAGCATGTTAGTGAATAATTATTGTTGATTATTCACATCTATACTGATTATTGATTTGCACTTAGTGCATGTTGCATATATTCATTAGGTATGTAAGGCTGATCACCTTCATTACCATAAGGTTTATTTAAAGTTGTTCATGGTCCTTGTTGACATTAAACATTATTGATTCAGTCATTCAATTATTGAAATTATGATTCATGCTCTTTCATAATTATTATATTGTTGAAAACTTGAAAGCTTATTCTTTCTTTCAATCATGATACATCCTTGTTGTATTTAAATATGCTGAGCAAAGTAGTTGCTCACCCTTGCTATATCATGATAACAAATTTCAAATTAAGACGAAGGCTCGAAGAAAGACAGAGGCAAAGGAAAATTCCAAGCGTAGATTATTGCGCATTCATAACTATTTAGTTATCATATGCAAATGATGTTGTAAACCTTTTAAGTTACTGAAGGTGTGTATTCAGTTAAGGTTAATAGACCTTAAGAAACGTTATAGAATCATGTAAAATAAACAATTTATGTTTATATATTCCGCATTAGTTATAGAATATGTATGAAGATCAAGTACCGTAACGTACCAGGTTCGTGGTTCAAGGGACCCGAATTTGGGGGCGTTACACAACATCAGACACTCTGATCTTCGTTGAAGCAGTTCTCAACGGATTTCATCACCGGATCTTTCCCGATGCTACGCTGGAGTTGTCGCCAATGGTTTGTAATGTCAGTAACTGATCCCGATGTGGCAGTATCCCTCTGATAAGTTATACCCTCGGATAAATTTGGATTATTTGACGCATTCTAAACCCACTGTTCACAACGTCGGACCTTCCCGATGCTTTGACAAAGTCAATTTTTAGCAATTTTCATCATTGAAATTTCGAATACCACATCAAGGTTCATACCAATGGATTACATGAGGATTTTCTTTCGTCAGGAGTTTGACGCTCGGAATCTGGGTTTTAGGCCATTTCTGCTCAATTGCGTTGCACTTTTTTTCCTTGATTTAACTTTTCAGCTTCGGGGAACTCCGCTTTAACTTTGTTTAGACCGAACTGGCGGGGGTTGGACCCACCCTAAGGTAATGCAGGTCTACTTGCGGCTACCGCAGGTAGAGGTGCTGCTCCCTACGGGTCTATATTAGTTCCACCGCGGCTTTCATAATTTATTTTTAAGTTGAACAATATAGAAAATCCGAAAATTCCCCTTCAGATCTACTGAGTTCGGGCTGCTTTATTCAAAATTCGTCACCGTACAAACATTCTGCACAACTCTGGAAACGTTTACATCATTTCTTTTCAAGTTTTGACCGTTAGAACGTTAGATTTCATATAAAATGCTTCTAAACACAATATAGTAAATATGCATGCTTATATGACTTGATAAAAAATTTCAGATTTAGTAAATGTGTATGTTTTACTATGCTGAACGTTTTGATGTGAAAAAAATTAATTTATGAGATAGTCATTTGGCGCCATTTTGGGCCAGTTTACTCATCCTATTTGAGGACAAATGAGCCTAGATTTTTAACTAAAAATACTCATGGTAATTTAGCTGCCATGAGGAGTTTGATTTGGATATTTTTTCATATATATGAAATGTTCATAATTTTGGGTAGGTGTGCTACTGAATGGCCACCTAGTCATGTCTATGTGCACGCGGATATTCCATTTTACAAAAGAGACTGGCGAAATTTGTTCAAAAGCCTGAGCATTTAATGAACATGCAATATTAACTCTGTTAGAGATGTATGTTAACTAATAAACGCTTTAGGACTTAGAATATGCATAAAATAATGGTTTAATTTTAATAGGCAGTAAGTTTGAGGCTTACCTCACCCTTTCTGAGGTGATTTGGAGATTTTGCCGAGGTTATGGATTCAGATAGACCAGATAGTTCTAGCAGGGTCTGTAGACACTCAAAATTTTCTTCAGTTCTGTTATAGACGATCGAGATTTTGTGTTCTTATTACTAATCCTGCAGAAGGGCAAAACCGTTTAATCAGCTCCGGTCTCAATACCGGGATGCCAGATCAACCCTGCTCTAAATACCGGGACATCAGATCAACCTCGATCTCAATACCGGGACATCAGATCGACCCCGATCTCAATACCGGGCCCTTAGATCAACCCCGGTCTCAATACTGGGACCTTAGGTCATCTCCGGTCATAATGCCAGAACCTCAGGTCATCCCCGGTCTCAATACCGGGCCCTTAGGTCAACCCTGGTCTCAATACCAGGACCTCAAGTAATCCCCTATCTCAATACGGGGCCCTTAGGTCAACCCGGTCTCAATATTGGGACCTCAGGTCATCCTCGGTCGTCATCCCCGATCTCAATATCGGACCCTTAGGTTAACCCCGGTCTCAATACCAAGAATTTAGGTCATTCCCGGTCTCAATATTGGGCCTTCAGTTCAACCTCGGTCTCAATACCGGGACCTCAGGTCATCCCCGATCTCAATACCGGGCCATCAGATCAACCCTAGCCTCAATATCGGGCGCTTAGGTCAACCAAGGTCTCAATACCAGGACCTCAGGTCAACCCCAATCTCAATACCGGGCAATCAGGTCATTCCCGATTTCAATACCGGTCCCTCAGGTCAACCCCAGTCTCAATACCAGGACCTCAGGTCAATCCCGGTCTATATGCCGGGCCATCAGGTCAACCCCGATCTCAATACCGGGACCTTAGGTCATCCCAGGTCTTAATACCAAGCCCTCAGGCCAACCCCAGTCTCAATACCGGGACCTCAAGTCCACCACAGTCTCAATACCGGGCCATCAAGTCAACTCTGGTCTCAATACCTGGACCTCAAGTCAATCCCCGGTCTCAATACCGGGACATCAGATCAACCCCGGTCTCAATAACAGAACCTCAAGTCATCCTCGGTCTCAATACCGGGTCATCAGGTCAGCCCCGGTCTCAATACCGAGACCTCAGGTCATCCCCAGTCTCAATATTGGGCCATCAGGTCATCCCCGATATCAATACCGGGAGCTCAGGTCATCCTCGATCTCAATACTGGGCCCTCAGGTCAACCCCGATCTCAATATCGTGATGTCCACTCAACCCCGATCATAATCTGGAAGGTCAAGATAAGCCTCGGTCATACCCGGGAGATCAAGTTCAGCCCCAAAGACCACCCTGGGAAGTCAAATCCATAGGAGACCACCCCCAGGAGGGGTAAAATGGTCATTTTATCAACTCAAAGTCAGGAAGAACCATAACGGTGATCTCGAGTGAAAACAGCGCAAGACAGCTCAACGGATAAACTGCGGGGAAACAAAGACCTGGTTATGAACCCGTCTTTTTGGACCTAGAAAAAATTTACTCCTATGTCATTGCGACACTCTCGGTGAGGGCTTTCAGGAAAGGTACAATATGTCTCCAACGGACGCTCCGATCAAAAGTTAGAAAGTTTCGAATCTGACCTCGCATTGCTCGGAGTGCACATACTTCGATGCGACAGGACCCACCACCCAGACCCTGCCATGTTGAACTGCAGGTATAGTGGAAGCTGCCTCTGGTAGAGCCGCTTCCATCGGTTTTATATATATGAGTGCACCCTCAGCTCATTTTATATAAAGAAACGCTCTAGAACTCTGCCCGTTTCATTTCTCAGCCCCACTCTTGTACTCCAAACCCAAATTTTATCACTCTAACACGTATATATACTCATATACTACCACATATCAAAACCTGAGTGGTAGAATCGAACGTTTAAAGCCTAAGATTTTACAAAGAGCCCGTGTAGCAGTCCATTGTGAGTATTTTTACGATCAGAAAGTTCATAGTACTTTATTGCGCATTTATACACTTGCACGTTAAGTTTTGTTTTTTGATTATGCACAAAACTCAATTCCATGGCCGTTTTTGCTTACGTTTTTTGTATATTGTAGTACATTTATGCGTTTTTTGGCATTTCTACAACCCGGATCGACGATCCGCGGCTTTTAGTAGCTTATATATGTATATGTATATATTCGTATACATGCTCTTCACCGGACTGGATTATCTTCCCAGTCCTGGTTTGACTTTTTATTGTATATATTTAACTATATATATACTAACGTTTCAATTCTGTCAAGCCTGGATGTCAAATCCGTGGCAGTTTATTGCTTTTATATATATAACTATATCTATATATATATATATAAATTTTTTTGACTTATTTGGGCCTGGATTTCTATTTATTGCTTTAATATACATATACTAACTATATGTATTAACTTTTTACATTCTAGTTTGGCCTGGATCATTTCATGGCCTTTTTACTACTTTTATAAATATATATATACTTACATTTCTGTCCGGGCAAAGGATAGAATGTCCGTCGCCCTATACAATTATATATATATATATATATACTTTCTGCTGAGCCTAGACAATTTCGTGGTTCTTTTACAGCTTTTATATATATATATATATATATATATATATATATATATATATATATATATATTTTAATTATGTCGAGCCTGGATCATTATGTGGCTCTTTTACAGTTTATATATATATATATATATATATATATATATATTTACATTCAGTTGAGCCTGGATCATCCCGAGGCTCTTTTACAGCTTATATATATATATATATATATATATATATATATATTTCAATTCTGTTCAGCGTGTATTACTCCTTGGCTTTTACAGCTTTTATAAATATGAATATATATATATATATATATATATATATTTACATTCCAGTCCGGGCATCGGAGTGAAAACCCATCGCCCTTTACAGCTTTCGTATATATATAACTATATATATAACTATATATATATATATATCCTATTTTCATTGTGATAAAATTGCTGCTGTAAATATTCATTTCATATGAATCGGCGCTGACATCTATTTGGGCGAACTAGATTTCTTTAAATCTGGCTAATTCTATCTTTCAAATGATTCAAAATAGGTTCAGACAGAATCGAGAAGCTAAAATGGCTTAGATTTACTTAAATCTAGCAGTTTTTTGTAGTTTTATTCATTCGAAAAGTAACCTCGCGGTCCTTAGATCGCTATTTAGTGGGAACGAGATGCTTTGGCTATGCGTAGGCCAGGATTTAAAGATGAATCCTTGGTTCTTACGACATATGGATTTAAATATATCTTTTCTATGCATATTTGAGCTATGAAGTTTTATTGGCTTCCCTCTGTGAGCCTAGGAATCGTGGGATTCGTGATCAAACTGATCAGAATCTGATTCCACTATGGTCAAACTCCACTTTACAGATGTATCCTGCCAGTTTTTCTGTAAAAATGTACATCCAAAAGACCTTAAAACGAATATCCGAGTTTATGGTCTCAACATAATGAGAATATGGTTTGTTGTGTTAGAGTCACTACGATGACTATCATGCCCATGAGAAGGCCGACACTTGTATATATTCTGTGGTTGAGGATGCTTCGCAACCCGACAATCACCATTCAAATTGAGCCAAATAGGCTGAAAAGATAAAAAAAAAAGGAAGTATCAACATGCTTCAATTTCTACGTAAGCGTAAGAGTTTGAAAACCTGCTTTCAAAACATCATCTGAATAATCTTATCAAAAAAAGAGACTGTTGCAAATCAAATCAAACCCTTCATATGTAGGTTCAACGAAGCAAAGAACTACTTTCAATCAACAAGCGTAGGCCCAATTTCTTCCAGCATTCACACACATTGCAAATAAAAAGGGAAATATTGAAAAGATGCGGTACCGTATTTTCACGGGAGTTGTGGGATGCCTAACACCTTCTCCACACTTAACCAAGCCCCTTGAACTTAGAACTTCGGTTTCAATGATTCAGTTTCAACAGTGTCCAGCAATTGGGCCTCTTTTCAAAAAAAATTGGTTGAGTTGGTACAACCATTTCAAATCTACCAACTAGCGACTCTGTAAAACGTTCAAATTGTCGATATGATACATAATGGCCTTTTCCTAAAAAACCCCTTCAAAACCCTTTTTCATAAAAAGATAAAATAAGGGCAGACAAAACTTAGGAAAAGAGATAAAGATCTAGGTCCGACCCAACCCGTGCATTTTTTTCTTACCAACGTCGACAGGTGGCGACTCTGCTAGGGATAGTAGAGGGCTTAGGCCGCGTTCAAATCTTTTCAAAATTTCCCTTTCATATCTGCGTATGTGTGAATGTTACGTCTCTACATTGAATGAATGTGTGAATGCTGCGTCTTTACATTGAATGAATGTGAATGAATGCTTTACTGCTTTATATTAGTGCTTCGCACCGATGTCATCATATGCATACGGTGAGACGCGATGTATGTGAATGTATGTTGTGTGATTCCACCACCAGGAGGCAAACCCGTCGGTGACAGAGTAATATCTTCGAGGGTGAATAAGTCTTCGGGGCTCATGAAAAAGCACCACTCAGATCCGCTCTAGTTGAAAGATCGGATTAATTTCCTCTCTAGTAGATTGCGATGATCTGGCGACTTTCATGCCGAAAAGCCGTGAAAGTAGCCTAAGATAGGTCAGCCTCTGATTAACCAAATTCGAAGGGAGGCCTCTTCATGCCTTCCTCTTTCAATTAAATGTTAAGTTTTCAATTCCAATGTAAATGTCATAATGTACATTCCATGTCTTGTAAATCCTGTCATATTTTCCTGTCATTAAAACAACTAACCTCTACTTTGTATGATAGGATTAAAAAACCTTAAAAACACATCATGGCATGCATCCTATCCATACATACCTCAGGGAATTGACACGCCTACGTTTGTTGTAGGTAAAAAATTGATCCTGTCACTAGATCTAAGTCTAAGAAAGCACTAAGTCCATCTCCGGATATGGCTTCTAGTGCTCAGCCAGAATCCACCCCTGTCTCTAGGGAAGAGTTTTAAGGACTGAAGAACTAGATAGCCGAATTGGCCACTTTCTTGAGAGAACAAAGTAAAGCTCTTAAAGGGAAACAAGCAAAGGGTCACACAGAACTAGGAACACCTGATGGCAGTTAAGAGACCGAAAATACAGACACTCAAATTCCTGAACCACAAAACCATGATACTACCAACAAAACCTCTGAAATCACCGTCCTTAATAAAGAGCAGGAAGCTGGTGACATTCTGAAGAAGGCCCAACAGATAGAAGAGACCATCCGATCCATCAAAGGGACTGTGGCATTTGGGAGTGTCAATTACTCAGACTTATGTATATTCCCTGGGGCTCGTTAACTTGAAAAATTTTAAGTCCCAGATTTTGAGAAATACGATGGATTGGGAGACCCCTACACTCACTTGAAGGTATTCTTTGGAGAGCTCGGATCCTATACAGATGATGCGAAACTCAAAATGTAGTTATTCCAGAAAAGCTTGACCGGAGAGGCTAGAGCCTGGTATGCCCTGTTAGATAACTCTAAAATTGACAGCTGGGAAGAGCTGGCACATGCCTTCCTCAATCAATATAGCTTTCAGTTTGAAATGGCTCTAGACATATACCAGATCACTAAAATCAAGAAACAAAATACTGAATCATTCATAGAATATGCTCAACGATGGAGGCTGGTTGCAGCACAAGTCACCCCATCCATGACTGAGTATGAAATAGTCATGACCTTCATCGACATCCAAGAAGCTTCGTATTACAAAAGGGTCCTAGCAGGCATAGGAAAACTATTCTCGGAGATGATCAAGCACGAAGAAATGGCTGAAATGGGGCTGACATCTGGGAAGATAAAGGATCTGACCGCCTTGGAAGCCGTTGCTGAACATATCCAGTCCAGAAGTTACGGGAGTAATCCCCGGAGAGTACATAAAAAGAAAGACGAAGAAGTGTCCTTAGTATTGCAAGGACAGAATTAGAGGAGCTAGTCGAGCAGCATGCCCATTCAAAGGAGGAACTATTCCCCTTTTCAAGCTCCAGCCCAACCTTCTAACCCTCTATTTTAGAAAAATTTGGATGCCAGACGTCGGAAAAAGTTCACCCCGTTAGGGGATTCACTCGAGAATGTGCTAAAACTGTTGACAGCACAGAAGAAGACTGCTCAACTCCTTCCACCAACCAGCACCGGGGGAAGGAATTTCGACCCAAGTAAAAAGTGTGCATACCATTCTGGATCTCCGGGCCATAATACATAAGACTGTTGGGCTCTCAAGCACAAGATCAAAGACTTGATAGACAATGAAGAGATTGTGGTGACCAAACCGGAGCAACCCCACGTGCCGGATAATCCCCTCCCTCAGCACAAAGAGGAGAGTGTCAACATGATTAGCACAGGGAATAGAGAAGGATCCAAATACATCCGGTACGTCGGAGAGTCAACTCAATCCAACAACAATTGCCCGGACAGTTGGGAATTATTAGAAAGGCAATTCCTGATAGAACAGGAGATCAAATCTATCGAGGAACAGATTGGACAGTTGGCGGATCTGGTCTTATATCAGCATCAGGTGACCAGGCAGCAGATAAACCAGTCCAACCAGTCTGAAGCAAGTCCGCCTACACCAAAAATTAACCCCATCATTATGAGGGATCACTACAGATTTCATGAGCATGAACCCTAGGCCGACAAGGTGGCCAAGGAAGTAAAAGTTCCAAGCAGATAGGGAGTTTGCCTTCTAGAGGAATTTTAATAATCTGAACCAGTCGATGAAGGAAATACTCTAAATTTTGATCAATGAGGGGATGGTTACAGATTTGTTACACCCGATGAACCCTCGATCCAGAAAATTTAAACCTGATAGGATTTGTTAGTATCATTCCTGTAAGACCCAACCTTTTATGAATAAAGATTTAATTTTCTTTATATATTATTTCGAAATAGTAAGGTGTTGATTTGATAAATATGAAAAGTTATGGGTGAAATGTGCAAATATTTCAAAATAAGCAAGTGGTTATAAAATATTCATTGTTGTCGGGGAATATTCGTTTGGTCGTAGAATATTCGTACGACGGCGCAGCTATTTCTGGGCCCCATAACGGAATAATTGTCGGATATATAAAGCGACAGAAATAACCTTTTTATAAATAATGGTAAAACTGTTACGGTTAAACTGTTGAAATACCCGATGATAAAAATACAGTAATACGCGTTGTGCATAGTAGCACACGATTTTGCACAGTATTTTGAATTATTTGTTCTTACGTAAGAAGTCACTTACTCAATAATTGTTACAGTAATTACCATTCAATATTTTATATTATTGATTCAATAATTGCATGATATTTTATTGGTTCAATAATTGCTACGTTGATATTTTATATCAATAATTGCTACGTTGCTATTTTATATGATTGATTCAATAATTGCTACCGTTGATATTTTGTATTATTGATTCAATAATTGTCACTACACAGTATTTCACATTACCAACTCAATAATTCATATTATTTGAATAATATTATTAGATAGCATTATTGACAATGTCTAAGGAAGTTCTGTCTAGGAGGGGTTATTTAATTGCGCGCCAGTAAGGAGAAATCTTTATCGGAAGGCCCCCTCTTTCTTGTGAACGACCTGGTTGTCAATATTGTAGTTCTGTAATATTATTTGTAAATAATTAATTATTGATTTTTATGATAAAGAAATATTTATTTCGTAGATATAAAAGAAGGAATTAGTGCTAAGGTATTTTTATCAGTATTTTGTTGTGGAAAATCACCCGTTTGTGGATTTCGGCCATTGTCGGTTGGGAATTTGGAAAAACTTCCTTCTACAAAGTTGCAGATAATTAAATTTCCTATGAAAAAGATATAGAATTTGTATTTTTCTGACAAAAGGGCTATTTATTATGAATTATTGAAGTTTTGGAAAATAAATGTTTTTTATTAAAAACATGGATGGGCCCCACTTTTGTTTTTTATGGCTTGTAAATGCTGAATTTTCAAATTCCATTGAGGTGTGCGTATGAAGTTGGTGAGAAGCCGCCGGTAGCAATTAGTCAACTTTGGCATCCTAAGCTTTTTCTATAAATAGGGTACTTAGGTTAGAATTGAAAATCACACCAGAATCAGAAGTTTTTTCTCTCTATAATATCGAGCGTATTTTTGTGAGTATTTCGATACTTTGAGTGTTGCTATTCAGTGCAAGTTTTCTTTAGCCTTATATCCGATATTCTAGTCAGAAGTATTATTTTTTTGATGTAAGGGATGTTATTTTCTTTCGTAAATGATGTTATTCTTTTCAATATCATTATACAAAAATATTTGCGTGGATTTTATTATGAAATTCTTACCTTTTCTGTCAGGGTTACTATTCACGTATACGACACTATTCACGTATACGGCATTATTCACGAAAAAATTAAATTTTCTTCTATTTGTCCAAGTTGCTTGTTAAGGTTCCTATCTTTGATTACATCTAAGTTTTGAGCTTTATTCTTGAATTTTGCTTCGCAATTGATTATTATGAAGTATTTTTGAATTGGATAAACTAAAATACGAATTCTTAGTCTTTGTCCTTTATCTCACTAGATTCGTTCTTTAAAATATTTTTCATCATCCTCAGTCCTAAATGGTGATATAACTAAATATCTTCGGCCTATAGAGCAAAGATGAATGATTACCTGATGAATATCTTTGGCCCGTAGTGCAAAGATGAACAGGTGTTGAGATGAACATGACCACTGGTGATACAAATGAATATCTTTGGCCTGTAGTGCAAAGATGAATATTTGATTCGAGATGTATATTCATTGATGTTACAGGGATAAAATTTTGATGATGGACTTTTAAATCATAGAAGATAGTAGACTTCATTCTCTACTTAACTCTTCTAATGAATTGTTATTTTCGCTGCGAATATTGATCTAAAACTTGTTGTCAATAATATTTTATCTGAATTGTTGAAGACTAACGATAATTTATTTTCCATTATCTTAGTCATAATATTCTTTACTGGGCTAGTTGAGCTCACCCTTTTCATCTATTGTCCTCTTTAGGAAATGAGAATGTCGCAAGAACTAGTCGGGAAACAGAGTGATGGTCTGAGTTAGAGCAGTAGTAGTCCTCACTATTTTTGATAAATAGTGTGATAATAATTGTAATGAGAACTTAGTTTAAATGTTAATATTTTTTACATATTTGTATTAACACTCATAGTTGTGTGGTCGTATTTTGCACGACCGTGTGATATAAAGATTGTATTTGAATTCTGTACCATGTATTTGGTGACTCAAAATGGGTTGGATTGACTGGACCTATTCTGGGGGCATCACAATTCCAATGCGCCAGGTCATGACAGCGAGGATTGCTGGGGACTTCGTCACCTGATTCAGGATATGATTGAAAATGGTGAGTTAATAAGAGGGAATCATGACTACGGCCTTCCTGATGAAGAAACACTCTTTATTCCCATGATATGGAGTCAGGATACAATGGCTGTTATTTTTTAAGAGAAGGAACTAATCATAACACCCTTAGTACTTCCTGGAAAAGAGGTCCAAGAAGCACAAAATCCTGTGAAGGTAGTCTCGCCTGAGCCTTTAATCTTGCCTTTCAGACCCTAATATCCAGTGATCAGTCTGAAGAGAGTCACATGGAACTATGGGAAGGATGAAGGTTCAACCTCAAACAATGTTGCCAGCATATCCAAGGAAAATCCATTGTACCTGCCTTAGCGGGTGATCAATTCAGTTATCAATGCCAAAGAGAAGGTGGCTGAAAAGAAAATCGAAGAGTTCCTCAACAAAATGGGGCATAACGAGATCAAGGTGGTGCAAAGCCTGAAAGATACACCCAAGCAGATGTCCATCCTAGATTTGGTTTTATCTTTGGTGGATCATCGCAAAATTCTGGTGAAAGTACTGGTAGAAGCCCATCTGCCAAAGACAGTGGATGCCGAGAAATTCCGTCACGTGATAGAACACATCTTCAACAGCAATGTGATATCTTTCACTGACAATGATATACACTTACGTAGGGGGCAGGTCATCGCAAGTCCCTGTATATAGCAGTGATATCATCAGGGTATGTGATCGGAGGTGTGTTAATAGATGGAGGGTCGTCCGTGAACATCTATCCCTACGACACATTGGAGAGAAGCCGTGGGAGAGATTGAACTTCCGCTGGAGATTGGTCTCGACACCTTCTATGTATCCTTCCAGGTACTCAACATCACCATCGGATACAACTTTTTCCTGGGAAGGCCGTGGATCCATATGGTAGGAGCAATTCCATCCACCTCCATCAGCAGCTCAAGTACATCATCAATGGCAACCTAATCAAGGTAAATGCAGAACCAGAATACCCTATCTGCATACAGAGAGACATGCCGATGATCAGTCTAGATAAAGGGGTTGAACCTGCAAGCTTTCAAGCCTTGGAGGTGAGCGATACTCAGTACCTACCAATTGGGGCACCAGCTCAGAAACCAAAAATATCCCCCGAAGTGATGAAAGTGGGCCAGGAGATGGTATCTTTAGGTTTTTTCCCTGGAGAAGGGTTAGGAAAGAATTAACAACATATTAAGAGCCAAGTGCAAATCCCAAGTTAGTCAGGGAAAGTCGGATTGGGGTACACACCCGGGTCAAACCATCGGAACCCATATAAGCATCCAAAGGCTCATGCTTCTGTAATTCTCTTGCCAAATCTCACTGATGCTAGATTTGTGAAACCAATGAGGAAGATTTTGGCTGTGGTATCAGCCTTGTTATTTCCTCCAGTGATACCAATAAATGAGAGAAAAGCCCCAAAGCCTGAGGGGGATAGCAAAAATGAAAAAAAAAATTCTTGTATGAAGGATGAGACCCATTTACTAACATGCGTGTTCTTATACACTACGAAGGTATGAATGATGATATCCCAGATAGTGACGAGGAGGATCATATCTGAATTCCTCGTATCAAGAAAGAGAAGGGGGGCAATTCAAAGAGAAACCCTGCCTCTGATCTGAAGGATGTTTTGGTCATCATCAGAGATGAGGCAGACAACCACAAATTTTGTATCCTCCCTATATATGAGGATCTGACCTGGACAACTGGAGCAACATCCCTTGCTTCATCCATAAAGGGCAAAAGGGCAGAAAGTCTATCTGCGCTGTAACACGGCTTCATTTACTGCTTGTTTTATTGCACTGCTATAGTAGTAACTTTTGTCATGCTTTGCTAAATTCTTTGTATGTTTAAACAGTTTCATATACTAAAGCGAAAACATTTGGTTTTCAGGACTCCAAGATTGGATTTGTTTGTCTCTGCTGATGAGATGCCAACCAGTCACAGTGACTACAACTTTGATGTATAACTAAACTTCGACTTGATGGAGATTCATCAAGAGGAGGAAGATAACTATGAGCTTCCCGAGGAGATCAAAGAATGGGTCGAAGACAAACCCAAACCAAATCTCGATCAAACCACCACCATCAATATCGAAACCTCAAAAAGCCTCAAAGAAACCTAGATAGGCCTAGTCCTCACCCAAGACCTTGAAATCGATCTAATTGAACTCCTAACACAGTTCCAGGATGTGTTTGCATGGTCGCATAAAGACATGATTGGCCTGCCTACTGACATTGTCATCCATCGACTGCCCATCAAGGATAGATTAAAGGCAGTCAAGCAGAAGCTCAGGCGATTGAAACCTGAATGGAGTCTGAAAGTCAAAGAAGAGGTTGTCAAACAATTCAGAGCCGACATCATCATGGTCTCAACTTGCCCGGAGTGGCTGTCGAACATAGTTCCCGTGCCTAAGCCCGGAGGGAAGGTAATAGTATGCGTGGATTATAGGGATTTGAACAAAGCCTGTCTCAAGGACAATTTCCCAGTACCTTTCATCCACATCTTGATAGACAACACGGCGCAGTATGGAATGTATTCTTTTGTGGATTGCTTTGCTGGTTACCATCAAATCATGGTTGCTAAGGAAGACAGGGAGAAAACAGCGTTCATCACTCCCTGGGGGACCTTCTATTACAGACGATTGTCCTTCGGCCTTATCAATGGTGGTGCCACGTATCAGCGAGCTATGATGGCCCTGTTTCATGACATGATGCATAAGGAGAAAGAGGTTTATGTGGATGACATCATCGTCAAATCCCGGAAGGAAGACGATTATATCAACCATCTCAAGAAACTGTTTAACAGGTTGTGTAAATACAACCTCAAGCTAAATCCAGCAAAATGTGCTTTTGGCTTCAAATCGGGAAAAGTTGTTTGGATTCCTAATAAGCAATAGAGGCATTGAGCTGGATCCTTCCAAGATTAAAGCCATCACGAAGATGCCCGTACCCCGAACAGAGAAGAAGATACGCGGGTTTCTAGGAAGAATCAATTTCATATGTCGGTTGATTTCCCAGCTCACAGCAACTTGTGAACCCATCTTGAACCTGTTAAGGAAGAATTCCTCCACAAAATGGAATGAGGATTGCCAAAAAGCCTTCCTTGTCATCAAGAATTAGCTGATTGAAGCGCTGTCTTGGTACCCCCGAGGGATGAAGTTCCCTTGTTTATGTACATATCCGTCAATGCCAACGCCATGGGCTGCATGCTGGGACAGAAGGATGATAGTTGCAAGGAGATAGCCATCTACTACATCAGCAAAAGATTCAGTGGTGGAGAACAGAAGTACACCCTGATTGAGAAGACATGCTGCGCATTGGCATGGGCCGTCATGATGTTTCAACACTACCTCCATAGGCACATGACCTACCTCATATCCCGCATAAATCCGCTGAAGTATGTGTTCAGCAAACCAATATTGAATTGTCGATTGTCCAAATGGTAATTAATCCTCCAATAGTTCGACATTGTCTACTTCACTCAAAAGTCCATCAAAGGTCAAAGAATTGCAGATTAACTAGCCGAGGCACCATCAGGAGGGTTTGAACCCTTGGAGACTTATTTCCCGGATGATGGGATCATGACAATTTAACAAATTCGACAAGAGAATACAGTCTAACCATGGAGAATGTATTTCGATGAAGCGGTGAACATGGAAGGTGATGGAGCCGGGGCAGTCCTCATCTCTGGTACAGGAGAGTAGTATCCTATGGCTACCAAGCTACAGTTTGTCAACACCAACAACACAGCTGAGTAGGAAGGCTACATAATGGGGTTAAAATTAGCCCAATCCATGGGTGTTAAACATCTATTAGTCTTCTGAGATTCTGAGTTGGTTATCAGACAAGCCACTGGGGCATATCACACCAAATAATTGCATTTGCTGCCTTATCAACGGTAGGTCATCAATATATCCATGGACTTTGAAGAGATTACTTTCATCCCAATCCCTCGAGGAAGGACCGACTTTGCAGATGCATTGGCAACATTAGCCTCCCTAATCAACATATCGGGTAAGAGGGGAATTCCCAACATCAAGTTCACGAACCAAAAGGCCCCAAAATACGGGAATTACATTGGAGAAGTATCAGATGAATTACCTCCTATCAAACAGCCTTGGTATCTAGACATCAAGGAATATCTCCGAGATGGATCTAAACCTGCTGGGGTAAGCCAAGCTGAACGAAAGAAGATTCACAAGATGGCTATGAAGTTCTATCTGAGCGGAGACGCGCTCTACAAAAGGGATGTTGGAATAGGCATGTTACGATGCCTCGACAAAGAGCAAGCCAAGAGATTAATGGATGAAGTCCACTGTGGAGTCTGTGTTCCACACATGAGCGGTCATTTGCTGGCCAAGAAAATATTGAGAACAGGGCATTACTGGATCTCTCTCAAAGCTTACCGTGGCGATCACGTTAGAAGATGCTATCAATGCCAAGTCAATGGAAATGCTATCCATGCTCCTCCAAATGAGCTGTACAATATGAGTTCGCCATGACCTTTCTCCATATGGGGAATGGATGTGATAGGTCTAGTAGAACCCAAAGCCAGTAACGGTCATTGTTTCATCTTCACTATAATCGATTACTTCACCAAGTGGGTTGAAGCTGCTTCTTTTCCCAAAGTCACCCAGGAGGTAATCATTGGTTTCATAAGAAACAATGTTGTCTGTCGATATGGACAACCAGAGGTGATCATCTCAGACAATGCCAAGAACTTAAACAATCAGATGATCAGAGACTTATGCAGTAAGTTCCACATCAAACATCTTAATTCCGTCATCTACCAATCCAAGATGAATGGTGCTGTCAAAGCGGCTAATAAGAACATCAAGAAGATCATGCAGAAAATGTTTGCCAATCACAAAGAATGGCCTGACCTGTTACCTCTGACTCTGTTAGCATACAAGACGTCAATGCGCACCTCTACTGGGGCTACCCCCTACTCATTGGTCTATTGAATGGAATCAGTACTTCCCATAGAAGTAGAGATGGAGTCCTTGCGAGTATTAATAGACTCCTAGATAGAAGAAGATCAATGGTTACAAGAACGATACCACCAGTTGTCCCTGATAGATGAAAAGAGGGTTGCAGCCATTTTCCACGGGCAGTTATATCAGCAAAAGATTGCTCGATCATACAACAAGAAAGTCTGAATCTGGCAATTAAAAGAAAATGACCTAGTGCGGAAGAAAGTTTTGGCCAATCAAGACGAAGCTAAAGGAAAGTTCGCCCCAAACTGGGAAGGCCCTTTCATTGTCAAAGAAGTGTTGACAGGAGGAGCTATCAGATTACAAGAAATGGACGGAAGCGAATTTCCCCAACTCATCAACTCAGACACCATAAAAAGGTACTATGTCTGAAACACATGCATACCAGCATCCTGGTCCTGCGAATCAAATCAGTTTAGTTTTCACTAGAAGACTGAACTACGACTGACCTGATCTCCCTCAACCTTGGAGTACGTAGGCAGCCATTCTTGGTGCAGTCAAACCAAACAAAAAACTCAAAACTCATCAAACCAAATTCAAAAGAGACCTTTCTAAAACCTGTCATACAAAAACTTGAACTACAAATGACCTAATCTCCCTACACCTGGGAGTACGTAGGCAGCCTTTCACTGTTTGGTATGACCTTTAAAGAAAAAAAAACCCAATAAAACAAGTCCCAAGACACTGAAACCCGATAAAACCTAAATACTATCAAGTCTCTCTGGTCAACAGGCCCGTCTGAGATATTCTCCGACATCTCACTCTCAATCCATCAAAGAGATGCTCATGATACATCAACAACCGCAAGTCATAAAAGAAGTGGTAATCATTCAGCAATGACAATACATATCCAATAGAAAACTGAATCAAATTATATTTCTTTGATATATAATACTGTTTGATATATATATATATATATATATATATATATATATATATTGTGTCTTGTACATGACAAAAATGGCTGATATAGTATGTGCAGGAAAAATAAAGCTAGTCTATGGACCCATGGATAAGCGGGATAGCATTGCCAGCATGGCGTCTCTCTCTGAAGATGGAGGAGCAGCTGCAAGAGCAATACCCTCAACCTCCATACGAGCCAGAACATCTACAGCCATCTACATAGTGACGCTGTGACCATCGATAAAAGTACTCATCTCTCCAACCAGGCTGTCTGTATATAACTTGAGGGTTATGTTGTCCGTAATATATACATCTCGGGTGGCTATGGCCTCGTCCCTCTCCATAAAAGTAGCATCCCTGGCAATCAAAACCTCCTCGATCTCCTTAATTACTGCATCTCTGATAGATCGGATCTCATCTCTCTCCTCAAGAGCCACATATAGGGTAGATAGAGCCTCATCTCTCTTAACCAATGTTGCATCTCGAGTAGCCTGAGCCTCGTCTCTGACCGAAAAAGCTGTATCTCCGCCAGACAGAGCAGTCAACATCAATGCCCTAGCCTGATCTCTCTCGAAGGTCATCCGAGCTAGCGAATCCGCCATAATCAGATCTGTCCCAGCAGGGATACTCGGAGGGTCACTGACTAAGGCTGTTGTTAGACCCAAAAACAACTCATCCTCCATAGCAGAATCAGGACCCTCCAAAGGCTCTTTCTCATCTGAATCAACAATTGGAGTTGACTGGATGAATGTTGTTGCAGCTATATCAGCCTCCAACCACGCTGAGTACTCTAGAGAGCGATCCAGATGGCTAGTAGAGAAATCAACCCTCTCCTTATGAGTCCAACACTCATAAATCCTGATCAGGTCTACGGAAGACATAGAAGAAGCTGACATCCGCTGATCAATGGCCCCCTCAAACTGGTGCAGGCTCTAGAACTGATCAAACTAACCCATAACTGCCGACGGATTGTAAGTGGTCACCCCTCTCAATCCCGCTAGGGGCAAGTATACCATGCCGGATGCATGAGTGATGAAGCTATAAGGGGAGACTAGCCCTGGGCATGGCAAAATCAAAAAATAATGCTCAATATCTGACAGAAAAGCTGACCATGTCTCTGCATCCGAACACTCCGCTAGCTGGAAGGAGTAGGACATGACTATCTCGTGGATGAAGCAGTATCCCTAATGTCTGAAGAAGCCAATCGAACGTAAATGGGTCATAAGCCATACATATACAGAGGGACAGAGCTACCTCTAAAAAACCCCTCTGGATGGGTGTGCAATAGGTAGTTAACCTCAAGGTCTCGGCTAGTATCATCGACACAACAGTGTAACCCTGTCTAAGGGCACGGACCACGATCATCAAGCCAACTTCCAAATAGTCTAAATATAGTGGCATGTATACGTAGGCCACAATGCACATAAGCAAAACATCTATTAGGTCCAAATGCCACTCCTTTATCGAGATAATAAAGTCACCAGCATATCGATAGTAGCTATCTAGCCTGCCAAAATGATCGATCAAAAAGTCAATAGAGATCACACATCCGGAAATGATCTCATCCGTGACTACTCTCAGACGTAGGCCCGACATCCACAGGAACGGTCTCCTTATGTCACTAATAGCAGTGCGAGCGCAAGGCAGATCTAGGGATAAACCTATAAGCCGCTTGTACTCCTCTAAAGTCGGTGTCAACTTATGCCGCCCGAAGCGAAAAACCTGCCGCTTAGGTATCCAACAGGATAAAATGCCATCTATAGATCCATATAGAACTTGGAAGTCCACAAGGGCCAATGAATGCCCCAACATCCGATCTACTGTCCCTCTAGTTGGGAAGGGCAGGCTATCATACCACGACCTCAATGACGATGTTACCAATGATGGTAGTAAATGCTCGATGCGGCTAACCGTTGATGACGACATCTGTATCATCTGTCTAAGTGCATATCCATGATATAATATATGCATAAAGACAATGATAAATATGATACAATAGATAGGAAATATTATGCATATCTAGAATAAACTGTATATTGCAAGCATTATTCCTGTCTAATAATTAAATTCAAAATAAAAAGTACAAGGAAATGGGGCACAGCTGCCCAATGGCCAAACAATGGCCTATCAAAAGATATAGCTGGAAAAGCAATCAGAGCATCGGGTATAGATCGGTGACATCTTAGCCGTTGGCTCAACCCCAGCGAAGCATCGTGTATAGACCGGTGACGTATCAGCCGTTAACTCAACCCCAGCGAAGGAACGGGTACAGACCGATGATATATCAGTCGTTGGCTCAACCCCAGCGAAGTATCGGGTACAGACCGGTGACATCTCAGCCATTGGCTCAACTCCAGCGAAGCATCGGATGCTGACCGATGATATCTCAGTCGTTGGCTCAACCCCAACGAAGCATAAGGAATAGACCGATGACATCTCAGCCATTGGATCAACCCTTAGCGAAGCATCGGGTACAGACATGTGACATCTCAGCCGTTGGCTCAACCCCAGTGAAGCATTCGGGTACAGACCCGTGACATATCAGCCGTTGGTTTAACCCCAGTGAAGCATCAGTCGTTGGCACAACCCCAGCGAAGCAGCGGAAATGGTCCGGTGACATTCAGCCATTGAAGGCCACTTCAGCGGAGGTCAGATTTCCTGGCTTTATCAGCCGTTAGCATAACCCCAGCGAAGCATCAGGAATGGTCTGGTGGAGAAAATAGTAAATCAATCCATCCCCATAGAGGATAGATGATGGAATCTGTTATACAAATCCTTAGTGGGAGCACCAAGAAGGATTGGTGATTCAACCTCATGTTGCAAAATACCGATGTAAATTATCTTCAGGATAAGCATCGAAAGCACACGCTGAGGTAACTCAGAAACAGAGATATATCCCCAGCGGAGGAGCCTTCAAAAATGTACAACGTCATCAGCCGAAGGAAAATATGCCCTACGAAGAGTATCGACAGATGTGGGAAACCATTGGTTTCAAACCAAGGTAGCATCAAGAGATATCACGGAGGACGTCATCCCCAGCAGAAAGTGACGAGAACAGTCTGTGATAACCAAACTTTGATAACCTACCAGTGGTATTCTACCAACAACAAGGGCTATCCAAGATAACGTTATCCCAAGTAGGTAATGACGTGAGCAGTCAGTGATTGCCCCATTTGATAGTAGTGTGCATACAAGTCAATCATGTATGATGATAAAGCACATACTTTGTAAACAATCTTATTTATTTATTAATAAAATATTAATTTAAGGCATTTAATTATCTACGTGGTGCTATTTTTTATAATATGTAAATAACCCATAGTTTTAAGCAATGCTTTTAGAATCATGATGAGATCATGCTAATGAGATCTAAATTCTTAGAAAGCTTAAAAACTATAATAGTTCTCAATCGTGGGATTTCTAAAATGGGGATTGGTAAATCCAGATAGATTGGTACATATGTTGCTTGCTCATTGGATGAGGATAACTGATCTCATGGTCATTTGTGTGGAGACACTAAAGCAAGTATGTAGGTGCTTATTGGAGAATAAGTTCACTGAACGTGACTCGCTATGGAATACCTAATGGAGTTTTACTAGCCTGTCAATAGGAATTCCAAATGTGATAGTAGTACAAGTGATCCGTGGACTTGAGATCATCATAGTATCTTGTATGTAACAAATTATACTTTGACTTATTCCTTAAGGCCTTTTAAGGCATATATAGGGTATGCTTGGGTATAATGAGTTACATATGGAGATAATGTATGATCAATAAAGAATCTACCACCTCTAGTAAAAAGAGGAGATATGTCCTATGTGATTCGTTAAATGACAACCCAGGTATCCTTGGCCAAGGTAGAATGAAATTAGAAAGAGGTTTCTAATTTGCATTATTTGGAGTTGTGCATTTTCTAATCGAAATACATATGATTAAATAAATTAAGACTTGACAGTAAATTCATGTCTTATATTTAATTGGGACATTGTATGGTGGAAGGATTGAATTGTACGGTAACTATTAACTCACAGGTTCTTTTATAATTAATGTTGAAATCTATATTATTTGGAAAGTCGTTGATCGCTAGGGAGTCTTATCCCTATTGTAGAATAAATGTTATTTATTTAAATAAATTATTAGTTTAATTTATTTATTTAAATAATATTAGAATTGTTCTAATTGATTTATTCATAACCGGTTTAATATGGAGAACCTAAAGGGTCACACCATAAAAGGCAGAAGAATTATTTAAGAAGAAAATGGCATATTAGTAATAATGCATTAAGTATAATTAATTTAATCTATGGTGATAGAATAAATTAAATAGCTTAATGTTTATTATTTAATATTTTAGAAATATTAAATATAAATTAATAAGAAGAGTCTTATTAATATTATTAATATTATTATTATTTTAATTCTAAAAGAGTTTAGGAATTAATATAATATCAGTACTCTCTCTCAATCCTAATAAGATTAGGATATAAATTAATTAAAAGTGTTTAATTAATTAATTAAATAAAATCCTATTCTAATTGGATTATAAGAGAGTCTTATATCAGTAATAAGGTACGTGAATTTTTCCAAAGGTTGGGAGTACACATATTCTATAGAGATAGAAACAAGGGTTAAGCTAATAACCCATCTTCCTGAGTTCTTCATCTTCTTTGGTGGATCACCATTAGAGGCCAAACATTTGGGTGGCTGACATTGATCAAGGGAAGGAGCCACTACAGAGGAATCAAAGGAATCAAAGGAGTAGAACTTGTACCTGAGGAAGCTTGGATCTTCAAAGGTATAATTCCATGTTCTCTCTTTTCTGTTATTGATAACTAGCACAAAGCATGATCATGGTTATGGGTTTGTATAAAATTTTTGAAAACCTATGTTTCGCGCTTACGCCATATTTATGTGATTTGATTGCATGATTGCGTTACGTACAAACCCAACAGTGGTATCAGGGCCTAACTTTGTGCTAATTATCAATTTTATGATTCCATATATGAATTGATGTGAGAATTGGATCGAATTTTCTGGACAAAATTATTTTCGGCAAGTTTCTGCGAAGAACGGCGCTGCTGCGGAGCTGCCCAGTTCATTACTGGCGCAGCTGCGCTGGTTTGCAAAAACTGGCGCTTCAGGATACCTGCGCAGCTGCCCAGTTCATTCTGGGCACAGCTGTGTAGGTTCCTAAACAGACCCTGAAATTTGATTTTCATTAATTAAGTAAACTGTTTATTTAATTAATAAAGTTTTAAAATAAAGATATTTATTTTGTCTGAAATATGATTTCAGATTGCTAAAATTAAAGGTGTTTAATTTGAATTTATTTTGATTAAAATAAAAGAGTTTATTTTGTTTCAAAATAAAAATTTAGCAAAACTTTTGTCCATTAAATGACATCGATCTATACCTGGAATAGCTTTATAATTCATGAGATGAATGGAAATTTATTGATACGTATGATGATATGTATGTTAATAAAAGGGATTGATTATGGACTATGACCAATGTGATTGAATTTTATTTTAGATGAATGCTTGAATGTATGGATTTTATAAAATGGGGTCTTCGTACCTCGTCTTCTCTGGTTTTATTCTCGGTGTAAATTCTATCTCCCTCCTATGTACTTCCCCTTGACTGCTGATCAAGGTTTCTATTTAATTATAAATAGCTTATGTAATAGAGATAGTTAGAATTATCTTGAAGAAACTGGAGACCAAGGAGCAAAGAGCGCGTAAAGACCCGTTTGTATGGAGCCCGGGTTTAAATGTAATAGTTACATTTAAAATTAAATTCTTGCACTCCTAGGTTTGACATTTTGGTTCACTTGGTGGCTCTAGTGAACCAAACTAGAATAAAAGTCCATAATAAATTCGGGTAGAATATAGTATTCTATATTGCATGCTATATATTATATATATTATATTTTATGCAAACATGCTTCGCATGTTTAATAAAATAACGCGTATTATATATATATATATATATATATATATATATATATATGTGTGTGTGTGTGTGTGTGTGTGTGTGTGTGTGTGTGTGTGTGTGTGTGTATGCATGCGCGCTAAATAAGATGAGACAAATAATAACAAACCCCTCAAAGAAATAATATTAAGTCTGAAGCGTTCAAATGATATTTGGAATATCGAACGTCGCCTTCTAGCATGATTAATTAATAGAGTATTAAATATTTAATATAAGTTTGTTGTGTTATCCACAAGGTGAGTATTGAGTATTTAAGATGTTAATTAATCACATTTGATGCTTATCAAGAAAATTGAACGATCTAGTCTTGTTGTGCTATCCACAAGGACGAACATTTTTTTTTTTGAATTTATGGAAGTGCTAGGCTAGACTTAACTTAAATCATTTTAGTTCGGATGTGCACACACATGACCATTATGATTTAAGAGGCAAAATAAAAGGAGTTACATGGTGATGTAATTGACAAGAGTTGTCTACCTATTTATTTGTATATCACTTGTTGTGCTATCCACAAGGTTATATACATTTGAAATGTGATCCTTAATATCACTAGCAAATCTTTAATTAGATGTTGCCAAACTATATAAGTGAGGGTAATATAGTTTGATGAAAATAGTGGGAGATACCAATTTAAAATAAAGACCTAAATATATTTTGGTATGCAAAGTTAATAAAATGAATGTTTGCTAAAAATGTTGTCTTTTCACATGCAAAATTTTAAAAATGTCAAAATCACTTATCTCACTACGAAGCATACTTGATGCAAATAAGTTTACCGGCCCGAATTATGAGGACTGGCTAAGAAATCTGAGAATTGTTCTCACTGCTGAAAAGATTTTTTATGTCCTAAATTCAACTATCCCTGAATCTATTTCGGAAACAGCCTCTGAGGAAGAGATTGCCACTTTCAATAAATGGCAAGATGATGCATCTGTGGCTCAATGCATCATGCTCGCATCCATGAATAACGAACTTCAGCGTCAGCATGTAAATATAGATGCTCCTGCTATGCTGCTTCACCTCAAGGAGTTGTATGGTGAACAGAGTAGGACTGCTAGATATGAGATATCTAAGGAGCTCTTCTGATCTCGAATGACCGAGGGCACTGTCGTCGAGACTCATGTTCTGAAGGTAATCAATTTGATTGAATGCCTTGGACAGCTTGGGTTCGTCATGGATGGGGAGTTGAGTTAAGACTTGGTCTTGCAGTCACTCCTTGAGACCTTCTCGCAATTTATGGTTAATTTTCACATGAATAAGCTAGATGTCAGCTTGCTTGAGCTGCTTAACATGCTGAAAACTGCAGAAGGTCACTTCTCATCCAAGAAGAACCATGTCTTGATGGTGGATTCTTCTAATAAAAGGAAGAGGCCCAAGGTGTCTTCTGAAAAGAAGAAATCCAAGAAGGCTAAGGGAAAGAGGAAAGAAAAGGAACAAAAGAAACCTGAACCAGTTAAAGGAATGTGCTTTCATTGCAACGAGCCGAGACATTGGAAGAGGAACTGAAAGAAGTTTCTAGCAGAGAAGAAGCTTGGAGAAGCTTCGACTTCGAATCAAGGTTTGTTTATGATTGAAATTAATTTTTTTGAAAGTCATAATTCTACTTGGGTATTGGATACCGGCTGTGGGTCTCACATATGTAACAATGTGCAGGGACTGGTCAGAAGTAGAAAGCTGAACAATGAAGAGGTGATCCTACGAGTGGGGAATGGAGCAACGGTTGCTGCATTAGCTGTAGGAACTTATTGTTTAGCAATGCCTTCGGGCAAGTCCATTTATCTTAATAACTGTTATTATGTTCCGAATATTATTAAAAACATTATTTCAATTTCTGTATTGGATGTGAAAGGTTTTGACGTTATTATAAAGAACAATGGTTGTTCTATTTATAGAGACGGTGTTTTATATGGTATTGAAAATTTGCGAAATGGACTTTATACACTTGACTTACAATAAAATATATTTCAAATTCAACAAACTAAGAAAAGGAAAAGAGATGATATTAATTATACATACATGTGGCAATGTAGACTCGGTCATATCAATAAAACAAGATTATCCAAGTTGCATAAAAATGGGCTCCTCGAGCTATCCGATTATGAATCATATCCAACTTGTGAATCTTGTCTCATGGGTAAAATGACTAAATCTCCGTTTAGTGGAAAAGGAGAAAGAGTTACAGAGTTGTTGGCATTGATTCACACAGACGTTTGTGGACCTATGACAATAAGTGCACGGGGTGGGTATTCTTATTTTATTACTTTCACTGATGATCACTCAAGATTTGGATATTTATATTTAATGAAATACAAATCAAAATTATTTGAAAAGTTTAAAGAGTTCAGAAGTGAAGTAGAGAAACAAACGGGCAAGAGTATTAAGATATTTCGATCAGATCGAGGTGGAGAATACTTAAGCGGTGAGTTTCTCAATTGTCTCAAAGAAAATGGTATAATCTCACAATGGACTCCTCCAGGTACACCACAGTTAAATGGAGTATCTGAAAGGAGAAATCAAACACTGTTGGACATGGTTCGATCCATAATGAGTTTTACCGACCTTCCAATTTCCTTCTGGGGTTATGCCCTAGAAACGGCTGCATACCTACTTAACAAGGTACCTACCAAATCCGCCCCAAAGAGTCCATATGAGATATGGAAAGGGAGGAAACCAAATCTTAAGCATGTTAAGACTTGGGGTTGTCCAGCTTATGTCAAAAAGTTTGAAAATGATAAGCTACAGACTAAATCCGATAAGTGTAGATTTGTGGGATATCCTAAAGAAACTTTAGGGTATTATTTCTATCATCCTACTAATCAAAAGGTGTTTGTTGCGAAACATGCTACCTTCTTGGAGAAAGAGTTTATCCATGAAGGGGTCAGTGGGAGTAAGATATATCTTGAAGAAGTTCAAGAACCACAAATTACCACGGATCAAAGTCAGGTACCTAACCAAGTAGAAGAACCTACTGTACCACACCCTGTTCGTAAATCTGGAAGAGTACCAAAGATACCTGAGAGGTATGGATTCGTTATAGAGGATGACAATGAAGTACACATCATGAATGATGATGATCCATTGAATTACGAACAAGCTATGAGTAATAAAGACTCAGGAAAATGGCTTGAAGCCATGAAATCCAAAATGGACTCCATGTATGAAAACAAAGTATGGACTTTGGTTTCACCACCTGAAAGTATTAAGCCTATTGGGTGTAAATGGGTTTTTAAGAGAAAGACTGGAGCAGACGGAAAGGTAGAGACCTATAAGGCACGACTGGTTGCAAAAGGTTTCAAACAAAGACAAGGAGTTGACTATGATGAAACCTTCTCACCAGTAGCCATGCTCAAGTCCATTTGGATTTTGCTTGCGATTGTAGCTTATAACGACTATGAGATCTGGCAGATAGAAATGAAAACGGCCTTCCTCAATAGGAAACTTGAGGAGGATGTGTATATGACACAGCCAGAGGGATTTATTTCAAAAGTTGGAACAAATCAAATCTGTAAGCTACAACGATCCATTTATGGGTTGAAGCAAGCTTCTCGTAGATGGAACATTCATTTTGATGAGACAATCAAAGAGTTTGATTTTATCAAAAACGAGAATGAACCATGTGTATACAAGAAGGTTAGTGGGAGCGCAGTATCATTCCTTGTATTATATGTTGATGATATATTACTGATAGGGAATAACATTCCTATGTTACAATCAATTAAAATCTGGTTATCTAAAAACTTCTCCATGAAGGACTTGGGTGAAGCATCCTATATTTTGGGGATAAAGATCTATAGAGATAGATCTAAAAGGATGCACGGCTTATCCCAAGGAACGTACATTGATACGATGCTAAAGAGGTTTAGCATGGAAGATTCCAAAAGAGGTCTCATACCGATGAGCCATGGGATACATCTCTCCAAGAAATAGGCCCCAAAGACTCCTGAGGAGAGAGACCGTATGAGTAAGATCCCTTATACTTCTACAATAGGATCTATCATGTACGGTATGATATGTACTAGACCGGATGTTGCTCACGCACTTAGTGTAACGAGCAGATACCAGTTGAATCCAGGAGAAGAGCACTAGAAGGCAGTGAAGAATATCCTAAAGTACTTGAGAAGGACTAAATATATTTTTCTTGTCTACGGTGGTCTGAATTAAAACTCGAGGGATTCACGGAATTAAGTTTTCAAACAGACCAAGATGACAGTAAATCTATTTCAGGGTATGCGTTTACCTTGAATGGAGGCGTAGTGAGTTGGAAGAGTTCCAAGCAGCAAACAGTTGCTGATTTAGTGACAAAGGCGGAGTATATAGCTGCAAGTGAAGCTGCAAAGGAAGCTGTTTGGATGAAGAAGTTCATAACTAAACTTGGTGTGGCTCCTAGCATTGGAGAAGCAGTTCCCGTATACTGTGACAACATCGGAGCGGTTACACTGGCTAAGGAACCCAGGTCTCATCAGAAATCCAAACACGTGTTGCGGCGATTTCACTTGATCAGGGAGATCATTGAAAGAGGAGACGTCACCTTGGAGAGTGTGGACTCTCAAGATAACATTGCAGATCCATTTACTAAAGCTCTAACACAATAGCAGTTTGATCGTCACTTAGAGAAGATGGGTATGAGATACCATAGCGATTGGCATTAGTGCAAGTGAGAGATTGATAGTAGTGTGCATATAAGCCAATCATGTATGATGATAAAGAACATACTTTGTAAACAATCTTATTTATTTATTAATAAAATATTAATTAAGGCATTTAATTATCTATATGGTGCTGTTTTTTATAATATGTAAATAACCCATAGTTTTAAGCAATGCTTTTAGAATCATGATGAGATCATGCTAATGAGATTTAAATTCTTAGAAAGCTTAAAAACTAAAATAGTTCTCAATCGTGGGATTTCTAAAATGGAGATTAGTAAATTCGGATAGATTGGTACATATGTTGCTTGCTCATTGGATGAGAATGACTGATCTCATGGTCATTTGTGTGGAGACACTAAAACAAGTATGTAGGTGCTTATTGGAGAATAAGTTTACTGAACGTGACTCGCTATGGAATACCTAATGGAGTTGTACTCGTCTGTCAATAGGAATTCCTAATGTGATAGTAGTACAAGTGATCCTTGGACTTGAGATCATCATAGTATCTTGTATGTAACAAATTATACTTTGACTTATTTCGTAAGGCCTTTTAAGGCATATATAGGGTATGCTTGGGTATAATGAGTTACATATAGAGATAATGTATGATCAATAAAGAATCTACCACCTCTAGTAAAAGAGGAGATATGTCCTATGTGATTCGTTAAATGACAACCTAGGAATCCTTGGCCAAGGTAGAATGAAATTAGAAAGAGGTTTCTAATTTGCATTATTTGGAGTTGTACATTTTCTAATCGAAATATATATGATTAAATAAATTAAGACTTGACAGTAAATCTATGTCATATATTTAATTGGGACATTGTATGGTAGAAGGATTTAATTGTACGGTAACTATTAACTCACAAGTTCTTTTATGATTAATGTTGAAATCTATATTATTTGGAAAGTCGTTGTTCGCTAGGGAGGCTTATCCCTATTGTAAAATAAATGTTATTTCTTTAAATAGATTATTAGTTTAATTTATTTATTTAAATAAGATTAGAATTGTTCTAATTGATTTATTCACAACCGGTTTAATATGGAGAACCTAAAGGGTCACACCATAAAAGGAAGAAGAATTATTTAAGAAGAAAATGGCATGATAGTAATAATGCATTAAGTGTACTTAATTTAATCTATGGTGAAAGAATAAATTAAATAGCTTAATGTTTATTATTTAATATTTTAGAAATATCAAATATAAATTAATAAGAGGAGTCTTATTATTATTATTATTATTTTAATTCTAAAGGAGTTTAGAAATTAATATAATATCAGTACTCTCTCTCAATCCTGATAAGATTAGGATATAAATTAATTAAAAGTGTTTAATTAATTAATTAAATAAAACTCTATTCTAATTGGATTAGGAGGGTTAACCTAATATCTATATAAGAGACTCTTATTTCAGAAATAAGGTACGTGAATTTTTCCAACGGTTGAGAGTACACATATTCTATAGAGATAGAAACAAGGGTTAACCCATCTTCCTGAGTTCTTCATCTTCCTTGGTGGATCACCATTAGAGGCCAAACATTTGGGTGGCTGACGTTGATCAAGGGAAGGAGCCACTATAGAGGAATCAAAGGAATCAAAGGAGTAGAACTTGTACCTGAGGAAGCTTGGATCTTCAAAGGTATAATTCCATGTTCTCTCTTTTCTGTTATTGATAACTAACACAAAACATGATCATGGTTATGGGTTTGTATAAAAAATTTTAACACCTATGTTTCACGCTTACGCCCTATTTATGTAATTTGATTGCATGATTGCGTTACTTACAAACCCAACACCATTCCCCTTGAAGGTATCTAACATTCATCACATATCATGCCGTGCATTGCATTACATTTTCATTCATTATATTTCCATTGTCTAGCAATCTTTACACTATTCATTTCATTACATTGCATAAACATGATAAAGAGGGGCATCTGCAGACACTCAAAATTTTCTTCAGGTCTTTTGTAGACGATCGAGATTTTGTGTTCCTGTTACTAACCTTGCAGAAGGGTAAAACCATCTACTCAGCCCCGGTCTCAATATCGGGATGTCAGATCAACCCTAGTCTCAATACCGGGAAATCAGATCAATCCCGGCCTCGATACCGGGATATCAGATCAACCCCGGTCTCAATACCGGGACATCAGATCTACCCCGGTCTCGATACCAGACCCTCAGGTAAACCCCGGTCTCAATACTGGGACCTCAGGTCATCTCCGATCTCAATATCGGGACCTCAAATCATCCCCGGTCTCAATACCGGGCCCTCAAGTCAACCTCGGTCTCAACACCAGGACCTCAGGTCATTCCCGTTCTCAATACCGGGTCCCTCAGGTCAACCCCAATCTCAATATCGGGCCCTCAGGTTAACCTCGATCTCAATATCGGGACCTAAGGTCAACCCTAGTCTCAATACCAGGCCATCATGTCATCCATGATCTCAATACTGGGCTCTTAGGTCAACCCCGATCTCAATACCGGGACCTCAGGTCAACCTCGATCTCAATATCGAGCCATCAGGTCAACCCCGGTCTCAATACCGGGACCTCAGGTCATCCTCAGTCTCAATATCAGGCCCTTAGGTCAATCCTGGTCTCAATATCGAGACCTCAGGTTAACCCCGGTCTCAATATTGGGCCATCAATTCAACCCCGATCTCAATACTAGGACCTTAGGTCAATCCTAGGTCTCAATATCGGGCCATCAAATCAAACTCGGTCTCAATATTGGGACCTGAGGTCATCCCTGATCTCATTACCGGGCCATCAGGTCAACGCCGGTCTTAATACCGGGACCTCAGGTCATCCTCGGTCTCAATAACGGGCCATTAGGTCATCCCCGATCTCAATATCGGAACCTCAGGTCATACCTGGTCTCAATACTAGGCCCTTAGGTCAACCTCAGTCTCAATACCAGGATGTCCACTCAACCCCGATCACAATCCAGAAGGTCAAGATAAGCCTCGGTCATAACCGGGAGATCCAATTAAGCCCAGAGACGACCTTGGGAAGCTAAATCCACAAGAGACCACGCCGGGAGGGGTAAAATGGTCATTTTATCAACTTGAAGCCAATTAGGTCAAACACAAGCCGAATTGATGCCACGAAGGTCAGGAAGAACCATAACGGTGATCCCGAGTGAAAATAGCGCAAGACAACTCAACGGATAAACTGCAGGAAAACAATGACCTGGTTATGAACCCTTCTTTTTGGACTCGAAAAATGTTTACTCCCATGTTATTGTGACATTCTCGGTGAGGGCTTTCCAAAAAGGTACATCACGCCTCCAACGGACGCTCCGATCAAAAGTTAGAAAGTTTTGAATCTGACCTCGCATTGCTCAAAGTGCACGTACTTTGATACGACGGGACCCACCACCCAGACCCTGCCACATGGAGCCGCAGGTAGAGTGGAGGATGCCTCTGTAGAGCTTCTTCCATCGGGTCTATATGTATGAGTGCACCCCCAGCTCATTTTATATACAGAAACGCTCTGGAACTCTACCCGTTTCATTTCTCAGCCCCACCCTTGTACTCCAAACCCAAATTTTATCACTCTAAGACGTAGATATACTCATATACTACCACATATCAAAAACTGAGTGGTAGAAATGGACGTTTAAAGCCTACGATTTGGCAATGAGCCTGTGTGGCAGTCCATTGTGAGTGTTTTTACGATCAGAAAGTTCATACTACTTCATTGCGCATTTATACAGTTGCACGTTAAGTTTCGTTTACTAATTATGCCCGGAACGAAGTTCTGTAGCCGTTTTTGCCTACGTTTTCTTATATTTTAGTACATTTACACGTTTTCTGGCATTTCTACAACCCGAATTAACGATCCGCGGCTTTTATTAGATATTATATATATATATACATATACATGCTCATCACCGGAATGGGTTATCTTTCAAGTCCCGGTTTAACTTTTTTTTGTATATATTTAACTATATATATACTATCTTTTCAATTCTGTCAAGCCTGGATGTCAAATCCGTGGTAGTTTACTACTTTTATATATATAGCTATATATATATAAAAAAAAATCTGACTTATTTGGGCCTGGATTTCTACTTCGTGGCCTTTTTATTACTTTAATATATATATACTAACTATATATATTAATTTTTTACATTTTAATTTGGCCTGGATCATTTCATGGCCTTTTTACTGCTTTAATAAATATATATATACTTACATTTCTGTCCAGGCAAAGGATAGAATGTCCGTCGCCTTTTACAATTTTTTTGTAAATATATATTTACTTTCTGCTGAGCCTGGATCATCTTGTGGCTCTTTTACAATTTTTAAATATATATATTTACATTTAGTAGAGCCTGGATTATCCCGTGGCTCTTTTACAGCTTATATATATACATATATATATATATATATATATATATATTTATTAATTCTGTCCAGCCTAGATTACTCTGTGGCTTTTATAGCTTATATATATATATATTTACATTTTGTCCGGGCATCGGAGTGAAAACCCATCGCTCTTTACAACTTTCATATATATATATATAACTAGATTTCTTTAAATATCGCCAATTCTATCTTTCAAACGGTTCAAAATAGGTTCAGACAGAACCGAAAAGCTAGAATGGCTGAGATTTACTTAAATCTAGCAGTTTTTTCTAGTTTTATTAATTCAGAAAGCAAACTCGCGGACCTTAGATCGCTATCTAATGGGAACGAGATGCTTTGGCTATGCGCAGGCTAGGATTTACTGATGAATCCTTAGTTCTTGCGACATATGGATTTAAATATATCTTTTTTGTGCATATTTGAGCTATGCAGGTTTATTGGCTTCCCTCTGTGAGCCTAGGAATCATGGGATTCATGATCAAACTGATCAGAATCTGATTCCCACTATGGACAAACTCCACTTACAGATGTATCCTGCCAGTTTTTTTGTAAAAACGTACATCCAAAAGACCTTAAAACGGTTATCCGGGTTTAAGGTCTCAACATAATGAGAATATGGTTTGTCGTGTTAGAGTCACTACGATGGCTGTCATGCCAATGAGAAGACCGGCACTTGTATATATTCTGTGGTCAAGGATGCTTCGCAGCCAAACAATCACTATTCAAATTGAGCCAAAAAGACTGAAAAGAAAAAAAAATAGAAGTATCATTATGCTTCAATTCATTCGTGAGTGTAAGGGTTTGAAAACCTACTTTCAAAACATCATTTTAATAATCTTGTCTAAAAAAGAGACTTTTTGCAAATCAAATCAAACCCTTCGTATGTATGTTCAACGAAGTAAAGCACTACTTTCAATCAACAAGCGTAGGCCCAATTTCTTCCAGCATGCACACACACATTGCAAATAAAAAAGGGAAATATTAAAAAGATGCGGTACCGCGTTATCACGGGGGTTGTGGGGTGCCTAACACCTTCTCCACACTTAACTAAGCCCCCGAACTTAGAACTTCGGTTTCAAAGATTCAGTTTCGACAGTGTCCAGCAATTGGGCCCCCTTTCAAACTAATTCGGTTGAGTTGGTATAACCATTTCAAATCTACCAACTGGAGACTATGTAAAACGTTCAAATCATCGATATGATACATGTTGGCCTTTTCCTATAAAACCCCTTCAAAACCCTTTTTAAATAAAAAGATAAAATAAGGGTAAACAAAACATCGAAAAAAAGAGAAAGATCTGGGTCCGACCCGACCCGTGCATTTTTTTTTACCGACGTCGACAGGGTCTCTACAGGTGTGATGCGGAGGAGAGCTTTTGATCTTCCCCAGCCTCGTCCAGCCCGACCACATCGCCGGTTAGCTGAGTCAGTGATTCGTTCGATCCAGGTTGAGTCGCCGGATGATGTGGACCACGAGAAGAACATCCCTTTTGTAGATCCCGCTCCAGCTCCTGCTCCGCATAGGGAGATTCCAGCCATCGTTGTGCAGATTCTGAAGCTTTTGGACGATTTTAGACGCCATCCTTTGATTTATCTTCACGCCAATGAGGTGACTGAAGTTTTTATTATGGACTTTTCTTTCTTTTGCCATTTCATGACAAAGGTTTAATCTGGATTGACAATTTGATGCAGGTTCCCGGCTTTACCCAGCCCAGAGGGAACTACTTTAGCGTCCATTCTTTGCATTATACTGTGCATCCAAAGTACCAGGCCATCGTCAACACTTGGGGTTTTGAGGCCTTCTTCTCTATTCCTCCCCGTCGTTGCCCTTAAGGTTATCTACGAGCTTTATCTGAGCGCTGGTTCCACCAGACTCAGTCACTCCATCTGCTGGACTGTGAGGTGATGATGACACCGATGGATTGGCGGTTCATCACAGGGATAGAGTTTATTGGGGAGCCAGTGTCTTTGGTGGCTGACATTTCACCTGCTGCCATTCGATCCCTTCTTGGAGTACCTGTGACGACCATCAAAGGTCGGACTGTCCGTTCAAGGTCCTTTAGTGTTAATGCCCAGAGCGAGGTTTTGGCTGAGCATCTCCCTGATGATCAGAGGGTTAGGAATTGCATTCTTTGGCAACTATTCCTGGTCATCATCAGGGGTTGTTTCATAGAAGATAACTCCTTGACGGTCACTTTTGCTCTGGTGAGCGCTACTTGAGATGTGGAGCGCATCAGGGATTTTGACTGGGGCACCTACACCTTCGCCTGCATCTATGCTTTGAGGACGTGGCTGAGGCTTGGCTTGGTTTTTATGCCTTCCTACTGATGAGTAATTTCTCTTTCACCTTTAAATCTCCCTCATTTTGTGTTTGTCAATCTTTATCACTATTTTTTATAATTCTAGTTTTGGGCATATAAGAGGCTCTCTTGCCTACGCCCAACCACTAATTTAGGCTTGGAGACATATCCGCGGGGACGTCATTGGCATCATTCCACTTTAATGGAGGTCCCTGTAGCAAAGGGGTTCACCCATTCCCGCTTGCAGCTAGAGCTATTGACTGTCGACTCCATCACGTGGGTTCCCTACACCCCGGATTATCTGACAATCGGGTTCGAGGATGGCTTTTCGACCAGACTAGAGTTTACATTGGCCAATCGTCGAATTCCCATTTTAACCGACAGAGGATGGGAGCTCTATTTGGGAGAGCGAGCTATCAGGAGCGTCATAGGAGAGATCAGCATTCCATTCCCCATCCTGCCAGGCATCATTGGCCCTTATCTCAGCCAGTCACATATATTCCCTTGGTGGGCTTAGATTACTTTACCCTATCAGAGGGTCCTCACAGTCAGGAGGCCTTTTATCGCTGGTGGAGTCCTCTCACTATTGGGGCTCAGACTCGTTGCCACCCAGTTTATGGCAGACATGGTGCCTGGGTCTGTTATGATGACAGACTTGATAGCCTGTCTTCGAGAGCCTACTCATTTGGAGTAGATTTTTAGTTTGACCTACCGGCTAGATCAAGCACAGTTTTTCATTAGGCACCATGGAAGGGACCCTTCAGAGGCAGATTCATTTTATCCTTCCAGCTCCAGAGATGGCCCCTCAGGAGGTCCATATTATGGCAGTTTTATAGGTGCGGATCCTCCCCTCTATTGACCATAAATGCCTTCTAACAGAGATTCAGTAACTCAGGAGGAGTTACAACAGATTGATCGTCTAAATGCAGATATCATAGACTTCTTTTGATAGATTTCTTGTGACAACCCAGAAATTTATAAGATTTTAAATGATTAAAATAAAGGTTAAAGGATAAAACCTAGATGAGAATTTGAGGAATAATTTAAATTTTTTAAAAAGAACCTATATGGTTTACTATTCGAATGAGAATAGAGAATCTATGGATTATAAAATTTCTAAACCCTAGAGATGAATCTATATGTGTTTGATGAAATATTAAGAATAAGGTACTACGATACCTATAAAGTTTGGTGACCTAATATATAAATTAGGTATGTGAATTATATGAGTGTTTATAACTTATTAAGTCAATTAGGACTATTAAGTTAATACACTTAGTGGAGTGTGTTATAACTTATGTGAATTAAGTGTATGATTAAATAAATATACATTATATAATGTGTATACATTTATTTTGTATATAAAGATAATTAAGAATATGTAAATATCAAAAATATTGAGCATTAGTTCTAGTGATAATAGATTTAATGTACTAAGGAGGGTAAGTAATTTAAATAAACCCAATTGTTTAATTAAGCATTGGACTTGTAGCTAATTGATTTAATAGCAATTAAGTTATTAAGCTAGCCCAACATATCATGTATGAGACAAATATTATGATTTCCCAATTTATTTAATGATGAAAGCCCAAGCTCAATTTATTTAGGAAGCAAATTAAGAAAAAAGGTGCAAGCCCAAAGGAATTAAAAGAGTAGCCCAAACCTAGCCCAATGGAATAAAGGACTTATGGGACATTAAGTAAGCAATATGGGCCTTAAAAATAAAACCAATTAGGCCCAACAAGGCCAAGTGGCCAAAAATATGAAGGGAGGAATAAGGTGGGGAGATATGTAATCATTAAGCACTTTAGTTGGTGAACAACTCAAGCTAGGTGTGAAGCATTTGTTGAAGCCTTATCATTTAACCAAACCAACAAGCTAAGCAAGGAGTGTAAGACACTCAATCATGATGAGTATGAGAGGATGTGGGGGATGTATTATGGATTTGCAAATCATATCTATACATTTTATTAAAACAAAAGTTTATCTCATTTTTATTTTGTTTCTCTTTCATCTCATTTCTATCTAAGCTAACAAAACAAGCAAGAGAAAGGAAGAGAGAGAGAGAGAGAGGCAATTTTGGCCAAGAAAGGGGAAGGAGAGAGAGGGAGTTTGGTAGTTCTATAGGTCCTAATCAAACTAGGAAGGAGAAGAAGAAGGAGAGGAAGGAGCAAGCAAAGGTATAACACCCTAAACTAGTTATTCCTCCTATTTAATTGGTTTTGATGGGATGTAGATCCTAGGTTTCAAAACCTTAGATCTACATGATTTAGAGTATGTGGTGTTTAGATCTAACCATTTGGTGTATCAAAAGTTAGATCTAAATCAAGAAATAGGAAATAAGTTTTTCAAAATAAAAAAACCTAATTTTTCTAGCTTTACTTGTGTTTAATCTTATGATTAGTGATATTTGGTGAATTATATCATGGATCATGATAGATCCATGAGTATAAGAGGTATTAGTGTGACGGCCCAAAATTCGGACCGCCACTTGGTCACTCGAATTCAGTTCATCACGTGCTTATGGTAATACAATAATAACTAAAATCACACATTCACTACGAAAGATCTAATCGAGAATAATTTACAATAATTTATTATAATTATTCCCCCAAGTCTCGCAACCTACAGTACTTAATAGATTACATAATAATATTGAATAAAAACTTATTATATAAACCTTCTTAAGCTTAAATATAGTCTGAAGACAGTTTTAATACAACATAACAATTTTAACATAAAGGAACAAGCTAGTTAGTAGCCTTGCCCTTGCCCTTATCAACACTCGAAGGTTCGCCCTGCTCTGCCTTCACTAAAAAGTTTTAGGAAAAGCAAGAATGAGCACAAATTGCTCAGCATGTAATATACAATAAGGGTGTTGAGTATTATATCACGAGTTTGAAATATCAAAGTATAATCTCTAAGATAATTCAGAGTTTCAGAATAATATCATGAACAACGAATATCAACAATTCTTGAATCAAGTCTTTGGAATATGAAATTCAATATAGATCAACAGATATATATGAGTTCAAAGGCTATCAACATATCCAACTAGATAAAATAATTTATACTGAGCAATCACTAAGGACTATCGAACATCTACTAGAATCATCAATATTAAACTGATAACCCAAAAGAAATAAGTATGATAGATGATTAGTCTACAATACTCTATGTTATGCATAACACCACAGTAATAATCATGCGTGTGTTGAGGCTTCCAACAATAAACACTCCCCTTACCATAAGGGTTGTTCAACTCAGTTTTCAGATTTCTGCACCAATAAAAAGGTTTGGACAATTTTTATAAACATGCATATAGTCTAGCCGAATCGAATGCCATAGACACTTTCACAATATTGAAGAACAATACCAAGTTCAACATGAATAATAGCTTTCACAAGAGTTTTAAACGTACTAGCTCAATGAACGAGTAAGTAAGATAACTTGCATTGTACAAGGATAGAATACTTGCACTGTAAAAGAGTGTAAGTTAGGAAACTTGCCTTAAGCGTAGTTTATCCCTATAAATTAATCAACACTTTTCGAATCCTATCATAATATAGTTACGTATATATGATATTCATTAGTTATATAGTTTAATATTATATCTCATCTCGTATATATGATTAACACATAAGCTAAGTCTTGATCTAGCGACACAGTTATACTATGTATAGTTTCATACAATTTCACAAGTCTCGACTTTTAATATCTTTTATCATTAACATTCCTCTTCTCAAGTTAATCGTCTTCATACATCATTACTATCATGTGAGACTACAACAAATTGCAAACATACTCTATTTTAGCAAATTATAGCATTACTATAAGTTAACCGTTGAAATGCGATCCACGTATTAACATATGATATCACAAAGCATATATACATATTAAAGAGTCTTTCAATGTTTGTTCAACCCTTTCACGACCAATTTACATGATATAGGTTCTATGTTAATACTTTTGACGACTTACGTTCATTCAAGGTCATGACGTTACAAAATCTAGCATGCTCACCTTGTAAACATATAAGGTAGTCATATAATAGGCATGCTTACGAATGTTCGCATTTCAAACATGTACTATCACAGTTATTAGTTGAAAATATGCTTTGTTTACGCTAAACTTGGCTTCACGACATGCAACATAGTAGGCAAACATGAATGATACATTAGCTAGTCTAAAAGTACTATCAAACATGTTCATAAGTATCGGAATTCAAATCTCAATGTAACATGCCGACATTCACGTTCAACACTTATACTTTCATTAATAAAGTTTGGTAATACGGTCTAACACGTTCATGCTATATTACGAAATCTATATACGTAAGTTAATGTGTCCAACATACATTTCAAGGTTATATAAACATGCCCGAAAAATCAAAATGTATAATGGTCTTTATATGTCAATATCAACCTTTAAAACTTATTTTTTTGTTAGAATATTCACTAACGAGGTTCGTCATGCTCATGTGATACTATAAAATATATATACATACGTTAATACGTCTTTCATGCATCTCTACATCATATGAACATGCCTCAAAAATCAGAATACTAACATGCTTCATTTATGCTAACGTTTGTTTATAAAACTTTTAGTTTATTTCAACGTTATACGTCATCTCATTAATCTTTGTACGAAATTGTAGTAACAGATGTGCACGTAACATTAATAGACTCCTATATAGGTATTACTCATGCTAGCATGCTTGTCCTTAATGATCTTAACAATTAACATTTAACAGAATCGAGCAGGAATCAAAAACTGGGATCAGGGTCCTGTGCAGCTGCGCTGCGCCGCAGTGTAATGTTGGCGCAGCTGCGTCGTTCTTGGTTGAATTCAAGATGCAGTCTGCATCGTAAGACTCCCAGGCCAAATGCCAAATTACTTCACAAAATCAATCCCAAGCAGTTACATTATGGTTTAAACATACTACTAAGACTATATAACAATCCAATTAACATTATCAAATCATCAATTCATGAATTTCCAACTCAAACCAAGAATTGAAGATTTTTAGAAATTTCAGAATGCAAATAGAAAATGAGAATGGAGAATAAGAATGTAAAACATGAAAGCTATATTGTAATTCCCATCATGTATGTATGCCCATATAACAACTAATTATCATCCTCAAATCATAAAATCCTAATTTCCAAATGGAATCAAGAACTCAAGAATTTACAGAGAATACAAATTGAAGAACATGAAACATAGATTATACCTTTGCTATGAATTAAGCTTGCTAAATTTGAATTCTCAATTCTCTGTGAATTTTCTTGCTATAAACTCACAGTATACTCTCAAGTTATCAGTGTTTCAAGAACCAAAACAAAGTAACGTAAACTGAAAATTGGTCTGCTATTTATAGAGAAAACTTGGAATGGGCATTTGTATTGCACTTAGGTTGGAGTTTATGGTGTAATGGAAGAAAACATTGGTTAATTGAGAGTGGTTCAACAACCCATCACCAGCCATCCCCATAGCCATTGGCTTAGCAATCATCTCCTAGTTCATAGCTATTGCACCAAGCTTAGCAGATCACGTAAAGGAGATATAGGTTACTATTTGGTAACTGATTTTGGGACATTGATTTAAAAGCTCTGCAACTTGGTTAAACAATGCTTAGTTTGGTTTCTTTGATTACCAAAAATTTAATTTTAATGTACATTATTACTATAAATGGAAGGTTTAGGGATTATATATGTACTCATATCATATAATCCATGTACATTTTATCACACTGGTATAATTTTATCAGGCATTCTCACATTACATCATCTTCTTTATTAAAAACAATTGTTTAATAATTAATAAAGATAACATAAGATAGTTAAGTATTAATTATCTACCACATACTCATGATGTCTCACTTTAATGTATATTCACATTATTGCATAGGCATTCCATGTAACTCTCATAATTCAATAAACTTTACTATATAGTTTATATATATGTACATAGTCACATTGCGCTTTACACTTTATATAATATAAAGTTAGCTATTATACATTATACATTTAATCGTCACATGCACGTACATAGAAGTTAATAGATTTCTTATCTTAGCAATTAATTAATAATAATATCAATTAATCTATTTCTCATCAATCAACGAATAGACAGTCTTTCCACAATAATTGATTATTACTTACACGATTAAATATCACATTAAATGAATATAAATCTTATTATTCTTATAAACACATTAATTAATATTATTATATTATTTGCAATAATAATAATCCACACATCATTAATTAATTGCCATTAATACTCTTATAATAATTAATTAATATTCTATGATAACAATATAGATTAATTGTTCACTTAATAAATCCTTCGTTAATTAATATCATCATTAATATATCTCATCGCGGTTCCACACAAGGCTTCCCGAGTTTATTATAAACTCCACATTTTCCTCAATTATTATAATTATTCAATTTAATAAAATTGAGTTAATCCTTCACATAACACAAAATTATTTATATTAAATAAATTCTCATTCCCATTAATATATTTATTTAATAATATTAGGAAATTCTCGGGTATTACATCCTCCCCCCCTTATAAAAATTTCGTCCCGGAATTGATACAAGATTACACAAATAGATGGGGATAGTCCCTCATCATCCTATCTTCTAACTCCCACGTTGCCTCCTCGACATCGTGGTTACGCCAAAGTACTTTTACAGAAGATATAATTTTATTCCTCAAGGTCTGCTATTTCATATCTAGTATCTAGATAGGAATTTCCTTATACGCCAAGTTCTTCTCCACTTGAATGGGCTCGTAAGAGATCACGTGCTTGTAGTCGGCCTTGTATGGTCGTAACAAGAAAATGTGGAACACGTTGTGGATGTGCTCCAACTCGGGTGGTAACGCAACTTTGTATGCGACTGCGCCCACTCGCTTTAGTATCTCGAACGGTCCTATGAATCTTGAACTCAACTTTCTTTTCTTGCTGAAATGGATCTTTCCCTTCTATGGAGATACTTTCAAGAATACGAAACTGCCAACTTTGAAGTCTCAGTCCTATCGATGCAAATTTGCGTACTTCTTCTGCCGATCTTGAGTTGCTACTAGTCTGGCTCTTATCACTGTCACCACATCTGCGGTTTGTTATACTAACTCTGGTACAAGTATTCGTCGCTCTATGACTTCGTCCCAACATAATGGCGTTCTGCACTTTCTTCCGTAAAGATCTTCGTATGGTGGCATGCCGATACTTGCATGGTAACAATTGTTATACGCAAATTCGACTAAGGGTAGGTGGTCGTCATAATTTCCCTTGAAGTCCATCACTCAAGTCCTAAGCATGTCCTCAATCGTTTGTATAGTTCGCTCACTCTGTCCGTCTGTCTGAGGATGATACGGGATACTCAACCTTAACTGCGTTCCCATTCTCTCTTGCAAACTCTTCCAAAAATTTAACGTGAAGCTCGGATCTCGATCAGAGACAATAGACACCGGCACTCCATATCGCGAAACAAACTCCTTTACGTATAGGCTCGCTAATTGGTTCAAACTATAGCGGATCTTGATTGGTAAAAAATGTGCGGTCTTGGTAAGTCGATCCACAATAACCCAAATGGCATCATAACCTTTCTGCGTAACTGGAAGTCCTACCACGAAGTCCATCGTAATATGCTCCCACTTCCATTCCGGTATTTCCAACGGTTGTAATAAACCACTCGACCGTTGATATTCTGCTTTAATGCGTTGGCAAGTCAAACATCTACTAACGCACTCTGCGGCTTCCCGTTTCAAATTATGCCACCAAAAATATTGCTTCAAATCTCGGTACATCTTAGTGCCTCCCGGATGAACGAAATATGTCGTATTGTGTGCCTCATGCAAAATCTCTTCCCTCAACTCGGTTACCGCTGATACCCATACTCTTTCTTCAAATCTCAAAATACAGTCTTTATCCATTCAAAATTTCTCTTCCTCATTTTATGTGATCCTCTGTTGGATTTTCTCACACTCTTCATCCTTTTCCTGGGCTTCCTTTACTCTATCCAACAACGTCGGACAAGCTTCTATTACAAATAACTTCTCACCAGACTTTTCTGGTCCTTTCACTTCTATCTCCAATTTCTCCATCTCTCTTATCAACTCTTCCTGAGTGGTCAAATTAAACAACTTTTCCCTTCCTTTTCTGCTCAGAGCATCGGTAACCACGCTTGCCTTTCCTGGGTGATAAAGAATATCGCAGTCATAGTCTTTGATTAATTCTAACCACCTTCTCTGCCGCATATTCAACTCCTTCCGTGTGAAGATATATTTCAGACTTTTGTGGTCTGTGTATATCTCACATTTCTCCCTGTATAAATAATGCCTCCATATCTTCAACGCAAAAACTACCGCTGCTAACTCTAAGTCGTGAGTAGGGTATTGTTTTTCATAATCCTTCAATTGTCGTGATGCATACGCAATGACCTTGCCGTGTTGCATGAGCACATAGCCAAGCCCCTTGTGCGATGTGTCACTATACACCACAAAATTTCCCGCATCATCTGGTAGTGATAACACAGGCGCTTCGCTCAATCTCTTCTTCAACTCCTTAAAACTCTCTTCGTATTTGTCGGTCCATACAAATTTCACCGTCTTCCTCGTCAGATTGGTCAACGGGGTTGCTATCTTAGAAAAATCCTGGATGAATCTTCGATAGTACCCAGCTAACCTTAAGAAACTTCTTACCTCCGTTGGCGTTCCCGGTTGTTCCCAATTACTTACTGCTTCTACCTTTGCAGGTTCTACTGAGATTCCATCCTTATCCACCACGTGACCTAAGAATTGAACCTTCTCCATCCAAAATTCGCACTTAAAATTTTTTTCATACATCTTCTCCTTCCTTAGTGCCTCCAAAACAATCTTCAGATGTTCGACGTGTTCTTCCTCTATCTTCGAGTAGATGAAAATATCGTCGATAAAAACCACTACAAATTTATCTAAGTATGGCTTGAAAACTCGGTTCATCAAGTCCATAAATGCTTCCAGAGCATTAGTCAAACCGAATGACATTACCAAAAACTCGTAGTGTCCATAACGGGTTTGAAACGCAGTATTCGGTATGTCCTCATCCCTCACTTTTAGTTGATGATATCATGTTCGTAGGTCTATCTTTGAGAAACATTTTGCTCCTTTCAGTTGATCGAATAAGTCATCTATCCTTGGTAACGGATATCTATTCTTGACCGTTACTCTGTTTAATTATCGATAATCGATACAGAGCCTCATCGATCCGTCCTTTTTCTTAACGAATAGCACTGGTGCTCCCCAAGGAGAAACACTCGGTCGAATGTAACCCTTATCCAATAACTCTTGCAGTTGTATCATCAATTCCTTCATTTCTACCGGCGCAATGCGATATGGAGCTTTCAAAATCGGTGCCATTCCCGGTGCTAAGTCTATTACCAATTCAATTTCTCTGTCTGGCGGAAGACCAGGCAAATCATCCGAAAACACGTCTTAAAATTCATTCACTACGAATATATCCTTAATTTCTACTCCCTTTTTCTGAGTATCTACGATGTAATCTAAATAACCTACACATCCTTTCCTTAACAATTTCTTGGACTGCATCATCGTAACGCAACACGATTTCTTAAGCGATGAGCTACAATAAAACACTACCTTACACTTACTCGGAGTCTGAAGGTTCACACATTTGTTCTGACAGTCAATTATCGCAGCATGGTTATACAACTAATCCATTCCTAGTATTACGTCAAATTCTCCCAATCTAATAGGAATCAAGTCTACATTTAGTTTATGTTCTCTAATGTTTGCGCGACAATTTCGATAAACGTATTCTACAGGGATTATTTCCTTATTCGCAACTTCTATGTTAAAAGGATTTTTTAATTGTTCTCGGGGTGTACTAAGTTTACTAGCAAATTCTTCAGATATAAAGGAACAGATGGCACCCGAATCAAATAATATATAAGCATTTATATCATTTATTAGGATTATACCTGACACCACGTCCTTCGTAGCCACTGCGTCCTGGACGGTCATGTTAAAGGTTCTGGCGGTTGGGCGGTTGGATTGTGCCGGCCCGCTGATCATAAGCTTGTTTCCTCCCCCTTGTTGGCTACCACTTCCGCCACTTCCCTTCTTCGGGCAATCCTTAATACGGTCCTCAGTTGAGCTGCAAGAAAAACACCCTTGGATCTTCTTTGACTTTGGACAGTTTGGCGATATGTGCCCCTCTTGGCCGCAGTGATAACACGTGCCCTTTCCTTTCCAGCACTCTCCTTGGTGACTTTTCCCACACTTATTACAAGCCCCACTCCTTTTCTATAAATTTCCCTGGTGACTCCCACCTTGATTATTGTTTCTGCTACTATTGTTGTTGTTGTTGTTGTTGTTGTCCCACTTTCTCTTCCCGGAGTTACTCCCTCCACCACTGCTTCCTCCACGATTTTCACTACTAGTGTTCTTTCCTTTCTTCTATTTGTTATACAATCTCAAAGCTTCACTTCCTCCCTCGCGTTGATAGCCTTCTCCAGCAGTGTTGCAAAAGAATCGATCTGAAGAACTAACACCTTATTGAATAGCCAAGGCTTCAGTCCTTGTTCGAATCGTCTAGCATTCCTCTCTTCATCTCCTATTCTTCATGCTTTTCGAGAAGTAATTCTCGAAAAATAGTGTCTTAAACTTATCCCAAGCTATTATCCCTTCTCCAGCCCTTTGTTAATTAGCCTCCCACCAGTAGTTCGCTTCTCCCCTCATCATGTACGTGGCAAACACCGTCTTCTGATCTTCGCCTACGCGAGCTATAATGAAAGCTTTTTCGATCTCCTTGATCCACGTTTGTGCGACGATTAGATCGGTAGTCCCCTCGAACTCCAGGGGTGCTACACTCTTAAAGTCTTTAAAGGTTGTTACTGGCACAGCCTGAGGGTTGGGGCGAACGGGTTCATTGTTCCTTCCCCTTAATGCCTCTCCTAACAGGTCTACCAACTTCTGAATGGGATCTACTTGCTCTCTCTCTCTCTCGTTATTAACGGATTCTTCGAGTGCAGTCAGTCTACGTCTTGGTGCCATGATCTGCATCACAAATTTTCATTTTATCATTATTCAGTTATATCACTTAAGTATTTTCTTTTAATACAAAAAGAAAAAAAATTATAACACGTTTCTGAAATAAACTTCATTTATATTCATATGCTAAATTATTTCATTACATGATTTTTCCCTAGCATATTTCTATAAATGTCATCACATATATCCCCCAATATCATAAAAGATAGGGAATATACCAACATACTACCATACTACCCCTCTAACAAAAGCTTACTCGGGGTTCACATCACTATCCCATACTTTACACAAAAAGTTGGGATTACAACATAGTATATACATCATATAAGATAAATACTACTACTAAATTGACTAAGGTCTCATCCCATCATGCCACGCTCCACAGCGCTCTTATACTCGATCTGGGCTATATACGCAACCAACTCTCAGGTCAAAGTATGTAGGGTCTGTCCCTGCTCTGCCAGGTAGTGGTACACACCATCAAGCACCCTCTCAAATGATGAACGGAACACGTACCCCATCTTGTTTATTTTCCTCTTCTTGCATCTAACCTCACTTCCAAGTCATCTTCTCTCTCATGGGTAGCCTCCCACTTCTCCTCGAAGTTTATCCTATCCATCACCTATAATTCTAAATGAGTACGAAGTGCTTCCTTCTCAGTCTTCTCGCTTAGTTCCCTCTGTTCTACCTCTTCTAGCTTTCCTGCCAGATCCACATTCCTCACCACCGACCTGTGGAATAAGGTTCCCATCTGGATCCCTGCCTCCCTGCGGTAAGCGATCTCTACCTCTAGCTCCTAAATTTCTAACTTCCTCTGGTGGTCCTCAACCGGCTAGTCCTCCATCGGCTCCTCCTCGGATTTAAACTCTACCTCAATCTCGTCCTCGTCGTCAGACTCGAACGGTAAAACAGCCTGCACAGGCACAGCCTCTAAGGGTTCCTCGTACACTATATGAATATCCCTGGGCTCATCCTCAACCACTCTAGTGGGTACTCCCATATCTGCCATCTACAATTACAAACACAAGATAAGAAACAGCAGCCCATTAGAATGTTAAACAAAATATAAGTTCATTGTACAAAATGAAGTTACATTTCATAATAGACTAAGTCTTTCAAGGAAAACTCTATATGAGTTTTATCTCCTTCCTAACTTCTAAGTTCGCCTAAGTTATAATCTAAGGACACCCATTCCTAAGGTTTATAACTACAGCTTTGATACCAACCTGTGACGCCCCCAAATTCGGACCGCCACTTGGTCACTCGAATTCGGTTCATCACGTGCTCATTGTAATACAATAATAACTAAAATCACACATTCACTACGGAAGATCTAATCGAGAATAATTTACAATGATTTATTATAATTATTATCCCAAGTCTCGCAACCTACAGTACTTAATAGATTATATAATAATATCGAATAAAGACTTATTACATAAACCTTCTTAAGCTTAAATATAGTCTGAAGACAGTCTTAATACAACATAACAATTTTAACATAAAGGAACAAGCTAGTTGGTAGCCTTGCCCTTGCCCTTGCCCTTGCCCTTATCAACACTAGAAGGTTCGCCCTGCTCTGCCTTCACTAAAAAGTTTTAGGGAAAGCAAGAATGAGGACAAATTACTCAGCAAGTAATATACAATAAGGGTGATGACTATTATATCACGAGTTTGAAATATCAAAGTATAATCCCTAAGATAATTCAGAGTTTCAGAATAATATCATGAACAACGAATATCAACAATTCTTGAATCAAATCTTTGGAATATAAAATTCAATATAAATCAACAGATATATATGAGTTCAAAGGCTATCAACATGTCCAACTAGATAAAATAATTTATACTTAGCAGTCACTAAGGACTATCGAACATCTACTAGAATCATCAATATTAAACTGACAACCCAAAAGAAATAAGTATGATAGATGATCAGTCTACAATACTCTATGTTATGCATAACACCACAGCAATAATCACGCGTGTGTTGGGGCTTCAACAATAAACACTCCCCTTACCATAAGGGTAGTTCAACTCAGTTTATAGATTTCCGCACCAATAAAAAGGTTTGGACAATTTTATAAACATGCAAATAGTCTAGCCGAATCGAATGCCATAGACACTTTCACAAAATTCAAGAACAATACCAAGTTCAATATGAATAATAGCTTTCACAAGAGTTTTAAACGTACTAGCTCAATGAATGAGTAAGTAAGATAACTTGCATTGTACAAGGATAGAATACTTGCACTGTAAAAGAGTGTAAGTTAGGAAACTTGCCTTAAGCGTAGTTTATCCCCATAAATTAATCAACACTTTTCGAATCCTATCGTAATATAGTTACGTATATATGATATCCATTAGTCATATAGTTTAACATTATATCTCATCTCGTATATATGATTAACACATAAGCTAAGTCTTGACCTAGTGACACAGTTATACTATGTATAGTGTCATACAATTTCACAAGTCTCGACTTTTAATATCTTTTATCATTAACGTTCCTCTTCCCAAGTTACTCGTCTTCATACATCATTACTATCATGTGAGACTACAACAAATAGCAAACATACTCTATTTTAGCAAATTATAGCATTACTATAAGTTAACCGTCGAAATCGGATCCACGTATCAACATATGATATCACAAAGCATATATACATATTAAACAGTCTTTCTATGTTTGTTCAACCCTTTCACGACCAATTTACAGGATATAGGTTCTATGTTAATACTTTTGACGACTTACGGTCATTCAAGTTCATGACGTTACAAAATCTAGCATGCTCACCTTGTAAACATATAAGGTAGTCATATATTAGGCATGCTTACGAATGTTCGCATTTCATACATGTACTATTACAGTTATTAGTTGAAAACATGCTTTGTTTACGCTAAACTTGGCTTCACGACATGTAACATAGTAGGTAAACATGAATGATACATTAGCAAGTCTAAAAGTACTATCAAACATGTTCATAAGTATCGGAATTCAAATCTCAATGTAACATGCCGACCTTAACGTTCAACACTTATACTTTCAATAATAAAGTTTGCTAATACGGTCTAACACGTTCATGCTATATTACAAAATCTATATACGTAAGTTAATGTGACCAACATACATTTCAAGGTTATATAAACATGCCCGAAAAATCAAAATGTATATATGGTCTTTATATGTCGATATCAACCTTCAAAACTTGTTTTTTTGTTAGAATATTCACTAACGAGGTTCGTCATGCTCATGTGATACTATGAAACATATATGCATACGTTAATACGTCTTTCATGCATCTCTACATCATATTAACATGCCTCGAAAATCAGAATACTAGCATGCTTCATTTATGCTAACGTTCGTTTATAAAACTTTAAGTTTATTTCAACGTTATACGTCATCTCATTAATCTTGTATGAAATCGTAGTAACACATGTGCACGTCATATTAATATACTCGTATATAGGTCTTACTCATGCTAGCATGCTTGCCCTTAATGATCTTAACAATTAACATTTAACAGAATCGAGCAGGAATCAAAAACTGGGATCAGGGTCCTGCGCAGCTGCGCTGCGCCATGCTTGGTTTGATTCAAGATGCAGTCTGCATCGGAAGACTCCCAGGCCAAATGCCAAATTACTTCACGAAATCAGTCCCAAACAGTTATATTATGGTTTAAACATACTACTAAGACTATATAACAATCTAATTAACATTATCAAATCATCAATTCATGAATTTCCAACTCAAACCAAGAATTGAAGATTTTTAGAAATTTCAGAATGCAAACAAAAAATGAGAATGGAGAACAAGAATGTAAAACATGGAAGCTATATTATAATTCCCATCATGTATATATGCCCATATAACAACTAATTATCATCCTCAAATCATAAAATCCTAATTTCCAAATGGAATCAAGAACTCAAGAATTTGCAGAGAATACAAATTGAAGAACATGAAACATAGATTATACCTTTGCTATGAATTAAGCTTGCTAAATTTGAATTCCCAACTCTCTGTGAATTCTCTTGCTATCAACTCACAGTATACTCTCAAGTTATCAATGTTTCAAGAACCAAAACAAAGTAACGTAAACTGAAAATTGGTCTGCTATTTATAGAGAAAACTTGGAATGGGCATTTGTATTGCACTTAGGTTGGAGTTTATGGTGTAATGGAAGAAAACATTGGTTAATTGAGAGTGGTTCAATAACCCATCACCAGCCATCCCCATAGCCATTGGCTTAGCAATCATCTCCTAGTTCATAACTATTGCACCAAGCTTAGCAGATCACGTAAAGGAGATATAGGTTACTATTTGGTAACTGATTTTGGGACATTGATTTAAAAGCTCAGCAACTTGGTTAAACAATGCTTAGTTTGGTTTCTTTGATTACCAAAAATGTAATTTTAATGTACATTATTACTATAAATGGAAGGTTTAGGGATTATATATGTACTCATATCATATAATCCATGTACATTTTATCACACTGGTATAATTTTATCAGGCATTCTCACATTACATCATCTTCTTTATTAAAAACAATTGTTTAATAATTAATAAAGATAACATAAGATAGTTAAGTATTAATTATCTACCACATACTCATGATGTCTCACTTTAATGTATATTCACATTATTGCATAGGCATTCCATGTAACTCTCATAATTCAATAAACTTTACTATATAGTTTATATATATGTACATAGTCACATTGCACTTTACACTTTGTATAATATAAAGTTAGCTACTATACATTATACATTTAATCGTCACATGCACGTACATAGAAGTTAATAGATTTCTTATCTTAGCAATTAATTAATAATAATATCAATTAATCTATTTCTCATCAATCAACGAATAGACAGTCTTTCCACAATAATTGATTATTACTTACACGATTAAATATCACATTAAATGAATATAAATCTTATTATTCTTATAAACACATTAATTAATATTATTATATTATTTGCAATAATAATAATCCACACATCATTAATTAATTGCCATTAATACTCTTATAATAATTAATTAATATTCTATGATAACAATATAGATTAATTGTTCACTTAATAAATCATTCGTTAATTAATATCATCATTAATATATCTCATCATGGTGTCACACAAGGCTTCCCGAGTTTATTATAAACTCCATATTTTCCTCAATTATTATAATTATTCAATTTAATAGAATTGAGTTAATCCTTCTCATAACATAAAATCATTTATATTAAATAAATTCTCATTCCCATTAATATATTTATTTAATAATCTTAGGAAATTCTCGGGTATTACAATTAGTATTTGTTATAATTAGTATTTGTTATGTTGGTTTATGATGTTTGATATTGAGTTAATCAAGAGATCTAGTAAGATTTTTTAGAAAACACAAAAACTGAAAAATCTGATATTGAGAAAACGTAACATGAAATTCAAACGACCATATCTCCTAGTGTATTTTGAATTTTTGAGTGTGGTCAATTTTTTTAGTTAGATCTAGAACTCTTCTAACTTTTCTTAGTAGGATCACTAAAAAATTCCTTGTAGATTTCCGTTTGGACAGTTTTTAGCAAAGGACACAAAATCTAAAAAACTCGAAAAGCAATCTGTCCGAAAATTGTAAGGGAAGTTTTGTCCACTTAATTTATGAAATAAATTTCAATCTTTTGGGACATACAAATATATGAGATAAAGTAGCTTGTGTCCAAAAATGAGCTCATTTCGACTTAAATTGAGCAAGTTATGACTATTTCAATATTTACGTTTTTTCGACCAAAATCGCTATAACTAGAGTTCTATAACTCCGATGGTCACAAAATTTAAATTGGAGGCTCACGATAACATGTGTAAGATCCCGCCAAGAGTTGGGAATTTCTGGAGTTAAGCGTGATGTAGCAAATTTCTTAAAGAATTAACTAGAAATGGATTTTTGGCAATTACTTAAGGAAATTGAAAAATTCCTGAAAAATTATTTTTGTGTATGAAATACATGTATTTATGTATGGACAAAAGATAAAAAAATAATAAAATAATTTGGTTAAAAAGGGGGAATCCAGCTTGCTGGATTTGGCATCAAGTTGCTGGATTGCAATCTGATTTGCTGCATTGGGCATCAAGTTGCTGGATAAGATGTTTGGATAATCCAGGATGGTGGATTGGTCTGTTTAGATAATCTAGGTTGCTGGATTGAAGGATTAATGAATCTAGGCTTGCAGGATTTGAGGTTAGTTGAATCCAGGCTTGCTAGATTGGATATCAGTTTGAATCCAGGCTTACTGGATTGGAGGTCAGTTGAATCTAGTCTGCTGGATTGGAAAATAGTCTACTAAATTGAAATTCAGTCTGAATCCAGGTTGCTGGATTAGGTATTCGACATATTTAATTATAAAGGACTTATAAAATGAAAGATTAAGTGTTAATTCACAAGTTGTATGATGTAGTAGTGTTAAGTCTAAGGTAGTACAATCGTACCTTTTAATGGTTGATGTATAGTAGCTGGGCTAAATGACTCCTTCATATGGGGAAGGTATCTAAGAATTAGTAACTGATCTAACTCACTATGAAAATAGTGTAGACGAGACGGAAACTAATTTGTTAGTTGTTTGTGGGAAAGCACTTAGTATACTATATTGAATATTATTAAAGACTAGATGTGTGCTAGGTTTAGACTTGTGTATATGTATAGCGTTAAGGATATCTAATATTTAACTATATGTTTAAATGTTAGATAGTTTACTTATAAGGTATGTTATGCTAATTGAAAGATCAATCTTATAACTGATAGGTCTTTATAATAAAGCGATTAAATTAAATTGCGTAGCGGTAATCGACTATGCAGGTAAGTTTCCTAACTCGAACTCGAGTTGTTATTTTAAAGCATATTCGTGAATAATTATTGTTGATTATTCACCTCTATACTGATTATTAATTCGCACGTTATGCATATTGTATATATTCATCAGGTATGAAAGGCTGATCACCTTCATTATCCTAAGGTTCAGATAAATTTAATCATATTCATTGTTGGTCATTCATCATTATTGACTCGGTCATTCATTTATGAAAATTGATTTACATTCTTCCACAATTATTTTATTGTTGAAAGTTTGTCAGCTTATTATTCTTTTCAATCATGATATATCTTCATTTGAACTGAAACTTGCTGTGCAAACTTGTTGCTCACCCTTGCTATATCATGATAAACATTTCAGATTAAAGAAGAAACTTTGGACACAGTCAAAGGCAAGGACAAGTTCCAGGATGGAATTATTATACGGTTAAAATGGTAATAGTATAGGATACAAATGACATTGTATGTCGTATAGGATATTGAAGGCATGTATTAAGTTAAGATTACAGACCTTGGGGATTATGTTGTAAAAAGTTATTGTATAAACAATTTATATTTATATATTTTGAAATAGTTATAGAAATGATGTATCGTAACGTACCAGATCTGAGGTTCTGGGGACCCGAATTTGGGGGCGCTACAGTTAGTATCAAAGCTGTAGGTTATAAACCTTAGGTAGTGTTACCTTAGGCTATAACCGCAGAGATGAGGATAAGGAATAAACTCAAATAGAGTTTAAGTTCTAAGAGATGAATTTGGGCAAGGTATTGGTAAGTCAATAAGATTCAAAGAAGAATCCTAACAGGTAATATTGATACAGAGTTACCAAACTCTGATGATAAAGATGAACAGTAGTAATGAATAGATAGAGTCTAAAAGATAAAAAGTATAAAAGGGAAAGAAGATCATAAAATAAAACAATCATAAGTAAGAAAAAATCGTAATATAATACGATTATAATATCAGATTACAACGTGATCTGATGAGGTCATTGGAGGACAGATGATGAATCATTTGATTGAAAACTTTACAGTAAAATTGCTGTATGACAGTTGTACTATGAAATTGTATTATTAAAACTCATGAAAGAGTTGTGAATTGTAGATATGGATTTAAATGAAATTTGTATCGAGCATTGAGGGAACTAGGATTATGTAGGATTTCAGTTGAGGACTCATGTGATAGCTAAGTTGTACAAACCTTTGTATGGACTTGTGTTTTGTGCTTAGTCTAACGACTACTTAGTTTATCATTTTGATAATCATTGAAATGTCAGTGTCGCGCTATTCACTATATGTATGTGGAGAAGGTGATTCTTTTCTCATATGTATGACGGATAGGTAGAGAATATAAGATTAGGTGCGAGTTCTTTAAACTCATACGTATGGTAAGTTCGTGACTCATAATCGTATGATGGAACCCCTCAGCGAATGGACGACTTTGGTCTGACCAGGATAAGTTCCTAAACTCATATGATTGTGGTAAGTTCTTGAACTCATAACGTGTGGTATGTTTGATGAACTATATGGGGGTATAGGAAAATTGTGAATGAAGGATTGAGGATAATAGAAATAGATAGAATTATTAAGCAATTGATCATTAGAAAAAATTGATGTTGATGGTGGAAGCATAGGTATTCCAAATCTTCTAGCTGTGCTAGGCTTCAAAATTTTTGACATCAAGCTAAATTCGCACTGATGTGCCTTTTTTTCTGAATAAAATGAATTTTTGTTATCTTCACAACATGGTGACAAGGGTGTGGAGATGGACTTTGAGCCATTATCACATCGTTACCTGTTGCGGCATGATAACATTAAAAAAATGATAATTTTCAATAATTTTGCACCGTTTAAAGAAGAGTATATGCTAATTGTTTCGGCTAGACAAATTATCGATTGAAATTCGAATTGCTGATATATGTCTAAAGCTATTTGATTCAGTCAGACAATGTTTATGAAAATTCAAGTATCTCTTTGAGAACTTATCCTGAACCATATTGTTTTGATTCGGACTTCCGGCTGAGTATGAACAACCCCGAAAAATGGAGATATATTGGTTGGATAACGTACATTCCAATCATTGAACGCATACAGTCGTTTAGATAATTACGGCCAGCATCTGCAGTTTACCTTCTTCGTGATTGTAAACATATCTATTATTTGATTACGGTGAATACCGTTAAACCCGAGAGTTAATGGTCTATATGACCCTCAGCATAATTTGAAAAGTTATTTTTACTCCTTGGGGAGAAGTCTGGGTAGAATGTGATGATAGGATAATTCCTCATAGAAGGAAGCCGTGTGTACTTATTAAATGAGAATGAAATCAGATAAAAGTTAGTTGAAAACCTAGTTTTGGTGAATAGAAGGAGTAGGGATTAGTATGCTGTAATTTCGAGGACGAAATTCTTAGAAGAAGGGGTGAATGTGACAACCCGAAAATTTATAAGATTTTAAATGATTAAAATAAAGGTTAAAGGATAAAACCTAGATGAGAATTTGAGGAATAATTTAAAATTTTTAAAGAAGAACCTATATGGTTTACTGTTCGAATGAGAAAAGAGAATATATGGGTTATAAAATTTCTAAACCCTAGAGATGAATCTATATGTATTTGATGAAATATTAAGAATAATGTACTACGATACCTATAAAGTTTGGTGACCTAATATATAAATTAGGTATGTGAATTATGCGAGTGTTTATAACTTATTAAGTCAATTAGGACTATTAAGTTAATACACTTAGTGGAGTGTGTTATAACTTATGTGAATTATGTGTATGATTAAATAAATATACATTATATAATGTGGATATTTTTATTTTGTATATAAAGATAATTAAAAATATATAAATATCAAAAATATTGAGCATTAGTTCTAGTGATAATAGATTTAATAGACTAAGGAGGGTAAGTAATTTAAATAAGCCCAATTATTTATTTAAGCATTGGACTTGTAGCTAATTGATTTAATAGCAATTAAGTTATTAAGCTAGCCCAACATATCATGTATGAGCCAAATATTATGATATCCCAATTTATTTAATGATGGAAGCCCAAGCTCAATTTATTTATGAAGCAAAATAAGAAAAAAGGTGCAAGCCCAAAGGAATTAAAAAAGTAGCCCAAACCTAGCCCAATGGGATAAAAGACTTATGGGACATTAAGTAAGCAATATGGACCTTAAAAATAAAACCAATTAGGACCCAACAAGGTCAAGTGGCCGAAAATATGAAAGGAGGAATATGGGGGGGGGAGGTATTGATGAATGGGTTTAATACCCACTAATCGGTAGTCTTATTAGCTTGAGTCCTAAGGTTTTCGAGTAATTTTCCTTTTATTTCTATTGTGTTTATACGTTTATGTGCAGGTAATGAAATGGAGGCGAAATGAGCTTTTAAAAGACAAATTGAGCATTTATTAGACAAAAGAAATCAACAACAAAAAGTTCATGCAAAAGGTGTTCATACATTCCTAATTTGCTAAAAGGAGCAGCTAAGTTAAGGAGAGAGCATGCAATGAATTTCGGCTGGACAGTGTATAGACCCGCTAGGGCGGCTGCTCAACAAAAGGAACCCCGCTGGGGCGGGGAGGCGGCAGCAGCATGTTTCTTTTTCTTTTACATTCCGGATTGTAGTGCAACAAGAGATAAGTGGCACGAGTGGGCTGGATATATAAGGGGGATATAAAGGTTGCTCATATACTATATATAAGAGACACGGAAGCAGTATGTGGGCCATAATTCGTGGGTTACTACTATTGGACCGTTAAAGGAGACCTAATGACAAGCAACAACAGTTGGGCTGCTCTCCTTTGCTTTTTGGAACAATTACATATTATAGTACATTTTAATAAAATATTACAAAAAAAATGCATAAATAAAATATTTACAAAATTAGTGCATATGCAATATTTAATACCAAAAAGAGTGCATTCTTAATCCCTTTAATTATGCCCACGATTCTCTTCCACGATTCTCTCCCATGATTCTCTCCCACAATTCTCTCCCATGATTCTCTCCTACTCAGTCTTCTTCCTCCTCTTCCAACGCACCTTCTTCCTACTCTTCCACCACCGCCCTCCCCCACCTCACTGTTCCGCCGCTCCTCCTCCCGCCCCCGCCCCACCCCCTACCCCCTACCCCCGCCACTCCCATTCCTCCGCCTCCCTTCTCCTCCCCCCGCCAACGCCCCACCCCTCCCTCCGCCTCCTACCGCCACCCATTTATCCTCCTCCCGCCCCACCCCGCCTCCTCCCCTCCCCTCCCTTCCCTCCGCCTCTCCCTCCCACTCCCGACCCCCTCCCTCCGCCTCCCACTACCATCCCCCTCCTCCCGCCCCCCTTTCTCCTCCTCCCGCCCCACCCCACCCCACCCCACCCCCTCCCCTTCACTTCCTCCCCTTTCCTCCTCTTCCCCCAAATCGATCCAAGGTGGCCGTCGGTGGAGGCCACTCCACTGGCAGCGGTGGAGGCCATTCCACCACCCGTTGCTTCCCTTCCACCACCGGTCCATTCTCCAACTCCGCTGGTAACCAAACCTTCATACGTTGGTAACCAAACAGGCATACCAAGGTAACCAAACCTTCATACCAAGGTAACTGAACCTTAATATGAAAGTTTCCTTGTTATGAAGGTTTGGTTACCTTGGTATGAAGGGTTGGTTACCTTGGTATGAAGGTAACCAATTCAGTTTTATTAGGTTACCAATTTATTTTGAATGTGATGCAGTTGGTAACCAAAATTCATGCAGTAGGTTACCAAACAGTCATACCAAGGTAACCAAACCATCATACCAAGGTAACCGAACCTTAATATGAAGGTTTCCTTGTTATGAAGATTTGGTTACCTTGTTATAAAGGTTTGGTTACCTTGGTATGAAGGATTGGTTACCTTGGTATGAAAGTAATCAATTCCGTTTTATTAGGTTACCAATTTATTTGGAATGTGATGCAGTTGGTAACCAAACTTCATGTAGTTGGTTACCAAACCTTCCGATAAGGTAATCAATTCAGTTTTATTTGATTACCAAATTTATTTTGAATGTGATGCAGTTGGTAGCCAAACTTCGTATAAAGGTAACCATTTTAATTTTTATGGGTAACCAAATCATCAAAAAAAAAAATCAGAATAGCAACTCCGGCGATATAGCGGTGGCGATTTAGCGGCGGCGGCGGGAGGCGGGGGAGGAGAATGATGAACAGTAACTCTTTCATAATTTTTTATTTTTAATTTTCTCATTTTGATTTAAATTTTGAATTATGGATTTGAAATTATTGTTAGATCTAAAAGATTTGAATTTGAATTATTAGTTATCCTTGATTTTAGATTTTCATATTTAATTTGAAATTGAATGGTTTGAATTTTTGCACTTTTTTTGTAATTATTTTATAAATGCATTTTTTTTGTAATTACTTTGTAAAAATTGTATAATTCTGTAAAGGACTCTTGCTTTTTTGGATGCAACAAGAGGCAAGCATCTGCTTGGATCTCCTTTGTCGAGCTGGACAGCTGGAGTCTCCTTTTTCTTTTCTTATTCGGATCGGGTACTACAAGGAGAAAAGAAGGCTGCACTTTATATTATATATAAGGGACCATGGACCTGATGACGTGGAAGTGGGCCAACTTGTTGGACTCCTTTTCCTACGCGAACAGCAGCTGCTGGGCTCTCCTTTGCCGAATTGGGCTTGGATTGAGTCGAACTAGTGGAGATGGATTAAAGGCTACGAATTATATTATGAAAAAGGGACTGGACCGAATATGTTATGGAAAAGTGGAGTTTGGACGGGATAGAAGCTTGATATATATATATATTATATTAGATAGTATAGGATAGTAATCATTATATATATATATAGCAGCAGCTTAGTTCCTATGGATAGAGAATATAGTTTTATTATTATGAGATTAATTAGTTTAGTTTTAATTTAGTTTTAAATAAAATACAAACCCTAGCTGAAAGGGAACTCGGAGATTGAAGCACTTGAAGGCCATTGGAGATTTAGATCAATAGCAAGAAAGAGCACGAATTTGTCGGCAACAGATTCAATTCTTTTCCTTAATCTTATTCTTATCTTTTAATGTGTATTCAATTGTGGATTCTTAGTTTTAATTTAATGATAATGAACTAACTCTTTGTTTGAGATTGTAATGGATCTTATTGTGTAATTTATTTTAATATGCTTCTCTATCAATTATTGTGAATTGTCTATTATGATTTGGAATAATTGTTTAATTGATTGGCCATCAATTACCGTGATAATCTATATGAAATCGATTGAGGAGTATAGATTTAGATCTGATCATGATAGCATGTGTTTGTGATTTCTGTATAGATGGAAATTACGATTCGTGTTTAGGGCAGAAGTATGCCTTTACGCCTTATGTAATCTTATAAAGAACTTGTGATTAAATCCTTTTTAATTGGAATTCATATAGTAATATAGTGGATTAGTTACTTAGGGTGTCTTGCTTAATTCTATCATCTGTGGATTTGAGTGAGTATGGTATGATGCCTCGTGAGGTGGTTATATTTGCTTTCGTGTTCTTGATTAACAATTCGGATAGTGAATATAATTGATGAGAAGTATGTTAACTTAGATGAAGCAATAAGTGAAGTTATGATCTTAAATCTCCGTAATCTTCATTTAACTAGTGGTGAATAATAGTAGTTTAATTATATATATTGATAATTCATTCATTTGAATAAGATTGAGTTGGTTACGGGTTAGTACTTGATGATTCTTATTAAATAATTGCTTGTGAGAACGATACTTTACATTCACTTTATTACTTGTTGACCACGTATACTTGTGTATTGTGCGTAACTAGATTTTACCCAAGTGTTTGGCGCTGTTGCCGGGGAATTAATTTAATAATTATTTGCCAATATTAACTTCAATCAAATTAGTCTTAATTTAAATATTTTTTATTATATTTTTTTATTCTCTTCCTATCTTACTCTCTTTTCAGGTACAATGGCTGAATTCAATTATCAATGGCCATATACGAACATGACTCAACCAAGGGAAACAGGGATTGATGAATTTATATTTGCACAGATTAAAGAACTTTCGAGGAAGTTGGAGGTTATCGTAGCCCAACGGAGTCGAAGGATGGCAGTTACGTGTGATTATTGTGCTGGCAATCATTCGAGTCATCAATGCACCGTCAGTTTTGAACTGGTACCATATAGAGGTAATTACCTCAACAATTATGATGAGCCTAACTATCACCAAGATTGAGGGTATCACCCGAATTCTTCATGGAGCTACAATTATGATGATCAATACTACGCTCCAAATCCATCATACACACCGGAATTTTCTTGTCCACCTCCATTGCCACAAGAAGAAAATTCAATGCTGGAGGAAATGTTGTCCAAGTTCTTAGCATACCAAGAGGAGAGGAGGATTTTATTTAATAATTAAATAGAGCAAATGAACAACGCCTCAAACAACTGCCCTCCAAGTACTTGGATTGATTATACGAATTCTGAAACTGATGGAAAGCCAAAATCAAATCTGCTATTGGATGAGCCACAAAAAGAAAAGTCAAATCTGGAGGAACTCATGTCAAACGTCATAGCAGATCAAGAGGAGAGGAAGATTAGTCAAGAGTTGTCAAGTTAAGATCTTAATAATCAGATGGAGCAACTCATCACTACCCCACCAAATGGTCCTAATTACATGGATTCTGAAACAGAAACAGATAATTCAGAGCTGAGGGAATGGTGGCTCAAGTTCATAGCAGACATAGAGGAGAGGAGGATTAATCAAGAGAGTTCAATTCGAGATCAAGAGTTATCAACTCAAAATCTTAATAATCAGATGGAACAACTCACCAACGCCTCAAACAACTGTCCTCCAAACACTTGGCGTAATGATATGAATGACGAAACTGACGGAGAATCCGAACCAAATCTGCAGCTGGATAAGCCACAAGATATAAAAGTGTGGAGACAAATGGGGATAATAAAATAGAGGTCGGCGAAGATCTAAATGGGTCTCCACCAAAGATTAAAGAGTCAGTCAGATTTGCAAAACCATGCCCGGTAGGTAGTCATGTCGTCGACAAAGCTCTTGATGACATAAAAGCGAGCACAATTTTGAAGCCATGGTGGGATGAGAGAGAGAAGATAGACGAAGAGCCCATTGTGTGTGACAAGCTTCCATGCACCAAAGCAATCACATACACAATGGAGAAAACACCTAGCTGTTGGACGTTCTTGATGGAAATCAGACCAAATAAGAGAATGCCAGGTGACTTTGATGCACTGGCCATCGCGTGTGGGAACCTTCCAAAGGATAATTTGTTACTGATGGATGGAGGATTGCTCAACTTCCGAAGAGGGATTGAAATTTTTTGGCTAAATACTGGTGAAAGATATCATTACAACTTGAGAAATCTTATTTGAGCATCATTCAAAGTGAAAATTAGGCACTCACATAAGTTTGGGGGAAATCAAGGAATATTTTTGAAAAAAAATTGGAACCTTCCCGAGTTGAATAATTGAAGCATGTGGTGGGTCGAGATGGAGCGTAAAGCGCACTCCCTATAAACACAGGCACGAGATGGAGCGTAAAACGAACTCGTTTAATGAAAATGGAAATTAGATGGAGCGTAAAACACACTCACTAAAAAGATAAAAAAAGAGTAGCTTTGAAGTACTTGGGAAGGGTTCCTGTGCGCTTAAATGTTAAAATATTCGGTTGATACTCAAGAAAAAAATTTGTGTTTTGTCTTGATTAGCGGAGATTGATGTGAAAAGAAATTTTGAGAGTTGTTTTTGAAAATCTTTTATGAATGTTGGTTGATCTTATCAAAATCATAATTAGTTTGAAAATGTGGATGCACACATGTACTTAAAGGATCATGAGTAGATATGGAACTGATGAAAGCTATTAAAATTGTAGACATAACATTGTTTTGAAATTTTCTATGGGTTATCATTTGTTATAACCTTTGAGGCCAGTGTCAAATTCATATTGCTTCCTTGCTTGAGTGGATCATTGCTAGAGAGTGAATCTGTCTAATTTATGTGTTTGCTTGAGGACAAACAAAGTCTTAAGTTTGAGGGTATTTGATGAGTGAGTTTAATACCCACTAATCGGTAGTCTTATTAGCTTGAGTCTTAAGGTTTTCAAGTAATTTGCCTATCATTTTTATTGGGTTTATACGTTTATGTGCATGTAATGAAATGAAGGCGAAATGAGCTTTTAAAAGACAAATTGAGCATTTATTAGATAAAAGAAATCAGCAACAAAAAGTCCATGCAAAAGGTGTTCATGCATTCCTAATTTGCTAAAAGGAGCAGCTAAATTAAGGAGAGAGCAAGCAATGAATTATGGCTGGACAGTGTATAGACCCGCTGGGGAGGCTGCTCAACAAAGGGAACCCCCGCTGGGGCGGGGAGGCGGCAGCAGCATGTTTCTTTTTCTTTCACATTCCGGATTGTAGTCCAACAAGAGATAAGTGGCACGAGTGGGCTGGAGATATAAGGAGGATATAAAGGCTGCTCATATACTATATAAAAGGGACACGAAAGCAGTATGTGGGCCATGATTTGTGGGTTGCTACTATTGGACCATTAAAGGAGACCTGATGACAAGCAACAACAGATGGGCTGCTCTTCTTTGCTTTTTCGGATGCAACAAGAGGCAAGCATCTGATGGGATCTCCTTTGCCGAGCTGGATAGCTGGAGTCTCCTTTTTCTTTTCTTATTCGGATCGGGTACTATAAGGAGAAAAGAAGGCTGCACTTTATATTATATGTAAGGGACTATGGACCTGATGACGTGGAAGTGGGCCAACATGTTGGACTCCTTTTACTACGCGAATAGCAGCTGCTGGGCTCTCTTTTGCCAAATTGGGCTTGGATTGAGTGGAACTAGTGGATATGGATTAAAGGCTACGAATTATATTATAAAAAAGGGACTGGACCGAATATGTTATGGAAAAGTGGAGTTTGGACGTGATACAAGCTTGATATACATATATATATATATATATATATATATATATATATATATATATATATATATATATATATATTATATTAGATAGTGTAGGATGGTAATCATTATATATATATAGCAGCAGCTTAGTTCCTATGGATAGAGAATATAGTTTTATTAGTATGAGATGAATTAGTTTTGTTTTAATTTAGTTTTCAATAAAATACAAACCCTAGTTGAAAGGGAACTCGGAGATTGAAACACTTGAACGCCATTGGAGATTTAGATCAAGAGAAAGAAGGAGCAAGAATTTGTCGGCAACAGATTCAATTCTTTTCTTTAATCTTATTCTTATCTTTTAATGTGTATTCAATTGTGGATTCTTAGTTTTAATTCAATGATAATGAACTAACTCTTTGTTTGAGATTGCAATGGATCTTATTGTGTAATTTAATTTAATATGCTTCTCTATCAATTATTGTGATCTATTATTGTGAATTGTCTATTATGATTTGGAATAATTGTTTAATTGATTGCCCATCAATTACCGTGATAATCTATATGAAATCGATTGAGGAGTATAGATTTAGATCTGATCATGATAGCATGTGTTTGTGATTTCTACATAGATGAAAATCATGATTCGTGTTTAGGGTAGAAGTATGCCTGTACGCCATATGTAATCTTATAGAGAACTTGTGATTAAATCCTTTTTAATTGTAATTCACATAGCAATATAGTGGATTAGTTACTTAGGGTGTCTTGCTTAATTCTATCATCTGTGGATTTGAATGAGTATGGTATGATGCCTCGTGAGGTGGTTATATTTGCTTTCGTGTTCTTGATTAACAATTCGGATAGTGAATATAATTGATGAGAAGTATGTTAACTTAGATGAAGCAATAAGTGAAGTTATGATCTTAAATCTCCGTAATCTTCATTTAACTAGTGGTGAATAATAGTAGTTTAATTATATATATTGATAATTCATTCATTTGAATAAGATTGAGTTGGTTACGGGTTAGTACTTGGTGATTCTTATTAAATAATTCCTTGTGAGAACGATACTTTACATTCACTTTATTACTTGTTGACCACGTATACTTGTGTATTGTGCGTAACTAGATTTTACCCAACAGGTATGTAATCATTAGGCACTTTAGTTGGTGAACAACTCAAGCTAGGTATCAAGCATTTGTTGAAGCCTTATCATTTAACCAAACCAACAAGCTAAGCAAGGAGTGTAAGATACTCAATCATGATGAGTATGAGAGGATGTGGGGGATGTATTATGGATTTGCAAATCATATCTATACATTTTATTAAAACAAAAGTCTATCTCATTTTTATTTTATTTCTCTTTCATCTCATTTCTATCTAAGCTAACAAAACAAGTAAGAGAGAGGAAGAGAGAGATAGAGAGATAGAGAGAGAGAGAGGCAATTTCCGCCAAAAAAGGGGAAGGAGAGAGAGGGAGTTTGGTAGTTCTATAGTTCCTAATCAAACTAGGAAGAAGAAGAAGAAGGAGAGGAAGGAGCAAGCAAAGGTATAACACCCTAAACTAGTTATTCCTCCTATTTAATTGGTTTTGATGGGATGTAGATCCTAGGTCTCAAAACCTTGGATCTACATGATTTAGAGTATGTGGTGTTTAGATCTAACCATTTGGTGTATCAAAAGTTAGATCTAAATCAAGAAATAGAAATAAGTTTTTCAAAGTAAGAAAACCTAATTTTTCTAGCTTTACTTGTGTTTAATCTTATGATTGGTGATTTTTGGTGAATTAGAACATGGATCATGATAGATCCATGAGTATAAGAGGCATTAGTATGTGTTATGATGGTTTATGATGTTTGATGTTGGGTTAATCAAGAGATCTAGAATGATTTCTTAGAAAACACAAAAATTAAAAAATTAGATTTTGAGAAAACGTAACATGAAATTCAAACGACCAGATCTCCTAGTGTATTTTGAATTTTTGAGTGTGGTCAATTTCTAGAGTTAGATCTAGAAGTCTTATAACTTTTCAAAGTGAAATCACTGAAAAATTCCTTGTAGATTTCCGTCTGGACAGTTTTTAGAAAAGGACGCGAAATCTGAAAAACTCGAAAAGCAATCTGTCCGAAAATTGTAAGGGAAGTTTCGTCCACTTAATTTATTAAATAAATTCCAATATTTTGGAACAGAACAATATATTGGATAAAATTGCTTGTGTCCAAAAATGAGCTCATTCTGACTTAAATTGAGCAAGTTATGACTATTTCAATATTTGTATTTTTCTGACAAAAATTGCTACAATCGGAGTTTTATAACTCCGATGGCCACAAAATTTAAACTAGAGGCTCACGATAACATGTGTAAGATCCCACCAAGAGTTGGGAATTTCTAGAGTTAAGCGTGATGTAGCAAATTTCTTAAAAAATTAACTAGAAATTAATTTTTGGAAATTACTTAAGGAAATTGAAAAATTATATTTGTGTATGAAATACATGTATTTATGTATGGACAAAAGATAAAAAAAATAATAAAATGATTTGGTTAAAAAAGGGGAATCTAGCTTGTTGGATTGGCCATCAGGTTGCTGGATTACAATCTGATTTGCTGGATTGGGCATCAAGTTGCTGGATGAGATGTTTGGATAATCCAGGATGGTGGATTGGTCTGTTTAGATAATCTAGGTTGTTGGATTAAAGGATTGATGAATCCAGGTTTGCTGGATTTGAGGTTAGTTGAATCCAGGCTTGTTGGATTGTATGTCAGTTTGAATCCAGGCTTGCTGGATTGGAGGTTAGTTGAATCCAGTCTGCTGGATTGGAAATTAATTTACTAAATTGAAATTCAGTATGAATCCATGTTGCTGGATTAGGTATTCGACTTACTTAATTATAAAGGACTTAGAAAGTGAAAGATTAAGTGTTAATTCACAAGTTGTATGATATAGTATTGTTAAGTCTAAGGTAGTACAATCGTACCCTTTAATGGTTGATGTATTGTAGCTGGGCTAAATGACTCCTTCATATGGGGAAGGTATTTACGAATTAGTAACCGATCTAACTCACTGTGAAAACAGTGTAGACGAGACGGAAACTAATTTGTTAGTTGTTTGTGGAAAACCACTCATTATACTATATTGAATATTATTAAAGACTCGATGTATGCTAGGTTTAGATTTGTGTATATGTATAGCATTAAAGATATCTAATATTTGACTATGTGTTTAAATGTTAGATAGTTTACTTATAAGGTATGTTATGCTAATTCAAAGATCAATCTTATGACTGATAGGTCTTTACAATAAAGCGATTAAATTAAATTGCGTAGCGGTAATCGACTATGCAGGCAAGTTTCCTAACTCGAACTCGAGTTGTTATTGTAATGCATGTTCGTGAATAATTATTGTTGATTATTCACATCTATACTGATTATTGATTCGCACGTTGTGCACATTGTATATATTTATCAGGTATGAAAGGCTGATCACCTTCATTACCCTAAGGTTCAGATAAATTTGTTCATGTTCATTGTTGGCCATTCATCATTATTGACTCGGTCATTCATTTATAAAAATTGATTTACATTCTTCCACAATTATTATATTGTTGAAAGTTTGTCAGCTTATTATTCTTTTCAATCATGATATATCTTCATTTGAACTTAAACTTGCTGGACAAACTTGTTTCTCACCCTTGCTAAATCATGATAAACATTTCAGATTAAAGAAGAAACTTCGGACACAGTCAAAGCCAAAGAAAAATTCCAGGATGGAATTATTATACGGTTAAAATGGTAATAGTATAGGATACAAATGACATTGTATGTCGTATAGGATATTGAAGGCAGTTATTAAGTTAAGGTTATAGACCTTAGGAATTTTGTTGTAAAAAGTGATTGTATAAATAATTTATGTTTATATCTTCCGCAATAGTTATAGAAATGATGTATCGTAATATAACAGATCCGAGGTTCTGGGGACCCGGATTTGGGGGCGCTACATTTCTCGTTATATCTTTTGATAGGCCTCTGTTAGATATTAGGTGGTTATACCCCATTACTCGTTATCTCTTTTGATAGGCCTTTGTTAGTCATTGGGCTGTTGTGCCCCATTTCCCTGTACTTTTTATTTTGCATTTTAGTGGCAAACAGGGATGATGCTTTTCGTAGACAGTGTATTTAGAAATGCATGATATTTCCTATCTAATGCATTCTATTGTCATTTATCATTATCATCTATCATGATGCATGCATTATGTCATGGATATGCATTTAGACAGGTGAGTTTAGCATTGACCCCTGGATGGTCTTATGATACGGTTCTACAGATGTCTTCATCTACCGTTAGCCATATTGAGCACCTGCCACCTTCATTGATAGCATCTGATCTTTGAGATCCTGGTATGACAATTTACCTCTTATAGACAGGGCGGCGGTTGATCAGATGCTAGGGCATTCAATGGCCATTATAATTTTCCATGTTCGCCTGGGATTTGTGAACAACATGATATCTTACTGGATGCCCGAGCGACAGGTTTTCAGATTCGGCATCCATGAGCTGACTCATAAGTTGTATGAGCGCATCACCGATTTGGCATTGGATCGGCCTTGTGCTAGGATGGCCCTTAGTGATATGAGACGACAGTTTATGACCTTGACTGGCTTAAGGCGCATAGTCGTCACAGATGAGATTACTGCGGGGCATGTGGTATCCCTGGACTTCCTGATTGATTGATTTGGCCGACTGGACAGCTATGCACGATACTCAGGAGATTGTATCATCACTGCAGGTGAGTGGCAGGTTGCACGTGTGGACGTTCTTTTGATGTGCGTCACAGCTTACCTGTATATGCCGCTGTATACGGATGACTTAGATATCGGCTTGATCATAGTGGTCCGCGCTCTTAGACAGGGTTATATCATCTTGCCCATGATATTGGCAGAGACCTTGAGATCGGCTATATTCTGCCATACCCATCATGTGGGGTTCTTCAGGGGTAGTGCCATTTTACTGTACGTGTAATAACACAAGATTTTTGATATAATTAAAAAAAAAAATTGCGTATAATTTTTTTTTTTTATCAAAATAAATATGGGAATATGTGCAAGGTAAAATATACGTGTATATGTGATAAATATATATTTATTTATTACATGAATGATTTCAAATAATTTTTTTCGAAAAAAGAATTGTTGATTATTATAAATTATATTTTTATAATAAACTAATTTTGTAGTAAAAATATTTTATTATTTATTTTCCATGAAAATATGATTAATGTATTATTTAAATAATATATAAAATGATTCTTAGAATTATTGTAATGATTAATATTTTATTTTATGAATTTATCAAGGTTAGTTAAGTTAATAATTTTAACTTAACTAAGAATGATATATAAGGTAAAGTGTGATTATAGATCGAAACCCTAAATTTGGATCTATGTTATGGAATTTTATGATTAATACAATTATTGTATAATTGTGTTTAAAAGAAAAGTATATTTATGTTATGAATAATAAGAAATTATTTTCTTAAGGAATTTGAATATTAAATATGATTATTAACTATATTTGTATTCAAATATATGTAAGTATATTAATACGATTTATGATTATGGATTTTAATTATAATTATGATTATTGACATAATTATATGAATACATGTTATGAATTTATTTATTTTTTAAATTTAAATATTAAACATAGTAATTGATTATGTTGTATTTAAATGAAAGTGTGTAAATTATGTGCTCACGAAAAATGATTAGGAAACCCTAATTCATAAATTTAGGAACCGTAATAATATCTAGAAACCCTAATTTTCAAATAGAAAATCCTAATTTTTTTTGAAAACCCTAATTTTAAATTAGGACATTTTAATTAAATTTTTATGAAATCTTAAACTTAATTTTTCAAACCCTAGAATTTATTTGGCAAACCCTAAGGGTTAAAACCTAAGGGTTAAGCCAAATGACAAGAATGCTTTAAAATTGTGAGCTAAATGACCAAAGTGCCTTTTTTATTTTTTTAAAGGAAGAGTGCAAATCTTGCTATATATTGGTGAATCAACAATTGAGATATGCCATGTGCTCTATATCAACTACAACCAGCCGAAATTTGACACCTTGCATTAGCTATGTACATTGAATCAAGAATAGAAGATAAAAGTTAAGAAAAATTCCTTACTATTATTTTTCCATAAGCCAAGACTCTCTCTCTCTCTAGACCCACGAAATTTGTGGGTGAAACAAAGTACTGAGATCAGCCAAGAACACATCTTAGCTATCCAAGATCAGATCAAAAGATCATAAATCAACGATTTGAGCATTAAAGGTATAAACCCTAATTCAAGCTAGATCCTTAAGATTTCTGTAAATTATGTGTTTTGTTGTTTATATATGTGTTATAGGATGTTATCTAGTGATCTATGATGATATATCATGGACCCATAAAGTCTAAGTGCATGAAAATAGGAATTTTAGAAAACTGTTAAGAACCCAAAAAATGAGGTCTGACAGTCAAATGTCAGAGCCTCTAGATCATTTTATGTTAATTGTTTGAGGTTGTGAGTGTATCATTGATATAGTATGCCATGAGGAGAGTACACTGGAAGTGGAATCACGTCCATAGCATGTCCAGATCTCAAGTTATTAATGGTCAAACATGGTTGACCAATCACGAAAATAAAAATCTGGAAAACCCAGAAACAGCCCAGAAATGTCTGACAACATGTTTAGGGGCTTAGATCTTGCATCTGTTAGGTTGTTATCTTGTATAAGTGTATCGTTAATATACTCTGACATATGGACTATAGAATCATGACACTAGAACACCTAAATCATCAACAGGATCATGGTCAAACTGGGTTGACCAAGCACGGAAACTGGTTTCTGAAATTTCCAGAAAATTCCCAGAACAGTTTTTAACATCATTTTGACTGGCCTAGATCTTGCAGTTGTGATGTGGTTACGCTACCTAAGTGTATTAATGTTATACTTTGACATACATACTACGTAAATGTAGCACTTTAACACTTTAACAAATCCTAGAATCCAAGATATTACGGCCCAAAAGTGACCCCTCACATTGTTTTCATTTTATGGAAATTCCAGAAAATGAAGAACAGCTCTGACAGTCGATTTGATCCCTTATATCTTCTTCATATTATATAGTTATACCCAGAAATTACTATACATTTGTAGTATTACATTAGTAGAACACCATTGAAGCACTCTCAAGCCCTGAAACAATCTAAAATAGAAATTAAACAGGGTCAAAGTAGGCTTGAGGGCGTTGACCGGGCTGTTCTTCAGGAAATGAAGAACAGTTTTAGCGACGGATTGGAAATTAAAAATAATTAAAATAAATAGAAATAAATTATTAAAAATTTTAAAAATTATTTTAAGTTATAAAAATTAAATTTTAATATTTTTACATAAAATTCATTAATATTTTAATTTATTTAAATATTAATGATAATTAATTTATTTAATAATTATATTAAATAAATTAGTTAAAAATAGTTTTAATATTTTAAAAATGATATTAAAGTTGTAAAAAGTATTTTAAGTTATAATAAATAACTTTTAATATTTTGATAAAAATTTTATTAATATTTTAATATTAATGATAATAAACTTATTTAATAATTGTATTAAATAAATTATTTAAAAATAATTTTAATGTTTTATAAATCATTTAAAGGTGAAATAAATATTTTAAAAATATTTTTAAGTTATAATAAATAACTTTTAATATTTTGATATGAATAATATTAATATTTTAATATTATTGATAATTATTTAAAAATAATTTTAATATTTTAAAAATTATTTAAAGGTAATATTAAGGTTTTTAAAATATTTTTAGGTTATAATAAATAACTTTTAAGGTGTTAACATGAATTTCATTACTATTTCAAATTATTTAAATATTAATAATAATGAAATTATTTAGCCATTAAATCATTAAAACTTATATAAGTGTTCGAAATATCATTATAAATGATTTTAATGTTTGGAAAAATATTATAAATGATAATTAAATTATATAATATAATATTTAAGTTCTTGAACAAAGTTTCATTGAAATGAATTTCGTTAATTATCCGATAATGCAATCGGAATGCCGAAACGATACCGAACTCAAACCAAATAGACATAGTTTGACTAGATATACGTTCTTATGCGTTTTAATGACTGATGTGATTATGTGACAACATATTTAAATAGTATTATGTGTTTAGTTGTATTATTCTAATTAAAAGAATAATTCTATTGATGATAGGACTTCGTATTAAAGATAAAAGCTTAAGCTATACACGTAGCAGTAAACAGCGATCAAGGCAAGTCTCTCTACTCTTTGCATTTACTTTATGTGATGGATCCCAGTAAGCAAAAAGCATGTTCATGAATAATCATTGCCAATTATTCATATCCGTAATGATATTCATGATTCGTTTATGAAATTATTCATATATTGTAGAATTTTATTCAATTCGTTTATTGCTTATTAGTATCTCATTATTGTCTTTTATTATACAAGTGTCCCCACTTGTATGAACTGTTGTATTTATGCAAGAACTCTTGAACTTAAAATTCTTTGATATGACAAATCCTGTTATATACTATTAAACTTCGGTATGTATTTATAGTTTAAAGAATGTCTAAGCTATTTGACTCGACTAGACATGGATTGAATTGTACTGATGAATATTATTGTTATGATAAAGTCGTCTAACTGAATTGTTTAGTTAGGACTCCAGACTGAGTATGAACAACCCGTAATGGAGAAATAGTTTATGTGCCCAAAGCGAACAGAGTGAACGAAATTATCATTCAAACAGATAGTATTGATTAATACAGGACATAACGGGGCTGATCACCCTATATGTCCATAAGACTAGAGCAGTTTGCAGATGAATTTCTGTTTAAACCTTTTCGAAAATGAAAAATGAAAAATGAAAGTTCTAGGTCTATTGACTGCTCAGCATTAATAGTCACTACGTCGTTTCAAAAATGTTAAATGATTTGATATGTTATTAAGAATTATTTCAAATGACTTTATAACTATTGATTCGGTGAAGAAGTATACTTCAAAGAAAACATTTATTTCTTTTAGCTGAGGTTTATTATCTGCTATTACTTGCTGAGCAATTGAATGCTCATTTTTACTTTGAATTAAATGTTTTCAGCTAAGCATGATCAACCAGAAGGCTCTGACAAAAACAAAGGGAAAGGAACGCTGGAAAAATAAGTTTTATGGTATCTTGTGTAATAGTTAGACTTTATTAAGACGATAATATTTATTATCTATCATGTAATGAAATACTTTAAAATCGTGTACTTGGGATTAGACAACTCTGATATGAATATTAAGTTTGTAAATTATATTATTTCGCTCAAAGAAATGGTATCGTGTAGCACCAAGTACGGGTTTCAAGTACTCAGTTTTTGGGGCGTCATAGTACATGTGGTTCATGACACACTTGAGACCTATTGGCACTTTTAGACATCATGGGTACTATTTTATTCATGAGATAGCCATGTCCTACTCCTTTCAGCCGGCGGAGTGTACAAATGTGGCATCATGGTTGGCCTTCCTGACGGCAATCGAGCATCCTTTTACGATCTTGCCATGTTCCGAACTTAGCTCCCCATACAGCTTCATTAATCATGCAGTTGGCATGGATTATCTACCCCTGGCAGGTTTGAGAGGGGTGATCACATATCATCCATTGGCCATCATGAGTCAGTTTGATCATTGTTAGGATATTCCCCACTTTGAGGGGGACTTTGGATTAGCGACTATTAGCTTCAACTTTGTCATCAATTGATTTGACTAGGATTTATAATTGTTGGACTCGTCATGAGTGGGCTGATTTTTTGACTAGTCATCCGGGTCGTTCTCTAGAGTACTCTGTATGGCTAGAGGTAGACATTGCATTAGCTGCAGTTGTTCATTCAGAGCTGAGTATTGATTCTGATGAGGAGGAGCCTATGGAGGACCCTGATTCTCCCATTGAGGATGAGTTATTTGCTGGTTTGACAGCAGCTTTGGTCAGCGACTCTCCGAGCACTTCTATTACTGCGAATCCATCTCTTATAGATTCATTAGCTCGGATAACCTTTTAGAGGGATCAAGCTAGAGCACTGATGTTGATAGCCCTTTTTGGTAGGGGTGCGACTATTATCGACAGGGACGATGCTCGAGCTACTCGGGACACAACTTTTGTTGAGATTGAGGAGGCTCTAGTTGCCCGAGATGCTGCGTTTATTGAGCGGGATAAGGCTCTGCCTACCCAGGATGTTTACATCGCTGATAGTACTGCACTCAGGTCCTATACACATAACATCATTGCAGATATGAGTGCCTTCATAGATGATCATAGTAGCACTATGCAGATTGCTGTGGATCTTCTAGCTCGCATGTAGACCTTAGCACAAGAGCTTACAGATCCACCTCCATCTTCTGAGAGGGATGCCATATTGGACTTGCTATCTCGTTTATCAGCGGGTTTATAGACTAGCTTTCATTTTTTTGCATAGACTAGGTCAGCCATTTTTGTCATGTACAGGATACATTATATATATTAAACATTATTATATGGCAGAGAAATATATTTTGATTCACTTCTCTTTTGGATATGTATTGTCATTGCTGAGTGATTACCACTTTTTTCCATGACTTGCTGTCTTGATGTGTCATGAGCTTTTCCTTAATGGATTGACTTTAAGATGTTAGAGAGTACCTCAGAAGGGCCTGTTGATTAGAGAGGCTTGATAGTATTTGGGTTTTATATGGGTTTCAGTGTCTTGAGGCTAGTTTTCAAAAGAGTTTGTGTTGTATTTTTCTTGAAGGTTATACCGCACCATAAATGGCTGCTCACTTACTCCCAGATTGAGGGAGATCATGTTATTTGTAGTTCAGGCTTCTAGTGAAAACCTGAATTGATTCGATTTTTTTTTCATAAGACCAAGATGATGGCTTACAGGTGCTTCAGACATAGTACCTCTTCACGGTGTCAGAATTAATGAGTTGGGGAAATTCTTTCCCATCCATTTCTTGCAATCTGATGGCTCCTCCTGTAAATACTTCTTTGACAATGAAAGGGCCTTCCTAATTTGGGGTAAACTTTCCTTTGGCTTCATCATGATTGACAAGGACTTTCTTCAATACCAAGTTATTTTCTTTGAATTGCCGAGGTTGAACTTTCTTGTTGCATGATAGAGCATTCCTTTGCTGATATAATTGCTCGTGAAAGATGGATGTAGCCTTTTTTTCATCTATCAGGGATAACTGGTGGTACCACTCTTTCAACCATTGGTCTTCTTTCATTTGAGCATCTATTAACACCCTGAATGACTCCATTTCAACTTCTATGGGGAGTACTGCTTCTATGCCATAGACTAATGAGTATGGGGTTGCCCCAGTACATGTACGCATTAACGTTCTGTAGGCTAGCAGAGTCAGAGGCAATATGTCAGGCCATCCTTTGTGATTGGCGGACATTTTTTGCATGATCTTCTTGATATTTTTGTTGGCCGCTTTGACTTCACCATTCATCTTGGAATGATAGATGACGAAATTGAGATGCTTGATTTGAAACTTGCTGCATAATTCTATCATCATCTGCTTGTTTAGATTCTTGGCATTATCTGATACGATCACCTCCGGTTGTCTATATCGATAGATTACATTATTTCGGATAAAACCAATGATTACCTCTTTGGTGACATTGGGAAAAGAGGAAACCTCAACCCATTTGGTGAAGTAATCGATCATGATGAAGATGAATCGATGACCATTGCTGGCTTTGGGTTCTATTGGCATAATCACGTCCATTCCGCATATGGAAAAGGGCCATGTCGAACTCATATTATGTAGTTCATTCGGAGGAGCGTGGATGGCATTTCCACAAACTTGGCATTGGTAGCATCTTCTGACATGATCATCACAGTCAGCTTTAAGAGAGATTCAGTAATGCCCTGTTCTCAATATTTTCTTGTCAAGTAAAGGACCGTTCATGTGTGGACCACAGACTCTATTGTGAACTTCATCTATCAGTCGTTGGGCTTAATCCTTATCCAGGCATCTTAAAAGGCCTATTCCAACATCCCTTTTATAGAGTGCATCTCTGCTCAGATAGAATTTCATAGCCATCTTATGAATCCTCTTTCTTTCACCTTGATTTGCCCTGGTAGGCGTATATCTATCTCGCATATATTCTTTTATATCTTGGAACCAAGGATGTTTGATAAGAGGTAGTTCATCTAATATTTCTCTAATGTAATTCCCGTATGTCGGGGCCTTTTGGCTTACAAATTTGATGTCAGGAATTCCCATCTTATCAGATATGTGGATCAAGGAAGCCAACGTTGCCAATACATCAGCAAAGTCATTCCTACCTCGAGGGATGTGGATGAAGGTTATTTCTTCAAACTCCATGTATATCTTGATAACTTGTCGATCATATGGAAACAAATGCAATTCTTTGGTATGATACGCCCCGGTGGTTTGTTTGATAACCAACTCAGAATCCCTAAAGACTACTAAACGTTTGATAACCATAGATTGGGCTAGTTTCAACCCCATTATATAGCCTTCATACTCATATGTGTTTTTGGTGTTGACAAATTGTAACTTGATGACCACAGGATACTATTATTCTGTAACAGAGACAAGAACTGCTCCATCAAAATATATTTTCCAATATTGGACTGTATTTTCTTGAGGGATTTGATGAATTGTCATTATCCCATCATCCGGGAAATAAGTTTCCAAGGGTTCAAAATCCCCTGACAGTGCTTCGGCCAATTGATCCTCAATTCCCTGACCTTTGACAGAGTTCTTAGTCACGCAGGCAATGTCGAACTGTTATAGGATCAACTGCCATTTGGAAAATCGGCAATTCAACATGTGTTTGCTGAATATGTACTTCAGTGGATCCATGCGAGATATGAGATAGGTCATGTGTCCATACAGATAATGTTGTAGCCTCATGGCGGCCCATGCTAACGCACACCAGATCTTTTCAATCAAAGGGCACTTCTACTTGCCGCTACTGAATCTTTTGCTGAGGTAATAGATAACTCTCTCCTTGCTTCTATCATCCTTCTGCCCCAGCATACAGCACATTGCATTGGCATTGACTGACAGTTACATAAACAGGGGAACCTCATCCCTTAGGGGTACCAAGACAGGTGCTTTGATCAGCTGCTTTAGGGTGGAAAAGAAGGCTTTTGACAATCTTCATTCCATTTTATGGAGGAGTTCTTCCTTAGTAGCTTAAAAATGGGTTCACAAGTTGCCGTGAGATGAGAGATAAATCTACTTATAAAATTGATTCTCCCAAGAAATCCCCATATTTCCTTTTCTGTTTGGGGCACGGACATCTCGGTGATGGCTTTTAATTTTGGCGGGATTCTGTTCAATGCATCTGTTGCTCACTAAAAATCCCAACAAATTGCCTGATTTGACACCAAAAGCACATTTGGTAGGATTCAGCTTTAGGTTGTACTTGCGCAACCTGTTGAAAAGCTTTTTGAGATGCCTGACGTGGTCATCCTCCTTCTGGGATTTGACGATGATGTCATCCACATATACCTCTATTTCTTTATGCATCATGTCATGAAAAAGGTCCATCATAGCTAACTGATATGTGGCACCGGCATTGATAAGGCCAAAAGGAAAACGTCTATAACAAAAGGTTCCCAAGGGAGTGATGAAGGCTGTTTTCTCCCTGTCCTCTTCAGCAACCATAATTTGATGGTATCCTGTGAAACATTCAACAAAAGATAACATGCCATACTACGCTGTGTTGTCTATCAGTATGTGGATAAAAGGTAATGGGAAGTTGTCCTTGAGATAAGCTTTGTTAAAATCCCAATAATCCACGCATACTCGTACTTTACCTCCGGGCTTAAGCATGGAAACTATATTGGATAACCATACAGGGTAAGTTGACAACATATTAATGCCAACTTTGAATTTCTTGACAATATCTTCTTCGACATTCAGACTCCACTCAAGTTTCAATCGCCTGAGCTTTTGATTGATTTGCTTAAATCCATCTTTAATGGGCAGTCGATGAATGACAATATTAGTAGATAAACCAAATATATCTTTATATGACCATGCAAACACATCTTGGAACTGAGTTAAGAGTTCAATTAGGTATGCTCTTTGATTTGGAGTAAGGCCCATGCCTATCTGAATTTCTTTAGGGTTTTCTGAGGTTTCGATATTGACAGTAATGGTTGGTCGAGGTTGGGTTTGGGTTTGTCTTTGACCCATTCTTTGATTTTCTCCGGCACCTCATAGTCATCTATCTCCTCTTGATCAATCTTCATCAAGTCGAAGTCGAGTTCTATATCAAAGTAGTAGTCACTGTGAAAATTTGGCATCTCATTAGAAAAGCCAAACAAATCCAACTCTTGAGTCCTGAAAACAAAATGCTTTCACTTTAATATATGAAACTGTTTGATCACACATAGTAAAAAGCATGACAAAAGTAACTGCTATCATTGTGCAACAAAAATAAGTAGAAAATAAAACCATGCTTCAGGGTAGATGGACTTTCTACCCTTTTACCCTTTTCTACTGAGGCATGGAGTGCTACTCCAATTGTCTAGACTCAAGTCCTCATAAACCAGGAGGATAAAGGAGTTTCTATCGTCTGTCTCCTCTCTGATGATGACTAAGACAACATTTACATCAGGGCCAGTGCCTTTCTTTGAACTGCTCTCCTTATCCTTGTTAATGCTAGGGATTACGACTTGATCTTCTGAATAGTCATCATCTGGGATATTATCGTTCATACCCTCAATGTTCACCAAAAAATACATGTTCGCAAATGGGTCTCGTCCTCACTGTAATAACTTTTCTTTGCTTTTTTTGCTTTCCCTATCAGGCTTCGGGACTTCTCTTTCAATTACTAGTTTAACCTAAGGAATCAGCATACCTGACACAATAGCATGAATCTTCCTCATTGGTTTCACAAACCCTGCATCAGTGAGGTTTTGTAATAGCATAGTAGAGGCAGGAACCGGTGGATGCTTGTGTCGATTTTGGTGGTTTGATCTGGAGGAATAGCCTAATCCATCCTTCCCTGTCTGGATAGGGATTTTCACTAGAATTTTGATTCCTTGCTGACTTTTTCCTAACCCTTTTCCAGGGCAGAAACCCAAGGATACCATTTCCTGACCGACTGTCATCACTTTAGTGGAAACTTTTGGCTTTAAAGCTGGTGCCCCAATAGATAAGTATTGAGTGTTGCTCACTTCCAGAGCTTGAAAACTTACAGGCTGAACCCCTTCATCGAGACTGATTACCGGTATATCGCTTTGTGTATAGACATGATATTCTGGCTTGACATTTACAATTATCAGATTGCCATCAATGATGTACTTGAGTTATTGATGAAGGGTGGACGGAACTGCTCCGGCCATATAGATCCACGGTCTTCCCAACAACAAATTATATCCTGTGGTAATGTTTAGTACCTGAAAAGATACATAGAAAGTATGGTGACCAATATCTAGTGGAAACTCGATTTCTCCCACATCATCTCTACGAGATCCATCAAAAGCCCGAATGACTACATGACTAGTCCGAATTCGATTCAAAATAATCTTCATTCTCTCCAATGTGTCGGAGGGGCAGATGTTCAGGGATGATCCTCCATCTATCAGTACACGTCCTACCACATATCTTGAGGACATCACTGCTATGTGAAATGACTTGGAATGATCAGTCCCTTCTGCGGGTATGTCATCGTCAGTGAAAGATATCACATTACTATTGAAAATGTGCTCTATCACGTGATGAAACTTCTCAGTATCTACCGTCTTTGATAGATGTGCTTTTTCCAATACTTTCACCAGAATCTTGCAATGATCCTCCGAAGATAAGACCAAATCTAAAATGGATATCTGTCTGGGTGCTTCTTTTAAGCTTTGCACTACTTTGACCTCATTAGGCCCCATCTTGCTGAGGATTTCTTCAATTTTCCCCTCAGAAACTCTTCCCTTGGCTTTAATAACTGAGTTGATTACTCGTTGAGGCATGTACAATGGGTTTTCCTTTGATATAATAGCAATGTGGTTTGATGTTGATCCTTCATCTTTCCTATAGTTCCATGGGACTTTCTTCAGGCTGAATACAAGATATTGCGGTCTGAATGGCAATATTAGAGGCTCGGGCGCATCCACATTCACAAGATTCTTTCCTTCTTGGGCCCCTTTTCCCTGAAGTATTAGGGACGTGATGGCTAGATCCTTCTCACAGGAAATGACAACCACTACTTTTTTCAGATTCTATGCCATGGGAAGAAAGATTACTTCATTACCAGGATAGCCATAATCTTGGTTTGCCTACAGCAGCTCATCGCTTTCAATATGATTTTGAATCAAATGACGAAATCCCCAACAATCCTCTGTGTCATGACCAGGTGTGTTGGAATGATATTAACAGATCCTATTAGGTTTGAACTTTCTGGATCGAGGGTCCACTGGGGTAACTATTATGTGACTTTCTCCTCGTTGATCAACATTTGGAGAATTTCTTTCATGGACTGATTTAAATGAGTGAAATTCCTTTTGAAGGCGAACTCCCTGTTAGCTTGGAACTTCTCTTCCTTAGAAACCTTGTCGGCCCAGGGTTCATGCTCATGAAACCGGTAATGTTCCCTTCTGGCAATGGGACTAATTTCAGGCGTTGGAAGATTTTCTTCCTGTTGGTTGGTCTGATTGATCAATTGCCTCATTATCTGATGTTGATAAACTACCAGCTCTGCCAATTACCCAACCTGGTCCTTGATATATTTGATTTCTTGTGCTATCATGTACTGCCTTTCGAAATATTCCCAATTATCTGACCTATCTTTGTTTGCTTGGGATGACTCTCCGACATACTGGAGGTATTTGGATCTATCTCCGTTTCCCATGCTGATTATATTGACGCTCTTCTCATTGTGCTGAGGTAGAGGATTATCTTGCACATGTGGTTGTTCTTGAGTTGTCACCACAATCTCCACATTGTCTATCAAGTCTTAGATTTTATGTTTGAGAGACCAACAATCTTGGGTACCATAACCTGGTGCTCCAGAATGATAAAAACACTTCTTACTCGGGTCAAAATTTTGTCCGCTTAAATTGACCGGCGAAAGGAGCTGGACAATCTTCTTTTGTGTTGCTAGGAGTTTTAGCAAATTTTCCAGTGAGTCCCCTAAGGGTGTGAATGTTATTCGACGTTTAACTTCTCCGGCTTTTGGAAATGGAGGATTCGAAGATTGTGCATGTAACATCCCGAACCCGATATAGGCCCGAAGTGCTACACGCTGCAAGCCCAAGGGCCCGCAAGGCAACAATATCAAAAACACGCAGCCCAAACAGAACAACTCAACAATAATCTTAACTTAAAAGCCAATAATAAATATATACAAATCTAATTCAAAAGAAATACCAAATTCTTAAAATGGAAACGCAGCTCCCGGAAACTAAGGGTTTTATAAGAATCCATCAACAAAAGAAATAATAGCTAAAATTAAACCCCAGCTATTCCAGCGTATCAAATAAGTGCTCAGCTTTCAACGATGGGACCTGTAAAAATCTGTAAGGGGATAAGCGATGAAGCCCAGCAAGTAGCAATCCTCCCTATTTAGCCGAATCAAGTACAATTTGCAAAACGCTTTTTTTTGAAATAACTTTTGTTCAGTAACAATAGTACATAAGCTTTCAAAACTAAAATAATTCAAAAATTGATTTCAATGTATATTATATATCTTTTAATCCACAGCCTTAGCGCCTAAGGTTACAATAGCCCTGTAAGACGGCCCAAAAGTTCGATAACGTTATGATACGCACCCTACTAAGGTATCTATAAAAATGCACGCTCCCCGAAGGGCATCTAAAAGGTGTGCGCCTTAGTAGGTCCTATATTAGCTCCGGAACTAAATGTAATCAATAACGAGTTCTATACATAGTCAGACTGAGGATTTCAAAACATTTTTTTAATATTTTATCGATATTCTAAATGATACTTTTTCACAGTTCAAAATCATATAATCTCATTTCACAGTTCGAAAATAAATACTTGATCCGAATTTTGAAATAGAAGAACATAACAGTTTAATTTAAATGGAAGCCTTAAATAAAACATAACAAATTTTGAAACCATACATCTAGGCATCCGAATAATTTTTAAGGCATACATAAACATAACGATAATCTTAAAAACACTAAATAGTTCGGAAAGCCACTTACATCGATATTGTTGAACACAAATTTAATAGCCGAACAATTCCCGAAAATAAGAGCTCCACAAACTGCCTACGCACTTGAAGCCAATATTAAACTAAGGAGGTTTTATAAAAAAAATTCTCTCACAACAAAGCCTTTCTGAAAATTGGAGGCCTTTTTGTTGGTGAATGAAACAAAAGGGCTAAGCCCTTCTATTTATAGACTTAGAAAAGGGTAAATGTTTCAAATTTAGAAGATGTGGGACTTGGGTCATTACATTAGTTCCCCCTTAAAAAAAATTTGGTCCTCCAAATTGACAATTCTTAAGATTAATTTCAAACAAGCTCTAACACTCGATCCATATCTTAATAATGCTCCAAAAGTCTCGGTCTTCATATAAACTACCTAGACCATCACCCAATCATTGTCCTCAAGTTAAGCTAAAAGAAATCCATTTGAAACTTTCTTACTCTATATCAATATGTACATCAAATTAAGTAACCTTTTCAATCTCGTATCATAAAATTATTAGCAAAATTTTAGATTCACCATACCGTAACCAATATAACTCTTGTTTTTCTAACTTGTCCATTATATAAAAAAAACACTAAAATTTTTAAAGTCATAACTTACACAACATCAAAATAGTCTCCAAATATGATACTCAACCATTCTGCAATTAATCAAATTAATCAAACTTGATCCAATATATTAAACCCAATTTCTACAAGATGTCCAAACCTAAAATCTATCACACTCTTTATTCTTTAAGTCTAGTCGAATCACAACCCACAGTTAAATCCCAAAATCACTCCCCAAGGAATGTGTGGGTTTCCTAACCGAACGCACTGCGAGGGGTCACCGCTTTGATACCACCTCTGTAACACCCCGAACCCGATATAGGCCCGAAGTGCTACACGCCGCAAGCCCAAGAGCCCGCAAGGCAATAATATCAAAAACACGTAGCCCAAACAGAACAACTCAACAATAATCTTAACTTAAAACCCAACAATAAATATATATCAATCTAATTCAAAAGAAATACCAAATTCTTAAAATGGAGACGCAGCTCCCCGAAACTAAGAGTTTTATCAAAATCCATCAACAAAAGAAATAATAGCTAAAATTAAACCACAGCTATTCCAGCGTATCAAATAAGTGCTCAGCTTTCATCGATGGGACCTGGTAAAATCTGTAAGGGGGTAAGCGATGAAGCCCAGCAAGTAGCAATCCTCCCTATTTAGCCAAATCAAGTACAATTTGCAAAACACTTTTTTTTGAAATAACTTTTGTTCAGTAATAATAGTACATAAGCTTTCAAAACTAAAACAATTCAAAAATTGATTTCAATGTATATCATATATCTTTTAATCCACAGCCTTAGCGCCTAAGGTTACAATAGCCCTGTAAGACGGCCCAAAAGTTCGATAACGTTATGATACGCACCCTACTAAGGTATCTATAAAAATGCACGCTCCCCGAAGGGCATCTAAAAGGTGTGCGCCTTAGTAGGTCCTATATTAGCTCCGGAACTAAATGTAATCAATAACGAGTTCTATACATAGTCAGACTGAGGATTTCAAAACATTTTTTTAATATTTTATCGATATTCTAAACGATACTTTTTCACAGTTCAAAATCATATAATCTCATTTCACAGTTCGAAAATAAATACTTGATCCGAATTTTGAAATAGAAGAACATAACAGTTTAATTTAAATGGAAGCCTTAAATAAAACATAACAAATTTTGAAACCATACATCTAGGCATCCGAATAATTTTTAAGGCATACATAAACATAACGATAATCTTAAAAACACTAAATAGTTCGGAAAGCCACTTACATCGATATTGTTGAACACAAATTTAATAGCCGAACAATTCCCGAAAATAAGAGCTCCACAAACTGCCTACGCACTTGAAGCCAAAATTAAACTAAGGAGGTTTTATAAAAAAAATTCTCTCACAACAAAGCCTTTCTGAAAATTGGAGGCCTTTTTGTTGGTGAATGAAACAAAAGGGCTAAGCCCTTCTATTTATAGACTTAGAAAAGGGTAAATGTTTCAAATTTAGAAGATGTGGGACTTGGGTCATTGCAGTGCAGGAGTTTGGATAGGGGAATAATTTCTCCTTTGAATGGACAAGTTTGGATTGCCTCTCTGATTCTGTCCCTGAAGTTGTAACGAACGTGAATTTTGTACAATTATTTGAATATTTATTAAAATAAATAAATAATTCTTAGGATGTAATTATTGAGTTAAATAATTAATTCATGAATTTGTGGTAGATTGATTTACTTATATGTGATACATTGATTAAATTAATGTATAGTAATTTAATAGTTCAAAGTATAAATTTAATTGAGTTTATTTGATTAAATAAATTAATTAAATAAGCATAATGTTACTTTAATTAAGTTAATAATTAATTAAAGAATTAATGAATTGACATACTTAATAAATAAAAATATTAATTATGTGACAATGTGATTTAATGTGAATTATCTTATTTTATTTAATTAATTTAAATAAAAATTAATTGATTAATTAAAGTGTTACAATTAACTATATACTAAAGTAGTTAATTAACATAAATGGAAAAGAAGAGTTAGGAGAAAGTCAAACATGGCCTTAAGAGGAGTTAGTCCGTTTATTATACAACGATAATATTTATATATACGTATATCTTGTATATCACATATCATTATCAGAAAAAAAAAGTTAGAAAGTTGACAAGGAGAAAATTGAGACAAAAAGTAGAGTTTTGTGAAGAAGGAATTGAGGGAGAGAAAGAGATTTGAGAAAATCTTAAGTGTTGTCTTTGATTTATCTTCATACTAACAAAGGGTAATCTTCCTTTTTAGTTTTCAAAATCTAATTTTTCTTAAAGTTCTTCGTTACGTATTTTTTTAAAAGTTCTGTGAAAATTGGGTTTCATAATTAAGTTATAATATGGCTTTATCTATATGGGTATGTGATCATAACATGTATTCTAACATATAAACATGTTTTAGAGTAATAAATTTTATTTAATTTGGCCTTAATTGGGTTTTCAAAGATTTACAGAGTTTTATTTACGTATTGTTAAAGTTCTCTATGAATGAAGAATATTGATAATTTTGATTTCATGGATATATAGATATATTAATATATGTCCATGATATATTGTATGCCATGTATACGTGATTTACACTGATCACACCAAGTAATTTTGTTAATAATTGGGTTTTATAAAAGACAGAGTATTGAATATCGGTTAATAACCCATATGGATGAAATACATGTTGTAATCATATGTTTTAATTAAATTTGACACATGATTATGATTGTATATGTTAAAACAAAGAAAATGGAATTTAAATGAGTATTTTCGGTATAGTAATGAATCCATAATGAGGAATTTTATATTTTTCCTTAAACTTTATAAAATTTATGAAGAAAACTGAAATTGATGGTTTTAATTTGTGTAATTACATGAGTTAAAATGTTAAGAACATGTTAGAAGTGATATATAATGTTCCTGTGAAGTTTATACTTCATGAGTAACATTATGAATCAGTAAATTGGTGTAAAATTTGAGAAAAGGGGAGAAATTCTGTGTTCATTCGAGAACATCAGAATCTGGAAAATCGTAGCAGCGCGGCCGCTTCGGGCCAAAGGGTAAATGTCGTGCGGCCGCGCCCATGTGAATTTTTTGAAAAATTTGCTAAGTGTTGAATTTCGAGAAAAGTGTTTTGAATGTAATAAACATGAAGACATGTTGTATATATGATAAAATGTTAATATGAGTTTAATAATTTATGTTACGTGAATAATTAATAAATTAATTACGTGACTTGAATCATTATGTGTAAAGTCTAAATAATGTGTTGTAAACATGAAGACATTATTTTGAGTCTAATAAACATGAAGGCATGCTATGTATGTGATAAGATGTTAATACAAGTTAATAATTTAAGTTATGTGATTAATTAATAAGTTAATTAATCAACGTAAACCATTATTTGAAAAATCTAATAATGAGTTCGGAGAACACAGTTGTGAATCGATAAACTTATCGAACCTGTGATTAATTAATATTATGAATGTGTTGATAGGTAAGAGTAATTAAAGAAGTGAGTTATAATTGTAGCGTGTGCACGTGGCAATTTTCTAAACCCTACTTTTAAATTGAGCAAGTTATAGACTTAAATTCTGTATCGAGCAAACTATTTATTCTTGATTATTCAAGTTCAAACTTTCATATGAGATGTTATGATTCTTTTACAAGTATCATTTCAATATACAATACTTATTCGATTGTATACCCTTGAGAAGTTATTATTCAAATTGAATATCTTATATTGTTGAAACCTTTAAGACTAGCGAACCCTTAATGTTTCGACTAGTCCATAGTTGATGAGCGTTCTAAATTCCAGAACTACTATTGAGTTATCCAAACCAAACTTTATTTGGTGTGAATTCTGATGTCAAACTGAGATGAACAACCCTATTAAAGGGGAATTGATGATGGTTTAAGCGTTAAGATAGTGTGCACAGTATCGATACGAAGGGCTGATCTCCCTAAGTACGAGAAGTAAAGTCCATAGTCTTATGACTGTTAAAGGTTTAAAGGTTAATATACTTAACAACCTAGGACAGAGTTCAAGGTCTTATGACCCTCAGATGTAATTTAATTCTCGATTACTATTCCTGAATCAAAATTTGAGCTTTCTGTTATTCAGATTTCTTTGATTTCACTCGCATGTTATTATTGTCATACTTTTATACTTGGGGCATTCGTGCTCACTCTTACATAATAACATTGCAGCTAAGAATGAACGAAAAGATTAACCTTCTAGTAGCATGGGCAAAGGAAAAGCTAACAAGTGTTGAAGACTTGTGTTGATGTTAAGAATGTTAAAGTTCGAGACTTATGTGTGTGATTAAGACTTATTTATTTACGTTTTCGCAACAGAGATTTAAGGTTAAGTATGACTTGGGATTTATTATGTATTATTATTTTATATGATGTAAGATAATGGATTATTTATCTATTTAATGAATTTCTATTATTATGGGTAAATAGTCATATGATATTTGAACAGTGAACACCAAATCCTGTGGAAATTAAGACACCGAATTTGGGGGTGTTACAGAAGTATCAAGGACACATCCTCCTCCTTATTTTTGTGGACTTTTTGAGGACTACTCCCTTAGCTTCCAACTTAAATATGTTCGGCCACTGCCTCCAAAGCAGTAAGGTCTTTGATCTTTCTAGACTTTAGACTCATTTCAGCCATTTCTCCATGTTTAATCAGTTCTGAGAATTGATTTCCTATCCCTGCTAGGACCTTCTCATAATATGGTGCTTCTTGGATGTCTATGAAAGTCATTACTATCTCAGTCTCTGTCATAGGTGGGGTGACTTGTACGGCCATCCATCTACATCATTGGGCATATTCACGGAAAGACTCATAGCTTTGCTTTTTGACCTTGGTTCCTTGATATCGATCTGGAGCCATCTAAGACTGAAAGCTATATTGATTTAGGAAGGCATGTGCTAGCTCTTCCCAACAATGGATTTTGGAATTGTCGAGTCCGGTATACCAAGCTCGGGCTTCCCCACTCATACTCTTTTAGAATAACTGCATTCTGAGTTTTTCATCCTCTGCATAGGATCTGAGTTCTCCAATGAACAGTTTTAAATGAGTGTATGGATATCCTAATCAGCCACACTTTTCAAAATCTGGGACTTAAAATTCTTCTGAATATTGAGTCCCTGAAAATATACACAGATCTGAGTAGTTTACACTCCCAAATGCTCTAGTTCCTTTGATAGACTAGATTGTTTCTTCCATTTACTGGACCTTTTTCCTAATATCACCAGTTTCCTAATCATCTTTACGATTGGTAATTTTAGGGGTTTTGTTTGTCATATCCTTGTTTTGACGCTCAGGTATCTGAGTATCTTTCTTCTTATCGGTATCATGACTGCCATCTTGTGTGGACGATTCTGTTTGAACTGGTATTTGTTTACCCTGTAGACTTTTGCTTTGTTCTTTTAGGAAAATAGCCAATTCAGCTATCTGGTTCTTTAGTCCTTCGAACTCTTCCTGAAAAATTGGGGTGGATTCAGGTTGGGCACTTGAAGCCATGTCTGGAGATGGGTTTAGTGCCTTTTTTGACTTTGATTTGGTAACGGGACCAATTTTTTCATACAATAAATGTAGGTATGTTAATTTTGATGTATATATTAACAGGATGCATACAATGCAATGCGTTATGATTTATTGAAGTTTTTTAATCCTTTCCTGTAAAACAAAGGTCAATTGTTTTAATGATAGGATAAAATTGACAGGGAATGGAAAGTATATTTACATTTATTTGTGAAAGTCCAATAATAATCTAGAAGGGGGGTTGAATAGATTATTACTGTTTAAAAATTATCTCTAGCCTTTTTGAAATATAGTGAGTTAATTTTATTAAATTAATAAGTAGTTTAAAATTCAATCACACAATGAACAGATATTTATCTGGTTCACAACATACAGCCTGGGTATGTTGCTACGTCCAGTCTCAAGCTCCTCTCCAGGACTTGAGATCATATTACTCCCTGTAATAAATACTCCTTCAATAGACGGAGATGCCTGTACAAAGTTTTAGAGATAAACTTACAACCATCCTCAAGTAACTATATTGGACAGCGAACTCCCAGCTCCTTCCTCAAGCTTAGTTGAATCTTCTTTTGAGCTTAATACTATTTTATACTTTGGTCTTGAAACAACAACTCTTCCTCACCTCACAAGTACACTAGAGACCCAACTCCCAGCTGACCTCTCTAAGACTCTGGTCTTTGTCAAAAAAATCTTGTCTTTCTCATAAATTTAAAATAAACTAACTCAACCCTTTTTCCTTTTACAAAAGTTTGTTTGAATATTTGCTTCTAACAATAAGAAGATAAAATTGTAGAACATATACTTCTTAGATAAGCAGATATAGAATTTAAGTATATGATAAAAGTTTAAAGACTTTTATGTGATGTGCTTCTGTGAAAGCTTATGAAATATTTAAGCATTTGTAATAAAGATTTTCTTTTTCTTTAAAGAATATTTTTCTATGGATTTAAGAAAAAGATTGTTCTTTATAAAGAGTGTGTTTCTTTGGTGTTAAATAAATATAACTTTGAATTAAACAACCACACACACTTATATAATGCAACAATAATTTATGAACAATTATATGAGCAGTATATTTTATGACAGTTTATCAAATATGATAATATGATTCACTTTAGATAATACTTGAACAAACTTGTTTTACCCACTTATATATATTATATTATACTTGATCTACGTTGCGAATAATTTGGCCACTTGGGATTTGAAGAACGTCCAAAGTATTTCAAGGAAATATCATCCGAATTGCATATCGGTATCCAAGTACTGACTAAATTTTTCGATTCACAACTTGATAATTGTATATAGAATATTAAAGAATATTTATATAGATTATTTATATCAGTAAAGGCTACTTGGGATTTTAAAGATCGTTTGGAGAATTTCAAAGAAATTACATCCAAATTGTATATCGGTGTCCAAGTACTGACTCTTTACTAGATTTGATATATCATATATAAGATATATATATATATATATATATATATATATATATATAAATGTTGATTCGCAGGTTATATCTGATTATCTAAATCTATATATTGATTATAGCAATAAAGGGCCACTTGGGATTTTAAAGACCGTTTGGAGAATTTCAAAGAAATAACATCCAAATTGTATATCGGTGTCCAAGTACTGACTCTTTACTAATATAGATATATAGATATATGAATATGTATGGCAATGTATCGCATATATATATATGAATGAGCAAGTATGAGATGATTTGAACAATTATAATTTAACAACTTATCTCAAATACTTGGACAAATTTTTCTCTTCCAATAGAATTATAACTTTGATTGAGAGAAGAGAGTAAAAGCTTGTTTAGATAATATGTAGGCAATGAGAGTAAGCTTTTTGGTTTATAGAATTGTTAAATTGAAATGAATAGAAAAGCTTCCTATTTATAGAATTTTTGAGGTTCGGGCAAAATCGTAATTTTTGAATTGGAAGGTCCGGATTGCATGATGGAAAAATGAGGGGCTCGGATTAATTTGTACTGGCCGAAATTTTAGCCCATTGTTTTCAACAAAGGCATAAGACTTAAGTTTCCAACATACAAGTTTCTATTTGAAAATCAGCATGCCCTTTTCTTTTGGTTTGGGCATACACGACACATACACCCACACACATGTAAATTAAGCACCTACTTTAATGTAAATACACAACACCTGCACAAACACCTATGCAAGCATTTGTATTTTCAAATTACATTACCATACTCTTCCAAGTTTGGCACACACACACACACACACACACACACACACACACACACACACACACGGACCAACACATGCACATACACCCATGCACACACAAACATATATATATATATATATATATATATTATATTTGGTTTATATATATATATTATATATATTTTTACATATACATTTAAATATATATACATATATATATATATATATATATATAATTAGAAATAGTTTTTGCCCATAAAGAGTAAAAAAATCATTTTAAAATAGGAATCTCCCTGCCTTAGGAAATGTTACTATATGAACTTATTTTAATAACACTTGATATTAAATTATCAAGTTCATAAAATAAATTCAAGTAAGAAAATAAATATTTGTGATCAAAATATAAGAGGTAGTTAATAAATTAATTTTAGCATTTAATCCTATGGAGAGGATTCTACCCTTTTGACCTTTAATCCTAATTTGTTATCATCAAAATTAAATAATCAAATTTGGACCCCTATCAATCTCCCCCTTTTTGATGATGATAATAAGTAAAAATATTTGTTTTTTAGAACTCCCGATTAATTCATGATGCTCCTCAGGTCATAAATCGGGTTTTTAAAAGAATTTTAAAATTTTGAAAAACTATCAGACGGACATACACAGTTATAACCATCCAGGCAGTTTGTATAACAGTTGTATCTAACATGAAAACCATTCATCATACAAACCATCCATCCTGTCCAGACATACAGTTATAGCAGTTAATAGTAGTTCCTGTCAATCTCATGCAAACTATCAGATTCATTCTTGCTATAAAAGTTATAACTAAAATACACCACAGCAGTTATAACAGTTCCTATCAATCTCATACACCATTCAGATCATAGCAGGGGTATAACAGTTTATATTTAGCGGATCCATGTCTGCTCTTATATAAGATTATTACTTAATAATAATATGATATTTTTCTTTTTTTGATATTTTTCTTCTCATATGATATTTTTCTTCTCCCCCTTTGTCATTAACAAAAATGGAGGGGTTTAAAGAAAATACCAAAACACCTGCAGAAACTATTAGTTTCAGAAATTACCTGCAAGTTAGCATAATAATTAAAAAGATAGTAATAATTCTAATTATCAGTTAGTGTTTAGTGTTTATTATAATAATCCAGAATAGTTAGTAGTTAGTTTACATTCTTCAGAGTTCATTAAAGTTGAGTGGGGAGAAGTTCATACCCATGTTTGTGAGTTGCAGATCAGGAAGGGTCTGACCAGAGTGGTCAGGCTGGGCAGAGCTTGTAGTGGCAGTGAAGTTGTAAGGGGGGATTGACACCTTGTGGTGTTCCATCAATATACTAACCATATCTTGTAAGTGTTGTACAAACAATTTTAAAGCCTCTAACTGACTCAGAATTTCAGAATGATTCTTCAAGGATAACTGACTTATACTGTTTAAAGAATCAATTTGGGACAGTAGATTTAAATGTGTCTCTATGTGGTCAGTTTCATTAGGTTGGAAAATGATTAAAGGCTTAGAAGGAAGATTTAAATGTGACACAATATTGCTATTGTGAATCATTTGAGCCTTGTGAAGGTGAACAGGAATACCCAAATGCATAAAAAGTCTAGTCAACAAAAGTCCATACCCCATGTAGTTATTAGAATGACAGAATTCAAAGGATGTCAAAAGAAAGAATGGCAGACTGTAAGGCATGCATCCAGTCAGAACACACTTCATAAGTTCTAAGTCAAAAGGACTTAACATTTTATCGTTTCTAACATGCATGAAGTTGTTTCTCAGAATTTTTCCTAAGAACTAACAGTCAGCAGCAAAGTAATCAAGATGCACTTTACATGGATATTCAAACAAATCAGCAGGCACAAGTTGATCAGTTGTAAGTGCAAGATTGTGTTTAAAGGTAAGACACTCAGTAGTGGTGATTCCTATGGGAAAGGTGTACTCATTTATCTTGGGATAATCTAAGAATTCTTTTCTGAGATCAAGAGCATGCAAAAGCAGAATTTCATCTATCACATAGTCTTGACCTTGTATGCAGGTCTTAATACAAGTTAGAAAACCAATTGAATCATGCACCAAAGACATATGAGCATAGAATTCAGCAATCAAACTAGGATATATCTCTCTACTTGTAAAAGAGATAAGACAGTCCCATCCTATACTGGTTATCTTCTCTAGCAGACCTGGAAAGCTATTGAAAGAAGTTCCTACCCCAGGAATTAAGTTGTGTTTTATGTGTTCATACTTTATTTTTGCAGTAGGTGTGACCAATAAAGGAGTTTATAAATCAGGGTGTGGGTCAGTGAAGATTTCTGACCTTTTCTTTTTGAAGAATGGGCAGGTTTCATGTTTTGAAAGTAAGTGAATGCACAAAACTGCAGACAAGTAGTAGAAGAGGTTTGAAAGTAAAACTACAGACATTGAAAGCTATCCTTTTATAGAAAAAGTTTTAAAAAAATTTAGTTTAATTAATATGGCATGACGTATTTGTCAAAAGTTAAACAGTTCTTATGTGATGACTGTGCAGTGTGAACAGTAAGGGACAGGCAAGTTTTGTACTGTTTTAGAAGATTTAAATCTTTTGTCAGATTTTCCTTTTTGAAAAATTTGCCCAGAAGTTCAATTAGAAGACACAACCAAATTCCAAAAATGTGCAGGTTATTGACATAACATGCATGATCTAAAATTAAACAAAGATATATGTTATCATGACTTATTGGCCCATATCAGACTGTAGCAAATTAACACAGAGATACAACCAGTCAATGTTACACAACACTAATATGTTGTCATTGTCAGATGCCAATATATAAAGATATAGTGTGTCAACACATTGATTCAACAAGTCAGTATTATATAAAACTGATATAGCATATGATCTCTATTATACATGTCAGCATATAACAATAGAAACATATAATTGCATAACATGGTAGTTATTTTATCACATAATGTCTGTATTTAAATAGACATCAAACTTGCAGAATTCAGACATGAAAATTTACTTTCACCCAATATTCGTACTCACATAGACATTCTCATATATAACCAGTGGCTTTCAGATAGCCACACATACAGAAATAAACATGAAACTCATTTATATCACAGTTATCCAATAACAGAATCTAGACATAGAAGTTATCATGTTCATATAATGCTTATATTCACATAGACAGACATATATATATAGCCAATGGCTCTCAGATAGCCACACATTTCAATAGTCATATATACTCAGTTAATCAGAGAGGATGAAGAGATTACCTTAGCAAAGCTATTCACAAACTTAGCAGCCTTTCAAGTCGATCCAGAATATAGCACATGTGTATCAGTAAGGGAAGACACCATACTCACACACACATATATTAGAAATTTCTGACTCACATAATCTAGGTATATATGTATACAACATATATATATTTACTCGGAGACATGTATGGTTTTGAAAATTATGTGTGTATATATATATATGAAAAATGATTTTGATAACAGAAACTAGGGTTTAAAAAATTTCAAAAATTAAAAATTAGACCGAAACATTTAGGTTTTCGAAAGTTTATTTATCAGTGAAGAACTTAAATATATATATTTTTTGAAAATATTTATATAAAAGTAAACTTCTACAAGTTTTTATAAAATTAAAATTTTGAGATATATATGTATATAGACGAACATTTAAGGTTTCACATATATAAATAAAATTAAAAAGAAGGGAAAGAAGAAGAAAGAAAGACAAAAAAAAATACATATATATTTAGCGTTTTTAAAAAAATTTAACTACTAGACGAAATTTTTTTTTACAAAAATTGAGTTTGACAGAAATTATGGTTTGACACAAACATATTTGTAAACATAGATTTTTGACAAAAAATAAACACATCAGAAAGAAAGAAATTTAAGAAAAATTTAGTATTTCATACACATATATATAAATAGGTTTGAAAAATATTTATATCTTATATAAAATTTTGGTATATAAAGTATATGAGAAAGAAATTATCAAAAACTAGAAATTTTATATATATATGAACCCTTAAGAAATTTTATCGAAAAATACCTTTTGTATGGATCTAGGGTTTTGAAAAATATTGTTAGGGAAGATGAATAGAAGAAGAAGAAGAGGAAAACAAAAATATGGATCTAGGGTTTCAAATATTTGAAGAACACACAAAAAACATTTTTAGATCTAGGGTTTTGAAAACGTTTAAGAAAAAAATTTATTTTAAGAGACAGAAGCGAACTCAGAAACAACATATATACATATGATTTTGTAAAAAAAAATTTAAGAACAGAGAAAACATAAACATTTTTGGTTTGAAACAAAAACGACCCCATAAACAAAAAAATAAACTGACTGAAATATTAAGAAGACATAGAAGAATCATTTAAATGAAAGGAAGAGAGAGAACTAACTTGAATCACTCGAATTTGGCTGGTAAGGGTTAGGGTTTGAGAGGGTTAGGGTTTGAAGGCCGTCTAGTTGTAGAGAGAGAGAGAGAAGGGAGAGAGCCGTCAGAGGTGAGAGAGAGAGGGTAAAAAAATGAATTATGTTTTAATTTTTGGTTTTTAGATTTAGCTTACATAACTTGATCGTGCGGCTGAAAACAAACCTCAGATTTGATCAATGGTCAGGATTGAGCACGCATTTGAAACGGTCGGCTGACTTTTTGACTTCTGATCGGATGGCTTTGATTGATTTGTGTTTTTTCTGTTTTGATCGAACGATTAGTAAGCGTGATTCGTGTGCTTCGGCAGGCTGGCTCTTGATTGGTTGGATCTCAATGGACGTGGATTGGGCTTGTAGTTGCCGTTGGATGATTTTTTTGATCAGTGGCTCAGATTAAATCGGTTATATAATTATATAATAAATGTTATAAAATATAATTTTTTGGTATAATTAATAGAAAAAAATACTAAAAATTTATATTAAAATTTATAACTTAATAATTTTAATTTAAAAAAAAATTATAATAGTATAATTTTCTGATAATTAAGAGAGAGTATAAATATGAAATTTCAATATATAAAATGCATATTTGAATATATTAACATATATAAATAAATAAATTATATATATTTATATGTATAATTATGAGTTTATATATATATATATATATAAATTAGTAGAAAATTTATAAACTAATAATATTACTAAAATTATATTAGTTATAATTTTTGATATATAATGTGCAATTGAGAAAGATTGTAAATATAAAATCTTATATATAAAAATATATATACTTTACTACATAGTATAAGTGTATTAACATATAAGAGAAACAAATATCTATAATTATGAGTATATATATATATATATATATATATATATATATATATATATATATATCAATAGAAAATTATAAATTAAAAAAATATATTTATATATTACTAGAAACAACTAAAACTATAGAAAAAATTAATATTTTATGAGACAATATCTAACATTCACAAATCTAAACTTAAATTACAAAATCTATCAGAACTTAGTGGTTTAGTAAATATGTCAGCAATATTTAATTATGTGTCAATATGTTCTAGTTTAATAATACCATTGTTTACATGATCTCGTAAGAAATGGTGTCTAACATCAATGTGTTTTGATCTAGCATGTAATACGGTATTTTTACTTAAGTTAATAGTGATTTTATTATCACATAATATTGACAGACAGTTAAATTATATATTATAATCGGCAAGGGTCTGTTTCATCCACAATATCTGTGCACAACATCCTGCAGCAGCTATATATTCGACTTCGGTGGTTGAAATAGATACCGAGTTTTGTTTCTTAGAAAACCATGAAACTAAACATCCTCCTAAGAACTGACAAGTGCCACTTGTGCTTTTTCGATCAACATGATGACCGGTATAGTCAGAGTTAGAGAAACACACAAGGTCGAATGGTTGACCTTTAGGATACCAAAGACCTAAGTCTGTAGTTCCTTTAAGATATCAAAATATTCTTTGTACTGCAACCAAGTGAGATTCTTTAGGATTTGCTTGGAATCTGGCACATTTACAGACACTAAACATAATGTCAGGTCTACTAGCTGTGATGTAAAGGAGACTGCCAATCATTCCTCGATACTTCTTTGTGTCAACATTTTTTTTATTTTCATCAGCAGTTAGTTTATCAATAGTTGACATAGGAGTATTGAGAGGTTTTACAGACTCTAAACCAAATTTCTTAATCATTTCTTTACAGTATTTGGATTGAGAGATGTGAATACCTTTTTCTCCTTGCTTGATTTGTAGTCCTAGGTAAAAATTCAATTCTCCCATCATGCTCATTTCAAATTCCTTACTCATGCTTTTAGAAAATTCATTACACATATTCATGTTAGTAGATCCAAAAATGATGTCATCAACATATATTTATAAAATAAGAATATCATCATTTTTATATTTTATAAAAAGAGTAGTATCTACTGTGCCTCTTTTATAACCATTTTCTAATAAAAATTTACTCAGTCTTTCATACCAGGCCCTAGGAGCTTGTTTTAGACTGTATAAGGATTTGTGTAGTTTATACACATAATCAGGATGATCAAAGTCTTCAATGCCAGGGGGTTGTTTAACATAGACTTCTTCTTCAATAACACCATTTAGAAAAGTAGATTTCACATCCATTTGAAATAATTTAAAATCTTTATGGCATGCAAAAGCTAGTAACATACGTATAGACTCAATTCTAGCAACAGGAGCATATATTTCATCATAGTCAATTCTTTCAAGTTGATTATACCCTTGTGCAACTAATCGTGCCTTATTACGTATAACAGTTCTATTTTTATCTAATTTGTTACGGAACACCCATCGAGTACCAATAATGGAGGTCTCTTCTAGAGTTGGAAACTAATTCTCAGACTTTGTTTCTTGTGAACTGTTCAAATTCTTCTTGCATAGCTATTGTCTAGTCTTCATCAATCAAAGCATCTTTTATATTTTTAGGCTCAATTTATGATAGAAAGGATAGATGACTGGCCATGTTTTGTGCTTGTGATCTAGTAAGAATCCCTTTATCGATATCACCAATGGCATTTTTTATTGGATGATTTCTTATAGCATGTGATTCCTTAGGCAAGTCATTTAGCTGGGGATTAGGATTTTCAAGAGGATTAAACTTAACAGAAGGAGAAATATCATCAATTTTTAGTTCTTCCATATTTCTGAGAATATCTTCAATAACTATATCGTTTTTTGTCAATTCTTTATATTTTGGAGGAGGTTTAGATTCACCAAAGGTTACATTCATTGACTATTCCACGACTAGAGTTCTTTTATTAAAGACTCTATATGCTTTACTATTTAGTGAATATCCTAAGAAAATTCCTTCATTAGATTTGGGATCGAATTTCACTAGATATTGTTTAGTATTTAGAATAAAGTATTTACTCCCAAAGACACGAAAGTAGTTTATTTTCGGAGTTCTTTGATAGAAGAGTTCATAGGGAGTTTTGAGAAGAATTGGTCTCAGCAAGACACGATTCAAAATATAACAAGAAGTTGCAATTGCTTCGGCTCAAAAATATTTAGGAAGTCGATATTCATTAAGCATAATATTGGCCATTTCTTGTAGAGTACGATTTTTTCTTTGAACAACACCGTTTGATTGAGGTGTGTAAGGTGCAGAAAAGTTATGACTTATACTGTGCTCATTACAGAACATTATAAAATCAGAATTGTCAAATTCTCTTCCGTGATCAGACCGAATATAAACAATAGAGCTTCCCTGTTGATTCTGAATTTTTCTTACATAGTGCAGAAAAGGAGTTTATCGCTTCATTTTGGAATTTTAGAAAATTAACCCAAGTGAATCTTGAATAATCATCAACTAGGACTAAAATATAGATAGTACCACCCATACTATGTTTAGGGATAGGTCCAACTAGGTTCATATGCAGGAGTTCAAGTGGTCGAGAGGTTAAAACTGTGAGTTTAAGTTTATGAGATGGATGAATTTATTTTCCTAATTCACAGGCTTCACAAATATGGTTTTTAAGAAATTTAAGTTCAGGAAGACCACGAACATATTCTTTAGAAGATATGTTGTTAATTAATTTTATGTTAATGTGTCCTAATCTACGATGCCAAAGCTAAGGATCGTCATTTGCAGATACAAGACACACATTGTCCATGTGTGAGTATGTATCTAAATCACACGTGGACACATTATGACTTCTAGGATAAAGTAGAATTAAATTTCCAGTTTGGTCGTATATTGAACAGTTATGAGGACTGAATGTTATTTTAAAACCACTGTCACATAGTTGACTAATGGATAGAAGATTATACTTGAGTCATGTGACCAATTGAACGTTAGAGATTGTTATGTGTTTACTGTACACATTTCCAATTCCAACAACTTTACCTTTGTTGCTATCTCCGAATGTTAAGTCGTTAAAGTCTGTAGCTTGTAGATTGCTCACTTTAGTTTTGTCGCCTGTCATGTGTCTTGAACAACCGCTATCAAGGTACCATTTATTTTTACTAGAATCAGCTGTGAGACATACCTGCAACATATATTAAATTCACAAACTAGTACCATTTAATGAGAAGGGTCCTTTGGGTAAGTAAGGATTGGTCTTGTTTTCCTTTACAAAGTTTGGTACATGATAATAATCAGTCGTAGGCACATATGTTCTATGAGTAGCAGATTTATAATGTGCATGACTAACTCTTTTAAATGAAGGATTTTGATGAGAGTTTCTAGATGGTCTTTTATGATAAAGAAATTCTCTTTTTGTGATAATAGGTGCAGTGTAACTTTGTTTTGGTACCCAAATCATTTTTCCTGAATAGTTTCCATTCTTGGCATTACATGAGTAAATTGAATGACAGTTTCTATTACAGTAAGAGCATTTTTCAAAAGGAGATGCCTGATCTTTTTCTTTACTTTTAACATGATAGAGTTTCTTATGTTTTATCTTACTGGATTCTTCGGTATATCCTAATCCTTCTTTATTAAAACTGCATCTTTGTTGACCGAGCATAACGTCAAGATTTTCTTTTCCTTTTGTAAATTTAATAACTGTAGAGTTTAAGTCATCTCGTTCTAGAGTCAATATTTTAATTTGATTCATTAGAATAGATTCTTTAATTTATTTTTCTAATGAATTTTTCTTTGTACTTATTTCTTGTTTTTGAGAATCATCTATAATTATGGTAAGAGCTGAATTTTCAGTTTTAAGATTTTTCATACAAATAATAAGTGTAGAATTTTCTTTTTCAAGATTTTCATTTGTTTTTCTTAACTTTACTAGTTCTTCTTTTACTGCAAAATTTTCTGAAAAGTTATTTTCTAATTTCTCATTTTCATGTTTTAAGACTTCATTATCCATGATTAAATTAAAATTTTATATTTCAAGATTTTTATTTGCTTTAATTAATTTTTTAAATGATTCTTTTAATTTAATAAAATCTTCTTTAATAATTTCATTATCTTTATATTGAATATTATATGTTTCTTGTAAATGATGTTCCGAATTTACCTCAGATTTTGGTGATGAGTCATTGTCCGCCATTAAACATAGATTTGTGGTTTCTTCGGTTGGCTCAGTAGGTTATTCTTCATCACTTAGATCCCAGCCTTCTTCAGCTACTAGAACTTTGTTGTTGGCTAGTTTTGGACAATCCTTCTTGAAGTGTCCTGGCTGGTTGCATTCAAAATAGTTATTTGAATTTTCGTTAGTGCCAGCATTTCTGAAGTTGCTGTTGGTAGCCTTGAAATTCCCTCCTGGAACTTTTGGCTTGAAGGCTTGCTTGTTTCGGAAGTTGTTGAAGTTGTTATTTATTTTCATGAAGCCTTTACCATATCTCTTTGCTTTGTTCTGAATTACTCTTCTTAGTTATCTTGATAATAATGCAACTTCGTTATTATCTAGACTGAAGAGTTCTTCATTCAGTTCATCATCATCGCTTTCTTGATTAACAAGTAAGGCTTTGAAAGCGATTCCTTTCTTTTTGAGGTCTGTGTCTGATCCTGCTTTTTCGACTAGCATGTCGACTTCGTGGGCACGAAGATTTCCAATGAGGCTATCAAGAGGATAAGCAGTTAGATCCTGTATTTCCTTGATGACTGTAACTTTCATTTTCCACACAGATGGAAGAGCTTTGAGAATCCTTCTGTTCTTCTCATTTGTTATGTAAGCTTTTCCCAGTTGTTCTAGCTCATCAATGATTATGGAAAAATGAGTTTCCATATCAATGATCTTTTCACCTTCTTCCAGCTTGAAGCTTTCATACTCTTGGATTAGAGCATCTTTTCTGGTTTCTTTGATATGACTGGTTCCTTCATAGGTTACAATCAATTTTTCACATATTTCTTTACCATTCTTGCAGTTGCTAACTCTTTTGTATTCCTTTTCTATAAGAGCACTGGTTAGCACTTGTTCAGCTTTGGAGGCGATATTCATAATCTCCTCATCTTCGGTGGTGAATTCCCCAGCATCTTTTTCGACGAGCTTTTCATTTTTAACATTTGTGGGAATCTTTACACCTCGTTCAATTGCTAGCCAAATTTTGATTCCTTGATATTGGCGTAGATTTTGAACCTATTTTTCCATGTGACAAAGTTTGTGCCATCAAATAGTGGAGGTCTAGACATTGATAGTCCTTCACCGCAACTAGTAGCATTTGTGTAGGCCATAAATGGATCTACTCTTAGATATGTCTGTAATCACTTAACAAACAAGTTAAAGAGCACCGCTCTGATACTAATTGAAAGTCCAATAATAATAATCTAGAAGGGGAGTTGAATAGATTATTACCATTTAAAAATTATCTTTGGCCTTTTTGAATTATAATGAGTTAATTTAATCAAATTAATAAGCAGTTTAAAATTCAATCACACAATGCAAAGATATTTATCTGGTTCACAACATACAGCCCGGATATGTTGCTACGTCCAGTCTCAAGCTCCTCTCCAGGACTTGAGATCCTATTACTCCCTGTAATAAATACTCCTTCAATAGGCGGAGAAGCCTGTACAATATTTTAAAGAAAAACTTACAACTATCCTCAACTAACTATCTTGGACAGCGAACTCCCAGCTCCTTACTCAAGCTTAGTTGAATCTTCTTTTGAGCTTAGTACTATTTTATACTTTGGTCTTGAAACAACAATCTCTTCCTCACCTAACAAGTACACTAGAGACCCAACTCCCAGCTGACCTCTCTAAGACTCTTGTATTGGTCAAAAAAGATCTTGTCTTTCTCACAAATATAAAATAAACTAACTCAACACTTTTTTCTTTTACAAAAGTTTGTATGAATATTTGCTTCTAACACTAAGAAGATAAAATTGTAGAACAGATACTTCTCAGATAAGAAGATATAGAATTTAAGTATATGATAAAAGTTTAAAGACTTTTATGTGATGTGCTTCTATGAAAGCAGATGAAATATTTAAACACTTGTAATAAAGATTTTCTTTTTCTTTAAAGAATATTTTTCTATGGATTTAAGAAAAAGATTTTTCTTTATAAAGAGTGTGTTTCTTTGGTGTTAAATAAATATAACTTTGAATTAAACAACCACACACAGTTATATAATGCAATAATAATCTGTGAACAATTATATGAGCAGTATATTTGATGACAGTTTATCAAGTATGATAATATGATTCACTTTATATAATACTTGAACAAACTTGTTTTACCCACTTACATATATTATATTATACTTGATCTACGTTGCGAATAATTTGGCCACTTGGGATTTTAAAGACTGTCTAGAGTATTTCAGGAAAATATCATTCGAATTGCATATCGGTATCCAAGTACTGACTAAAATTTTCGATTCACAACTTGATAATTGTATATAAAATATTTATATAAATTATTTATATCAGTAAAGGTCCACTTGGGATTTTAAATACCGTTTGGAGAATTTCAAAGAAATAACATCTAAATTGTATATCGGTGTCCAAGTACTGACTCTTTACTAGATATGATAGATCATATATAAGATATATGTAAATGTTTATCGCAGGTTATATCTGATTATCTAAATCTATATATTGATTATACTAGTAAAAGGCCACTTGTGATTTTAAAGATCGTTTGGAGAATTTCAAAGAAATAACATCTAAATTATATATCGGTGTCCAAGTACTGACTCTTTACTAATATGGATAAATAGATATATGAATATGTATGGCAATTTATCACAGATATATATATATATATATATATATATATATATATATATATATATATATATATATATATATATATATGAATGAGCAAGTATGAGATGATATGAACAATTATAATTTAACAACTTATCTCAGATACTTGGTTTCTCTTCCAATAGAATTATAACTTTGATTGAGAGAAGAGAGTAAGAGCTTGTTTAGATAATATGTAGGCAATGAGAGTAAGCTTTTTGGTTTATAGAATTGGTAAATTGAAATGAATAGAAAAGCTTCCTATTTATAGAATTTTTGAGGTTCGGGCAAAACCATAATTTTTGAAAAACATTTTTGAATTGGAAGGTCCAGATTGCATGATGGAAAAATGAGGGGCTCGGAATAATTTGTACTGGCCGAATTTTTAGCCCATTCTTTTCAACAAAGGCATAAGCCTTAAGTTTCCAGTATACAAGTTTCTATTTGAAAATCAACATGCCCTTTTCTTTTGGTTTGGGCATACACAACACATACACCCACACACATGTAAATTAAGCACCTACTTCCATGTAACTACACAACACTTGCACAAACACCTATGCAAGCTTTTGTATTTTCAAATTACATTCCCATACTCTTCCAAGTTCGGCACACACACACACACGGACCAACAAATGCACATACACCCATGCACACACAAACATATATATATATATATATATATATATTTGGTTTATATATATATATATATATTATATTTTTACATATACATATAAATATATATATATATATATATATATATATATATATATAATTAGAAATAGTTTTTGCCCATAAAAAGTAAAAAAATCATTTTAAAATAGGAATCTCCCTGCCTTAGGAAATGTTACTAGATGAACTTATTTTAATAACACTTGATATTAAATTATCAAGGTCATAAAATAAATTCATGTAAGAAAATAAATATTTGTGGTCAAAATATAAGAGGTAGTTAAGAAATTAATTTAAACATTTAATCCTATGGAGAGGATTCTACCCTTTTGACCTTTAATCCTAATTTGTTATTATCAAAATTAAATACTCAGATTTGGAGACCTATCAATTTGATAATTACATGGAAATTAATAATTATAATGAATTAAAAGGGGAAGGCATGAAGAGACTCCCCTTCGAATTTGGTTTATCAGAGGGTAACCTATCTTAGGCTACTCTCGTATTTTTTAGGCATAAAAGTCCCTAGATCATCGCAATTTAATAAAGGGGAAATGAATCCGTTCGTTCAATTGGAGCAGATCTGAGTGGCGTCTTTCTTGAACCTCGCAAGATTAATCTCCTTTGAGTCCAGTAATCAAGCGCCGACGGGTTCACCTTCTGTTGGAGGAATCACACAACATACATTTACATACAACGTGTCTCACCGTATGAAATGGTGACATTGTGCGAAGCACTAATATAAAGCGTAGTAAAGCATTTATTTACATCCATTCAATGTACACACAACATCCACACACACGCAAATAAAAAGGGAATTCTTAAAAAGATTGAAATGCAGCTTAAGCCCTTTACAATCCTCAGCGGAGTCACCACCTGTCGACGTCGGGAAAAAATCTTTGGCAGATCCCCCTTTCCCTAATGTGTTTCTACCCTTGTTTGTTTTCATTTGTTTGAAGGGTGAATTTTTAGGAAAAGGCCGACATACAATGTCGACAATTTTAAAGTTTGATTTTACAGAGCCGCCAGTTGATATATTTGCAATGGTTGTACCAACTCAACCGAGTTTTGTTTGAAATTTTTTGCAAGTAGGACCAATTACTGGACTGTGTTTGGCTTGGCCTTGGAAACTGAGATTCATAGAGTTCGGGGGCCTGATAAAGGGGGGGGGGGAAGGTGTTAGACACCCCCCAACTTTCGTGAAACACGATTACCGCATCTTTTTAATTTCCCTATTTATTTTCTCTATGTGTGTGTGTGTGTTTGCAGTAATTGGGCCTACGTGCTTTATTTGGAAGTAATGTTATACTTCGTTGGACCTATATACGAAGGGTTTGATTTAATGAAAAGTCCATTTTAAACAAGATATGAAAATGATGTTTTGGAAGATGGTTTTCAAACCCTTTCGCTCGAATAGGAATTGAAACCTTTTGATACTTCCATTTTTATTTCGCCTTCGGTTGATTTTGATTTTATTATCGGGATGCGAGGCATCCTCGACCAAATAATGTATATACAAGTGTCGGAATCCTTATGGGCAAGAAAGCCATCGAAGTGACCCGGGCACTAAAAGCCATAATTTACTATGCTGAGACCTTAAATCTGGATAACCGTTTTAAGGTCCTTCTGATTTACATTTACAAAAGGGCAGCAGGCTGTATTTACTGTGCAAAGTTGTCCATCGTGGGAATCAGATCTAGATCTAGGTGTTTAATCGTAGATCCCGTGATTCCTAGGCTCACAGAATATTATCAAAAAGCCTACACAACAGAGATATTGACATGAAAAGAAAATTAAAATCTAGACGTTGCAAGACAAAGGATTCATCAGTTAAATCCTTACATGCTCGTAGCCGAAGCTTCTCGTTCCCTTTAGTTATGGATCTAGGTCGCTTAGTTGCTTTAATATTTACAAAACTAGAAAGAAAGCTAGATTTAAATAAATCTTAGCCATTATAGATCAACGGTTCTAGTTTGACAGCTTTTGAACCGGTTGAAAGTTAGAGATGGCTAGATTTAGATAAATCTAGTCCACAAACTTTACATTAGAACAAAATTATATCAAATGAACAGTTAAAACAGATATTTAATCACATTGAGTTAATAATATATATAATTATATATATTAAAGTTGTAAAGAGTCATAGATTTCCAATTCAGGCTTGACTGATATATGTAAATATATATATATATAGGTTTATATATATATTGAAGTTGAAAAGGCCATAGATTAGCAATCTAGGCCAAACGAGTTAGCATATATATATATATATATATATATATATATATATATATGAAAGTAGTAAAAAGTCACAGATTTACAATCCAGGCATGACTGAATTGAATGTTAATATATATATATAGTTATTTATATATATAATAAAGTTGAAAAGGCCACGAATTAGCAATCTAGGGCAAACAAGTTAGTATATATATATATATATATATATATATATATATATATATTAAAGCGATAAAAAGTCACGGATTAGCAATCTAGGCTGCAAAAGCAATAAAAAACGTATATATATATATATATATATATATATATATATATATATATATATATATATACACATAAAAGTAAGCTAGAAAGGCCACGAATTTAAAATTCAGGCAAAATCAGAAGCTATAAATATACGTATATATATATGCTCATATATATATGATAAAGCAGTAAAAAGCTTCATATCGTAAAAAATCTTACAGTGTGTAGCGCTAAAGGCTTTAAACCATTCGAAGGGCTTGAAAACTCCGTTTCCTCCGGTTAAAATTTGATATATTGCTATATATACGTATACAAATGTATTGGAATAATAAAATTGAGGTTTGGAGCACTATAGGTAGGGCTAAAAGTCGAAATGGGCGGAGTTTCGTTTCTTTTCTTCTTCTTTCTTATTTTTTTTTTCTCTTGGTGGGGGGGGGGTCTTATTTATAGACCAGATGGTCACGGGTTTACTCGAGGTAGTAGCGGGTCTACTTGCGGCTCCCCGAGTGGGCCCTGGTCCCGTTGGTCTTGTTGTCTCGAAGTACGTGCACTATGACCAGCGCGCTGTCTACTTCGAAGCTTCATAACTTTCAATTCGGGAGTTCGATTGAGGCGTGCTATACCCTTCCGAAAATCCCTTTCTGAGAGTTACACAATGACATGGGATTTGACCTTTTTTGAATCCAAGAATATGGGTCCATGACCATATCTTCGAGGCTTTGTAGTCCGTCCGTTAAGCTATCTTGTGCTGTTTTAACTCGGGATTGACATTATGATTTTGCATAACCTTTATGGCATTGATTTGGCTTGATTTTGGCTTGATTTGATGTCAAGTTGATAAAATGACCATTTTGCCCTTCCAGGGGTTATCTCTAGGATTAACAGGGTTTTCGACTGTTTCTCGGGGTCGTTGATAAGTAGGTTTTATACCTACTTATTGGACGCCAACTTACTCTGATTATGGCTTAAACTCAGGCACTTTAGTGTTTTGTAATGCGTTTGTCTTTGTTTTGCTTGTTTTAGGTAGGAAACTCCAAAAGGCAAGAAACGGTGTGATAAAGGCATGATATGGCATGAAAATGGGCATATAGTATGAACTCGGCAACAAGGCTGGTGGATTGGCATTGAGACGGACAAAGTGGCGTGGTATGGGCAAAAGCAGGCTTGTGGAGTTGGTGGAGAACCTATATGAAGAAGATGGGGGCTTGGTAGGAAGATGGTGAGAGGTGAGGAACATATGATGATGGCCTCATTGTAGCATTGTGAAGGAGCAAAAGCAACTAAGAAAGGAGCAAAGGATTGTGCAAGAAAGCAAGCACCAGAAAGTCAAGCTGCAGCAGGAAGTAGCACGCGCGGCAGCGCCCATAATACATAGGAAGCCGGCGCGCCCGCGCCGGTTGGCAGGCCAGAGGGGCATTTTCTGGGCATTGGAGCGCCTGCGCCAGAGAAGCATAGTGAGGTCGCGAGGCTGCGCCGGGGCTTGACTGAAGAGTTGACCTTTTGTTTTGTTTGCTCAGCTAAATGTAGTAATTATAAGGCTTGCGGTTTGCTTTTGAACATATATCACTTAGCATTTATTAGACTTAAAAAAAATGTACTTTCAAGTTGGGTTCCTATATTCTAGGTTAGAGAGTGTGAAGGTTTAAGAGGCTTCTCTTCTTCTTCCTTCTTGCTCTAATAGTGTTACATTTCTAGGGTTCATCTTGGAACTCATTTGTGGTCCAGACTTGAGTTTGTTGTCTTCTATTGAAAGGGGAAAACCACAATTCTACACTTTCTTTCTCTTGTTTCTCTTATTTCCTAGTTGCTCAATGCTTGGTTTGAATCCTATAATGGTGGGAGGTTCAGTGATGAACTAACTTCTATTATGGGATTCTAATGGATTCTATTTGCTAAACCTAGGGTTTATGTCTCTTTGATATATATGGATGATAATACGTGGTTTGCCTAACATGGTTGTTCGTATGCCTAGATGCCTGATCAACATATACTATAATAGTTTATATGAACTCGAAAAATGAAGTGTAAACTTATATTTCTCCATGTTAGCATATATTTGTGAAACTTGCATTGGTTGAGTTTTATGATTCGCTAGCCGGATAGAAATATACCGTATGACCGTATGTAGTCTAATGGTAGCTTGTGCGTAAATTGGTTTAGTTTGTAAATCGCATAGAAATATAGTGGTTTAGGCTTTTTTGATGTTCATGTGATTTCTATCTTAATTGTGGACATTATATTATTTGGACTTGGTGTATTGAAAGATAGCCAAGTCTCACATTCATGCTCCCTACTAGCATCTCTATATGATTATCTGTGTATGATTTGAGGTGTGGTTAACCTAGGTGATGCTTTAGATGAAGTTAGGATCCCATGTCCCTCTAATTTGAACCCTTTGTTTATTAATTGGTTAAGTTTAGTTAAAATTTAGTATAATTAATTAAAAAATAATTTGACAACCGTTTAAGTACACAAAGATAATTAATGGATTGTTGCATAATAGATTAGGCCTGACTCCGTTCTCTTTGGGACGATCTCGACTTACCGAGTTATTACTTGCCGACCGTGTACACTTGCACGTGTTTTTGTGTCCATTTTTATTAACACATAAACGGCGCAACAAGTTTTTGGCGCCGTTGCCGGGGACACGGCTTTAGTTTAATCCTATTGACATCAGTTTTCGTTAAATTTGACTGACTTGAGCAATTCTCTTCTTACCTCATTTATAATTTTATTTTTACTTGGGTTTCAGGTACTCGTGGATAGTTTATGCATACTCGAGCCTCACATCCTGAATTAGTGCCTCACCAAGAGCACATCAACGGTTGAGCGTGGAGAGCTAATATCCGAAACATCAATCCTTGAGAAGAACCTGAACCACTTCATCAAATGGCTGAAGAGCAGAGGGCCTTGCAAGAATACTCCATGCCCAAACTCACCGATCTGCAATCAAGTATAGTGAGGCCAGCAATTGCAGCGAACACTTTTAAGATAAAGCTAGGAACATTGCAGATGATACAAAACAATCTCCAATTTGGGGGTTTGCCTTCCGAAGATCCCAACGAGCATATTATGAGCTTCATAGAAATATGTGACACGTTTAAATACAATAACGTCCCCGATGATGCAGTGAAACTTGGAATATTCTCTTTCACCTTGAGGGATAAGGCAAAAAGTTGGTTGCACTCACTGCCTTCAGGGTTAATAACTACATGGGAAGACTGTGCTCAAAAATTCTTGACCAAGTTCTTTCTTATGGCCAAGACTGCTGCAATGAGGAGAGACCTGAGTACCTTTGCACAGCATCCAGGGGAAACATTATATGAAGCTTTGGAATGTTATAAGGAAATGCTCCGAAAGTGTCTACACCATGGCATGCCAGAGTGGATGGTGATTAACTCTTTTTACAATGGTTTGGGATGGCAATCAAGGCCAATTATTGACGCTGCATCTGGGGGAGCTATCTGGACTAAAGCTTTTTCGATAGCATATGAGCTCTTTGAGACCTTGGCAGCAAATGAGTATCAAAATCCAATGGCCAGGATGGTACAATCGAAAGTTGTAGGGATGTTAGAAGTGGATGCCATTACAGCATTGTCTACCCAGATGGCAGCCATGGCAAAGAAGATTGATTCATTGGCGAAAGAAAAAGTCAAGACAGTTGCTTGTGTCTGTGAGATTTGTGCAGGGTCACATCAAACAAACCAATGTGCTATTAGTACAGAATCAGTATAGTTTGTGAGCAACTAACAAAAACCCCACAATCAATTTCACAATTCTTACAGTCCCAACAATAGGAATCATCCTAACCTTAGTTGGAGTAATACTCAGAATGTCCAACACCCTCATCCTCAAACATCTCAGCCACAATACCATACATCAAACTAACAACACCAATATCTATCGTCTCAATCACAACCACAACAATTTCAATCTTAACAACAATATCAACCACATCAATCTCACCACCAGTATGCACCAAAACCCCCCTATCCTCCTGGTTTTCAACAACATCATCCCCCACCTGTACCTCAGCCAGAAAAGAAGTCGAAGGAGAGAGTGGAAATTGATGAACTTAAGTTAATCATAAAGAGCCAAGCTATATCTCTCAAGATGATGGAGACTCAAATTGGTCAAATTGCCAATGCGGTTCTCAATCGACCTCAAGGGACTCTTCCTAGTAATACGGAGATGAATCCAGGGAAAAGGGAGGGAAAGGAGTAGTTCCAAGCCATCACCTTAAGGTCTGGGAGGCAGACTTCAGACTTGGAGGCTGGCGCGGCCGCGCCTCAAGAAGGCCAAAACCTGGCGCTGGCGCGCCAAGCTGCAGAGAACCCTGAGATAGTGTTGGTTGATGGAAATGATGGAGGAAAGGTTGTTGCGGCGAAGAAGGAGTTAACCACTGAGAGAATCATAACCAACCCATCACCTATGTACCCTACTGTTCCTTACCCAAAGAGATTGCACAAGCAAACGGACGACAGACAGTTCGCGAAGTTTTTGGAGGTGTTTAAGAAACTGCAGATAAACATACCCTTCGCACATGCATTAGAACAAATACCAAGTTACGCGAAGTTCATGAAGGGTATTCTGTCAAGGAAGAAACGATTAGAAGACTTTGAGATAGTGGCCTTAACAGAAGAGTGCAGTGCAGTACTACAGCGTAAATTACCTCCAAAGCTTAAGGATCCGGGCAGTTTCACAATACCGTGCTCCATTGGAAATTTGTCGTTCAGAAAATGCCTATGTGATTTATGAGCTAGCATAAATTTGATGCCTCTATCCGTATTCAATCAATTGGGATTGCCGGCTCCCAAGACGACAAATGTATCACTACAACTTGCTGACAGATCCATCACTTATCCTAGGGGTATTATTGAAGATGTTTTGGTTAAAGTGGACAAATTTATCTTCCCAGCTAACTTTATCATTCTTTATTATGAAGAAGACAGAAATATCCCAATCATCCTTGGGAGACCTTTCCTTGCCACGGGGCAAACTCTTATAGATGTCCATAAGGGAGAGTTAACAATGAGAGTGCATGATCAAGAAGTCACTTTCAACGTTTTTAAAGCTATGAAGTTTCCCACCGACGAGGAAGAGTGCTTCTGGATTGATTTGATAGATAGGGTGATGAATGAAGGAGTTGGAAATTTGATGGGTAATGAGCCTTTGGATAATGCTATATTGGGAGATTCAGATATTGAGGATACTGAAGTTGCTGAATACGTGCAAATTCTTTACACAGCACCAAAGATGCGAAAGTTTAAGATGCCTATCGAGCCACTAAAACTTGCTGGGGAAACATCAGAACGACTCAAGCCTTCTCTTGAGATGCCTCAAGATCTTGATCTTAAACCTCTTCCAGATCATTTAAGGTATCCATTTTTAAGTGAATCTTTAAAGTTGCCTGTTATTATTTCTGCTGCGCTAACATCTTGTCAGGAAGAACAACTGCTACGGGTGCTAAGAGAGTTTAAATAGGCAATTGGATGGACCATAGCAGATATAAAGGGGATCAGCCCAGCATTTTGTATGCATAAAATCCTACTGGAAGATGATAGCAAACCATCAGTGGAGCAACAGAGCAGATTAAATCCTATCATGAAGGAAGTGGTTAAGAAGGAGATTTTAAAGTGGTTAGTTGCAGGGATTATCTATCCAATATCAGACAGTTCTTGGGTGAGCCCTGTGCAGTGTGTGCCGAAGAAAGGGGGTATAACCGTGGTATCCAATAAATATTACGAATTAATTCCTACCAGAACAGTGATGGGGTGGAGAGTCTGCATGGACTATCGCAGACTAAATAAGGCTACCAGGAAAGAACATTTTCCCCTCCCATTCATTGATCAGATGCTAGACAGGCTGGCCGGTCGTGAATATTACTGCCTTCTGGATGGGTACTCAGGATACAATCAAATAATGATAGCCCCAAAGATCAAGAAAAGACTACCTTTACGTGTCCGTATGGTACATTTGCGTTTGGAAGGATGTCTTTCGGTTTGTGCAATGCCCCGGCTACTTTTCAGAGGTGTATGATCGCCATTTTCTCCTATATGGTTGAGCAAAATGTTGAAGTCTTCATGGATAATTTTTCTGTTTTTGGAGACTCCTTTGACCTATGTTTGGAGAATTTGGTGATGGTGTTAAAACGGTGTGTCGAGATGAATCTTGTACTGAGTTGGGAGAAGTGCCATTTTATGGTACAAGAGGGTATCATTTTGGGACATAAGGTTTCGATGAAAGGATTAGAGGTGGACGGGGCTAAGTTGGAGACTATTGAGAACTTGCCTCCGCCTATTTCTGTAAAAGGTGTTCGTAGCTTCTTGGGACATGCAGGCTTCTATCGTCGTTTTATAAAGGACTTCTCGAAGATTACAAAGCCACTTTACAATTTGTTAGAAAAAGATGTCCTCTTTAAATTTGATGAGGAATGCCTGACTGCATTCGAGCACTTGAAGAAGAAGTTAACTACGGCACCAGTGATCACATCTCCGAATTGGGACCTTCCTTTTGAGCTGATGTGTGATGCCAACGATTTTGATGTGGGAGCTGTATTGGGCCAGCGGAGGGACAAGGACTTTCATGTAATATACTATGCTAGCAAGACCCTTACTGATGCCCAGTTGAACTACACTACTATAGAAAAAGAGCTTTTGGCGGTGGTGTGTGCATTCGACAAATTTTGTGCTTATTTGATTGGGACTAGAGTAATTGTGTACACCGACCATGAAGCGATCCGATATTTGAAAGCAAAGAAAGATGCCAGTCTGATCAGGTGGATCCTTCTTTTGCAAGAATTTGATCTAGAAATCAAGGATAGAAAATGGACTGAGAACTAAGTGGCTGACCAGTTGTCACGATTGGAAAATCCAGAAAGGGATGCAAATGACAAAGTTATGATAAATGAATCCTTCCCAGGTGAGCAATTATTTGTGGTGAAAGGCGAAGTGCCATGGTTCGCAGATTTTGCAAACTTCCTAGTAGGCAATATCATTCCTTCTGACTTGACTAGTCATCAAAAGAAGAAGTTTCTACATGATGTGAAATGGTTTATTTGGGATGAACCGTACTTGTTCAAGCAGTGTGCAGATCAGATGATTAGAAGGTGCATTCCATTTAGCGAGACGAAGAGTGTGCTGCAAGATTGCCACGAATCTTTGTATGGAGGCCATTATGGAGATGAAAGGGCAGCAGCCAAGGTCTTGCAAGCAGGATTTTATTGGCCTACTATCTTTAAGGATGCGTACAGCTTTGTTCAAAGATGTGATAGATGTCAGAGGGTAGGAAATATATCGAAGAGAAATGAAATGCCTCTAAGTACAATCCTCGAGGTAGAGATCTTTGATGTCTGGGGGATAGACTTTATGGGGCCGTTCGTTTCATCATGTGGGAACTTATACATCCTTCTGGCAGTTGATTACGTATCTAAATCGGTGGAAGTGGCAGCTCTACCGATAAATGATGCTAGGGTGGTTCTGAGATTTCTACAAAATGGCATTTTCACGAGGTTTGGAACTCCCCGGGCTATCATTAGTGACGAGGGCACTCACTTTTGCAATCGCCAGTTTACAGCTTTGTTAGCTAAGTATGGGGTAAATCATTGAGTAGCTATAGCTTATCATCCCCAAACCAATGGCCAAGCCGAAGTATCAAATCATGAGGTAAAAAGAACACTGGAAAAGATTGTGAACCCCACAAGGAAAGATTGGTCATTGAAGTTGGATGATGCAGTATGGGCTTACAGCACTGCCTATAAAACACCACTGGGAATGTCGCCGTTTCAGCTTGTGTATGGAAAGGCGTGTCACCTTCCTCTGGAGCTTGAGCATAGAGCCTATTGGGCAATCCATATATTGAACTTCGACTTAAAGGCTGCAGGGGAGAAACTTCTACTCCAACTCAATGAATTGGACGAATTTTGATTGCAAGCTTATGAGAATTCCAAATTGTACAAGGAAAAGGTGGAAAGGTGAAAAGGTGGCATGATCGCAAGATTATGGAAAGAACATTTGAGCCGGGGCAAGCAGTGCTATTATTCAACTCCAGACTTAGACTCTTCCCAGGAAAGCTCAAGTCAAGATGGTCAGGGCCTTTCACTGTCAACACTGTATATCCACACGGTACAATAGAGATTTTCGATAAGGACCCTGATAACCCCTTCAAAGTCAATGGACAAAGGCTGAAGCATTACTATGGTGGAAAGGTTTTCAGGCATGAGGTCACCTCAATCCTTTTGACAACTTGACCGAATCCGATAGAGTCTAGCTTATGGACTATAAACAAGCGCTAGATGGGAGCCACCCCATCATCTCTATCTCTTCCTCTTGTTAATTCTTGCATTGCTTTTCTATATATTTCTCTCCCCTGTTTAATTCTGGTGACTTATCTCTTTAATCTCTCTTTCCCCGTTTAATTCTAAGCAAGTGGAAAAGGTTTACCTATTTTTGAACATTATAGGGGTTAGAATGTTCATCGCCTACATTTTTGAACTTTAGGCATGTAGCATGAAATTTTTGGGAGTTAGATACGCTCTGTACATACCTCTATGGGATTTACATGATTCATTGCATACTTTGTTGCAATTAGCTATAGTTGCACAGAATTTTAGAGCTGGAAGCTCTTTGAACATATTTTGGACATGTTAGTATTCTGCATAGTAGCCTATAGCAATTTTTTTGGATAATTACATAGAAACAATTCATGCATAGCATTGCTAAGGAATAGCAGTTCATTCATCTTACTGATGCACATTGGATTCGGGAATCATGCAATATTTAACTGTGGTTGCTTTATGTGTAGGTGCAATAATGGGTACAAGTTGCTTCTTATCTCTTCACTAAGTTGCTGCAGATTAGGAACAGAAGGCATAAATTTTTGGCCAGGTTAAGGGGTGGCGCACCCGCGCCAACCTCAGGGTGTTTACAGGCTCGCCCGCGCCAACATTCAGCAAGCCAGAGTACATCCCTGACCCGCGCGGCCGCGCGACTCTCCATGTCTAACCCGGCGCACCCCGCGCCTAAAGCCTTTCGGCAGTTTTAATTTAAAACAGCAGTTCCAATCTTTCAAACCCTTTTATACCTTATAACTTATAACCCCTCCCTCCACTATCATATCATATGACTTCTCAGTTATATTCCCCTCCCTCTCCACACCCTAATTCCCGTTCCCATTACTCAATCATCTCTATCCTTGTCCGATTTTCGTCCCTTTGTCATCAACCAAGTGAGGGTTTGGGTAGTGTTGCAGAGATATCCATCACCAAAGGGGGAAGTGCACCAAGTAAGGGTTTGTTCTTCACAGTGGGTACATAGGGTTTGTGGAAGTAGTAGCTGCCATACTAGTTTGGGGGTTTTGTTCTTCAGTGACCTGATCAGACGGGGTTTATTCTGACCAATTAACCATGGGTCAAAAATGATCACGCACTGCCGCTTCTTCTTCGGCTACTTCGCCTGATCGCAGTGGCTCTGACGACGACATCCCTGTCAATTTGACCAAGTTCATTAGCATTGAAGCCCAAATAACATACTATAGGATCGCGGCTAAGTTAGTGGTTAAGGAAAGAGGATTAAAGCCGACGAAGGAGGACGGAGACATGAGGTCTATGATTTGTGAGATGGGCTGGCAGGGCGTTTGTGCCACACCACCACCGGTGCCGTTGGCGTTGGTCCGTGAATTCTACTCAAATGCAAGCATCACAAAAAGCGGCCGGTTCTTTGTTAGAGGCCAAACAGTCGATTACTGCCCAACTGCAATTCGGGAGGTTCTAAGTCTGCCATCAGTGCCGGCGGGGCAAGTATATTGGGTCGAGGCCGAACGATTTGAGACGGATTTGGATCAGGTGATTAGGGACTTATGTGTGCCTGGCACGATATGGAAGATAAAAAAGGACACCATTGGTGAATATAGCACATTTATCGCCTCTGGTCTGAACCGCTATGCTAAGGCGTGGAACTTGTTCCTTTGTGCCAATCTGATGCCATCCACTCATCAGCATGAAGTTACTGTCGAGCACGCCATCATCTTATGGGGCATTATCACGGGCAAATACATTGACGTGGGCCATTTAATTAATCAGAATATGCTACGATTTATAAGAGGAAGTACCACAGGCGCTATCCCGCACGCATCAATTGGAGCCCATCTTTGTGAGGAGGCAGGGCTTGAATGGCCCGATAAGTAGCTTCAGATGCCCAGTGGGGATGTCACTCATAACATAATTAAGAATTTTTAGGATTGGGCAGGGGGCACAGCACATCCAAGGGGAAAAAGATTTATTATATCAATTCCTCCGCCAGTCCTGCCCCCACAGCCGCAGCCAGACGAGGCAGCAGCCCCTCCTCCCGCAGATCATGGTCCCCAAATGCGGCGTATTGAAAGGAAGATCGATGCCCTGCACGCAAATTTTGTGGGGTTCGCTGATGGGTTGACACGTGCGCTTGTCGAGGTCTTTGTACAGTACGGCACCATGCTGGAGTGGCCCGTGTTTGCTTTCGAGATGTCATACCCTCCGCCAGATTCACCACCCGAGGAGGGTGACCATGCCTACCAGTAGGGGAGTTTTCTAGCCCTTTGCCTTCAATGGGGATATTGAATAGTTCTAGTTTGGGGGTATTGGGTGTAGTTAAGTAGTTTTTTTTATATAGTTAAATGTCTGCATCTAGTTTTATTGCATTTAGTTGCATTGCATTTCAGTATAGTTTTAGTTAATTGTGGCATAAAATTTTATAGTTTTTAGTTATTTTCTTTTTTTCTCTTCAGTTTTATTTCAGTTTGTTGCATTAGTAAGTGTTTAATTGCATTGCAATGCATAATCCCTTGGTTTAATCTGTTGAATTCCGATCTGACCAGTGATGACATTGAGATATGGTAGATTATTGAGCTCTATTAGTAGTTTAGGCTTAGTTATATTTTTAACATGATGTAATCTAAATCTGTTGCTTAGATGTTATCGGATAGCACAGTGTGTCTTTTGTTGCTTGTTGGCTAGATTAATACATGCTTGTCTTCTAAGAGGAAAAATTTGGTTTTTAATTGCTAGAATGGTGTAATAAAAGCAATAATGACCTTAATAACGCTAGAATACAAGTCTGAAGAAAAACTTTGGGTATGCATGTTGTAAGGAGAGATGGAGCGTAAGATGCACTCTCCTTAGAAAAAGAAAAAGAAAAAGATAAGAAAATAAATTGAGAAAAAGAATGCAAAAATAGAATAAACGCCTCGGCTAGCGAAGTCTTCTGGCCTTTGATACTCGAGCAAGTACGCCCTAGGGGATTGTCTCTGCACCCAGCGCCCTAAGGCCGTCTGGTCTGGGAGTCATTGGTCGAAAGCTGGTTAAATGGGTATCATTGAAAAGCCTAAGAAGGCCTAGCATTGCACAGTCGGGTGAATAAAAGCATAATAAGCCCTTGTTGCGCTTCAGCTTGTATCTTAGTGTTGGTTTGGTCATTGTTTGGTCTTCATAAGAAATTCTTAGCTTAAAACCTAAATTTTTCCTTCCGTACAAGTATAGCATGTGAAATCTTTGCATGTATCAAGCTTGTTCATGACATTGCACTCATACACTGCATCTGAGTAACAGGTTGGGATTTACAGATTGTATGTCTATATAACTGCAGCTTGAGCCGATACATTGATCATTGTTCTTATTATCTCTCTAAGGCGAATCTGATTGGAATTCATATGATGGCTGTTACCTTGGGTTGAATTTTCATGTAGTTAGTTTCATATCATATAGTTGCATTTGTGTTTTTGCTTGAGGGCAAGCAATAGTTCAAGTTTGGGGGTATTTGATAAGTAGGTTTTATACCTACTTATTGGACGCCAACTTACTCTGATTATGGCTTAAACTCAAGCACTTTAGTGTCTTTTAATGCGTTTATCTTTGTTTTGCATGTTTTAGGTAGGAAACTCCAAAAGGCAGGAAACGGTGTGATAAAGGCATGATATGGCATGAAAATGGGCATATAGTATGAACTCGGCAACAAGGCTGGTGGATTGGCATTGAGACGGACAAAGTGGCGTGGTATGGGCAAAAACAGGCTTATGGAGTTGGTGGAGAACCTATATGAAGCAGATGGGGGCTTGGCATGAAGATGGTTTGAGGTGAGGAACATATGATGATGGCCTCATTGTAGCATTGTGAAGGAACAAGAAGCAACTAAGAAAGGAGCAAAGGATTGTGCAAGAAAGCAAGCACCGGAAAGTCAAGCTGTAGCAGGAAGTAGCACGCGCGGCCGCGCCCATAATACATAGGAAGCCGGCGCGCCCGCGCCGGTTGGCAGGCCAGAGGGGCATTTTCTGGGCATTAGTGCGCCCGCGCCAGAGAAGCATAGTGAGGTCGCGCGGCTGCGCCGGGGCTTCACTGAAGAGTTGACCTTTTGTTTTGTTTGCTCGACTGAATGTAGTAATTATAAGGCTTGGGGTTTTCTTTTGAACATATATCACTTAGCATTTATTAGACTTAAAAAAATTTACTTTCAAGTTGGGTTCCTATATTCTAGGTTAGAGAGTGTGAAGGTTTAAGAGGCTTCTCTTCTTCTTCCTTCTTGCTCTAGTAGTATTATATTTCTAGGGTTCATCTTGGAACTCATTTGTGGTCCAGACTTGAGTTTGTTGTCTTCTATTGAAAGGGGAAAACCACAATTCTACACTTTCTTTCTCTTGTTTCTCTCATTTCGTAGTTGCTCAATGCTTGGTTTGAATCCCATATGGTGGGAGGTTCAGTGATGAACTAACTTCCATTATGGGATTCTAATGGATTCTATTTGCTAAACCTAGGGTTTATGTCTCTTTGATATATATGGATGATAATATGTGGTTTGCCTAACATGGTTGTACGTATGCCTAGATGCTTGATCAACATCTACTCTAATAGTTTATATGAACTCCAAAAATGAAGTGTAAACTTAGATTTCTCCGTGTTAGCATATGTTTGTGAAACTTGCATTGGTTGAGTTTTATGATTCGCTAGCCGGATAGAAACATACCGTATATCCGTATGTAGTCTAATGGGAGCTTGTGCGTAAATTGGTTTAGTTTGTAAATCATATAGAAATATAGTGGTTTAGGCTTTGCCGATGTTCATGTGATTTCAATCTTAATTGTGGACATTATATGATTTGGACTTGGTGTATTGAAAGATAGCCAAGTCTCACATTCGTGCTCCCGACTAGCATCTCTATATGATTATCCGTGTATAATTTGATGTGTGGTTAACCTAGGTGATGCTTTAGATGAAGTTAGGATCCCATGTCCCTCTAAGTTGAACCCTTTGTTTATTAATTGGTTAAGTTTAGTTAAAATTTAGTATAATTAATTAAAAAACATTGTGATAACCGTTTAAGCAGACAAAGATAATTAATGGATTGTTGCATAATAGATTAGGCCTGACTCCGTTCTCTATGGGACGATCTCGACTTACCGAGTTATTACTTGCCGACCGTGTACACTTGCACGTGTTTTTGTGTTCGGTTTTGTTAACACATAAACGGCGCAACAGTCGTCTCCGAGGTTTGATCCCAGTCGACTTTGTTATTCCTCAGTATTATTTTTGGGGATGATTTGATGCTTCGGGGTCGTCTCTTAAGGTTAATTTGATCTCCCGGTGTTGTCGTCGGGGCTTGATTTGATATCTTGGGGTTGTCGCCGGGGCCTGACTTGATCTCTCGGAGTTGTCATCGGGATTTGACCTGATCTCCCGAGGTTGTCACCAGGGTTGGCTTTGATATCCCAGTGTTGTCGACGGGGCCGAATGTGATATCCCGATGTTGTTGCCAGGGCCAAATTTAATGATTTGTCCTTCTAGGGTTGTCTCTGGCAGGTAAAAGACGATTTTCCCACCTATAGGGTTAGTAACAAGAATGCAAAATTTTGAGTGTCTACGAGAAAGACTGGAGTGGACGGTAAGGTAGAGACCTATAAGGCCCGACTGGTTTTGAAAGGTTTCAAACAAAGACAAGGTGTTGACTATGATGAAACTTTCTCGCCAGTAGCAATGCTAAAGTCCATTCAGATTTTGCTTGCGATTGTAGCTTCTATGACTACGAAATCTGGCAGATGGATGTGAAAACGCCCTTCCTCAATGGAAACCTTGAGGAAGATGTGTATATGACACAACCAAACGGTTTTGTTTCAACGGTTGGAAAAAATTAAGTCTGTAACTGTAACGATCCATTTATGGGTTGAAGCAAGCTTCTTGTAGGTGGAACATCCGTTTTGATGAGACAATCAAAGAGTTTGATTTTATCAAAAATTTGGATGAACCATGTGTGTACAAGAAGGTTAGTGGGAGCACTGTTTCATTCCTTGTATTATATGTTGATGATATATTACTGATAGGGAATGATAATACGATGCTACAGTTAATTAGAATCTGGTTATCTAAACACTTCTCCATGATGGACTTGGGAGAAGCATCCTATATTTTAGGGATACCGATCTATATAGATAGATCTAAAAGGATGCTTAGCTTATCCCAAGGAACGTACATTGATACGATGCTAAAAAGGTTTAGCATGGAAGATTCCAAATGAGGTCTTATGCCGATGAGCAATGGAATACATCTCTCCAAGAAACAGGTCACAAAGACACCTGAGGAGAGAACTCTTATGAGCAAGATTCATTATGCTTCAGCAATAGGATCTATTATGTATGGTATGATATGTACGAGACCTGATGTCGCTCATGCACTTAGTGTAACGAGCATATATCAGTATAATCCTAGAGAAGAACACTGGAAGGCAGTGAAAAATATTCTAAAGTACTTATAAAGAACTAAGGATGTATTTCTTGTCTACGGTGCATTTGAGTTGAAACTAGAGGGCTACACAGACTCAAGATTTCAAACGAACCAAGATGACAATAAATCTGTTTCGAGGTATGTGTTTACCTTAAATGGTGGCGCAGTGAGTTGAAAGAGTTCTAAACAGCAAACAGTTGCTAATTCAGTGACAAAGGCAGAGTACATAGCTGCAAGTGAAGTTGCAAAGGAAGCTGTATGGATGAAGAAGTTCATAATTGAACTTGGTAGAGGAGCAGTACCTTTACTCTGTGACAACACCGGAGCTGTTGCACAAGCTAAGGAACCTTGGTCTCATCAAAAATCTAAACACGTGTTGCGGCTATTTCATTTGATTAGAGAGATCATTGAAAGAGGAGATGTCACCCTAGAGCATGTGGACTCTCAAGATAACATTGTAGATTCATTTACTAAAGCTTTAACACAACAGCAGTTTGATCGTCACTTAGAGAAGATGGGTATGAGATACCATGACCATTGGCTTTAGTGCAAGTGGGATATTGAAAGTAGTGTGCATACAAGCTAATCATATATGATGATAAAGCATATACTTTGAGACAGTCTTATTTATTTATTAATAAAGGTGTTATTAATTAAAGGCATTTAATTTATCTGCATGGTGCTGTTTTTATAATATGTGATAAACCCATAGTTTTAAACAATGCTTTTGGAATCATGATGATGATCATGCTAATGAGATCTAAATTCTTAGATAGCTTAAAATTAAAATAGTTCACAATCATTGTATTACTAAAATGAGGATTAGTGAATCTGGATAGATTGGTACATACGTTGACTTACTCGTTGGATGAGGATGATTGATCTCATAATCATTTGTGTGGAGACACTAAAGCAAGTATGTAGGTGCTTATTGGAGAATAATTTCACTGAACGTGGCTTGCTAAGGAATACCTAATGGAGTTTTACTTGCCTATCAATGGGAATTCCTTAAGTGATAGTAGTACAAATAATCTTTAGACTTGAGATCATTATAGTATCTTGTGTATGATGAGTTATACTTTGACATGTCCCTTAAGACCATAAGGGTATATCAAAGGGTATGATTGGGTATAATAATTTATGTATGGAGATAATGAATGATCAATAAAGAATCTATCTATTCTAGTAAAAGAAGAGAATGTCCTATGTGATTCGATAAATGACAACTCAGTAGTCCTTGGCCAAGGCAGATTGAAATTAGAAAGTAGTTTCTAATTTGCATTATTTGGTGTTGTCATTTTAGAATCGAAATATATATAATTAAATAAAATTAGACTTGATCGTAAATCCATGTCTTATATTTAATTGGGACATTGTATGATGAAAGGAATGAATTGTACGGTAACTATTTACTCACAGGTTCTTTTATGATTAATGTTAAAATCTATATTATCTGAAAAGTCGTTGATCGCTATGGGGGCTTACCCTTATTGTAGAATAAAATATTATGTATTTAAATGAATTATTAGTTTAATTTATTATTTAAGGAAGAATAGAATTGTTCTAATTGCTTTATTCACAACCGGTTTAATATGGAGAACCTAAAGAGTCACACCATAAAAGGAAGAATATTTATTAAAGAAGCTAATGGAATAATCGTAATAATAAGTTAAGTATGTTTAATTTAATCTATGGTGATAGAATAAATTAAATAGCTTAATATTTATTATTTAATATTTTGGAAGTATTAAATATAAATTAATAAGAGGAGTCTTATTATTATTATTATTATTTAATTTCTAAAGGAGTTTAGAAATTAATTAATAAGATACTCTCTCTCATATATTCCTAATAAGATTAGGAGGCTAATTAATTAAAGGAGTTTAATTATTCCCAATAGGATTGGGAAGCCTAATTAATTAAAAGGTTTAATTAATTAATATGAAACCCTATTCCTAAAAGGTTTAGGAGGGTTGTCTACATCTATAAATAAAAAGTCTTTTTATGGAACAAGGTTAGATATTACACTATTCCAATAGTTGGGAGAGTATACACATTTTATAGAGATAGAATTAGAGTTTAGCCAAACACCCACCTTCTTGAATATATTTTCTTTCTTGGTGGATCACCTCTAGAGGCCAAACACTTGGGTGGCTAACGTTGATCAAAGGAAGGAATCAAACCCGGAGAACTCAAGGAGATCACGAAGGATTTGGAGTTGAACTTGTACCCGTGGAAGCTTAGTTCTACAAGGGTATGATTCGATAATTATTTCTCTTTCGTTTTAATCAATAACTGTGCATAAAGGATGATCCAGGTATAAAGTTTATAAAATTTTAAAATCTATTTTTAACACGCTTCCGCTACTTTGATTGTTACAAACCTAACAGGCTACAATGCACATCAAGAAAATATTTACTCGGGAAGCCCGCCACTCATCCTCGTAAATGGTGAAATCTCCTAAGTACAATAAGTAGCTGTCAGTCGATCCAAAATGATCAATCAAGAAATCCATGGACACAATATGTCTTGAGGTAATCTCATCCAAGATGACTGTGCGGCGTAAACATGTCAATGCTATAAACTGTCGCCTCAACTCGCCAACAACCACTCTAGTATAGAGCCTATCCAGCAGAAAATCGGTGATGCGCTCATATTCCTCCAATGTAGGAGTCAACTCATGAGTCCTGAATCTAAAGACCTGCCTCTCGGGAATCCAGAAAGATATAATCCCCTCCACAAAACCCACCAAAACTTGGAAGGTCAGGAAGGAAATAGAGTATCTCAACATATGGTCAATAGCCATCTGATCAGAATGAGGCAAACTCTTATACTAAGACCTCAACGATAATGCTATCAAGGTGGGTGAGCTATACTCGATCCGACTAATAGTGGATGAAGACATCTGTAGAATTATATCATGAGACAATCCAGGGATTAATGCTAAACTCATCAATATATATGCATATCCATGACATATAATGAATGCATCATGATAAATGACAATAATAAATGACAATATGATGCAATAAATAGAAAACATTATACATACATTTCTAAATACATCATTTAATAAAGATTAAATACATCATCTCTATCTATAACTAAAAATAAAAAAGTACAGGGAAATGGGGCACATCCGCCCAATAGCTAATAGAGGCCTATTAAAATAGATAACATGAGCCTATCAAAAGAAATATATGATGTCTACATCATCAAGTCGTTCAACCTACTGTATCTCCTCTTGAGTCACCGTATCTCTGCTAGAAGGAATATCGGGTTGATACAGAGGAGGATTTGCTCTAGTGAAACTATCAAAATATGGGCCACCTAAGGGAGCTGGATGGATCAAAAGAATCTGCCTCCGATGGATCTTTGCCTCGATGCCTGATCAAAAAATGATCCCGGTCCAACCATTGGGTTAAGCTAGCAATCTGCTCCAAGTGGGTGGGCTCTCTAACACAGGAAATCCAGTCTGTCATCATCACGGACCCGAGAACCATGTCCGCCATGATCTGAGTGGCACGAGACTGAGCCCCAATGGTACGAGGAGTCCACCAGCGATAAAAAGCAACCTGAGTGAAAGGACCCTCTGATAAAGTAAATCCATCTAAGCCCATCAGGGGAATCTATGTGATCGGATGAGATAAAGACCAATGGCGTCTAGTAGGAGGAAGATATGGAATGCGAATCTCCCATGTAGTGCTCCAGATAGCACGCTCTCCTAAGTAGAGCTCGCAACCTCCCTCAGTTAAGAAAGGGATCCGACGAATGGATAATGCATACTCTGCCCTTGTCGACATACCGTCCTCAAAACCTACTGTCAGATGATCCCGGGTGTAAGGAACCCATGTGACGACATCGGTAGTAAGCAGCTCTAACTGTAAACGAGAATGGGTAAACGCCTCCACCATAGGGACCTCTGCCAAAGTTGAATAATGTCAGCGCTGTCCCCGTGAGTAGGTCTCCAAACCTAAGGTAGTAACTGGGCATAGGCAAAGGAGCCTCTCATATGCCCAAAACTAAAAATATAGAGATTAAATGTCCTCAGTGATAAAGACTGACAACTTGAGTGAGGAAAATTAAAAGATAAGGGTAAATGTGACACCCCCAAATTCCAGGACCGCCACTTGGTCTCTCGAATTCGGTTCATCACGTGCTCATGGTAATACATCGCAATAATGATAACTAAATATCACACAACCACAGCGGAAAATCTATTCTAGAATAATTTACAATGATTTATTATAATTATTCCCCCAAGTCTCGCAACCTACAGTACTTAATAGATTACATAGCAATATCAATTAACGACTTGTTATATAATCTAACTTAAGCTTAAACATAAACAAATCCAGTCTTACTACATCATCTTCACACAATATTAATATATTTTAAACATAACAGACATAAGCTAGTTAGTAGCCTTGCCCTTGCCCTTATCAATGCCCGAAGGTTTGCCATGCTCTGCCTTAATTGAAATGTTTTAGGGAAAGCAAGAATGAGCACAAATTGCCCAGCAAGTAATATACAATAAGGGTGAATAATAAGATTCTCAATTCTCGAAAGGGTGTAGCAAGATTTGATAGTTCAAGAATAACAAGAATTTCAACAGTTCTCAATAACAGCCGCTAAGGACAGGATAATATCAATATGATTCAATAATAAGTCAATTCAAGATTTCAAATAATTGAATACTGAGTAGTCACTACGGACTATGAACTTCTACTAGAATTGACAGTAATAAACTGAAAATCCAACAAAAACAGGTACAAAAGGTGATCAGCCTAAAGTACCCTTGTTATGCATAACAATCAACCATACTCAAGTGTGCACGTCGGTTCTCCGACAATTATATATTCTCTTCAAAGAAGGTTGTTCTTCTCAGTCAAATACAAGATCCCGCACCAATCAATTAGTTTGGGTTGCTTTTCAATAACATAAGTCCAGCCGAATCAAATGACCTAGACACTTTCACAATATTCAAGAACAATACTAAGTTCAACATGAACAATAGCTTTAATGAAATAAGAGTTCAAGTATGCTAATTCGATTCAACCGATTAAATAGGAAACTAGTTCGCAATACACAAGATAGGATACTTGCATAGTAAAAGAGTATAAGTTAGGAAACTTTCACAATCATAGATTTCCTTGCATAAAGTAAATGCGTCGGTTAGGATACTTGCACTTTAAAAGAGTGTAAGTAAGAGAACTTGCCTTTAGCGTAGTTTATCCACGAAAAGCAATCAACACTTTCGAATTTCTATCGTAATACAGTTACGTATATATATATGATATTCATTAGTCATATAATTTAACTTCATATTTTCTCTTTGAATATACGATCAACACATAAGCTAAGTTTTACCTAGCTACACAGTTATATAGAATATAATTTCTATCCTTAACGTTCCTTCTTTAGAGTTTAAACGCATTCTCATGTATTTACAGAAATTGAAGAGGAACAATGGAAATGAAAGACTATTCAGTGGTTCCATCATGTGTGTATGTTCATATAACAACAATATAAGGGTTCTACAAACCAATCATGAACCAATTTGGCATAATCAAGAATTTCAACAAAACTCAGAGAACAACAATGGAGTTCTTTTGACAGAAAATGAAAATGAAGACACGAAGAGGATTTATACCTCTGTTATGGAGTAAGCTTGCTGATGCTACTATAGAAATTCCTTCTGAACTAAATAGACAATCACAGTATACTCTCTTCTCTTAAAAATATTTCAGCAATGAAATGAAGGTGCAGGGAGTTCCTTTATATAGAAGAATGAATACACAGTCCAAGCTTCTAACTCCCAAATCAAACTAACGGATTGTCAAATTGCATGAAGGTTATAGAATGGTAGGTATTTAGTTGTTAGAATCCATCATTAAAACCACTCCCTTGCTCATCATTGCTACAAGGCTATGGAAATTTACTGAGTTTAAGGAGAAGCAATAGGCTTAGGCCATAATGGCTGTGCACGTGAATGAGGGAAAGGAGAGTGACTATTATATTGGGACAAGCCAAGCAAATCTCAGCATTCTTACAAATGGACTATATGCTACACTTATGTTATATATTATATGTACTCTTAGGTTGTAATTACAATGTTCTCCCCATAATGTAATAAATGCAATTTGAATACATATAATCTATGTACATTTTATCTTACCGATATAATACAATCGGATACTACCACATTACATTATATCATATATTATTAAATTGTATTACTCAACAATTATTTATAATAGATCCATGATACATTATTTTAATGTATATCCACACATCATTTGTCACCTACACATATCATAACATATAGTTACTATACATTTAATTCGCATGCTTGCACATATAATTTCTCATCTTATAAATTGAATATTAATTAATAATATACACATATCCTACATCAATCAATATAATTGTTAACCTCCATAACAATTTAATTAACCTTTATATGATTAACTATCACTTTGATATAAATCTTATTATATTTATAAACACGTTGCTCATTATTATTATGTTTCTTGCAATAATAATCACATATTATTAATCAATCCTCATTAGTATTTTATAACAGTTAATTAATATTCTTCGATTAACAATTAATATAGATTAATTGTTCGCTTAAATTAATATAATCATTCTTATATTACGTCACTGTGCCACACAAGGCAATCAACGAGTTTATCACAAACTCCACCAATTTCTCAATTATTATAATTATTCAATTATATATAATTGAATTAATTCATCTCATAACACAAAATCATTTATATTCAAATAAATTCTCATTTCCATTAATATATTTATTTAATAATATATGGAAATTCTCGGGTATTACAGTAAATTACTCACCAAAAAAAATGGGTAAAAGCCTAGCAAAGCCTCTGTCTTGCCCTTTGAGCGTATGCGCATCCCTCGAAGGAAATAGGCGAAGGTGAATGAGCCCCAGTCAAAGTTTTTGATGCGGTCCACATCATAAGTGGCGCTGAATAAAGAGAAATAGACTGCCGAGTAGCTGTCTGCTAGGAAACAACCCGTGATAATGATCAAGAACAATCACCAAAGAATGCGATCTCTATCCCTCTAATCAGCAGACAAAGGCTCAGACAAAGCTCCAGTCGAAGCATAAATGCTGAAAGGGCTAGAACGGACAGCCTGACCCTTGAGGGCTGAAGGAGGAACTCTCAATAGGGATCAAACTACAGCCAGTGAAATGTTAGCCACTAAGGGCACCGACTCCCCTATAAACTCCATTCTAGTGATGAACCGCCAGTCCGTCGGTGTCATCATCACCTCGCAGTCTAGTAAATGGAGAGATTGAGTCTAGTGAAACCAGCGCTCAGATAAAGCTCATAGATAACCCCAGGGGCAGCTACGGGGAGGAATATAAAAGAAAGCCTGAAAGCCTCGTGAATGGACAATCTTCTAATACTCTGGATGAAGTGTCTGATATAAGGAATTAATACTAAACCAGTTCCCCCTGGGCTGAGTGAAACTGGGAACCTGCATCAATTTCAAATCAAGATTAAACCATTACCCCAAAAGTGGAGAAAGAAGAAAAGCAAAAATAAAAACTTCTATTACCTCGTTCGCGTGAAGATAGATCGATGGGTGACGTCTCAAATCATCCAGAAGATCAGGAATCATCACACTAATAGCTGGAAGCTCCCGACGTGTGGTAGAAGGAGTGGGGTCCTTAATAGGAATATCCTCCTCCTCGTTTATAGCATCTATCTTATCAACCCAAATAGGACGAATCACTGACTCGGTCAATCGACGAGGCTGCCGAGCCAGAAGAGGCAAAGGAACAACAAAAGTTGTCCTCCTCACACCTTAGGAAACCCTGCAGAAGCTGCTCAGTCTATCTGGATCAATAACTTGAACAAAATCTCCAAATTACCTCAGAAAGGGTGAGGTACGTTTAAAATTTAAAGCTATTAAATTCAAACCATTGCATTATGCATAGCCTATGTGTCAAAGCATTCATTAGTTTAACATACATCCCCAATAGAGTAAAATTTGCATGTTCATTAAATGCCCAGACTCGTGAAAAACTTTCGCAAGAGTCTCCTTTGTAAAACGGACTATCCGCATGCACATAGGCATGACTAGGTGGCCATTCAGTAGCACACCCACCCAAAATTATGAGCATTTCATATATGTGAAAAACATTAAAATTAAAATCACAATGGCAGCCAAATTACCATGTGTATTTTTATTAAAAATTAATGTTCATTTGTCCTCAAATAGGATGAATAAACCAGCTAAAAAGGGTGAAAATTGATTGTCAAAAAAATGAAATTTTTTTATACATAAATGTTCAGCATTGTAAAATACAAGTATTTACTAAGTTTGTTCATTTTTAATAAGTCATCTATGGATACATATTTCATACATTGCATTTAAACCCATACTACATGAAATTTAATATTTTAACGATCAAAACTTGAAAAGAAAGGATGTAAACGTGACTAGAGTTGTGCAGAACATTTGTACGATGATGGATTTCAAGAAAAGCAAATGAGTAGATCTGAGCGATAAAGTTTGGATATTTCAAAGGCTTTCAAGTTAAAAATGACTTTTGAAGGGCCAAGGGGTTTAAATCCACCCGCGGTCTGTCGCGAGTCTACCTGTGGCAGCCGTAGGTAGACATGTGGCAACCCAGAGTGGGTCCTACCCCTTTCGACTGGATCAAATTTTAGTTAAAGTAGGGTCCCTTAAAGACAAAAAGTCAAATCAACAACAAAGGTTCTACGCGATTGAGCAGAAAGGTCCTGAAATCCTGAAATAGAATGACAAACTTCGAAAGTCTAAAAATCTTCTGTAAACCATTGGTGGCAGTCCCAACATAACATCGGAGAGGGATCAGGTGATTCAAACCGTTGGTAACATCTCCAGCGTAGCATCAGGAAGGGACCGGTGACGGAAGTTGTTGAGAACTACTTCAACAAAGATCGGAATATCTGATATTGGGAATCGTTGCCGAAAACCCCAGTGTATCATCGGGAAAGGTCCAATAATGTAAAATGTTGAAAGATACTTCTACGAAGATCAGAGAATATGACATTACAAGTCACTGGTATCAACCCAGCATAGTATTTAGAAGACTTGGTAAATACGACCATGGAAAACTATCTTCATCGGGAAGGACCAATGATGGAATCTAATCTAAAAGAAATCTCTAGGTGAGGCATCAAAGCAATTCAGTAATGGGCGACCTTTATAAACTACCATTCGAGTAGGCATCGAGAGAGTTCGGTGATGGTCAACCATTATAAACTACTGTTCGAGTAGGCATCGAGAAAGTTTAGTGATGATCGACCTTTGTAAACTATTGTTCGAGTAGGCATCGATATGGTTCGGTGATGGTCAAATATTGTAAACTACCGTTCGAGTAGGCATCAAGAAAGTTCGGTGATGATCGACCTTTGTAAACTACAGTTCAAGTAGGCATTGAGAGGATTCTATGATAGTGATCATTGAAAGCTCTATCCCTAGCAGAAACACTGGCATCAACTGGATAGAAATCCAAACCGTTGGTGACAATCCCAATGTAGCGTCAGGAAGGATTCGGTAAGGCAAACTGGTGCAGACTATCATTAAGATAAGCATCGGGAATCCCTAATGAGGCCACTCGTAAAAAGAGGAATATCCCCAGTGGAGGTAAAACAAGAATGTGTATCTGGAACAGAGAGAGTTGGTAACACCTCCAATGTGAATTTCGGGAAGGTCCGATGGTATCATCCATGAAAGTCATCCCCAAAAGAGAATAGGGAATGGTCTTTGATACAACCTGTGGCAGCTAACCCCAAAGAGGCATATAGCATACATAAAATATCATATAATGAATTACATTGCATTACATTTGCATTTATCATATTCTAGTGTCTAACAATCTTTATCATGTTCATTCCATTGCATTGCATAAACTTGATAAAGAGGGGCATCTGTAGACACTCAAAATTGTGTATTCCTGTTATTAACTATGCAGGAGGGAAGAATCGTCTTTTACCTGCAAGAGACAACCCTAGAAGTCTAAAACATCAAACCAGATCCTCGGAGACAGGCCCGATAAATTATCAAACCAGACCCCCGGAGACAGCCCTAGGAATTCATCAAACCAGACCCCTCTGAGATAGCCCCAAGAAATAATCAAACCAGACCCCCAGAGACAGCCCCAGGAAACATCAAATCAGACCCTAGGAGATAGCCTTGGAAAACATCAAATCAACTTTAAAGACAACCCTAAGGATAGACAGAATTCAACAGTAGTCAAACCTCGGAGATAACTCTGAGAAAAGTTAGCTGCAACACATCAAGTCCGAAAACTAACCCAAAAGGGAAAAAGGGTTATTTTTCCAACTCAACATCAATACTGATCAAACTGTTGTGAAAAAGGTTATACAGAACCATCACAACAATCCCGAGTAAAAACTGTGCCAGACAGCTCAACGGACAGACTGCGAAGACTCAATGATCTGGTTATGGACCCATCTTCCCTGATTCGAAATAGGGAAAGCCCCATGTCATGGTGTATCTCTCAAAAAGAGCTTTTCGAAAAGGTATTGCACGCCTCCATCGGAGTCCCGAATTGCAAGGTATGAAGGTTCAAGCAGACTGCGCATTGGTCGGAGTGCACATAATTTCTGACAGCGAGGCCCACTAGGCAGAGCCCACCAGGTCCAGCCGCAAGTCTACCTACTACTGCCACAGGTAGAGCTGTGATAGGCCGGGCCTATATATATGGCCTCCCCCTTTGTCTTTCAAGAGAAGACTAGAGAAGGAGAGGGTCGAGGCGAGAGAAAAAGAGGCTAGGAGAGCGCTAAACGGAGCTTCTATCTAACTTTGATTTCTGTAAAATCCTTTTGTAAACACTCATATACATATATACTACAACATATCAAATTTTAACCGATGGGAAACGAGTTTTGAGACACCAAAAGCCGTTCGATAGCCGTTTTCGAGAAATACTATACGATTTTGCTAGATATGTCTTCTTCGCTTACTCTAACACGAATATAAGTGCTATATATATATAGTTAGTAGCTTATATTCGCTAGATCTGACTTTTTAACCGTTTATTTCTTGTAAATAGTCAATATTTAAGCTTTATTGACAAGATCTGTACTGGATCTAGCCAGATCTAGCTTTTAACCGGTTCAAAAGTTGTAAAACTTGAACCTAAAAGCTAGAATGGCTAAGATCTGTACATATCTAGTTTTCTTTCTAGTTTTATAAGTTTTTAATGACCCTAGATCTGTATCTAGAGGAAACTGGAAGCTATGGGCTACTCGCTAACGAGGATTTAACTGATGAATCCTTCGTCCAGCGATGTATATTATAAATATATGTTGTATTTTTGTATATTCGATATGTAGTCTGTTTATGTGATATCCTGTAAGCCTAGGAGCTACAAGATCTACGATTCAATCAACGAATCTAGATCTGGTTCCCGTGATGGACCTTGTCGATTGTACGACCAGCTTAAAAATTTTGTACTTGTAAATCCAGGGCCTTAAAATGATTATACGTGTTTAAGGCCCCAAAATAGTGAAAACTGTGGTTGTGGTGCTCGTGCTCACTTCGATGGCTTTTATGCCTATAATGAGCCTGACACTTATATATATAATTTATATTTTGTCGAAGATGCTTCGCATCTCGAGAATAAAAATCAAGTAAAGCCGAATATAGAATAAAATGGAAGTATTAAAGGGTTTCAATTCCTATGCGAGCGAAAGGGTTTGAAAACTTCTTTTCAAAACATCACATTCATATTCTTGCTAAAAATGGAATTTTCAACAAATCAAACCTTTCGTATATAGGTCCAACGAAGCACATCACTACTTTCAAATAAAGCACTTAGAGCACAGTTAATTGCATCACACATACACACACACACACACAATGCATAGGGAATGAAAAGACGCGGTAACCGTATTTTACAGAACTCGGGGGGTGCCTAACACCTTCCCCTCGCTTAAGCAAGCCCCTAAACTCTATGAATCTCGGTTTTCAAGACCAATTAAATGGAGTCATATATTGGGCCATATTGTAAAATCTCTCAAATTTGATTGAGTTGGTACAACCATTTAACTCATACTAACTAGCAACTCTGTCTAATTCGGATTCGGTCTAATCAATAAAATCAAATCTTTTAAAATCGTCGACATTGTATGTCGGTCTTTTCCTAAAATCTCACCCTTTAAGCAAGATAAATTAAACCGCATAGAAAACATAAAGGGTAAGAACCAAACTCAAGGAATTGAGGATTTTTTCCAGCGTCGACATCTATTATTTGCATTAAGAATACTTATAATAAGGAATTAAATTATGCCAATGTATCCCAGATATATTATCTAGAACCTGGACTGAGTATTGAATAAGGACTTTTTATACTTGAGGGTGACCATGGGATTAGAAGACTTTTGAGTAAAATAAAGTCAGACACAACTGTGCTAGAGTTCTTTGCAAAGCATGAGATAGATGAACCTATAATTAATGATGAATCACCTCCTGTTGTTCCACCTGAGCCTATAATAAATTAACCTGAAGAGGAGGGTGAGGATAGTGATGACACTTTCATGGAAAGTGTTGAAGTACTTAATGCTTTTGATAGCATTAATAGAGCACATGAAAGAAGGGATGATCCTAATGTGGTATTAAACCCATAGGGTAGCAGGGTTGGTGAGGAAGATATTAGTGGAGGTACTTGTGGGATTAATGAAAGCTTAAATCATTATAGTAGTGAGGACAGTCAAGATGCTACATATGAAGAGGAGAGTGAGGAGAGTGAGGAAGGTTATGATAGTGAGGAAGGTGATGATAGTGAGGAAGGTGATGACAGTGATGATAGTGTGGAAGGGGATGATAATGATGATGGTGAGAGAAGGACTGATGAAGATCAGGTGTCATGTGAGAGAATACATACTGTCCTTTCAATGTGAATGACCAGAAAACCTATTTCAGCTTGGGAATGACATTTTCTAGTGCAACTAAAGCTAGGGAATACTCCATATCAAAGTATGCTATATCTAGGGGAGTGGCATTGAAATATATGAGAAGTGAACCACATAAAATAAAGGTCTAGTGTGAGGCTGGGTGTCCTTTTGTCTTGTATATGTCAAAGGACGGTTGTAACATTAGGTTGGAAGTCAAGACATTAAATAAAGGCCACAAGTGTTATAGGATTTTCAGCAACCCTTGGGTTTCAACATATTTTTGGCCAAGTTTTACAAACAAAAAATACTTGAGCAACATGACTTCAAGATCAAAGACCTCAAAAAAGATGTGGAAACAAATGGTGAGTGAATGTTGGATTTTCCAAGTGAAAGAGAGCCAGGAGGATGGTTATGGATAAATTCTCAAGGAGCTTTACTACTGAGTTTTCTAAGTTAGAGGCTTATGCATTAGAATTGTTGAGGAGTAATCCAGGGTATAAAGTGCAAGAGGAGTTGTCTACAGATGAATTAAAGGAATGGAGAAGAGTATTTAAAAGAATGTTTGTTTGTTTAGATGCTTGTAAGAGATGTTGGAAGGAAGGATGTAGGCCTATTATTGGCCTTGATCAGTGTTTTTGAAGACACAGTATAAAAAGGAATTGGTTATAGCTCTAGGAAGAGATGGGGGTGAGCAGAATTTTCCCATAGATTGGGCATGTGTGAAGAGTGAAACTAAGGTCATCTAGACTTGGTTTCTGACTTTGTTGTAAGAACAACTTGATTTGGGAGATGACAGTCAGTACACATTCATATCTGATATGCAAAAGGTATGAGTGTTTTAATGTTTTTGAATCTTAATGTTTAATGTTTTTATGTCAAATTATTTTATATAACTTTGAATGTAACTTTATGTAGTCAGTACACCTTTATAGATTTGTGTAACTTTTATTATTTTACTTGTAGGGTTTAATAAAAACTATTATTGATGTACTTCTTGAAGCTGAGCACAAATGGTGTGATCGCCATATATATACAAATTGGTGTAAGAAACACAGGGGTGGAGAGTTGAAGTAGAAATTTTGGAATGCAGACTGGTCTACCTTTGAAGAAGAATTTAAGGACAATATGAAGTTTCTTAGTGACATGAGTTCAAAGGGAGCAATGGATCCCATGAACTATCCACCTCATATATGGTGAATAGCCTACTTTAGTAGCAGAAGCAAATCGTGAGTAGTAGATAACAACATGCTGGAAAGTTTTAATTCTTGGATTCTTGAAGCCAGACACAATCCCATTAGGACTATGATGGAATACATTAGGCAAAAAACCATGGACATGTTGGGAACTCTTGGGTCAACATGTGAGAAGTGGATCAATTATTTTAGTCCTTACTGTAATGAGATTTTTCAGACAAATAAAAGTATAGCTGTTGGATGTATTGTGCTCTTTAATGGAGACACAGGTTATGAAATCAGGGAGGGTGAGGACACCCACACTCTGTTCTTGGATAATAACTCTTGCACTTGTAGGGCATGGGATCTCACTGGAATCCTTTGCCAACATGTTATATGTGCTCTAGTTCACAACAAGCAGGACCCAATGAACCATATTTCAAAGTCGTATCACAAAGATGTATACCAAGCTTCTTATAAGTATAAAATTATGCCAGTGAGAGGGAAGAGATTCTATTAAATGGACAAGTATCAACCTGTTGAGACACCAAAGGTTGAAAAGAACAGGGGAAGGTCTAAGATTAAGAGAAGAATAGAGGAAACTGAGGACAGACCTACAAATAAAGTCACAAAGCTATCTAAGAAAGGAAAAGCTATCACATGCAGTTTGTATAAGCAACAAGGACACAACAAATCTAGTTGTTAAAAGTTAATGCAATTAATTAATTATGTGTCTTTTAATATAGTGTCTACATGTTGAAATTTGGTCTATATTAGAATATAAGCCAAGTAAAAGAAGGAAGTTCAGTCCCAGCTCAGTCTTAAATAGGGAAATGCAGTACAAACCTAGCAATGAAAGCCAATCACAAACTAGAAGTTAAGTCCCACCTCAGTCCCAAACTGGACCCTTAGTGCAAACTCAAGATGACCCATGTATTTTAAATATACATGTAATTTGATGATTATTACACTTGACGAAAATACTATATTTATACTTGAAACCCAATTAAATCTTCAAAGAGTTTATTCACCACTTTACTTTGCAAAAAAGGATGGTCAGCAAAAAGGAGTAAGTGATTGTGTTTCAGAGGAAGATTCAAAGGGCTGTCGTTGTGCAATATCTTATGGTGAAAATGACTTGAAAGGTAATTTGGTGTTTCAGTTTTTATGAAGGAGGATTAAAGCATGGATATTTTTTTTTTATTTGTTTTTTGTTCAAAGCATTGGTAGAGAGATGTTTAGATGCTTGATACAATTTATGTTGAGGGTTAATGTTTTGGTGCCGATAATGGTACTTTATGGGTGTGGCCATTTATAAATGTTAAACTTTGCATTTTGTAGTTTACTTTACATACTTAGTGGTTGGGATATGATAATTGGAAATAATTTATATACTTCTTCTTATTGTAGAAAGCACTTGTTGCCCATGACTTAATGCAAGGTCAACCAAGAGTGCACCTCCTACTTCAAAGCCAAGACCTTAAAAATTACAAGTTCGATCTGCTGCAAGAGCTTATTCCAGGAAGCAGTCCAGTCATGGTTAAGGTTTGGGCTGTTGTATGATGACAACAATAGTTCATTATGATTGATATAATATAATGTGCAAGCTTCTAATTGCAAAGGGTGGTGTTGTGTTATGTATATATAGAGTGGCACATCATCAACAATTCTCAATGAAGGAAGTCAGACACAGTCACCTATAGTCGACCCTAACACCATATTTTCAATCTATAATAAAGCTCAATTAAGAGCAGACAAAGGTACAAACAAAACATCATCTTTTAGTTGGAAGTAGAAAAATAAAGCACAGATGTGATGGTGGCCAATTCTTTCAAACCTCTAGGAGTGCAATGGAGGGGCAGAAGCTGCATCACTAGCACACAACTTATGGCAAATAGGGATGAAAGGATTGGTAGGAGTAGCAATGCAAGAAAGTCACAAGGAATTTCTCCTAATGGTAGTGGAGATAATTGAACTTCTAACTATTGAGGCTGTTTGGGAAATTGAACATTAGACTATTTTGGAATTAGAAATTGTACTTCTTCCAGTTATGTTTTTAGAACAAAGCAATATATTTTGGGAGCAATATATTTTGGGAATATTTCTTCTCCCTATTTTCTCTCTCTCCAATCTCCTTCCTTTATTCTCTCTTTCCTCCGTCCTCTTTATCAAATTTGGAAGACCTAGAAATTGTGGTTTACATATCTCAAAGGTTACATACATCTAGATCTGTATATATCTCCTCCTTCCTTCTCATCCTTTTATCACAAATTCAAAATACTCGGATCAAATTTATTACAAATTTGAAATACCCCTATTAAACCCCTCATAAATTTTATGAAAAACCAAAAAAATTCAGAACCAAAATTAGTTTATAAATCAAAACCCATCATACTTTGTTCCTGAATGCCACTGCCAGACCCACAAAATCTTCCTCTTCAGCAAAAGTAGCAGCTTCTACCCAATATCTTAATTCCATAACAAAGCAGTCCCTACACAAAATCTCAGCAACCCCATTTTGAGAAATAAAGGCATCATATGAGATCACAGATTGGAGCATAAGTAAAGAAGCATATACTTGAAAATTAATCATAAATGAGGCCCATTTTATCTCTCTCATCATCAATTTCTTTCGACCTTCACCATCTTCACAGTTTTCCCTTCTCACTTATTCCGTTCACCTTATTAAATAAATAAAAATTAATATGATTATGGGTTTAGGACGTAACAAGAATTCTTTGATTTTGGATTGGATTTGGATCATCTTTGCACAAATTATGGGTATGGCTAGTGATTATTACTGTCGTATCTGTAATCATTATCATTGTCAGAGGACTTGAGGGCGGTCAAGGAGTCATCGACGGTGGCTGAAACAGATACGGTTTATAATCCCATTAAACTAGCAGTTATCAATACTGCTTATTTATTATTTAAAGCTTCTTTACACTTCCTCTCCATGTAACTGATCTTTCAAAAGTAACCCGAAATGAACCGAATCTTTTCACCCCAAATCAAATCCAAAGTTAACCGAATCGCTACTTCAAAACGGTTTCCTTTTCCACCGATGGAGACCTCAAAAAATTAGTTTTCAACCAAAAAGAGCCTTAAAACTCCAAGGGTTGTTCGAATTTACTACAATGAATATGAAATTACAAATTCTTCAAGTGATAAAGAAGAAGATAAATAAAGCGCTCAAAATTTATATAGAGTGAAAAGGTATATTGTAGACATTCAAAATTTCTCATTCCTGTTACTAACTATGAAGGGGGGCAAAATCATCTTTTATCTTCCGAAGACAACCCTTGAAGTCTATAATATCAAACCAGACCCCCAGAGATAGCCCCGGGAAATCATCAAATCAACTTCAGAGTAAGCCCTGAAGATAGACAAAAGTCAACAGCGGTCAAACCCCTTGGATAACCCTGAGGGAGGACAATTGCAGCTACATCAAGCCCGAAACAAACCCGAAAGGGCAAAAAAGTAATTTTACCAACTCAACATCAAATCAGATCAAATTACTAAAAAAAAAGGTCATACAGAACCATCACAGCAATCCCGAGTGAAAACTGCGCCAGACAGCTCAACGGACGGACAACAAATACTCGAAGATCTGTTCATGGATCCATCTTCCCGGATTCAGAAAAGGTCAAGCCCCATGTCATTGCGTATCTCTAGGAAAGGATTTTCCATAAAGGTTTAGCACGCCTGCATCGGATTCCCGAATTGGAAGTTATGAAGGTTCGAGCAAACAACGCGTTAGTCGAAGTGCACATACTTTGAGACTGTGGGGCCCACTAGGCCAGGCCCACCAGACCCAACTACAGGTAAACCTGGGGCTACCGCAGGTCTACCTACGATAGATCGTGTCTATATATACCTCTTCCCCCCTTTAGCTTTTAAGAGAAGTATAGCAAAGAAAAGGGTTGCGACGAGAGAAATAAAGGATAGGAAGGCTAAACGAAGCTTTGATAAGTATACAATATTCATGATTTTTTATTCTTTTACATTTGATTTTATTGCATGTTTCATGTGTTTATGAACTTAATAAGTTGTTTATTATTTTCAGGTTAATTAAAGCTAAGAGGATGGAAACAAGTTGATTTGGAGCTGAATTGAAGAGAAAAAGAAAATTTGGAAATCTTAGATTTTTGGAAAGTTTCTAAAAGTAAATTTTGGCGTCTTTCTACATAGAATGGGATTGATATTTCTATTAGATTTAGGATATCTTTAGACTGAGATTTATTTCCAAATTGGATTTTATTTCTTTATGGAAACTAGTTGTGATTTATAATTCCTTTTAGGATTTGGATTTCTGGTTCTCATAGGATTTAGGTCTTTGTCTAGCATTATAAATGGAGGATGATAGTCAGGGTTTTATCCATTCATTCAATCATCAACTACGTTCTCTCATCTACATCATTGGAGTGCAGACTTGGAAGCATGTCAGGCTAGTTTTCTTTATTCAGTTCTAAAGGGATGTTGAACCTTATTCATAATTAACGGTTTGATCAAATTTACTTTATTTATTCCTTCTTGCATGAGATTTATTCTGATAATCTACTTTAACTTCTTGTATGTTATTCAATATACTAATTTTGTTTCTGCAGGATTAAATTAGTGAATTGATATAATCTGCTAGTCTAAGATTGGTATTACGTGTAATTAATATATGTCTTCATCACAAGTAGCAAATTAGTGATACTAATTATGGATAAGCTTTTATGTATTGCTAACGTTACAGGAAACAAGTTAAACAAATCGAGCTTATGTGTTTGTTGCTTGGATTAGCCCAATTCTCTATTTCTTAATGCTTCTATCATATTAAATCTAGAGAGCTTGTTCTAGGTTGTATTACAGTTAGAATCTGGTGAAGAGCTTGTTTCACACAGTAACGATCTAAAGTGAATTTCGGGTAGCAAATTTTGGCATCTTTCTACATGGAATGGGATTGATATTTCTATTAGAATTAGGATATCTTTAGACTGAGATTTATTTCCAAATTGGATTCTATTTCTTTATGGAAACTAGTTATGATATAAAATTCCTTTCAGGATTTGGATTTCTAGTTCTCATAGAATTTAGGTCTTTGTCTAGCATTTTAAATAGAGGATGATAGTCAAGGTTTTATTCATTCATTCAATCATCTACTACATTCTCTCATCTACACCATTGGAGTGCAGACTTGGACGAATGTCAGACTAGTTTTCTTTATTAAGTTCTGAAGGGATGTTGAACCTTATTCATAATTATCGATTTGATCATGTATACTTTATTTATTCCTTTGTGCATGAGATTTTTTCTGATAATCTACTTTAACTTCTTGTATGTTATTCAATCTACTAATTTGGTTTCTATAGGATTAAATTAGTGAATTGATATCATCTGCTAGATTAATATTGGTATTACGTGTAGTTGATATTTGTCTTCATCAAAAGTAGCAAATTAGTGATACTAATTCTGGACAAGCTTTTATGTATTGCTAAGGTTATCAGGAAACAAGTTAAACAAATCGAGCTTATGTGTTTGTTGCTTGGATTAGACTAATTATCTATTTTTTAATGCTTCTGTCATATTAAATCTAGAGAGCTTGTTCTAGGTTGTATTACAGTTAGAATCTAGTGAAGAGCTTGTTTCATGCAGTGACGATCTAAGGAGAATTTCGGGTAGCAGAGCTTGTTGCAATCTAGGGCTAATAGTTTCATTGAAGGGTAAATACTGTAAAACTTGATTACTCTATAATTCTGAAAAGGTGATACTGAACTGAAGAACTGAAGCTTTTTATTCATTTTTAATTCTGATTAGTTTCTTCTTGTTAATTTAGTTAATCAATTCAAAATCCCCTTTAATTAGAAATCATAGGATTAATATAAAACGAATCACTCTCTGTGGGGTCGATCCTTACTTACTACTGTGCTAATTGTTTGAATTTGTAAAGTGAAAGTGAGGTAAATTTAAGACTGTAAACGAAAGCTCCCAAATTTTGGCGCCGCTGCCGGGGAGTGTTATTTGTTTTTGTTTATTCTTTGTTTTCATTTATTTTTATTTTTGTTTTATGACTCAATCCTCTCACTCTATTGACTTAAATTTTTATCAAGGGGTAGAGAAAACTGCAGATACAAAAGAAGCTTTTGTTCCAACACTTTAAAAGGAAAAGATGGCGGTGCCGAACAACAACCAAACTTTAAAAGAACTGGCTACTCCTGATCTTGATCAACCATCTTTCTGTATTGAATATCCTACTTTAGATTTTGTTTTGAACTTAACTCCGGACTAATTCGTCTTTTGCCTATTTTTCTTGGTCTTACAGGTGAAAATCCATATAAGCATCTAAAAGAGTTCTATGTGGTATGTTCCACGATGAAATCACAAGGAGTGACAGAGGAGCAGATCAAGCTTGGACTTTTTCCGTTCTCATTAACAGATTTGGCTAAAGACTGGTTATTCTATCTTCCTTTAAGATCAATACGATCATGGTTTGATATGCAAAAGCTATTCTTGGAGAAGTACTTTCCTACTTTGAGAGTTGCTAACATAAGGAAGGAGGTATATGGAATCAGTCAGTTCAATGGAGAGACTCTCTATGAGTATTGGAAAAGGTTTAAGGTGTTGTGTTCTAGCTATCCACCTCATGGAATTGATGATCATCACTTATCCAGTACTTCTATGAGGGGTTGCTACAAATAGATGGAAGAGTGATTGATGCAGCAAGTAGAGGAGCACTAGTAGACAAACCTCCAAAAGTTGCAAAGAACCTAATTGTAAATATGGCAGCCAACTCACAACAGTATGGAACTAGGATGGATCATACTCCTCAAAAGGTGAATGAGGTAAGCACAAGTCACATTGAGCAACAAATTTCTGATTTAAGTGCTTTGGTTCGACAAATAGTTGCAGGGAATATGCAAGTAGCAAAGGTATATGGAATTTGTTCAATGTCCGGACATACTTTGGATGCTTGTCCAATACTATATGAGGATGACACTGTTCAACAAGTCAATGCTATAGGGATATTCTTAGGACACCATCAACATCAAAATGATTCTTGGTCGAAAACTCACAATCTAGGATGAAGAGATCATCTCGACTTGAGCTATGAAGGTACAAGGCCACCAACGCAACCTGTCTTTTCAATTTTGCAGCAAGATTTTTAGCAGACTCAACCTCAGTCCCAAACATATACCAAAGAAGTACTTGACAATTCTGGAACAACATCCATGGAGGACATGTTCAAGGAATTTATGAGCCAAACATAGCAGTTCCTGCAAGATACAAGGACTTCTGTTCAAGAACTGAAGAACCAAGTGGGCCAACTTGTAGCCATGGTAGGGAGGTTGGAATCTCAAGGCCTAGGGAGGTCACCATCTCAAACTATTGAGAATGAAAGTACAATTACCAATGGATGTGATGAAGAGGAGGAACAAGAGGAAGATGAGAATAATTTGATAAGTTCTGCAGATCTTTACAAAAAAGATATAGATGATACATCTGTGCAAACAGCAAAAACAGTGAATGATAAACGCAATGGGACCATAACCATGGAATTGGATGATGCAAATGTCTAGTTCGTCATATATGAAGTCAAAAGGTATCTTGGTAATATTAATTTTATTTTTGCTACTGATGTTGTTGACTCTGTAGTGCATGAATCTTTTAAGCAAATATATATAGAGGATTTGATGGCTGGAAAGGAGCAAAATCATGATCTAAGAGATGCTCCTGATGAATTGAAATTGCTACCAGCTCACTTGATGTTCACAAGTCCAATTACATAGAATGAGAATGATGTTGTCAAGCCAGTGACAATAAACAAGGACAGCCGCTTGGAAGGCAACCCAAAATCTAAGATTTGATTTTTCTATTCCTTTACTTTTGGGGATATTGATTCAATTTTGATGGGAACTTAAAAAATGATGATTTTGAATTTTTTTAAAAAAATTTAAGTTCCATAATTCTATTTGCCTAAGTGTTCGAAGGTTAAAGGCAAAAATTAAAAATCAATGCTAAATTTCAAAATCTGTTTGATGCTTAATTGGTTAATTATTGAGAAAAACTAAGTCATGATCCACAATAATTGATTTAAATTGAACTTATGTTGCATGAGTACTTGAACATGTGATATACGCTCATTTGGCTTAGTTATCTGTGGAGTTGTCTATATGCACTAATCTCATGCTTTAGAACAATTGAACTGCTTATACTTTTTGCAGGACCATGTGAAAAAAAAATCAAAAAAGTTAAAAATCAAAGAAATTGTTGAAAAAGAAAAAAAGAAGCAAAAGAGAAACTATGTGGTGGGATGAGATGGAGCGTAAAACGCACTCTCCCATAAATACGTGCGAATAAGTGAGATGGAGCATAAAATGCACTCACTTATAAAAGAAAGATTGAGGAAGGTGAAACGGAGCATAAAGTGCATTCACCGGAAACGAAGAGGAAAATGAAAGGATTCAGGTAAAAAAAATAAAGCAGGAAAAGTATGTATTGAGTCTTGAGTGGTGTGCCCAATTTTTGCTCCGTGGTAACTAATTTGAGTAAGTGTGTGGATCATAAAATAGTGCTTATGTGGATACAATTTGAATTAATGAAATTCAATGGTTAAAAGGCATGGTTGTTGTTTTGAGTTAATTGATGAAGCATTAATTATGTTTTTGTGGGTTTAGTGTTGATAATCATGATTTGATCTTGAAATATTTTGACATTATGGTTGAGTAGAGTTTTTTTTGGAAATTAAACTTTTGGTTTACAAAAGGACGTGTAAAAGACTATGTGTGGGAGAATTTGATAAGTACACAATATTCGTGATTTTTTATTCTTTTACGTTTGGTTTTATTGTATGTCTCATGTGTTTATGAACTTAATAAGTTGTTTATTATTTTAATATGAATTAAAGCTAAGAGGATGGAAACAAGTTGATTTAGAGCTGAATTGAAGAAACAAAGAAAATTTGGAAATTTTAGATTTTTGGAAAGTTTCTAAAAGCATATTTTGGCATCTTTCTACATGGAATGGGATTGATATTTCTATTAGATTTATGATATCTTTAGACTGAGATTTATTTCCAAATTGGATTCTATTTCTTTAAAGAAACTAGTTGTGATTTATAATTCCTTTTAGGATTTGGATTTCTAGTTCTTATAGGATATAGGTCTTTGTCTAGCATTATAAATAGAAGATGATAGTAAGAGTTTTATTTATTCATTCATTCATCTACTACATTCTCTTATCTACATCATTAGAGTGCAGACTTGGAAGAATGTCAGGCTAGTTTTTTTTATTCAGTTCTGAAGGGATGTTGAACCTTATTCATAATTAACGGTTTGATCAAGTTTACTTTATTTATTCCTTTTTGCATGAGATTTATTCTGATAATCTACTTTAACTTCTTGTATGTTATTCAATCTACTAATTTGGTTTCTGTAAGATTAAATTAGTGAATTGATATCATCTGCTAGATTAAGATTGGTATTACGTGTAATTGATAGATGTCTTCATCTCAAGTAGAAAATTAATGATACTAATTATGGACAAGCTTTTGTGTACTGCTAAGGTTATCAGGAAACAAGTTAAACAAATCGAGCTTATGTGTTTGTTGCTTGGATTAGCCTAATTCTCTATTTCTTAATGATTCTGTCATATTAAATCTAGAGAGCTTATTCTAGGTTGTATTACAGTTAGAATCTGGTGAAGAGCTTGTTTCATGCAGTGACGATCTAAGGAGAATTTCGGGTAGCAGAGCTTGTTGCTATCTAGGGCTAATAGTTTCATTGAAGGGTAAATACTATAAAACTTAATTTCTCCATAATTGTAAAAAGTTAATTGTAATGCCCGAGAAAATCGAACGATTATGTAAATGGATTGTATTTGATTTATTGAATAAATTTTGATTATTTGTTTATCTAATTGAGTAAGCAAATTGAAGGTCGTTTTATGACCTAAAGAAGTTCGAAAGGGTTAGTATTCTGGCTATGTGCTAGAAATAATGAATGTGAATTTTCAAGACGAAAATAAAATCTTTTCGAGAAAATGACGAAATAGCCACTATTCAGGAAACCCCAAGGGTTAGGGTTTAACCCTAATAGTTAGGGTTCATGTAACCCTAAGCTCTTTTGACGGTAATATACCGTGAAAAGTTGAGTTAGCCGAGAAAAGTTTTCTCGGGAGAAAAAGTACGGAAATCACTATTCGTCCGTTTCTGCACTAGAATGTATTTTGAAATTCTGAGAAACGCGTAATGATAGGATTTGAATACGATATGGAATATGTATTAATATTTTATTTATGGCTCACGAAGTTTTCGCGTAGGGACTTAAAATCCTAAGCGTTACGGAAAGTAAAAATCAAAGGTTAATTGTTTATGTATAATAATAATTGATTATTATACTGAAAGAATGCGCGTATAATACGAGGTATTATACGAGAATAATACGGGGAAGATACGTGAATTATATGACGTATAATACAAATTTTATATGGAGTAAATACGTGAAATGAATTAAAATTGAATTAATACTAATAATTTAACCCGTGGGTCGAACCGTTGGGTAAACAGGTGGGTTAAACCCATGGGGTAACCCAAGGCCATATGGGTGCATATGGGAGCACAAGGGGGGCCATGTGCTAGCACATTCTAGTACATGGGCTCAAACTTGGTGGGAAAGAAAGGGGAGGAGGTGAGAATAGTAGAGGAGGTTGGGCCTAAAAGACCAATCTACCCTAAGTCTTGCCAACTTCTATAAATAGAGAGCTTGCTGTTCATTGTTTTGTTGTTTGAGAATCCACCAACTTCTAGCGAGAGAAAGAGAGAGAAGAAACTAGCTTAATCTTTGTGAAGAACACACATCAACCAAGAAGAAGAAAGCCTTTGTTGTAAAGTGTTATTTGTTTTTGTTTATTCTTTGTTTTCATTTATTTTTATTTTTGTTTTATGACTCAATCCTCTCACTCTATTGACTTAAATTTTTATCAAGGGATAGAGAAAACTGCAGATACAAAAGAAGCTTTTATTCCAACACTTTAAAAGGAAAAGATGGCGGTGCCGAACAACAACCAAACTTTAAAAGAACTGGCTACTCCTGATCTTGATCAACCATCTTTCTGTATTGAATATCCTACTTTAGATTTTGTTTTGAACTTAACTCCGGACTAATTTGTCTTTTGCCTATTTTTCTTGGTCTTACAGGTGAAAATCCATATAAGCATCTAAAAGAGTTCTATGTGGTATGTTCCACGATGAAATCACAAGGAGTGAAAGAGGAGCAGATCAAGCTTGGACTTTTTCCGTTCTCATTAACAGATTTGGCTAAAGACTGGTTATTCTATCTTCCTTTAAGATCAATACGATCATGGTTTGATATGCAAAAGCTATTCTTGGAGAAGTACTTTCCTACTTTGAGAGTTGCTAACATAAGGAAGAAGGTATATGGAATCAGTCAGTTCAATGGAGAGACTCTCTATGAGTATTGGAAAAGGTTTAAGGTGTTGTGTTCTAGCTATCCACCTCATGGAATTGATGATCATCACTTATCCAGTACTTCTATGAGGGGTTGCTACCAATAGATGGAAGAGTGATTGATGCAGCAAGTAGAGGAGCACTAGTAGACAAACCTCCAAAAGTTGCAAAGAACCTAATTGTAAATATGGCAGCCAACTCACAACAGTATGGAACTAGGATGGATCATACTCCTCAAAAGGTGAATGAGGTAAGCACAAGTCACATTGAGCAACAAATTTCTGATTTAAGTGCTTTGGTTCGACAAATAGTTGCAGGGAATATGCAAGTAGCAAAGGTATATGGAATTTGTTCAATGTCCGGACATACTTTGGATGCTTGTCCAATACTATATGAGGATGACACTGTTCAACAAGTCAATGCTATAGGGATATTCTTAGGACAACATCAACATCAAAATGATTCTTGGTCGAAAACTCACAATCTAGGATGAAGAGATCATCTCGACTTGAGCTATGAAGGTACAAGGCCACCAACGCAACCTGTCTTTTCAATTTTGCAGCAAGATTTTTAGCAGACTCAACCTCAGTCCCAAACATATACCAAAGAAGTACTTGACAATTCTGGAACAACATCCATGGAGGACATGTTCAAGGAATTTATGAGCCAAACATAGCAGTTCCTGCAAGATACAAGGACTTCTGTTCAAGAACTGAAGAACCAAGTGGGCCAACTTGTAGCCATGGTAGGGAGGTTGGAATCTCAAGGCCTAGGGAGGTCACCATCTCAAACTATTGAGAATGAAAGTACAATTACCAATGGATGTGATGAAGAGGAGGAACAAGAGGAAGATGAGAATAATTTGATAAGTTCTGCAGATCTTTACAAAAAAGATATAGATGATACATCTGTGCAAACAGCAAAAACAGTGAATGATAAACGCAATGGGACCATAACCATGGAATTGGATGATGCAAATGTCTAGTTCGTCATATATGAAGTCAAAAGGTATCTTGGTAATATTAATTTTATTTTTGCTACTGATGTTGTTGACTCTGTAGTGCATGAATCTTTTAAGCAAATATATATAGAGGATTTGATGGCTGGAAAGGAGCAAAATCATGATCTAAGAGATGCTCCTGATGAATTGAAATTGCTACCAGCTCACTTGATGTTCACAAGTCCAATTACATAGAATGAGAATGATGTTGTCAAGCCAGTGACAATAAACAAGGACAGCCGCTTGGAAGGCAACCCAAAATCTAAGATTTGATTTTTCTATTCCTTTACTTTTGGGGATATTGATTCAATTTTGATGGGAACTTAAAAAATGATGATTTTGAATTTTTTTAAAAAAATTTAAGTTCCATAATTCTATTTGCCTAAGTGTTCGAAGGTTAAAGGCAAAAATTAAAAATCAATGCTAAATTTCAAAATCTGTTTGATGCTTAATTGGTTAATTATTGAGAAAAACTAAGTCATGATCCACAATAATTGATTTAAATTGAACTTATGTTGCATGAGTACTTGAACATGTGATATACGCTCATTTGGCTTAGTTATCTGTGGAGTTGTCTATATGCACTAATCTCATGCTTTAGAACAATTGAACTGCTTATACTTTTTGCAGGACCATGTGAAAAAAAAATCAAAAAAGTTAAAAATCAAAGAAATTGTTGAAAAAGAAAAAAAGAAGCAAAAGAGAAACTATGTGGTGGGATGAGATGGAGCGTAAAACGCACTCTCCCATAAATACGTGCGAATAAGTGAGATGGAGCATAAAATGCACTCACTTATAAAAGAAAGATTGAGGAAGGTGAAACGGAGCATAAAGTGCATTCACCGGAAACGAAGAGGAAAATGAAAGGATTCAGGTAAAAAAAATAAAGCAGGAAAAGTATGTATTGAGTCTTGAGTGGTGTGCCCAATTTTTGCTCCGTGGTAACTAATTTGAGTAAGTGTGTGGATCATAAAATAGTGCTTATGTGGATACAATTTGAATTAATGAAATTCAATGGTTAAAAGGCATGGTTGTTGTTTTGAGTTAATTGATGAAGCATTAATTATGTTTTTGTGGGTTTAGTGTTGATAATCATGATTTGATCTTGAAATATTTTGACATTATGGTTGAGTAGAGTTTTTTTTGGAAATTAAACTTTTGGTTTACAAAAGGACGTGTAAAAGACTATGTGTGGGAGAATTTGATAAGTACACAATATTCGTGATTTTTTATTCTTTTACGTTTGGTTTTATTGTATGTCTCATGTGTTTATGAACTTAATAAGTTGTTTATTATTTTAATATGAATTAAAGCTAAGAGGATGGAAACAAGTTGATTTAGAGCTGAATTGAAGAAACAAAGAAAATTTGGAAATTTTAGATTTTTGGAAAGTTTCTAAAAGCATATTTTGGCATCTTTCTACATGGAATGGGATTGATATTTCTATTAGATTTATGATATCTTTAGACTGAGATTTATTTCCAAATTGGATTCTATTTCTTTAAAGAAACTAGTTGTGATTTATAATTCCTTTTAGGATTTGGATTTCTAGTTCTTATAGGATATAGGTCTTTGTCTAGCATTATAAATAGAAGATGATAGTAAGAGTTTTATTTATTCATTCATTCATCTACTACATTCTCTTATCTACATCATTAGAGTGCAGACTTGGAAGAATGTCAGGCTAGTTTTTTTTATTCAGTTCTGAAGGGATGTTGAACCTTATTCATAATTAACGGTTTGATCAAGTTTACTTTATTTATTCCTTTTTGCATGAGATTTATTCTGATAATCTACTTTAACTTCTTGTATGTTATTCAATCTACTAATTTGGTTTCTGTAAGATTAAATTAGTGAATTGATATCATCTGCTAGATTAAGATTGGTATTACGTGTAATTGATAGATGTCTTCATCTCAAGTAGAAAATTAATGATACTAATTATGGACAAGCTTTTGTGTACTGCTAAGGTTATCAGGAAACAAGTTAAACAAATCGAGCTTATGTGTTTGTTGCTTGGATTAGCCTAATTCTCTATTTCTTAATGATTCTGTCATATTAAATCTAGAGAGCTTATTCTAGGTTGTATTACAGTTAGAATCTGGTGAAGAGCTTGTTTCATGCAGTGACGATCTAAGGAGAATTTCGGGTAGCAGAGCTTGTTGCTATCTAGGGCTAATAGTTTCATTGAAGGGTAAATACTATAAAACTTAATTTCTCCATAATTGTAAAAAGTTAATTGTAATGCCCGAGAAAATCGAACGATTATGTAAATGGATTGTATTTGATTTATTGAATAAATTTTGATTATTTGTTTATCTAATTGAGTAAGCAAATTGAAGGTCGTTTTATGACCTAAAGAAGTTCGAAAGGGTTAGTATTCTGGCTATGTGCTAGAAATAATGAATGTGAATTTTCAAGACGAAAATAAAATCTTTTCGAGAAAATGACGAAATAGCCACTATTCAGGAAACCCCAAGGGTTAGGGTTTAACCCTAATAGTTAGGGTTCATGTAACCCTAAGCTCTTTTGACGGTAATATACCGTGAAAAGTTGAGTTAGCCGAGAAAAGTTTTCTCGGGAGGAAAAGTACGGAAATCACTATTCGTCCGTTTCTGCACTAGAATGTATTTTGAAATTCTGAGAAACGCGTAATGATAGGATTTGAATACGATATGGAATATGTATTAATATTTTATTTATGGCTCACGAAGTTTTCGCGTAGGGACTTAAAATCCTAAGCGTTACGGAAAGTAAAAATCAAAGGTTAATTGTTTATGTATAATAATAATTGATTATTATACTGAAAGAATGCGCGTATAATACGAGGTATTATACGAGAATAATACGGGGAAGATACGTGAATTATATGACGTATAATACAAATTTTATATGGAGTAAATACGTGAAATGAATTAAAATTGAATTAATACTAATAATTTAACCCGTGGGTCGAACCGTTGGGTAAACAGGTGGGTTAAACCCATGGGGTAACCCAAGGCCATATGGGTGCATATGGGAGCACAAGGGGGGCCATGTGCTAGCACATTCTAGTACATGGGCTCAAACTTGGTGGGAAAGAAAGGGGAGGAGGTGAGAATAGTAGAGGAGGTTGGGCCTAAAAGACCAATCTACCCTAAGTCTTGCCAACTTCTATAAATAGAGAGCTTGTTGTTCATTGTTTTGTTTTTTGAGAATCCACCAACTTCTAGCGAGAGAAAGAGAGAGAAGAAACTAGCTTAATCTTTGTGAAGAACACACATCAACCAAGAAGAAGAAAGCCTTTGAGTATCCATACTTCTTCAACAAAGTACGAGAAAGATATAACACTAAGAAGTTATACAATTCACTTCTTTCAATAATAATTTTGATAGAGAAGTGATTGAAGGAGATGTGATTTTGAAGAAGTAATAAGGATGGCTTAATAGTAAATTAAGAACCTTAACAAGCCATGCATAATGAGATAATAAAATTTCATGAAAGTACTAATGAAGAACTTAGTGAATTCATAAGAATGAACTAATTAAATTGCTAAGACATGAAAACATAAATATTTTGAATGATTAGAATTGGTAATAATTAACCATGGGATTGATTCCCATTGGTTTGTTGTAATAATAACGAAGAACGAAGATTCGGCGAACGTTACGCGATTAAACGATAATCGTCGAAAACGTACTTTTCCTGGATTAGGATTCAAAAGTTGTCGTGTGACTCAAAAATGGTGGTTTTCGATGGTAACACGTGTATTTAGGTAATTAAGACTTGCGGGAGCAAGAACGGTCGAATTCAGACTTAAAATGAAGAATTGAGCGTCGAACGTTCACGAACATTTAACGAACGCGTAAAAATGGACTAATCAGCCAAATTATTGCCGATGGATTTCGGAATGAATTTTGACTTGATAGGATGACAGAAATTAGCGTTTATGAAATTTAGGCTTTGGAATGAGCCAATTCCGAGTTATAACGATCACGTTACGGACTCGAAAATTTTAAAAATTTTCTTCACTTAGAAATTTTATCTGAGATACAGGGCCGGAGCTGCTGCGCTGCCCAGAAGGCCTAATCCGGCGATGCTATGCCAGCCTCGGGACAGGATCCCTGCATGGTGGGCGCCGCAGTGCCACCATCAAGAGTAATTCCGGCGCCGCCGCACCAGGACAGAGGAACTTCCCTACATAAGGGGAGCCACCGCGCCGTTTAACAAGGGGAAGCTGGCGTTGCCGTGCCAGCAGGGGGAAAAGGTTGACCAAGTTGGTAATTACTTAACCTTTTTTATATCGGATAAGGGTATAGTAATTGATAAATTTATACCTTTAAACAACATGTTTAACCAAGGGTTTATGAGTATTAAACGTTAACCAAACGTAATTGAACTTAAGTTTTGGAAACGTTATCCAAAGATTAAGTTGAAGAACAAGTTAAGAACTCATTTATCATCGTGCCTAGTGATGATTAAAAAGAGTTGGTTTATAACATAGGTTGTTAATAAGCCGTAATGAACATTAAATAACTTAAATGAATGTTATTAGCTTAACGTTTTGATTAAGTTATACAAGAATGAGAAGATAGGCTATACTTGGTATATCGACGATGAATTCTCGTGGGTATGCTCTGTGTTATGTTTTGTAGACGTTGTAAAGACTGAGTAGACTACGTATAAAGGTTTAAGAGACACAAAGACAAGTTTCCTAACCTTGTTCAAGTTCTACTTGATGCAAGTTTCCAAACTCTTATCTATATGTTATAGTTGGACAAGTTGTCATTGTGCATATGTTCTTATGCATGAAATGCTATTGAATAGTCTATGCCATTTGATTCGGCTAGACTGAGACTGACCATATTTTGGTGGGTTTTTCCACAAATCTTTCCAAAATATATACAATATGGTGATCCCATGCCAATTGCTTAGTACGGATTCTCAGGTAAACCTGAGCATGAATAAAACAAAGGTTTTAAACGTCGTTAATTTGACAGGCACGTGAGGTTGCCACCAATTAAACGTAAATACGTTTAATTTATGAGTGTTGATCAACATAGAGTACTACAAGATGTTCACCTAGATGTGCTCGTAAGCTATATCGAACTTACAGCCTTAGTGCCGGGTTGTTCCTTTCATGAATGAGAACTAAAAGATGGTTCATGGTCATTGACCAAGATGGATTCTGAAGAGGCTATAAAGTCATTGGGAATGGTTTTAATGGAATCAAAATGATATTTTGTTTATTCTTAAATACTTCATAACTATTGTACAGTTATTGAAGACCAAGAGATATAATTCTTGATTTTTTGGTTTCAAGATATAATGTTTAACTTGCTGAGCTGTTTATACTGATTCTTGCTTAAAACTAAATGATGTCAGCTAAGGGAGAACGGACCGAAGGATCCGATAAAGACAAAAGCAAGTCCAAGATGGACAAGTAGTGACCTTTGTAATAATATAGTATTAGTATTGTAATTACTGATCTTATGACACTTAAGAGTGTAATGGGTACGAATAACTTGGGAAGAGATTAATAGAATGTAACATTAGTAAACTTATGCATAGTGATTGATGTCTTTCGGTTCAATGTATGAGTAGATAGTAGTACCATGTAGCACCATATCCAGGGTTTTAAAGGTACTTGGATTTGGGGGCATCACATGTTGGTATCAAAGATGTAGGTTATAAAATTTAATGGGTAACAACTTTAGGCTATAACCTGGAGAAGTGATGTAGGAGTTTGAAGTATGTAAACTCTACCCGGGTTTTGAGAGAAGGAAGTAGAGTTGTGAAGGAAGAAAGTAACTTTAAAAAAATATTAAACGTAATATACATTGTGACATTTTGATTGTGTACTAATCTAGTTATTTATGTTTATGTAGATAACAGGAATAATGAGCATGTATAATGAAATACATGAGGTTTGAGAAGATTCAGTTAACTTCATAGAAGTAGTACCTATGCCGGTAGCAGAGATACTTGTGGTAATCTTAGAGGGGACTGATATAGAAGAAGAAGACCCGTCCGAACATTCTGACAACTTTGACTTTGCGTCATTGTTCGATGGTATGTCGGAGGAGGAAGTTGAGTCAGTGCCGATTAATACGGTACTGCCTACTGAGGATGTGGAGGATTCTACACCGGAGGAGTCCATAAAATTGCTATTCATGGCAATATTGGATAGAAATGTCCAATTGAGTAAGGAGGTCCGTGACCTCAAGAAAGTAGTCCACGATGTGATCTAGGACAAAGAAGATATCGAGATCTTTTGGGAGGCCGAGCATGATGAGAAAGTGTTGGCCAAGGATAAAGTCCAGGACTTGAAATTAGAAGTCCAAGAATTGAAAGCGGAGCTTCTGAACAAGAAGCAGAAAATAAGGTGAATGTCATATAGTCATAGGTGCTCGCACGAGGATTACCCGTAGCAGATTGCTGAGTATCCCGTGGAGGATGGACAAACTCGGCATACCATTAGCCGGGACATTGTGGCCAATATGGCCGATGCGGATTACATGAATGTCGCGTTGCAGATGTAGTTCTGTATTATGTATAGAAGAGGTACCAATGTAAATAGATATGTAAATGTTAGTATAGGTAGTAATGACGTAAAACCCTCTTTTGTATAGTCAAGGGTAGTCTTTTGTAAATCCCAACTTTTGGAAGAAAACGCGGGATAGTAATGTAAATGGTTGAAGCCATGTAATGTAAAGTGTAGTGTTATACTACGAATAAGTAGATTAATATAAAGGTTTATTGAAATGCTTGCCAATGTGATTGAGTTATTATTTTATTGCTAATAATAATCGAATGAAGAAATAAAAAATAACGAAATGTTTTCACATTAACAGAAAATGCCGCCAAGAAGACGTACAAGAAATCAAGAGGAAGAACCTCGTAATGAGGAGGAGAAGGGGAATAACCCAATGCAGGAATTTGTAAATTTACTGGCTACGGCTCTCAATCGAACGAGAGATACCATACGCCATAATCCTGGGGTAGTTGGTGGAACTACCTTTAAGAAGTTTAAGTTAATAGGTCCGCCTGAGTTCTATAGAACTACGGACCCTATAGATGCCCAAGTTTGGGTAAAGGAAATTGAGAAGGCATTTCTCATAGAAAATGTTGGTGAGGCGTAGAAGACTTCTTTTATGACTTACATGATGAAGGGGAAGACCAACTATTGGTGTGAAGCTAACCAGGGTAGGGCCGAAACAGAAGTGGTTATGTGGGAATGGTTCAAAGAGTTATTCTTCGAGAACTACTTCCCTACGAGCGTGAAGGGAAGGATGGAGATTCGATTCTTAGAACTGAAGCAGGGGAACATGACGGTACCCCAATACGCGGTCAGGTTCAATGAACTGGCAAGGTTTGCACCACACCAAGTGGACATAGAGTTGCTGAGGGCATGAAGGTTTGAGTAGGGATTGAAACCCTAGATCTATAACTGAATCTCAGTTTTCCAAAGTGTTACCTTTGGAGAGGTGTTAGTGAAGGCGATTATCACCGAGGGTGGCAGTGAGGCGTTGACCTTATACCACAAGGAGAAAAAGAATAAGGTTAAGACTAAGGTATCAGTCAATATAGAGGGAGCCAGCGGAAGTGGCCAGAAGAGAAAGGATTTCAGCTCCGGGAATACCGAAGTAAAACAGGTGTTTCCCAAGCGGAAGATAGAGGCGTGCAAGACTTGCAGTAAGACTCATATGGGAGTCTGCCTCAAGGGTATGGCGGTCTGCTATAACTGTGGACAGGAGGGGCATATTTCGCCTAACTGTCCCAGTCCCAAGAATAGCCATAGTTGTTTTGTGTGTGGATCTACGGACCACATGGCGTGTAACTGTCTGAAGAAGGGTTCGGATGGTGGGAAAGGAGCTAGTGGTAATAAGCTAGCAATTAGTGGCGCAGTACCACAGGTTAAACCAACTGCCCGCACTTTTAATATTACGGTCCAGGATGAAATAGCATCGAGCGACGTCATAGCAGGTATCATCCCGGTCAACGACATTAATGCATATGTATTGTGTGATTCGGGTGCAATGTGTTCGTTTATAGCATTTGAGTTTGCTAAATGATTAGGATTACTCCCCGAAAAACTTGTAATTCCTTTAAACATTAAGGTAGCTAACGATGAAGTAATTCTTGTGGACTCAATTTATAGGAGTTGTTGTTTGGATAATAGAGGTAACAAATTGTCGGTAGATCTTATACCGATAAAGTTGGGAGAATTTGATGTAATTCTAGGAATGCACCGGTTAGTTGACCGTGGGGCGATGACAGATTGCCAAAATAAGAGTGTGAACTTTTAGATTTTTAAGAAACCCAAGGTAGTGTTCTACGGTAGTAAATCACCGGGACACTCTTGTTGTCTAACCATGACGCAAGCCAGAAAGCTGTTGAAGAAGGGATGTATAGGTTACCTGGGCCATTTTGTTGATACCCAGTGATTGGGAGCAACGTTGGAGCAGTTACGTACTATCAATGGGTATACGGATGTATTTTTGAGTGATTTGCCAGGACTTCCACCGGATAGGTTATGCGGATGTATGGCGCCAGGGAGTTGAAGGAGTTGATGATTCAGTTACAAGAACTGTTAGAAAAGTAGTACATTCAACCTAGTGTTTCTCCATGGGGAGCACCGATATTGTTTGTAAAGAAGAAAGATGGATCGTTTAGGCTTTGTATTGACTACCGAGAGTTGAACAAGCTAACAATAAATAATAAATACCCATTGCCCAGGATCGATGATCTGTTTGATCAATGGAAAGGGTAAAAACATTTTTCTAATATAGATTTACGATCGGGGTATCACCAGTTGAAGGTTAGAGTGGAAGATGTACCTAAGACAGCATTTAGGACTCGTTACGTCCGTTCCGAGTTCATAGTGATGTCATTTGGGTTGATGAATTTGCCAGCCGCATTCATGGACTTGATGAACAGAGTGTTCAAGAAATACATGGATAAGTTTGTCGTGGTGTTCATCGATGATATCCTAGTCTATTCCAAGACGAAGGAGGATCATGCTGAACATTTGAGATTGATGTTGGAAGCACTAAGGAAGGAGAAGTTGTATGCGAAGTTCACCAAGTGTTAATTTTGGCTAGAAAGATGTAATTTTTGCTGCACGTCATTGACAAGGATGGAGTTTCAAGCGATCCAGCGAAGGTGGAAGCTGTGATTAACTGGGAACAACCGAAAATGCCGACTGAGGTGTGGAGTTTCCTAGGATTAGCGGGTTACTATCGGAGGTTCATTCAGGACTTTTCAAAAATAGCTACTTCGTTAACCAACTTAACTTGGAAAACGGTTAAATACGTATGAACAGAAAAGTGTGAAGACAGCTTTCAAGAGTTGAAGAAGAGATTGAGTCAAGCACCAGTATTATATTTACCGGATGAGACGGGGAATTTCGTAGTGTATAGCGATGTTTCGCATAAAGGACTTGGTTTCGTGCTCATGCAGCATGGCAAGGTCATTGCTTTTGCATCTAGGCAGTTGAAGGAATATCAGGGGAATTACCCTACTTATGACCTTAAACTTGCAGCAGTGGTTTTTTACTTAAAGATTTGGAGGGATTAACTATACGGGTAGAAATGTGAGATCTACACAGACCACAAAAGTCTGAAATAAATCTTCACTGAGAAGGAGTTGAATATGAGACAGAGGAGATGGTTGGAGTTGATAAAGGATTACGACTGTGAAATCCTGTATCACCCAGGGAAGGCGAACGTTGTCGCCGACGAGTTAAGTAGACAGGGTTGGGAGCATCTGTCGATGTTAACAACTCAGAGTGAGTTGGTGACAGAGATGGCAAGAATGGAATTAGAAGTACGATGTTCAATCGAAGAAGGGGAGAAACTATTTGTGTTAGAAGTTAAAACCATAATAGTGGATACAGTGAAGGAAGTGTAACTCAGAACTGAGGAGTGCGAGCAGATAAGGAAGAAGATTGTAGACGGTACTGAGAAAGCGTTCAGTCTTTATAACGAAGGGTTATTAAGATTTGAAGGTATAATTTAGGTTCTGTGCGAACCAAAATTAAAAGAGAAGATCATGGATGAAGCGCATCACCCGAGGTACTCGATTCATCCTGGTAGTACCAAGATGTATTAGGACCTTCGAACCATTTTTTGGTTGCCGGACAAGAAGAGAGAGATAGTAGAGTACGTCAATAGGTGCTTAACTTGTCAAAACGTTAAGGTTGAACATCAACGACCCAGTGGTTTGTTACAATCATTAGAGATTCCGGAGTGGAAGTGGGAGCATATCACGATAGACTTTGTGGTAGGACTTCCAACGATGCAGAAAGGATACGACGCTATTTGGGTAATAGTGGATCGTTTGATGAAGTCGGCTCACTTCTTGTCGATAAGAGTCAGATACAATTTAGACCAGTTAGCTAAGCTTTATGTCAACGAGATTTTCTCGAGACATGGAGTGCCAGTTTAGATCGTGTCAGATCGTGACCCGTAATTCACCTCGAATTTCAGGAAGAGTTTGCAAGAACAGATAGGAACACAACTGAGGTTGAGCACAACGTACCTTCCACAGACGGATGGACAAAGCAAAAGAACTATTCAAATGCTAGAAGACATGCTAAGGTCTTGCCTTATGGATTTCAAAGGGAGTTGGGATGATCATCTACTGTTAGTATAGTTTGCCTACAACAACAGTTATCACGCTAGTAGAGGCATGTCGCCTTACGAAGCGTTATATGGACGGAAGTGCAAAACACCACTGTGTTGGGATGAAGTAGGAAAGCGTCAAATGTTAGGACTTGAAATGGTACAACAAACGGCGGAAGTGGTTAAGTTAATACGAACGCGGCTAATAGCAACTTAAGACAGACAGAAAAAGTGTGCCGATCCACATCGAAAGAACAGAGAGTTTGAAGTCAGTTCATATGCATTTCTAAAGGTGTCACCTTCGAAAAAGGGAAAGATATGCTTCGGGAAAAAGGGGAAGTTAAGCCCAAGGTTCATAAGACCTTTTGAAATTTTGAGGAGGGTAGGAGAGGTAGCATATGCGATAACATTACCTTTAGAGTTGGGGCATATCCATAACGTGTTCCACGTTTCGGTATTACGTCCCTATAAGCCGGATTACAAGCACGTAATCAAGTATGAACCAATTCAAGTCGAGAAAGACTTAACTTATGATGAAATTCCTATTCAATTCATTGATAGGAAAGAACAAGTATTAAGAAGCAAAGTTATACCTTCGGTGAAGGTGAGATGGAGGAACCACAATGCCGAAGAAGTAACGTGGGAACTCGAGAACAAGATAAGGTAGGCTTATCCTCATTTGTTTGATTAACTTATATTGTAATTCTGGGGAAATAATTCTTATAAGAAGGGGAGAATGTAACGCCTGAGAAAATTGAACGATTATGTAAATGGATTTTATTTGATTTATTGAATAAAATTCGATTATTTGTTTATTTAATTGAGTAAGCAAATTGAAGGTCGTTTTATGACACATAGAAGTTCGAAAGGGTTAGTATTCTGGCTATGTGCTAGAAATAATGAATGTGAATTTTCAAGATGAAAATAAAGTCTTTTCGAGAAAATGATAAAATAGGCACTATTTAGCCAGCCCTAAGGATTAGGGTTCAACCCTAAGGATTAGGGTTCGACCCTAAGGGTTAGGGTTCATGTAACCCTAAGATCTTTTGAGAGTTCAGAATGTTGGAATGACATTCTGTCGAAAGATTTGACGGTAATATACCGTGAAAAGATGAGTTAGCCGAGAAAAGTTTTCTCGGGAGGAAAAGTACGGAAATCACTATTTGTCCGTTTCTGGTCGGGAATTTATTTTTGAAATTCTGAGAAACGGGTAATGATAGCATTTCAATACGAGATGGAATGTGTATTAATAATTTATTTATGGCTCACGAAGTTTTCGCGTAGGGACTTAAAATCCTAAGCGTTAGGGAAAGTGAAAATCAAAGATTAATATTTTACGTAAAATAATAAATGATTATTATACATAAAGAATGCGCGTATAATACGAGGTATTTTACAAGAATAATACCGTGAGGATACGAGAATTATACGACGTATAATACGAATTTTATATGGAGTAAATACGTGAAATGAATTAAAATTAATAATTTAACACGTGGGTCGAACCGTTGGGTAAACGGGTGGGTTAAACCCATGGGGTAACCCATGGGGCAACCCAAGGCCACATGGGTGCATATGGGAGCACAATGGGGGGCCATGTGCTAGCACATGTTAATACATGGGCTCAAACTTGGTGGGAAAGAAAAGCGGGGAGGTGAGAATAGTAGAGGAGGTTCGGCCTAAAAGACCAATCTACCCTAAGTCTTGCCAACTTCTATAAATAGAAATCTTGCTCTTCATTGTTTTGTTGTTTGAGAATCCACCAACTTCTAGAGTGAGAAAGAGAAAGAGAAGAAACTATCTTAATCTTTGTGAAGAACACACATCAACCAAGAAGAAGAAACCCTTTGAGTATCCATACATCTTCAACAAAAAACAAGAAAGATATAACACTAAGAAGTTATATAATTCTCTTCTTTCAATAACAATTTTGATAGAGAAGTGATTAAAGGAGATGTGATTTTGAAGAAGTAATAAGGATGGCTTAATAGTAAATTAAGAACCTTAACAAACCATGCATAATGAGATAATAAAATTTCATGAAAGTACTAATGAAGAACTTAGTGAATTCATAAGAATGAACTAATAAAATTGCTAAGCCATGAAAACATAAATGTTTTGAATGATTAGAATTGGTAATAATCAACCATGGGATTGATTCCCATTGGTTTAATGTATTAATAACGAAGAACAAAGATTCGGCGAACATTACACGATTAGAGGATAATCGTCGAAAACGTACTTTTCCCGGATTATGAGTCAAAAGTCGTTGTGTGACTCAAAAATGGTGGTTTTCGATGGTAACACGTGTATTTAGGTAATTAAGAATTGCGAGAGCAAGAATGGTCGAATTTCGACTTGAAATGAAGAATTGAGCGTCGAACGTTCACGAACATTTAACTAACGCGTAAAAATGGACTAATCGACCAAATTATCACTGACGAATTTCAGAATGAATTCCGACTTGATAGGATGATAGAACTTAGAGTTTATGAACTTTTGGCTTTGGAATGAGCCAGTTCCAAATTATAATGATCACGTTACGGACTTGAAAATTTTAGAAATTTTCTTAACTTAGAAAATTTTTCTGAGATACAGGGTCGGCGTTGCCGCGCCTCCCAGAAGGCCTAATCCAGTGCTACTGCACCAACCCCGGGATAGGATCCCTACATGGTGGGTGCCGCAGTGCCACCTTCAAGAGTAATTCCGGTGCCGCCGTGCCAGGACAGAGGAACTTCCATGCAGAAAGGGCGCCACCGCGCAGTTTAACAAGGGGAAGTTGGCGCTGCCCCGCCAGTAGGGGAAAAAGGTTAACCAAGTTGGTAATTACTTAACCTTTTTTATATCGACTAAGGGTTTAGTAATTGATGAATTTATATCTTTAAACAACATGTTTAACCAAGGGTTTGTGAGTATTAAACGTTAACCAAACGTAATTGAACTTAAGTTTTGGAAACGTTATCCAAAGTTTAAGTTGAGGAACAAGTTAAGAACTCGTTTATCATCATGCCTAGTGATGATTAAAAAGAGTTGGTTTATAACATAAGTTGTTAATAAGCTGTAATGAACATTAAATAACTTAAATGAATGTTATTAGTTTAACATTTTGATTAAGTTACACAAGAAGGAGAAGTTAGGCTATACTTGGTATATCGATGATGAATTGTCATAGGTATGCTTTGTGTTATGCTTTGTAGACATTGTAAAGACTGAGTAGACTACGTATAAATGTTTAAGAGACGCAAAGGCAAGTTTCCTAACTTTGTTCAAGTTCTACTTAATGCAAGTTTCCAAACTCTTGTCTATAAATTATAGTTGGACAAGTTGTCATTGTGCATATGATCTTATGCATGAACTATTATTGAATAGTCGATGCCATTTGATTCGGCTTGACTGAGACTGAGCATATTTTGGTGGGTTTTTCCATAAATCTTTCCAAATTATATACAATGTGGTGATCCTATGCCAATTGCTTGGTACGGATTCTCAGGTAAACCTGAGCATGAATAAAACAAAGGTTTTAAACGTCATTAATTCGATAGGCACGTGAGGTTGCCACCAATTAAACATAAATACGTTTAATGTATGAGTGTTGATCAACATAGAGTACTACAGGCTGATCACCTGGATGTGCTCGTAAGCTATATCGAACTTACGACCTTAGTGCCGGGTTGATCCTTTCATGAATGAGAAGTAAAAGACGGTTCATGGTAATTGACCAAGATGGATTCCGAAGAGGCTATAAAGTCCTTCGGAATGGTTTTAAAGGAATCAAAATGATATTTTGATTATTCTTAAGTACTTCATAACTATTATACAGTTATTGATGACCAAGAGATATGATTGTTGATTTTGTGGTTTCAAGATATAATATTTAACTTGCTGAGCTGTTTATGCTCATTCTTGCTTAAAACTAAATGATTTCAGCTAAGGGAGAACAGACCGAAGGATCCGGTAAAGACAAAGGCAAGTCCAAGATGGACAAGTAGTGACCTTTATAATAGTATAGTATTAGTATTGTAATTACTGATATTATGACACTTAAGAGTGTAATGGGTATGAATAACTTGGGAAGGGATTAATAGAATATAACATTAGTAAACTTATGCATTGTGATTGATGTCTTTCAGTTGAATGTTTGAGTATATAGTAGTACCGTGTAGCACCATATCCAGGGTTTAAAGGTACTCGGATTTGGGGGCATCACATGTTGGTATCAAAGATGTAGGTTATAAAATTTAATGGGTAACAACCTTAGACTATAACCTGGAGAAGTGAAGTAGGAGTTATAAATATGTAAACTCTACCCGGGTTTTGAGAGAAGGAAGTAGAGTTGTGAAAGAAGAAAGTAACCTTAAAAAAATATTAAATGTAATATACATTGTTATATTTTGATTGTGTACTAATCTAGTTATTTATGTTTATGTAGATAACAGGAATAATGAGCATGTATAATGAAATACATGAGGTTAGCGAGGATTCAGTTAACTTCATAGAAGTAGTACCTATGCCGGTAGCAGAGATACCTAAGGTAATCTTAGAGGGGATTGATATAGAAGAAGAAGACCCGTCCGAACATTCTGACAACTTTGACTTTGCGTCATTGTTCGATGGTATGTCGGAGGAAGAAGTTAAGTCAGTGCCGATTAATACGGTACTACCTACTGAGGAAGTGGAGGATTCTACACCGGAGGAGTCCATGAAATTGCTATTCATGGAAATATTGGATAGAAATGTCCAATTGAGTAAGGAGGTCTGTGACCTCAAGAAAGTGGTCGACGATGTGGTCAAGGACAAAGAAGCTATGGAGATCTTTTCGGAGGCCGAGAATGATGATAAAGTGTTGGCCAAGGATAAAGTCCGGGACTTGAAATTAGAAGTCCAAGAACTAAAAGCGGAGCTTCTGAACAAGAAGCAGAAAATAGAGCAAATGTCATATAGTCATAGGTGCTCACACGAGGATTACTAGTAGCAGATTGCTGAATATCCCTTGGAGGATGGACAAACTCGGCATACCATTAGCCGGGACATTGTGGCCAATATAGCCGATGCGGATTACATGAATGTCGTGTTGCAGATGTAGTTCCGTATTATCTATAGAAGAGGTAACAATGTAAATAGCTATGTAAATGTTAGTATAGCTAGTAATGACGTAAAACCCTCTTTTGTATAGACTAGGGTAGTCTTTTGTAAATCCCAACTTTTGAAATAAAACGGGGGATAGTAATGTAAATGGTTGAAGCCATGTAATGTAAAGTGTAGTGTTATACTACAAATAAGTAGATTAATATAAAGGTTTATTGAAATGCTTGCCAATGTGATTGAATTATTATTTTATTGCTAATAATAACCGAATGAAGAAATAAAGAATAACGAAATGTTTTCACATTAACAGAAAATGCCGCCAAGAAGACGTGCAAGAAATCAAGAGGAAGAACCTCGTAATGAGGAGGAGAAGGGGAATAACCCGATGCAGGAATTTGTAAATTTACTAGCTACGGCTCTCAATCGAATGAGAGATACCATATGCCATAATCCTAGGGTAGGTGGTGGAACTACCTTTAAGAAGTTTAAGTTAATAGGTTCGCCTAAGTTCTATAAAACAACGTGATAGTAGTGTGCATACAAGCCAATCATGTATGATGATAAAGCACATACTTTGTAAACAATCTTATTTATTTATTAATAAAATATTCATTTAAGGCATATAAGTATCTATATGGTGCTGTTTTTATAATATGTAAATAACCCATAGTTTTAAGCAATGCTTTTAGAATCATGATGTGATCATGATAATGAGATCTAAATTCTTAGAAAGCTTAAAAACTAAAATAGTTTCCAATTGTGGGATTACTAAAATGGGGATTAGTAAATCCAGATAGATTGGTACATATGTTGCTTGCTCATTGGATGAGGATGACTGATCTCATGGTCATTTGTGTGGAGACACTAAAGCAAGTATGTAGGTGCTTATTGGAGAATAAGTTCACTGAACGTGACTTGCTATGGAATACCTAATGGAGTTTTACTCGCCTGTCAATAGGAATTCCTAATGTGATAGTAGTACAAGTGATCCTTGGACTTGAGATCATCATAGTATCTTGTATGTAACAAATTATACTTTGACTAATTCCTTAAGTCCTTTTAAGGCATATATAGGGTATGCTTGGGTATAATGAGTTACATATGGAGATAATGAATGATCAATAAAGAATCTACCACCTCTAGTAAAAGAGGAGATATGTCCTATGCGATTCGTTAAATGACAACCCAGGAATCCTTGGCGAAGGTAGAATGAAATTAGAAAGAGGTTTCTAATTTGCATTATTTGGAGTTGTGCATTTTCTAATCGAAATACATATGATTAAATAAATTAAGACTTGACATTAAATCCATGTCTTATATTTAATTGGGACATTGTATGGTGGAAGGATTGAATTGTATGGTCACTATTAATTCGCAGGTTCTTTTATGATTAATGTTAAAATTTATATTATTTGGAAAGTCGTTGATCGCTAGGGAGGCTTCTCCCTATTGTAGAATAAATGTTATTTATTTAAATAGATTATTAGTTTAATATATTTATTTAAATAAGATTAGAATTGTTCTAATTAATTTATTCATAACCGGTTTAATATGGAGAACCTAAAGGGTCACATCATAAAAGGAAGAAGAATTATTTAAGAAGAAAATGGCATGATAGTAATAATGCATTAAGTATAATTAATTTATTCTATGGTGATAGAATAAATTAAATAGCTTAATGTTTATTATTTAATATTTTAGAAATATTAAATATAAATTAATAAGAGGAGTCTTATTAATATTATTATTATTGTTATTATTTTAATTCTAAAGGAGTTTAGGAATTAATATAATATCAGTACTCTCTCTCAATCCTAATAAAGATTAGGATATAGATTAATTAAAAGTATTTAATTAATTTAATAAAACCCTATTCTAATTGGATTAGGAGGGTTAACCTAATATCTATATAAGAGAGTCTTATATCAGAAATAAGGTACGTGAATTTTTCCAGGAGTTGGGAGCACACATATTCTATAGAGATAGAAACAAGGGTTAAGCCAATAACCCATCTTCTTGAGTTCTTCATCTTCCTTGGTGGATCACCGTTAGAGGCCAAACAATTGGGTGACTGACATTGATCAAGGGAAGGAGCCACTACAGAGGAATCAAAGGAATCAAAGGAGTAGAACTTGTACCTGAGGAAGCTTGGATCTTCAAAGGTATAATTCCATGTTCTCTCTTTTCTGTTATTGATAACTAGCAAAAAGCATGATCATGGTTATAGATTTGTATAAATTTTTGAAAACCTAGTTTTTGCGCTTCTGCCCTATTTATGTGATTTGATTGCATGATTGCGTTACGTACAAACCCAACAGTGGTATCAGAGCCTAACTTTGTGCTAATTATCAATTTTATAATTTCATGTATGAATTGATGTGAGAATTGGATCTTTTTTCTGGACAAAAATCATTTTCTGCAAGTTTTTGCGACGAACGGCGCAGCTGCGCCGGTCTGCAAAAACTGCTGCTTCAGGCTACCTGCGCAGCTGCGCAGCTTCCCAGTTCATTACTGGCGCAGCTGCGCCGGTACCTGGACAGACCCTGAAAATTGATTTTAATTAATTAAGTAAACTGTTTATTTAATTGATAAAGTTTTAAAATAAAGAAGTTTATTTTATCTGAAATATGATTTCAGAATGCTAAAATTAAAGGAGTTTAATTTGGATTTATTTTTGATTAAAATAAAAGAGTTTATTTTGTTTCAAAAATAAAATTTAGCAAAACTTTTGTCCATTAAATAACATCGATCCATATATGGAATAACATTGTTATTCATGAGATGAATGGATATTTATTGATGCATATGTTGATGTGTATGATAATAAATGGAGTTGATTATGGACTATGACTAATGTGATTGTTTTTTATTTTGGATGAATGCTTGAATGTATGAGTTTTATAAAATGGGGTCTGCGTACCTCGTCTTCTCTGGTTTTATTCTCGGTGTAAAATTCTATCTCCCTCTTATGTACTTCCCCTTGACTGCTGATCAAGGTTTCTATTTAATTAAAAATAGTTTATGTAATAGAGATAGTTAGAATTATCTTGAAGAAACTGGAGACCAAGGAGCAAGGAACGCGTGAAGACCCATTTGTATGGTGCCAGGGTTTAAATGTAATAGTTATATTTAAATTTAAATTCTTGCACTCCTAGGTTTGACCTTTTGGTTCACTTGGTGGCTCTAGTGAACAAATCTAGAATATTATATATATTATAATATAGGGTTCGGGTAGAATATAGTATTCTATATTGCATGCTAAATATTATATATATTATATTTTATGCAAACATGCTTCGCATGCTTAATAAAATGACGCGTATTTTATATATATATATATATATATATATATATATATATATGTGTGTGTGTGTGTGTGTGTGTGTGTGTGTGTGTGTGTGTGTGTGTGTGTGTGTGTGTGTGTGTGTGTGTGTGTGTGTGTGTGTGTGCATGCGCGCTTAACAAGATGAGACAAATAATAACAAACCCCTCAAAGAAATAATATTAAGTCTGAAGCGTTCAAATGATATTTGGAATATCGAACGTCGCCTTCTAGCATGATTAATTAATAGAGTATTAAATATTTAATATGAGTTTGTTGTGCTATCCACAAGGCAAGTATTGAATATTTAAGATGTTAATTAATCACATTTGATGCCTATCAAGAAAATTGAACGATCTAGTCTTGTTGTGCTATCCACAAGGACGAAAAATTTTCTTTTTGAATTTATGGAAGTGCTAGGCTGGACTTAACTTAAATCATTTTAGTTCGGATGTGCACACACATGACCATTATGATTTAAGAGGCAAAATAAAAGGAGTTACATGGTGATGTAATTGACAAGAGATGTCTACCTATTTATTTATATATCGCTTGTTGTGCTATCCACAAGGTTATATACATTTGAAATGGGATCCTTAATCTCACTAGCAAATCTTTAATTAGATGTTGTCGAACTATATAAGTGAGGGTAATATAGTTTGATGAAAATAGTGGGATATACCAATTTAAAATAAAGACCTAAATTTATTTTGGTATGCAATGTTAATAAAATGAATGTTTGCTCAAATGTTGTCTTTTCACGTGCAGAATTTTAAAAATGTCAAAATCACTAATCTCACTACGAAGCATACTTGATGCAAATAAGCTTACCGCCCCGAATTATGAGGACTGGCTAAGAAATCTGAGAATTGTTCTCACTGCTGAAAAGATTTCTTATGTCCTAAATTCCACTATCCCTGAATCTGTTTCAGAAACAACCTCTGAGGAAGAGATTGCCACTTTCAATAAGTGGCAAGATGATGCATCTGTGGCTTAATGCATCATGCTCGCATCCATGAATAACGAGCTTCAGCGTCAGCACGAAAAAATGGATGCTCCTGCTATGCTGCTTCACCTCAAGGAGTTGTATGGTGAACAGAGTAGGACTGCTAGATATGAGATATCTAAGGAGCTCTTCCGATCTCGGATGACCGAGGGCACTGCTGTCGAGACTCATGTTCTGAATGTAATCAATTTGATTGAACGCCTTGGACAGCTTGGGTTCGTCATGGATGGGGAGTTGAGTCAAGACTTGGTCTTGCAGTCACTCCCTGAGACCTTCTCGCAGTTTGTGGTTAATTTTCACATGAATAAGCAAGATGTCAGCTTGCCTGAGCTGCTTAACATGCTGAAAACTGCAGAAGGTCACTTCTCATCCAAGAAGAACCATGTCTTGATGGTGGATTCTTCCAATAAAAGGAAGAGGCCCAAGGTGTCTTCTGAAAAGAAAAAATCTAAGAAGGCTAAGGGAAAAGGGAAAGAAAAGGAGCAAAAGAAACCTGAACCAGCTAAAGGAATGTGCTTTCATTGCAATGAGCCGGGACATTGGAAGAGGAACTGCAAGAAGTTTCTAGCAGAGAAGAAGCTTGGAGAAGGTTCGACTTCCAATCAAGGTTTGTTTATGATTGAAATTAATTTTTCTGATAGTCATAATTCTACTTGGGTATTGGATACCGGCTGTGGTTCTCACATATGTAATACTGTGCAGGGACTGGTCAGAAGTAGAAAGCTTAACAAAGATGAGGTGATCCTACGAGTGGGAAATGGAGCAAAAGTTGCTGTATTAGCTGTAGGAACTTATTGTTTAGCAATGCCTTCGGGCAAATCCATTTATCTTAATAACTGTTATTATGTTCCGAATATTATTAAAAACATTATTTCAATTTCTGTATTGGATATGGAAGGTTTTGACGTTATTATAAAGAACAATGGTTGTTCTATTTATATAGACGATGTTTTATATGGTATTGAAAATTTGCAAAATGGACTTTATACACTTGACTTACAAGAAAATATATTTCAAATTGAAGAAATTAAGAAAAGGAAAAGAGATGATATTAATTATACCTATATGTGGCACTGTAGACTCGGTCATATCAATTAAACAAGATTATCCAAGTTGCATAAAGATGGGCTCCTCGAGCTATCTGATTATGAATCATATCTAACTTGTGAATCTTGTCTCATGGGTAAAATGACTAAATCTCCTTTTAGTGGAAAAGGAGAGAGAGTTACAGAATTGTTGGCATTGATTCACACAGACGTTTGTGGACCTATGACAACAAGTGCACGGAGTGGGTATTCTTATTTTATTACTTTCATTGATGATCACTCAAGATTTGGATATGTGTATTTAATGAAATACAAATCAAAATCATTTGAAAAGTTCAAAGAGTTCAGAAGTGAAGTAGAGAAACAAACGGGCAAGAGTATTAAGATACTTCGATCAGATCGAGATGGAGAATACTTAAGCAGTGAGTTTCTCAATTGTCTCAGAGAAAATGGTATAATCTCACAATGGACTTCTCCAGGTACACCACAGTTAAATGGAGTATCTGAAAGGAGAAATCGAACACTGTTGGACATGGTTTGATCTATGATGAGTTTTACCGACCTTCCAATTTCCTTCTGGGGATATGCCCTAGAAACGGGTGCATACCTACTTAACAAGGTACCTACCAAATCCGCCCCAAATACTCCATATGAGATGTGGAAAGGGAGGAAACCAAATCTTAAGCATGTTAAGACTTGGGGCTGTCCAGCTTATATCAAAAAGTTTGAAAATGATAAGCTACAGACTAAATCCGATAAGTGTAGATTTGTGGGATATCATAAAGAAACCGTAGGGTATTATTTCTATCATCCAACTGATCAAAAGGTGTTTGTTGCGAAACATGCTACCTTCTTGGAGAAAGAGTTTATCCATGAAGGTGTCAGTGGGAGTAAGATATATCTTGAAGAAGTTCAAGAACCACAAGTTACCACGGACCAAAGTCAAGTACCTAACCAAGTAGAAGAACTTACTGTACCACACCCTGTTCGTAAATCTGGAAGAGTACCACAGATACCTGAGAGGTATGGATTCGTTATAGAGGATGACGATGAGGTACACATCATGAATGATGATCCATTGAATTACGAATAGGCTATGAGTAATAAAGACTCAGGGAAATGGCTTGAAGCCATGAAATCCGAAATGGACTCCATGTATGAAAACAAAGTATGTACTTTGGTTTCACCACCTGAACGTATTAAACCTATTGGGTGTAAATGGGTTTTTAAGAAAAAGACTGGAGCAGACGGAAAGGTAGAGACCTATAAGGCCCGACTAGTTGCAAAAGGTTTCAAACAAAGACAAGGAGTTGACTATAATGAAACCTTCTCACCAGTAACCATGCTCAACTCCATTCGAATTTTGCTTGCGATTGCAGCTTACAACGACTATGAGATCTGGAAGATGGACGTGAAAATGGCCTTCCTCAATGGGAAACTTGAGGAGGATGTGTATATGACACAGCCAGAGGGATTTATCTCAAAAGTTAGAACAAATCAAGTCTGTAAGCTACAACGATCCATTTATGGGTTGAAGCAAGCTTCTAGTAGATGGAACATTCATTTTGATGAGACAATCAAAGAGTTTGATTTTATCAAAAACGAGGATGAACCTTGTGTATACAAGAAGGTTAGTGGGAGCGCAATATCATTCCTTGTATTATATGTTGATGATATATTACTGATAGGGAATGACATTCCTATGTTACAATCCATTAAAATCTTGTTATCTAAAAACTTCTCCATGAAGGACTTGGGTGAAGCATCCGGGTTTAAGGCCTCGAAATAATGAAAATCATATCTGTGGTTCTAGAGCATAAGTTGATGGATTTAATGCCTATAAGGAGCCCGACACTTATATATATATATATATATATATATTATTTTGTCAAAGATGCTTTGCCTCTCGAGAATAAAATCAAAATGAGCTGAATATGGAAAAAAATGGAAGTATCAAAGGGTTTCAATTCCTATGCGAGCGAAACAGTTTGAAAACCACTTTTTAAAACATCATTTTCACATTATTGCTTCAAATGGACTTTTTAATAAATCAAACCCTTCGTATATAGGTCCAACGAAGCACACCACTACTTTCAAATATAGCACTTAGGCCTAATTATCTGCAACACACATACACAATATTTAGGGAATGAAAAGACGCGGTAACCGTGTTTCACGGAAGTCGGGGGGTGCTTAACACCTTCCCCCTGCTTAAGAAAGCCCCCGAACTCTAGGAATCTCAGTTTCCAAGACCAATTAAATGGAGTCCCATATTGGGCGATATTATAAAATCTTTCAAAACTCGGTTGAGTTGGTACAACCATTTAACTCATACCAACTAGCGGCTCTGTCTAATTCGGACCAATCAATAAAATATATATTTTCAAATCATAGACATTTTGTGTCGGTTTCTTTCTAAAATCTCACCCTTAAAGTAAGATCAAACCACATAGAAAACATAAAGGGTAAAAAGTGAAACACCTTGGAAGAGGAATTGAATTTTTCCAGCATCAACAGGTGTCGACTCTGCTGGAGATATTCGAGGGCTTAAGCCGCATTTCAAACTTTTTAAATCCCTTTTTTCTCCATGTGTGTGAATGACGTCTTTACATTGAATAGATGCGAATGAATGTCTCTTTACTACGCTTTATATTAGTGCTTCACACAATCTCATCATTTTACATGCGGTGAGATGCTATTAATGTATGTTTTGTGATTCCTCCACCAGGAGGCGAGCCCGTTGGTCACTGATTACTGGACTCTAGCGATGATTAAATCCAAATGAGGCTCAAGAAAAGTACAACTCAGATTCGCTCCAGTTGAAAGATCGGATTAGCTTCCCATATAGTAGATTGCGATGATCTGGGAACCTACATGCCGAAAAGCTCGTAAGAGTAAACCTAAGATAGGTATGCCTCTGATAAACCAAACGCGAAGGGAAGGCTCTTCATACCTTTCCCTTTCAATTCCTGTCAAATATCAAATGTTGTAAATTGTAAATTCTTTCAAATCTATTGTCAAATATCAAATTCTGTCATGATATCCTGTCATCAAAACAACAAACATTTGTTTTGCAGGAAATTATTAAAAAACCTCTAAACCTGACACATTGCATAACATACTGTTCGTGTCTATCAAGACTAAACTACCTACTTTTATTATAGACAAGATTGGTCCAATTACTAGATCTAAATCTAAGAAGGCAAAAAGCCTACCCACTAACATGGAAGAAAGTACCCAATATGGGACAAGTTTCGTGTCTCGAGAAGAATTTGAGGGACTTATAAATTAGATAGCAGAAATAGCTATCTTCTTGAAAGAACAGAGCAAAATTATTCAGGGTCAATAGATGCACACTCAACCAGAGTTCTCCGAACAAGGTGGCGGCAGAGTACTGACAAGAAAAAGGAAGCTTAGATACCTGAACCTTAAAACAATGAAATAACCAACAACACCCTTGAAATCATTAATCTCAAATAAGATCGAGAAACTAGGGATATCTGAAAGAAAGTCCAGCAAATGGAAGAAACTATCCGGTCAATCAAAGGTACTCGAGCATACGAGAGTGTCAACTACTAAGACCTCTGCATCTTTTCAGGGGCCCATTATCTAGACAAGTTCTAGATTCATGATTTTAAAAAATATGATGGATTGGGAGATCCTTACACTCATTTGAAAGTATTCATTGGAGAACTCGGATCCTGTGCAGAGGACGAGAAGCTGAGAATGTAGTTATCGCAGAAAAGTCTGACGGGAGAAGCTAGAGCCTGGTATGCTCGACTGGACAATTCCAAAATTTATTGCTGGGAAGAGCTAGCTCATACCTTCCTAAATCAATACAGCTTCTTGTTACAAATGGCACCAGACAGAAATCAAATTACCAAAGTCAACAAGCAGAACAGTGAGTCATTCAGAGAATATGCCGAATGATGGATACGTCCGACTTCTCAAGTCATTCCATCAATAACCGAAACTGAGATGGTAATGACATTCATCGACATATAAGAATCTCCATTCTATGAGAGAGTCCTAGCAGGCATAGAATGACCATTCTCAGAGATAATCAAACACGGAGAAATGGCTGAGATAGGGCTTAAGCCTGGAAAGATTAAAGACCTTACTACTTTAGAAGTCGTGGCTGAACACATTCATGCCAAAAATTATGGGAATAATCCTCGGAGAGTTCATAAGAAGAAAGAATAGGATGTATCCTTGGTGCTCCAAGGTCAAACTTAAAGAGGCAACCAAAACCTGCCCATTCAAAAGAAAAATTATCCCTTTTTCCAAACATCTGTACAACCTTCAAATCCTTTGTTTCAAAAAGTTGGAGAGGTTAGACGTCGAAGAACATTTACACCCTTAAGGACTCACTTGAAAATATACTTAAGCATCTGACAGCACAGAAGGAAATTGCTCAGCTCCTTCCACAAGCTAATACAAATGGGAATAATTTTGACCTAAGAAAGAAATGTGCTTATCATTTTGGGGCTCCAGGCCTTGATACCCAATAATGTTGGTCTCTAAAGCACAAGATCCAAGATATGATAAACAATGGTGAGATTGTGGTAACAAAACCAGAGCAGCCACATGTTCAAGATAACCTTTTACCTCAACACAATGAGGAGGGAGTCAACATGATCAATATAGGGAATTGAGAAGGTTCCAAGTACCTCAAATACATAGGGGTCTCTTCCCAAACAAGCAAGGATAGCTCTGAAAAAAATGGGGGTATTCAGAATGTCAGTTTCTGATAGAACAATAAATGAAATCTATCAAGGAACAAATTGGTCAACTGGCAAAACTGACAATATATCAACACCAAATAACTCGACAGTTGATAACTCAAGTCAACCAGTGGAGTGCAAATCGTCCAACACCCAAAATTCTTCCAATTTCAAGGAAGGATCACAATTGGGCCCATAATCACGAAATCAGGGCAGACAAAGTTTCCAAGGAAGAAGAGTCTGAGCTCATAGAGAATTTGCTTTTAATAGGAAGTTCACTTCTCTGAATCAACCTATGGAAGAAATTCTCCATTTGTTGATCAACGAGGGAAGAGTCACAGAGTTGTTACCCGCAATGGACCCTCGATCAAGGAAGTTCAATCCTTCCAAAATATGTCAATATCATTCCAACACTCCTGGTCACGATACAGAAGAATGTTGGGGACTTTGTCACCTAATTGAAAACCTGATTGAAAGTGGTAAACTGCTAAAAGCAAGTCAAAATATTGGCATTCCTAATGAAGAAGCAATATTTCCTCCCATGACACGGAGTTTGAAAGATATTGTGACAGGCATGTTCTGTGAAAAGGATGTAGTCACAGTACCCTTGACTATACAAGGAAATGGGGATAAAGGAAGAAACAATCTCGTGAAAGGAGTTGCACCAGAACCACTGATGTTGCCATTCAGACCAAAGTATCACTTGATCAGCTCGAAAAGAGTCCCATAGAACTATGGGGAGAATGAGGGATCAACATCAAATCACACTGCTGCTATATCAAAGGAAAACCCGTTGTATCTACCTCAATTAGTGATAAAACCAGTCATTAAAACCAAGGGTAGAGTGTTGGAGAAGATTGAAGAATTCCTCAGCAAATTGGGGCATAATGAAGCCAAGGTCGTGTAAAGATTATACGAAGCACCCCGACAAATATCCATTTTAGATTTGGTCTTATCTTCTGAAGATCATCACAAAATCTTAATATAAGTGCTGGAAGAAGCGCATTTGCCGAAGGATGTGGATATAAAAAAAGTTTCTTCACTTTATAGAGCACATTTTTAACAATAATGTGATATCTTTCACTGATGATGACATACCAGTGGAAGGGACTTGTCATTGCAAGTCATTGCATATAGCAGTGATAGCCTCTAGATATGTGATAGGAGGTGTGTTGATAGATGGAGGATCTTCCTTGAACATCTGTCCCTATGACACTTTGGAAAGAATGAAGATCAATCCAAATCGAATCCGGAGCAGCAATATAGTCATAAAATCCTTTGATGGGTCTCGACGAAATGCTATAGAAGAAATTGAACTCCCCATAGAGATTGGTCCACATACCTTCTACGTATCCTTTCAAGTGCTGAACATCACCACAGGATATAATTTACTATTGGCAAGACCGTGGATCCATATGGCAGGAGTAGTCCCATCCGCCGTTCATCAATAGGTCAATTACATTATCAATGGAAATCTACTATTAATGCCAAACCGGAGTATCCAGTCTATGTACAAGGTGATATGCCTATGATCAACCTCAACGCAAGAGTTGAGCCAGCCAGTTTTCAAGCCTTCGAAGTGATCAACACTCACTATCGACCCATCGGGGCCCCAACCTTGAAGCCAGGAATTTCTTCTGAAGTGATGTCCGTCGGTAAAGATATGATATCTTTGGATTTTGTCCCAACAAAGGGCTAGGAAGAAATCAACAAAGGATCAAAAATCCAATCTAGATACTTATCCAAGCAGGAAATGGTAGATTTGGCTATTACTATGGATCAAATTATAAGAACTCGCACAAGCATCAGCCGATTCAGACATCCGCCATTCTGCTACCAAACCTCACGGATGTCGAATTCATGAAAGAAACGAGGAAAGTCCCTGTTTCTGTGTTAGGTATGCTGATTCCTAAGGTTAAGCCAGCTAGTGAGAAAGAAGTCTAGATTCCTGTCAAGGAAGATAAGGAAAGGAATGAAAGGTTCTTACAAGAAGTGCAAGACCGATTTGCAAAGATATATATATATATATTGGCATGTAATGAGGGTATGAACGATGATATCCCAGATGATGACTATTTAGAAGATCAACCTATGATCTCTCGCATAAATAGAGCTAAAGAGAACGTTCCAAAGAAAATACTTGACCCTGATGTGAATTAAACCATGGCCATCATCAAAGACGAGGAGGATAACAACAACCCCTTCATCATCTAAGTCAACAAGGAGCCGACCCTGAATAACTATAGTAACATTCCTTGCATTAGTCGTAAAGTGTAAAAGGGCAAAGAGTCCATCTGCCCTGAAGTGTAGATATTATTTACTGCTTGTTTTGTTGCATACTACTAACATTTACTTTTGTCATGCTTTCATTAATTCTTTGTATGATTAAACAATTTCATATATTAAGTGAAAGCATTTTATTTTTAGGACTCCGAATTAGGATTTGTTTAGCCTTGTTGATGAATTGCCAAGTCTCAGCAGTGACTATGACTTTGATGTAGAGCTAGACTTTGACTTAATGGGGATTGATCAAGATGAGATAGATACCTATAAGGTGCTTGAGGAGATCAAAAATTGGGTCGAAGATATACCCAAACCAAACCTCGATCAAACCACCACTGTGAATATCAAAACCTCAAAAAACACTAAAGAAATCCAAGTAGGCAATGACCTTACCCCAATCCAAAGAAAAGACCTGATTGACCTCCTAACTCAGTTCAATGATGTGTTTGCATGGTCACATGAAGATATGACCAGCCTGTCTACTGACATTGTCAATCATCGACTGCCCATTAAAGAGGGATCCATGCCGGTCAAATAAAAACTTAGGAGACTGAAGCCTGAGTAGAGCTTGAAGGTCAAAGAAGAAGTTATTAAATAATTTAAATTATGCATTATCATGGTATCAACCTATCTTGAATGGCTGTCCAATATAGTTCTAGTGCCTAAGCCCGGAAGGAAAGTACGAGTATGCGTGGATTACAAGGATTTAAACAAAGCATGTCTCAAAGATGACTTCCCAGTACCTTTCATCAACATACTGATAGACAACACGACGCAATATGGCATGTACTCATTTGTTGACTGCTTCGTCGGGTATCATCAAATCATGGTTGCTAAAGATGATAGAGAGAAAACAACCTTTATTACCCCCTAGGGAACTTTCTGCTGTAGGCGATTATCTTTCGGCCTTATCGAAGCTGGTGCCACATATCAGCGAGACATGATGGCCCTATTTCATAACATGATGCAGAAGGAGATAAAGGTTTATGTTGATGATATCATCTCAGAAAGCTATTCATCCAGCTTCGCAAATACAACTTGAAGCTGAATCCAGCTAAGTGTGCTTTCGGTGTCAAATCCGATAAATTGTTGGGATTCCTGGTAAGCAACAAAGGCATTGAACTGGATCCCGCCAAGATTAAAGCCATCAATGAGATGCCTGTACCCCAAACAGAAAAGGAGATACGGGAATTTCTTGGGAGAATTAATTTCATAAGCCAATTCATCTCTCAACTCATGGCAACTAGTGAGCCCATCTTCAAGCTGTTGAGGAAAAAGTCCTCCGCAAAGTGGAATAAAGAGTGTCAAAAAGCCTTCCTTTCCATCAAGAAGCAGTTTATTGAAGCTCCTGTCTTGGTACCACTAAAGGAAAAGGTTCCCCTTTTTATGTACATATCGGTCAATGCCAATGCTATGGGCTGTATATTGGGGCAGAAAGAAGATAGAGACAAGGAAAGAGCTATCTATTACCTCAGCAAGAGATTCAACAGTGGTGAGCAAAAGTACACCTTGATCGAAGAAACATGTTGTGTAATGACAATATATTTTAAACTTCATTATTAATTAAATATGTGATTTAATTTTAATGAGTTAGTTTTGTGATCATATTTAAACCTTATGTGGTTATGTGATTATGTGAGTTGAGCCTATGCGATTAAATACTAGGATGTTATTAAAGGGTGTCACTAATAATTTATTTAAATTAGTGAGCTAGCCCTAAGACTTTTATATCAAAAGAATTGATAAAAGAGTTAGTAATTAAATATTCAATTTACTTGAATATAGTGAAAGTGTTAAATGTGTTGATTAATTATTATTGTGGATAAATAATATATTAATGAGCAAAGGATTAATAAATATAATAAGATTATATTTACTTGATTAATTGTTTTATACAAACATGTGATAAGTAAACTTTTGATATATGGTAGTTAACTATATATTACAAGGTGACACATTGATATGACTATAAATTATAAACTATATAGTGAGATTAATGACATGATGTGTGTGGATAAAATTTAATGAATACCCTATTACATTATATTAATATCAATAAACATTATTAATTGATAATGCTTTCAATAAGTTATTATAATTATTATTATAACAGTGATGATAGTAAGTAATATTAATCCCTAATTGAATTATATTCGGTGTTAATATAATATACATGAAGTATATGTTGATATATATGTACCATACTTGATACATTGTAATGAGAAATTACATTTATAATTCATAATCCAAACTATATAAAATGATTGTGTCTACATATATAACCTAGGTGTTATACTACACTAGCAAGTTGCTGAAGTTCATTTGTTTGTCCAACATTGAGTGCCCATTCCACAATTTCCTCTTCACGTGTATACCCACATGGCTGCTATGGTACTCTACTTCTTCTCAATTTCCTCACAAGCTAGCTCATAATTGTAAGAGATGTGGGATTCATGATTGAATCCACCAACTCTTGCCAACTTCTTCTTATCCATTATACATTCTTGCAATCCTTTGAATTAATTTGGAAGGTAATTGAGTTGTCTGGATATCCATTTGCCTATATATATGGCATTCTTCCTTCATTGTTAACATTGCTGAGATTTTGCCTTAAGTGAGAATTGAGAACATATATATATACACATATCTGTGATAAGCATTCTTGAGTAGAGAAGGGGTTAATATAGTAGCAAGTTCAGTCCCTTTCTTTAATAGAGGTCTAACTTCATTTTCATTTTTTTGTAAATTTTCTAAATTCTTGATTCTTAAAATTTATCATGGCTTGATTAATTAAGTGATTAGAATATGTTTGTTAATTGCTATGCTAGCTTATAATCCCGTTAGAATTATACTCTAGCATGACTAGAATTGAATTCGTAAGAATTTTCTGAGATGGGTTAGCAGAACTGCCAAAGCAGCCTACGTCTGCCTCTGGCCGGAGCCCAGCGCAGCTGCGCCAATTTTGAACTGGCCAACGGCGCAGCTGCGCCGGTACCAGTTCCAGACTTTTATTTTTCTGTTACAGAACTGTTATATGCTACCATGTAATATCTTATTTGGCAAGCATATGGACATGGTTAATATGTATATTTCAGTACATGTATGTAGTATGAACAAGTATAACAATGTTAGTACACATGATTGACGCAACACTTATGTTTTTGAAATGAAACTTATAGTTTCGATTGTGAACTTAGACACATACGTAACATGTGCACATTCTGATATTTTAAACATGATTGTATGGTTTGTATTGACCGAAAATGCATGTTTAAAGTGTTAATCATACACTAGCATACTTGATCGTAAGTTAAGACGTTTTCAAAAGAAAAACTTAAGACTTTCAAAGTAAACTTGACCAAGAATTTTGTCTTGAGATTTCTGACCGTATGAGTACGTTTATGTGACTTAGTTATGTGTTCAAAGACATGTGAGTTATGATCACGAGACACTTAACATGTATTATGATGCCTTTATTGACTTAGTGTGATTTTTCAACTAAAAGCTTAGAACGTGAAAGATTATATCATTGATCACCATGTGGATTACGTATTAATCATGCAAGCATGTATATTAGAGTTCATTATGCATATAGACATAGTAATATGGACCTCATTTGTTTATACATGGATTTCGCATGTGCACGTATATTCATAGAAAATAAATTTCTAAGGCATAACCTATGTGATTTAAGTATATATGAGTAATATACGCACAAGCATGTTTACTAAGTACGATTAGTCCGTGATGTGGTAATATGACTATGTAGCTAACCCTCGTAACATGGAATTGATTAACTTAAGGTATGTGGATTACCGGCATGAAGACATATGATTTTGAATTGAATAGGGTGAGCATGCTAGGATTCAAACTTGAAAGTATATTCTTGGAGCATGATTACTTGAAATGCTAAATGTTCAAACCTATGTTGATGTATAGAAACTAGATATTCTAGCACTATTAAATAAAGGACAGAGTTAATTGTTTATAAACCAAGTCAAAGTGATTAACTAAAGTGAATTACGCGAAAAACTTATATGATAAGTAGATTCTTGTAAGTATAGACTTATATTAGTTTACACAATACTAATTGAGAGACCGACTTGTTAATGTTAGGTCATTTCAACGCAGTTTAATTAAAACTAGAATTATTTGTAGCTGAGCAAACAGGCAAGTTTCTTAAGCTCGTTCTCAAGTTATATTTGAGCAATTTCCCGAACTTCACTCTTTCATTGTGCAAGTTCCCTATCTTACTTAAGTTATATTTAAGCAAGTTCCCTATCTTTCACAACTTTGAATATTGTGCAAGTTTCTGAACTTCACTTTTTATTGTGCAAGTTTCCTATTCTTCTCATATTGTATGGAGCAGGTTATTATTGTGTTGCTAGTTATTTATTGACGCCTGGACCTATTTTCCAAGTATTCTTTAGGTGGTTTAATTACTTTGCAATTATTCCACATCGATCTTATTAATATTCGCACTTAGTGCACTTGAGTTCGTACAGTCTTGGACTTGTACATTATTTAAAGTTCTATAATTCTTGAACTGCGTCAGATAGAGTCTGAACCCTTGTTCGGTTAGACAATTGTATGAAATTTTATAAAAGCTATCCAAACCAATTGATGGTAAGGATTCTTAGACTGAAAGAACACCCCTTATATAAATAGGGGAGTACCCCAAGTATCTAGTATAAAGATACAAACAGCAGAGTTGAATGTTATGCATATACATGGCATACGCGAGGCTGATTCCATCAAGTACTTATTCTGTGGCCAGTAACCAAAGGGCCAATCTGCTATTGATTCGATTGGAGTTTTATAGTTCGAAGTCTACTTGACTATCAGTTATTCTAAAAGCAATCATTATTCTTGCTTTCGATATTCATATTGTTGAATTCATTGTCAGATATTTTCTATTCATCATGAAATATCCTTTATTATTGTATTTAAACTTGTTGAGCAAACTTGTTGCTCATTCTTGCTATATCATGACTTATATTGCAATTAAGCCCGAGACTTCAGGGAAGGACAAGGGTAAAGGGAAGATGTAGGATTAGTTTGCAAGGAGAAGATTTTATCTTTATGTTTAAATAAATTACTATTATGTAATATGAACCCTAATAACTATTATAGGGTATGTTTGTATTAAGGTTATCGAATCTTGAGACTAGTAACACCTTTTGAATGAACAACATACGTTTATTATATTTCGCATTTAATTATTGTATGTTGTTTAGAGGTGGATATTTGTATTGAATTGTGACGACCGAATCGGGGTTAGAGAACCTGGATTTGGGGGTGTCACATGTTGTGCTTTAGCATGGGCCACCATGAGATTACAACATTATCTTCATGGGCACACAACTTATCTTATATCACGCATGGATCCTCTGAAATACATATTTAGCAAGCCAATGTTAAATTAGTGATTGTCCAAATGGCAATTGATCCTCCAACAATTTGATATCATCTACGTGATTCAAAAGTCCATCCAAGGTCAAGGAATTGCAGATCAATTGGCCGAAGCACCATCAGGGAACTTCTAACATTTTGAAACTTATTTCCCAGATGATGGATGTCGATGCCAGAAAAATTAATTCCTCTTCCTATATATTTCTCACCCTTTATGTTTTCTATATTGATTTGTCTTGCTTTAAGGGTGATATTTTTAGAAAGAGACCAACATAAAATGTCAACGATTTGAAAAGATTTGATTTGATTGGTCCGAATTAGACAAAGCCGCTAGTTGGTATGAGTTAAATGGCTGTACCAACTCAACCGAGTTAAGAAAGATTTTATAATATGGCCAAATTATTGGTCTCTGTTTAATTGGTCTTGGAAACCGAGATTCATAGAGTTCGGGGGCTTTCTTAAGTGGGGGGGGGGGGGGGAAGGTGTTAGGCACCCCTCAACTTCCAAGAAACATGGTTAACACATTTTTTATTCCCTAATCATTGTGTATGTGTGTGTATGTTGCAGTTAATTGGGCCTAAGTGCTTTATTTGAAAGTAGTGTGGTGCTTCGTTGGACCACTATAAGAAGCGTTTGATTGATTAAAAAGTCCTTTTTTAGGTAGAAATGTAAACATGATGTTTTCAAAAGTGGTTTTCAAACCCTTTCGCTCGCATAGGAATTGAAGCCCTTTTATACTTCCATTTTATTCTATATTCGGCTTGTTTTGATTTTATTCTCGGGATATGAAGCATCCTCGACAAAATAATAATATATATATATATATATATAAGTGTCGGGCTCCTTATGGACATGAAAGCCATCAAAGTATGCCCGGACACCACACATAAGATTTTCATTATTTCGATGGCCTTAAATCTGGATAACTGTTTTAAGGTCCTATATTTATATTTACAAAATTTGCAAGATGGCGATACAACTAAACCAGGTCCATCATTGGAATCGGATCTAGATCCATTGGTTGGATCATAGATGCTGTAGCTCCTAGGCTCACAGAATATAAAATAAACAACTTGCATAATGAATATATTGCAATAAAAAAAGTAAAACTATACTAGACATCGCTAAACAAAAGATTCATTAGTCAAATCTCCGTACACAAGTAGCTCGTAGCTTCTAGTTCCCTCTAGATACAAATCTAGGGTCACGTGGTTGCTAAATATTTACAAAAAAAAACTAGAAAGAAAACTAGATATGTACAGATCTTAGCCATTCTAGCTTCTAGGTTCAAGTTTTACAACTTTTGAACCAATTAAAAGCTAGATCTGGCTAGATCTAGTTAATACAGCTTAAATATTGACTATTTATAAGAAATGAACATTTAAAACTTTAGATCTGATAAATATAAGCTACTAGATATATGTATATAGCACTCATATACGTATTAGAGTAAGCGAAGAAGACAGATCTGGCAAAATCATAGAAAATATCACGAGAACGCCTCTCGAACAGCTTTTGGCTCCCCGATACTCATTTTTCACTGGTTAAAATTTGATATGTTGTAATATATATGTGTATGAACGTTTATAAAGAAGTTTTACAAGAATCGGAGTACAATAGAGCCTCCGTTTGACCCTTCTAGCCTCTATTTCTCTCGTCGCGGCTCTTTCTTCATCTATAAGCTAAGGGGAGAGGGGGTATATATAGACCCAATCTATCGCGGGTCTACTTACGACAGCACAGGTCTACCTGCGGCTGGGCCTGGTGGGCCCTGCTATCTCGAAATATATACACTCTGACTAACGCGTTGTTTGCTCGAACCCTTATAACTTGTAATTCAAGAATCCGATGGAGACGTGTTATACCTTTCTGGAAAACCCTTTCTGAGAGCTACACAATGACATGGGGCTTAACCTTTTCTGAATTTGAGAAGACGGGTCCATGACCATATCTTCGAGTCTTCACAGTCAGTCCGTTGAGTTGTCTGGCGTAATTTTCCCTGAAGATTGCTGTGATGGTTTTATGTGACCTTCGTCATAGTAATTTGATGTTTTGTTGGAAAAATTACTCTTTTGCCATTCTGGGTTGGTTCCTGGATTAACGTGGCTGCAATTGTCTTTCTCGGGGTTATCTTCGGGGTTTGACTGTTGTTGACTTTTGTCTATATTCAGGGTTATCTCTGAAGTTAACCTGATGATTCACGGGGCTGTCTCCGGGGATATTGATTTGATGATTTCCTGGTGCTGTGTTCGGAGGTCTAGTTTGATGATTTACCGGTGCTGTCTTCGGGGGTCTAGTTTGATGATTTGTCGGTGCTGTCTCTAGGGGTCTGGTTTGATGATTTCTCGGTGCTATCTACGGGGGTCTGTTTTGATGATTTAATCCTCCAGGGCTATCTCTGGAGTGTGAAAAGACACTTTTTCCCTCCTACAAGGTTAGTTAACAGGAATGTAAAATTTCGAGTGTCTACAGATGCCCCTCTTTATCATGTTTATACAATGCAATGGAATGAACAAGATAAAGATTGATAGACACTTGAATATATGATAAATGCAATTGTAATGCAATGCATGGTATGATATGTTATATGCCTCTATGGGGTCACCTGCCATAAGTTGTATCAACGCCCATTCTCTATTTTCTGTTGGGGATGACTTTTATAGCTGATACCACTGTACCTTCTAAATTTGACGCTGGGGTTGTCGCCAACGCTCTCTTTTCCAGATACGCTTTATGGTTTTACCTCCGTTGGGGATTTTACTCATTTAACGAGTGACTTTATTGAGGATTCCTGATGCTACGCTGGAATTGTTACTAATGGTTTTAATTTCTATCTGGTTGATGCCGACATTCCTGTCAGGGATAGGATCCTCGATGCCTACTCGAACTGTAGTTTACAACGGTTTGACCATCATCAAACCTCCTCGATGCCTACTCGAATGTAGTTTATAATGGTTAACTATTATTGAACTGCTTTGACGCCTACTCGAGCGGTAGTTAACAGGATTTGACCATCACCGAACCTCCTCGATGACTACTCTAACGGCAGTTTACAATGGTCTGCTAAACTGAATTGATGCCTACTCGAACAGTCGTTTACAAGGTTGACCATCACCGAACCACCTCAATGCCTACTCGAATGGTAGTTTACAATGGTCGGCTGAACTGATTTGATGCCTACTCGAACGGTAGTTTACAAGGTTGACCATCACTGAACCTCCTCGATGACTACTCAAATGGTAATTTCCAATGGTTTACTGAACTAATTTGAATCATACTCAAACGGTAGTTTATAGGGTTTACCATCACCGAACCTCCTTGATGACTACACAAACGGTAGTTTACAACAGTCGACTGAACTGATTTGATGCCTACTCGAATGGTAGTTTACAGGGTTGACCATCACCGAACCTCCTCGATGCTTACTCGAACGATAGTTTACAACGGTCGACTGAACATATTTAATGCCTCAACTAGAGATTTCTTGTATACCAGATTCCATCATTGGTCCTTCCCGATGAAGATATTTTCCCACAGTCGTTCTTGACAGGTTTTCGGATGCCATGTTGGTTTGATGACAATGACTTGTAATGTCAAATTCCCTGATCTTGGCAGAAATAGCTTTCAACAATTTACAGCATCGGCCCTTTCCCGATGATACGACGGGGTTGCCGCCAACGATTTGTAATATCAGATACTCTAGTCTTCGCTGAGGTAATTCTCAACGGTTTACACCATCGGACCCTTCCCGATGTTACGTTGGGGTTGTTGCCAACGGTTCACACTGTCATGTACTCAGATCTTCGTCGAAGTAGTTTTTAATGTTTTTCATCACCGGACCCTTTCCCGATGCTACACTGGAGCTATTACCAATGATTTACAGAAGATTTTTAGACTTTGAAGTTTGACTTCCTATTTCAGAGTTTCAGTCCCTTTCCGCTCAATCGCGTAGAACCTTTTTTGCTGATTTAAATTTTTGGCCTTAGGGTACTCCGCTGTGACTCAAATTTAATCAAGCCGGAGGGGGTGGTACCAACCCTAAGTTTCCACAGGTCTACCTATGATGCCGCAGGTAGACTCGAGGCAGACCGCGGGTGGATTTATACCCCCCTGGACTTTTGAAAAATCATTTTAACTTGAAGAAATTGAAAATTTTAAAATTTCTCTCTCATATCTACTTAGTTCGGGCTGCTTTTTGCAAAATCTGTCACTGTACAAACGTTCTGCACAACTCTGATAACGTTACAGCATTTTTTTTAAGTTTTGACCGTTAGAATGTTACTTTTCATGCAATATGGGTTTAAACGCAATGTATCAAATATGTATGCATATATGACTTGATAAAAATGAACAGACCTAGTAAGTACGTGTATTTTACTATGCTGAACATTCTGGTATAAAAACATTTCATTTTTGGAGCAGTCAATTTGCACCCTTTTTAGCTGGTTTATTCATCCTATTTGAGGACAAATGAGCATAGATTTTCAAATAAAAAAAACATGGTAATTTAGCTGCCATGCTGAGTTTGATTTTAATGTTTTTCATATATATAAAATGCTTATAATTTTGGCTTGGTGTGCTACTGAATGGCCACCTAGTCATGCCTATGTGCATGCGGATAGTCCGTTTTACAAAGGAGACTGGCAAAAAAATTTCACGAGTCTGTGCAAATAATAGTCATGTAATTTTAACTCTACTGGGGAAGTATGTTAAACTAATGCTTGTTTTCACATAGGCTATGCATGATGCAATGATTTGAATTTGATGGCTTTAATTTTGAAGTGTACCTCACCCTTTCTGAGGCGATTTGGAGATTTTGTTCAGGTTATGGACCTGGATAAACCAAGCAGTTCTCTCCAGGTTTCTTCTGGTGTTAAGAGGAGGGCTTCTAATGTCCCTTTTCCTCGTCCGCCCTGGCAGCCTGGAAGCCTTGCCGGTTGACCGAGTCAGAGATTCATCCTATTCAGGTTGATAGGACAGAGGCTATAGACGGGAGGATGTTCCGGTTGAGGATCCTGTCCCTCCTTTTTCTACTCCTCGTCAGAAGTTTTTTCATTTTTTTTCTCTTTTTCCACTTTTGAGGCATTGGTTTGATCTTGATTTTGAACTTGATGCAGGTTCCCGGATTTATTCAGCCCAGGGGGAACTGGTTCAGTATTCACTCTTTGTACCGAACCCTTCATCTGGAGTACCAGGCCATTGTCCACTCTTGGGACTTTGAGGCCTTCTTTTCATTCCCCCCGTCGCTGCCCATGGGGTTATTTGAGGGCTTTGTCTGAGTGTTGGTTTCACCATACTCAGTTGAAAGTAGTATGCACACATGCCAATCATGTTTGATGATAAAACATTTACTTTGTAAAAATCTTATTCATTTATTAATACAAGTATTATTTAATTAAAGGCATTTATTTATCTATATGGTGTTATTTTTATAACATGCCATAAACCCATAGTTTTAAGCAATGCTTTTAGAATCATGATGATGATCATGCTAATAAGATCTAAATTCTTAGATAGCTTAAAACTAAAATAGTTCTCAATCGTTGGATTGCTAAAAAAGGGATTAGTGAATCTGAATAGATTGGTACATATATTGTTTGCTCATTAGATGAGGATGATTGATCTCATGATCATTTATGTGGAGACACTAAACAAAGTATGTAGGTGTTTATTTGAGAATAAGTTCACTGAACGTGGCTCGCTAAGGAATACCTAATGGAGTTTTACTTGCCTGTCAATAGAAATTCCTAATGTGATAGTAGTACAAATGATCCTTATACTTGAGATCATCATTGTATCTTGTGTATGATGAATTATACTTTGACATGTTCCTTAAGACCCTTAGGTTATATCAAAGGGTATGATTGGGTGTAATAAGTTATATATGGAGATAATGAATGATCAATAAAGAATCTACTACTTCTAGTAAAAGAAGAGATATGTCCTATGTGATTCGATAAACGACAACCCAGGAATCCTTGGCCAAGGTGGAATTAAATTAGAAAGGAGTTTTTAATTTGCATTATTTGGATTTGTGCATTTTAGAATCGAAATACATATAATTAAAAAAAAATAAGACTTGACAGTAATTACATGACTTATATTTAAATTGGGATATTGTATGGTGGAAGGATTAAATTGTGCATTAATTATTTACTCACATGTTCTTTTATGATTAATGTTAAAATCTATATTATCTAAAAAGTCGTTGATCGCTAAGGAGGCTTATCCATATTGTAGAATAAATATTATTTATTTAAATAAATTATTAGTTTAATTTATTTATTTAAATAAGATTAGAATTATTCTAATTGATTTATTCACAATAAGTTTAATATGAAGAACCAAAAGGGTCACACCATAAAAGGAATAATATTTATTAAAGAAGCTAATGACATAATTGTAATAATAAGTTAAGTATATTTAATTTAATCTATAGTGATATAATAAATTAAATATCTTAATATTTAATATTTAATATTTTAGAAATATTAAATATAAATTAATAAGAGGAGTCTTATTATTATTATTATTATTATTTAATTCCTAAAGTAGTTTGAGAATTAATTAATAAGATACTCTCTCTATCTCATATATATTCCTAATAAGATTAAGAGCCTAATTAATTGAAAGAGTTTAATTATTCTCAATAGGATTGGGAATCCTAATTAATTAAAAGAGTTTAATTAATTAATATGAAACCTTAATCCTAAATTATTTAGAAGGGTTGCCTACATCTATAAATAAGAAAGTCTTATCATGGAACAAGATTAGACAATTAATTCCAAGAGTTGAGAGAGAACTCCTTTTCTAGAGAGAAGAAAACTTTGGTTTAGCCAAACACCCTTCTTCTTGAATTCATATTCTTTCTTGGTGGGTCACCTCTAGAGGCCAAATACTTGGGTGGCTAACGTTGATCAAAGGAAGGAATCAACCTGGTGGATTCAAGTTGAATGTGAAAAGGAATTGGAATTGAACTCATACCTAAGGAAGCTAGTTTCTACGAGGGTATAAATCTAATCTCCATCTATTTCGTTTTAATTAATGACTGTGCATAAAGGGTGATCCGGGTATATGGTTTATAAAATTTTAAAACTCTTATTTACCATACTTCCTCTTATTATATGCAATTTGATTGCACTCATTAATCTTACAAATCTAACAGTGACATCAGAGCCAAACATTGATGCAAGTTATTAATTGTGCAGATTTTATATGTATATTAATATTTGTTTAGAACAATTTTTTTGGGCATAATTATTAGCATATAATTATGTTTTTTGAAGAAAAACTACACAATTCGCGAACTGAAAAAATTATTTCTGGAGACTTGAGCAGCAGCACTTGATTCTAGTACAATCATGGCGCCGCGGTGCCAGCTCCGTGTTTTTGACACTAATGACGTAGCGTGGCAACGCCTGATGCTAGTTCACAAATAACTCATATTAATTAGAATTGGATTAAAATAAAGATGTTTATTTTAATTAGAATTTAATTTCATGCTAACTAATTAGAATTGGAATTGGATTTCATGATAACTAATTTGAGATGAAATTGAATTTCTTGTTTCCTAAAAATAAATGAGTTATTTGTGAATTAGAAAAAGGGATTCCATGTTTCCTTAAATAAAGGAGTTTATTTAGATATGAAATAAGATTTCATATTAATCAAAATAAAGGAGTTTATTTTGACAAGGAAATTTCCATGATAACTAATTGGAGATGAAATTGAATTCCTTGTTTCCTAAAAAAAAGGAGTTTATTTGTGAATTAGGAAAAGGGATTCCATGCTTCCTTAAATAAAGGAGTTTATTTAGATATGAAATATGATTTCATATTAATCAAAATTATGGAGTTTATTTTGATAAGGAATTGAATTTCACATATTTTGTTCCTCCCAAAAACCTTTTTAAAAGTTAAAATAAAGGAGTTTATTTTGACTAGGAATTGTATTCCATATTAATTAAAATAAATGAGTTTATTTTGATTAAATAATTTGATTAAAAATAAAATGAGTTTATTTTTATTCAAAAATGGATAAATTAAAATAAAAGGTTTATTTTGATTTAAATTTGGATTAATATAAAAGAGCTTATTTTAATTCAGAATTGAATTTTATGCTAACTAAAATTACCCATTAAATCGATATCAATGTATATATTGAATGTTTATTATTCCTGAGATGAATATTTTATTTATTGATCCATATGTTGATATGTATGATAATAAATGAGATTGATTATGGACTATTGACCAGTGAAATTGGATTTTATTTTAGTTGGATGCTTGAATGTATGAGTTTTATAAATGTGGTCTGCGTACCTCGTCTTCTCTAATTTTTCTTAATGTAAATTATATCTCCCTCCTATATACTTCCCCTTGAATGCTGATCAATGTTTTTATTTATAGTAAATAGTTTTTGTAATAGGAATAGTTAGAATTAAATTTTGAAGAATTAGAGACCAAGGAGTAAGGAGCGCGTGAAGACCCGTTTGTAATGGAGTCCGGGATTTAAATGTAATAGTTATATTTAAATTTAATTCTGGCACCCCTAGGTTTGACCTTTTGGTTCACTTGGTGACTCTAGTGAACCAAACTAGAATAAAAGTTAATAATCAATCCGGGTAGAATATAGTATTCTATATGTGCATGCTTATTATATATATTATATACTAGATGTGTCCCGTGCCTCCAGCACTACATGGACGGTTGGATTTATCTCAAACTTTGGACAGCACTACTTGGACGGTGGGATTTATCAGTTGTATTTTGTTAGATAGATATATATATATATATATATCCAAAAATCATTTACATAAATCATTTACATAAACCTAGTAAATAAAAATCCAAAAACAAAAATATAGAGAGAAAATAAAAGCAGAGTACGTACTTTGCCGATTGAAGCATAACAGCTACGGAGATTGATCGATTCCCACCGTTGACATGATCCCTGTTGCTCATGCAGAGGTTGATGGTGTTGTTGCTTCTACAACTACTGCTATTGTGGACGATGTTGAAGGTACGATATTAACATTGCCTTTGCAGACCGACTGCTATTGCTTCTGTTGTTTCGGAAATGAATAACCCAAAAATTATGCTAATCTGATTTAACCGCATAGAGGAGGAGGAGATGAAGAGATGGAGATTTATATAGAACTATACTAATCAAGGATCGCTTCTCTAGCTTCAGAAGACGAAACAAAATTGAATTGGAGGGGATTTACAGAAGAGGTGAAAAGGAATCGATTCGGCTAAAGACCGATAAAGAGATGAAGAGAAAAGCAAAGTTGAAACCCTAGAAAAATGGCTTCTTCAGTTTATCATCATCGCCGTGTTCAATATCTTCGCCTTCTTCCTCTCTGTTTTCTAGTTTCTCTCTGCCGCAGTATTACTTTCCTTCCCAATAATTCTCGTAATCGATAAAATACACCTTCATCGATTAAATAGATAGGAACTTAGTGTAATATAGGGGAGGAATGGGGTTGTGTATGTTGAGATAAGAAGAAGTGGAAGGATTCAACATTTGTGTGGAGAATTGAAAGAGCCAGAGAAGGAAGACAAATATATGAGAGTGGAACAATTGGCGAGAAGATGAAAGATCTTGACTGATGATACACAAAGTTTTAAGGATGGACGGTGGGATTTATCCCAAACTTTGGACGGCCCAGATGATTTATTGAGTGAGCGGGAAAATTCAAAATTATTTGTATTTTGTTAGATTATAAAACATGCTTCGTATGTTTATTAATATGATGCGTATTTTATATATATGTATGCATGCGCGCTAAACAAGATTAGACAAATAATAACAAACCCCTCAAAGATTTTATGTTAAGTCTTAAACGTTCAAAGATATTTGGAATATCGAACGTAGCCTTCTAGCATGATAAAAACGATAGAGTATCAATTAATCATTATAAGCTTGTTGTGCACACACAAGGCTTATTTTAATTTTTGAGATGTTATTTTATCACATTTGATGCTTGTTAAAAGAACCGAACAATGCTGTTTTGTTGTGCACACACAAGGACAGTGTTTTTCTTTTCTAGAATATGGAGTGCTGGGTTGGACTTAACTTAGATTATTTTAGTTCGGACGTGCACACACTAGACCATTATGATCTAAGAGGCAAAATACAAGGAGTTACTGTTGATGTAATTGACAAAGAGTTATCTACCTATTTATTTATATATAGTTTGTTGTGCACAAATAAGGCTATTTACATTTGAAATGGGGTCCTTATTCTCACTAGCAAATCTTTAATTAATTTTGTTAAACTATATATATTATGAGGGTAATATAGTTTGAAGAAAATAGTGGGAGATACTAATTTAAAACAAGAACTAATTTATTTTGGTAATTAATTAAACGAATGTATGATAAAATGTTATTTTATTTTTATATGCAAAATTTGAAAATGTCACACTCATTATCACTACGTAGCATAATTGATGCTAACAAACTGATCGGACCGAATTACACGGACTGGTTAAGAAATCTGAGAATTATTCTCACTGCTGAAAAGCTTTCTTATGTCCTAAATTCGTCAGTCCTTGTAAAAGTTGTAGAAACAACCTCTAAAGAAGAGATTGTTACTTTTAAGAAGTGGCAAGATGATGCATCTGTGGCTCAATGCATCATGCTCGAATCCATGAGTAATGAGCTTCAACGTCTGCAAGAAACTATGGATGTTCCTACTATACTGCTGCACCTCCAAGAGTTATATGGTGAGCAAAGTAAGACTTCAAGATATTAGCTCATCTGATCTCGGATGACCGAGGGCACTACTGTTGAGACTTATGTCCTAAAGATAATCAATTTGATTGAACGTCTTAGACAGCTTGGGTTCATCATAGATGGGGAGTTAAGTCAAGATTTGATCTTGCAGTCACTCCCTGACACCTTCTCATAATTTGTTATGAAATTCCACGTTAATAAGTTGGATGTCAGCTTGCCTGAATTACTTAACATGTTGAAAACTGCTGAAGGACACTTCCCATCCAAGAAGAACCAAGCTTACTAGTGGATGATTCTTCGAAGAAAAGGAAGAGGCCCAAGGTATCTTCTGAAAAAAAAAAAAATCCAAGAAGGCTAAGGGGAAGGCGGGGAACAAAGATCAAAAGAAACCTAATCCATCTAGGAAATGAATGTGCTTCCATTGCAACAAGCCGAGTCACTGGAAGATAAATTGGGAGGAGTTGAATGGTGGAAAAAGTAGGACTAATAGATATCAGATATCTAAGGAGCTCTTCCGATCTAGAAAAAGAACAATTCAAAGAAGGTATAAGGAAAGGCAAAATACAAAGGATAATAAGAACAAAACTGATACGGATAGCAAAGGAGTTTACTTCAACTATAATAAGCCTTGACACTGGAATAGAAACTGCAAGAAGTATCTTGTAGAGGCTAACCAGATGAAGCTTAGTGAAGCTTCGGTTACAAATACAGGTTTGTTCATAATTTAAATAAATCTTTTAGTAAGTAAAATTTCTACTTGGGTATTGGATACCGGCTATGGTTCTCATAAATACAGATTTATGAAGGGACCAAGCAGAAGTAGAAAGCTAAACAAAGGAAGTTTTCATGCGTGTGGGAATGGAGAAAAGGTTGGTCCATTAAATGCAGGAACTTATTGTTTAGCGCCGCTTACGGGCAAGTCCATTAGTTTAAATAATTAATAATTTACTAAGTGGATTTTACATATTTGACCTACATGAAAAATAATTTTAAATTAAACAAACTAGTAAAAGAAAAGGAGATGATCATTAAAAAAGTTGAATATTTGTATTTAGTGAAATACAAGTCTTAATCATTTGAATGGTTCAAAGAATTTAGAAGTAAAACTAATTGGCAAGGTATATTGATTCTTCGATTAGATCGGGGAATAAATATTTGTGCAATAAGTTTTAAGATCATCTTAAATGGTTTTCTTAAAATGGACGCTTCCTGATACACAATAATTGATTGGTGTATGTAAAAAGAAAAATAGTACCTTGTTGGACATGGTGCGGTCCATAATGATTTTACCGACATTCCAATATCCTTCTAGGGTAATGCCCTGGAAACGGCTGCATACCTACAAAATAAGGTAACCTCAAAATCTGTCCCAAATACTTCATAAGAGTTATGATCATTAAGATGTTTATCATTGAAGTGCTAGTGAGAGGATAATAGATCTTGAAGGAGTTCAAGAACCACAAAGCACTATTAGTCAAAATGAAGAACCTGTAGATAGACCTATTGTACCACAACCGAATCGTAAATCTGGAATAGTACCGAAGATACCTGGGAGAAATGGATTCATTATAGATGATGATGATGAGGTACGCATCATAGAGGATGATGATCCAGTTATATACGTTAGGCTAAGAGTTGTAGACACTAAGAGAAATGGTAGATGACCATAAAATTCAAAATGGATCATTGAAGCAATGCTCAAGACCATTCGAGTTTTACTTGCGATTGAAGCATATTACTAAATATGGCAAATGGACGTGGAGACGCCCTTCCTCAAATATAAATTATTAGAAGAGAATGTATGTATGATACAGACAGATGGATTTATTTCAATGGTTAAAATAAATCATGTGTATGAGCTACAACAATCCATTTATAGATTGAAGCAAGCTTCTCAAAGATGGAATATTCATTTTGATAAGACAATCAAGAGTTTGATTTTATCAAAAATGAGAATGAACCTAGTATGTACAAAAGGGTCAGTGGGAGTGCTGTGACATTCCTAGTATAATATGTTGATATACTACTGATAAGGAATGATATACCAGTGCTATAATCAATAAAGATAAAGTTGTCTAAACATTCCTCCATGAATGATTTGGGAAGAACATCCTAAATTGGGGATATAAATCTATATAGATAGATTTAAAAGGATGCTCATCTTAACCCAATGAACGTATATTCATTTGATGCTAAAGACGTTTAGCATGGAAAACTCTAAGAAATGTCTCATGATGATGAGCCATGGAGTGTATTTATCTAAAATTGTCCTCAATAAAAGAAAGATCGCATGAGTTACTATCATGTATGCAATGAAATATACGAGACTTGATGTTGATCAGTTATATTCTGGAGAAGTTCACTATGAGACAGTGAAAAATATCTTAAAGTACTTAACCAACACTAAAGATATGAGCATAATTCATGGTGGGTCTGAATAAAACTAGAGGATTAAAAGACTCAAGTTTTTCGGCAGACCAAGACGACAACAAATCCACTTTAGGGTGAAGCGTTACCTTAAAATGTGGTGTAGTGAATTGAAAAGGTTCCAAACAGCAAAGAGTTGCTGGTTTAGTGACAAAGACAAAGTATATAACTGTAAATGAAGCTGCAAGTTGATGTTTCGAATGAAAAGTTCATTACAGAACTAATAATAGTTCCTAAGTCTCATCTAGGATCCAAACATGTGTTGTGGCACTTTCATTTGATTAAAGAAATCATTAAAAGAGCAGAAGTCACTATAGAGATAATGAACTCTCAAAATGACATTGGATATCCATTTACTGAAGCTTATCCAATAGCAAAATAATCGTCACTTAGAGAAGAAGGGTATTAGATACCATATCGATTGGCTTTAGTGCAAGTGGGAAATTAAAAGTAGTATGCACACAAGCCAATCATGTTTGATGATAAAACATTTACTTTGTAACAATCTTACTCATTTATTAATAAAAGTATTATTTAATTAAAGACATTTCTTTATCTAAATGGTGCTATTTTTATAATATGTGATAAACGTATAGCTTTAAGCAATGCTTTTAGAATCATGATGATAATTATGCTAATGAGATCTAAATTCTTAGATAGCTTAAAACTAAAATAGTTTCCAATCGTTGGATTACTAGAAAGGGGATTAGTGAATTCGAATAGATTGGTACATATGTTGCTTGCTCATTGGATGAGGATGATTATTCTCATGATAATTTGTGTGGAGACATTAAAGTGAGTATGTAGGTGCTTATTGGAGAATAAGTTCACTGAATGTGGCTCGCTAAGGAATACCTAATGGAGTTTTACTTACCTGTCAATAGGAATTCCTAATGTGATAGTAGTACAAGTGATCATTAGACTTGAGATCATCATAATATCTTGTGTATAATGAATTATACTTTGACATGTCCCTTAAGACCCTTAGGTTATATCAAAGGGTATGATTGAGTGTAATAAGTTATATATGGAAATAATAAATGAGCAATAAAGAATCTACCATTTCTAGTAAAAGAAGAGATATGTCATATGTGATTCGATAACTGACATTAACCCAGGAATCCTTGACTAAGGTGGAATGAAATTAGAAATGAGTTTCTAATTTGCATTATTTGGAGTTGTGCATTTGAGAATCGAAATACATATAATTAAATAAAATAAGACTTGACATTAATTCCATGTCTTATATTTAAATTGGGACATTATATGGTGGAAGGATTGAATTGTACGATAACTATTTACCCACATGTTCTTTTATGATTAATGTTGAAATCTATATTATCTGGAAAGTCGTTGATCGCTAAGGAGGCTTATCCTTATTGTAGAATAATTGTTATTTATTTAAATAAATTATTAGTTTAATTTATTTATTTAAATAAGATTAAAATTATTCTAATTGATTTATTTACAACCGTTTAATATGGAGAACCTTAAGGTTCACACTATATAAAAAAAGAATATTTATTAAAGAAGCTAATGACATAATTGTAATAATAAGTTAAGTATATTTAATTTAATCTATGGTGATAGAATAAATTAAATAGCTTAATATTAATTATTTAATATCTTGGAAATATTAAATATAAATTAATAAGAGGAGTCTTATTATTATTACTATTATCATTATTTTTTAATTCCTAAAGGAGTTTGGGAATTAATTAATATGATACTCTCTCTATCTCATATATATTCTTAATAAGATTAGGAGGTTAATTTTTTAAAAGAGTTTAATTATTTCCAATAGGATTGGGAATCCTAATTAATTAAAGAATATTAATTAATTAATATGAAACCCTAATTCTAAATTGTTTATGAGGGTTGCCTACATCTATAAATAAGAAAGTCATATTATGGAACAAGATTAGACAATTAAATCCAAGAGTTGGGAGAGCACTCCTTTTCTAGAGAGAAGAAAACTAGGGTTTATTCAAACACCCTTCTTCTTGAATTCCTATTTTTTCTTGGTGGATCACCTCTAAAGGCCAAACACTTGGGTGATTAACGTTGATCAAAGGAAGGAATCAACCCAGTGGATTCAAGTGGAACGTGAAAGGAATTGGAATTGAAATCGTACCTGAGGAAGCTAGCTTCTATGAGGGTATGAATCTAATCTCCATCTATTTCGTTTTAATTAATAACTGTGAATAAAGGGTGATCCGGGTATATGGTTTGTAAAATTTTAAAACTTTGACTTACCATGCTTCCGCTTATTTTATGCAATTTGATTGCGTTCATGAATCTTACAAACCTAACTTCAGTCACTCCATCTTCTGAACTGTGAGGTGATGATGACACTGATGGATTGGCAGTTCATCACTGGGATGGAGTTTGCAGGGGAGCTGGTGCCTTTGGTTGCGAATATTTCACTAGTAGCGGTTCGATCCCTCTTAGGAGTTCTGGCTATGACCCTCTAGGGTCGAGCTATTCGTTCTGGCCCTTTGAGTATTGATGCTTCGAATGGGGTTTGTCCGAGCTTCTGCCTGCTGATCAGAGGGATAGATATCGCATCCTTCAACAATTGTTCTTAGTCATCATCAGGTATTTCCTTGTGGACAACTCCTCGACAGTTTCTTTTTCTTTGGTCAGTGCCACTCGGTATGTGGACCGTATCAGAGAGTTTGGTTGGGGCTCATTCACTTTTGCCTACCTCCTTCGAGGGATGCGCTTACGCTTAGAAGGCGTGACAGAGGCTTAGCTAGGCTTTTACCCATTTTTGCTGGTGAGTAATATCTCCTTTATCTTTCAATTTCCCTCGTTCAGGTTGTCATTGTTTATCATTAAGGATATTTGATCTTTACATTTCAAGTTTAGGGCATATGAGAGGCTTCCTTGCCTATGCCCAGTTACTACTTTAGCATATCAATTAGGATATCATAATCGATATACATTGTGTAACTATCTTGTCCTTCTCGTATAACTTAGCCGAATTATTAAGATAATAACATTCGTTCAAGTTATTTAACATTCTTTACGGCTTGTGTACAATCATTAGTCAAAAGCTGAGTCTTGTCAATCATCGTTATGCATAATGACCGACGAAACCCTAATCGATTCGTTAGGTTAACCACATTCCCGTCGAATTTCCATTATCGTACTCCGTATGGAATTTACATGAGTTTTAACTTCATTTAATGACATTCATAAATTACATACCTCTTTTATATGTTATATAACCTTAAGGCACGCTCACAACTCGATTATGATTCACGATTTACATTATCGGTTTTTGAGTTTTAAATTTAAATACGTTTTGTCAACGTCTAATTCATAAAATCATTCTTAAACATGTTTAAGTGATTTCTCTTCATGAATATTCATCATATAGATACCCCATAATTACCATGTAGAAAGCAAAGTTTAGAAAACTTCAATTCGCGAAAATTTTTGTTAAGGGCGCTGTAGCGCAGGGACAAGGCCTAGAGGCAGCGCTGCAGTGCTGTCTCTCGCATAACTTTTCCCCTGCCTCGGCGCTGCAGCGCTGGGAAGCAGGGCTTCAACGGCGCAGCAGCGCCGGTCCCCTGATTCTAAAAATGTGAATTTTAACGAGTCCGAAACATGATCGTTTCAACTCGAAATTGGCTCGTTCCAAAGCCAATAGTTCATAAATGTTATTTCCTATCATTCTATCAAGTTGAAATTCATTTCTGAATCCGTTGGCGAGAATTTAGCCAATTAGTTCATTTTTACGCGTTATTTAAACGTTCGTGAGCGTTCGACGCTCAATTCTTCGTTAAGTCCAAATTGGTTCGTTCTTTCTCTCGCAAGTCTTATTTACCTAATTACACGTGTTGTGATCGAAAACCATAGTTTTCAAATCACACAACGACTTTTGACCTCTATTTCGGGAAATTTACGATTTCGACGATTACCGTCTAATCGTGTAACTTTCGTCGAATCTTTTTTCTTCGATATTTTTACGTTAAACTAATTGGAATCAATCCATTGGTTGATTATTAATGATTCTAACTATTGTAAACATCTATGTTTAGTAGTTTTACATGCTTATCATTCCAATTCTCATAATTTTGATGATTTCTTGGTTAAGTCTTTAATCAATCATTATGATTTCATTCCTTCATGGCTTATTAGTATTTTAAGTCCACTATAAGGAAAACCTTATCATTTCTCACTAATCATGCTTCCACCAATCACTTCTCTATCAAATTTGGTATTGAAGGAAGTTGAAATTAAGGTTTAGATAGGTATACCTTCTTGTGTTCTTGTGTTAGTTCTTGAATTCTTAAGAGTTTAGTACTTCTAGCTTCTTGATTACTTGATTGTTATCAAAGGTACAAGGTAGCTTCATTTTCTCTCTCTCTATCTTGCTCTCAATTTGATAAACCAACAATTGAACATACGAGCCTTGTTTTTATAGGCTTGGCAAGACTTAGGGTTGTTTGGTCATTGGGACCAAACCTCCTTAGTCACATGGTTTGGCATGTGCTAGCACATGCACCCCACTTGCCTCCTCTATCATCTCATGTGCCCATGGGTTGGCCCATGGGATTAACCCATTCGTTGACCCATCGGTTCGACCCACGGGTTAGTTATTGATAATTAATTCAAATTGAACGTATTACTTCGTATAAAATTTGTATTATACGTTGTATTAATTCTCTTATTCTCTTCGTATTACACTCGTATAATAACTTGTATTATACTCCTATTCATTTAGTATAATAATCATTTATTCTTATACTTACATAATAATCGTTAGGTTTCACTTTCCCTAACGATTACGGTTTCTAAGTCCACAAGCGAAAACATCACGAGCCATAAATGAAATATTATTACATATTCCATCTCGCCTTGAAATCTTATCATTATGCGTTTCTCGGAATTTCAATAATAATTCCCTAGCAAAAATGGATGAATAGTGATTTTCTCCGAAGAAATTTTTCTCGGCTAACCTTACTTTTCACAGTATAGTACCGTCAAATCTTTCGACGGAATGTCATTCCGACATCTCAAACTCCCAAAAAGGCTTAGGGTCTCAAACCCTAATCTTTAGGGTCAAACCCTAACCCTTAGGGTTTGATCTTTGAATAGTGCATATTTTGTTTTTATCTTAGAATTTTTTTTTCCGCCTTATAAATTCACATCAATTATTTCTAGCATGTAGCCAAAATCCTTACCATTTTCACATCTTCTAGGTCATAGAACGACTTAGAAATAGCTTACTCACTTTAATAAACAGTAAATATGATTTTATTTAAATAATCAAATAAAATTCATTTACATAAACGTCTGAATTTCTCAGGCGTTACATTCTCTCCCCCTTATAAGAATTCTGTCCCTAGAATTACAATACAAGTTAGTCAAATAAATGGGGATATGTCTTCCTCATCTTATCTTCGAGTTCCCACGTCGTTTTTTCGGCATTGTGGTTCATCCATATCACCTTCACCGAAGGTATTACTTTACTTTGCAAGACTTGTTCTTTCCTATCAATCACCTGAATAGGAACTTCTTCATATGTCAAGTCTTTCTCGACCTGAATAGGTTCATACTCGATTATGTGCTTGTAATCGGGCTTATAGGAACGCAACACCGACACGTGAAACACGTTGTGGATATGTCCCAACTCTGGAGGTATTGCTAACGCATATGCTACCTCTCTTACCCTTCTTAAAATCTAGAAAGGTCCTATAAACCTAGGACTTAACTTTCCCTTCTTCCCGAAGCGTATCTTCCCTTTCCAAGGCAACACCTTCAGTAACGCGTATGAACCGACTTCAAACTCTTTGTTCTTTCGATGTGGATCGGCATACTTTTTCTGTCTGTCTTGAGCTGCCACTAGCCGAGTTTGTATCAACTTAACCATTTTAGCTATTTGTTGTACCATTTCAGGTCCCAAAATTCGACGTTCTCCCACTTCATCCCAACATAGAGGGTTTCTGCACTTTTGTCCATATAGCGCTTCGTAAGGCGCCATGCTTATACTAGCGTGATAACTGTTGTTGTACGCAAACTCTACTAACGATAGATGATCGTCCCAACTCCCTTTGAAATCCATAACGCAAGACCTTAACATGTCTTCTAGTGTTTGAATTGTCCTCTCACTTTGCTCATCCATTTGTGGATGATATGCCGTGCTCAATCTCAATTGTGTTCCCATCTGCTCTTGTAAATTCTTCCAGAAATTTGATGTGAATCGCTGATCGCGATCTAACACAATCGAAATTGGCACTCCATGTCTCGAGACAATCTCTTTGACATAAAGCTTAGCTAGCTGATCCAGGTTATACATGACTCTTATCGACAAGTGTTGCCTATTTTATTAACAGCAGTTAAACACGCAAGTATACGTGTTCGTTTGTAATATTTAGCAAGCAAGGATATAGTTCCCATGTGGAAATAGATCAATATTATCGAATACCAATTTCAATTCAAGTAATCCTAAATTAAACTACGAATAATGATTGTGATTTTGAGAATTAAATTAACTACTAAAATATAATGTCACAAGAATGAATGCAGATGAAATAGGTTAAAACCACTACTTCCCTTAGTATTTCATTTAAACCAATACACTTCTATCTTAATTATTTAATCACTATGAATCACTAACCCATAATTCTTTATAATATTCAAGTTCTTCTTCTGAAGACACATAAACAAATCCTTGTAATTCCAGTAATTGCCACCCTAACTAATTAATCCACTATATTCCTATGTGAAAATAAATAGGGTTTCAATCACAAATTCTTTCAATGGTTGCAAAAGACATATAGATATATTTATATCCTATACGCTAATCATATTAACCTTAGTCAGATTATATGAACTGATGCTATCATACCTAGATCTAAACTAATACTCCATTTTTCAATTTCGTATAAATTATCCAGGTAATTGTTGATCAGGCAATTAATCAATGAACACAAGATATGATAAACGATTCCAGAGTAATTTACTTAAATTAAATAAGAAGCATCAATTCAAATTACATACTAAGTTCCGTTGCGATCTTAAAGAAAAGTTTAGTTCATAATGACAAAGGAAAACATCATCCAAATTAATAATCCAAACATCCCAAAGATTACAAAATTAAAGATAGATGAAAGGGATAGAAGAAACTATTAAGCCGCACCAAATCTCTAACTTGATCTTCAACCTTTTGTAAATCACCTTCGTGTTCATCTTCGATCTATCTCTGCAAATCCTTGTTACGTTCTGTCTCCTTCTCTTCTCTCTTACCTTTTTATCTCTAAACCCTAAAATCCATGCAGTCCCCCACGTTTTTTTTGACTCAGCAGCACAACTTGGCTTCTACAACCATGCATAATCGCCTAGGCGCTTATCTTAGTGCAAATCCAAGATCCTAGGCGCTTGACAAAGACCATGTAATTACAAAAATGTCATTAAGCCTATTTTTGACTTCTTTTTAATTCTTTTCTCCTTCAAAATGTCATATCTGCCCTTCTAGCTCAACCTATAAGAAATAAACACAAAAATAAATAAATAGATCCTAAAAACACATAAAGATAACAATAATTAAGCTTAAATAATATCTAGTTCGTAGGTATGCCACCTACTCATCCAATACCCCCAAACTTAACCAATTGCTTGTCCTCAAGCAATGCAGTGATGCAAATTCAACCTAACTATATGCCTACGAATCAAACAACCAAATCACATAGCATCCAATACCAGGCCTCAAAGATAACACATAACACTCAATTTAGAACATCCAACCAACATAAAGTTTCCAACTCAAACCAATTAGTCAAATTATGCATGCCGTCACTCATGTTATGTGTGTTTGTGTGTGTAAACCAACTATTTTAATCAATCACAACTCAAATCACTCATATAAGCAACTTCTTAGAAAGAAACTCCAGTTTTTACCAAACTCAACCAAGGTTTATCATACACATACTTTATTATTTCATGAGTGCGTTTTACGCTCCATCTCGCTTTTTAACTCGACTTGGGCAATGTTTAGTTTCCTTATGCTTTCAAAGCTACCCATCTATCGACCTTTCGACCAGTAACTCCCAAACCAGTTGGCTTTAGGGCACTAGGTGTTAACACACCCCTACGGATCAAATAACCCAAGTAGCAATGGCTACAAAAATAAACAAGTCAAGTTTGATTATTTATTTATATTTTTTTGATTTTTTGATATTTTATTATTATTATTATCCACCCCAAGATTCCCCCAAACTTAGTTTCTTGCTTAACTTCCGCCTTCATGAATGTCTCACTGATTTTATCAAATATTATCCTAAATTTTCTTACCAGAAACATATTCTGTAATGATTTGAATCAGATTGACCAAGTAGTCAGTTATATGTTTTCCTTGCTATTTATAAGTTTCAGACAAGCATAATTAACTTCACAATTTAAGTCATCACTCCACATTAGTATTCAATCCTAGTTGAGTCTCAAACTATCAATCCAGTCTTATCATTGGCCAAAATTAGATAACTACATCATACACTGCATGATTCATGCAACTATATACGAAACATGCAATATAACTATAATTAAACATGCATAAGTATATAACTAACATGAGCGGCTGGATGCATTCGGTTAAACATATCTGCCAACGTCGTTGTACAATTGATGTTGTGAGAATAAATTTTTCCTTGGCGTTGGGCAAGGCAAGACTACTGCCGATCCATACGGTCAAAACTCTGCTGTATCTGGGTTGCCACCAAGTCAATACATCTTGTATGATGCTGTAGGTCCCTCTGAATATTCTCACCCAAATCAGGTGGTGGCATTGCACTCGAGGCCTCAGGACGATGCTCAGCGGGCTGCTCAACATGCACTTGGGGAACGATAATAAATCCTAGTCCCCATGGGTGTGATTCGCCCTCATCCCGTATCTTGTATCGTGTTATCACAGAAAGGTCAATTGGGGCTAAGGGTGCCTGTAATGCCTCTTCGTCATCCCACTGAACCCCAGCCTGTCGACACAATTCTGTAATTAGAGATGGGTGAGGCAACCCACCTGAAGTGCCTCCTTCAAGCCCTCACATAATCGACTCATGGATGACTTCCCCAACATCAACAGTTTTTTATTTGGCAATGCAAAACAACAAGGCAGCCCGCTATTTTAACAACATCGTTCATATGCCTACATGGAATCAACTTAGCGCAGATGAATGCATGCCAAGCTTTTCCATATCAGCTCAACTTTGAAGATGGAAAATGAACTGCTTCTTATTGATCTGTCAATTTCCATTCAGTTCTCGGTACACAAAGGGCTGCAATCACCTCACTATAATCCAATTCTCGCCGTATATACATACGATAATCACTGTCACGAATCTTTTCCAATCCATAAAAAGCATTAATTGCCCTGCGACCAACATTAATTAATTTTCCACGAACCATCACTAAACTGTCGTTGGCCTCTTTAGCGTTTGCATAAAACTCCTTGACAATATTTATCGTTGCTGGTTCAGGTTGAGCAGTAAAGGTACCCCACTTCCGGCGTCCAATCATTTGGGCAACTTCCCCATCATGTTCATCTGGTAGTAAAACCACATTCCGGAATTATAGATTTACCTGACGCCCGGTTTTGATATCTATAAGAGGCTAAAATGCTTACAATTCTCTTCTTATCGAACTTGCCTGAAGATCCTGAACTTTCCCCCTGTGCCTTTTGGGAGCCATTCGCAAACTAACTCGGTCAAGTTGTTTCCCCAAAAATCAATAAACAGTAGCCCAATAGGTGAAAATTCTTTTTGAGGAAATATATCGAGCAGGTGGTGTGCACCTCTGAAGAGCTCTTTATGTGAGTTTCCCCCAAACTAGTTTTAAGCCAAATATGCAAACTTAGCAATGTATAATGCTTCACCAATGCAATAGAACATGAATTAAACTAACCCAACCCTAATTGAGCTAACTGAAACTTAATTGGGTCCACAAGCAAAACAAAATAACAACTTCAATACTTCAAAAATTAATCCTTCTTTCTAGCAATTCCAAGTAATCAATGGTTAAGCTATACAATACTTACATGAAATTAGGGCTAGATTTGAAGTTTATACCATTTGGATAGGTTAGCTTGAAGGATTGAGGCTTAAACTCCAAAACTTTCCTTGTTGCTATGTAGAAGATGAACTCGCGAGTATGCTTGTTAGGATGGATGTTGGTAGGAGCATATGATGTTGGTGGCTTGGAATTGGAGGAAGAGAGAGCTTAGGACGAATTTGGGTGCTAGTAGGAGAAGAAAATAAAGTTTGAGTGAAATAGGAGAGAGAGAAATTGATTTGAAATGGGGTTTCATGATTTGGGCTTATATTATTTTTTCAAGTTTGCTGGTAGAGCGCCTAGGCGCTTTGTTTTGTAAAGGATGGAGGGCCTAGGCACTTGGTGGCAGCGTTTTCAGGTTGGGGGTCACCGCCTAGGCGTTTGGTTTGGTCGTTGTGTGGGCGCTTAGGTGCTTGAATCTTGGAGGAGTTGCTGCATTGTGGCGCCTAGGCGCTTGAATTAGGCATGATTATAGAGCCTAGGCGCTTGGCCCATACTTGGCAAATTTTTTCACTTCCGCCCTGCTGTGACCTGCAATCAATTAAACCCACTATCAATTATTTTTTGCAAGCATTTTCAATGTATGTGCATACTAGACTAAGATGAAAATAAATACTAAATAACTAAATGAACTATACTACTATGTAAAGTATTTAAACTAAACATAAATGAAACTAATTAAACATTTGGATTGCCTCCCATATAGCACTTAGTTTAACGTCCTCAGCCCGATGGTGTTTTCTTCGTTCTAATCCGTGAAACTACCAAATGTCTTCTTACGATCGATGTGACCCCCATAGTAATGTTTCAACCTCTGACCGTTTACTTTGAAAATTCATTTTGAATCTGGCTCCACAACTTCCACGGCTCGGTGAGGAAAAACCTTAGTAATAATGAATGGACCTGACTAACGTGATTTCAACTTTCTTGGAAAGAGTTTTAGCCTTGAGTTGTATAACAACACTGTTTGCCCCAGTTCAAACTTTCTTGCTATGATTTTCTCATCATTCCACCTCTTAACTTTCTCCTTATACAGTTTGGCATTCTCGTACGAGTGGAGTCTGAATTCATCCATTTGATTCATTTGTAAAAGGCGCTTTTCTCCCGCAGTGGACATATCAAAGTTTAACTTACGGATAGCCCAATAACCACAGTGTTCTAACTCTACCGGAAGATGGAATGCTCTCCCATAAACCAACCTATATGGTGACATCCCTATCGGTGTCTTGTAAGCTGTACGGTATGCCCACAGAGCATCATCCAACTTGCTTGCCCAATCCTTCCTACTCGGGTTCACTACCTTCTCGAGAATTTGTTTCACTTCTCGGTTAGAAACTTTGGCTTGACCACTTGTCTGTGGATGGTAAATAGTTTCTATCCTATAAGTGATTCCATATTTAGGAAGAATAGCTAAAACCTGCTTGTTGCAGAAGTGTTTGTCTTCATCATTAATTGTCGCACGAGGAGTGCCAAATCTAGAGAAGATGTTCTTGAGAATGAACTTAACCACATCCTTAGCATCATTAGTGGGTGATGTGATAACTTTAACCCACTTCAAAACGTAGTCCACCGCAAGTAGTATGTAAGAATTGCTAAAAGACGATAGGAAGTATCCAATGAAGTCGATGCCCCACACATCAAATAATTCAACCTCTAGGATTGTGTTGAGTGGCATCTTGTGTCTCTTCGATATATTGCCAACTCTTTGGCATCTGTCACATTTCAACACGAACACATGAGCATCCTTAAAGAGCGTCGGCCAATAAAATCCACATAGAAGTACTTTGGCTGCAGTTCTTTCTCCCCTGACATGTCCACCATAATCCGATGCATGACATTGATGTAAAATGTTCTCTATTTCGACTTTCGGAATGCACCTTCTTATTATTTGATCTGCACATTGTTTAAATAAGAACGGCTCATCCCAAAGATATTGCTTCACATCATGTAAAAACTTCTTTTTTTGTTGGCTGGTCAAATCAGGTGGAAACACCTTGTCCACTATGAAATTTACAAAATCTGCGTACCATGATGTCTCCATCCTTATTGCAAACAGTTGTTCATCCAGGAAAAATTCATTGATCATTGTTTTATCATCCTTATTTAGTTTCGATTTCTCTAACCGTGATAGATGATCAGCAACCTGATTTTCCGTCCCTTTCAGATCCCGGATCTCCAAATCAAACTCTTACAGAAATAGTATCCATCGAATCAATCTCAGCTTGGCGTCCTTCTTATCTATCAGATATTTAATTATCGAGTGGTCCGTAAACACAATCACCTTAGTCCCAATCAGATATAACCAGAACTTATCAAAAGCATAAACAACTGCTAATAGTTCCTTCTCAGTGGTTGTATAGTTCAGCTGGGCATCCGTTAATGTCTTGCTAGCATAATATATGGCATGGAAAGTCTTATCTTTACATTGGCCAAGAATTGCGCCAATCGTATAATCGCTAGCGTCGCACATTAACTCAAACAGATTACCCCAATCTGGTGCTACTATTACTGGTGCAGTGATCAACTGTTGCTTCAACACTTCAAAGGCTTCATGGCATGCATTATCAAAGTTGAATGGAACATCTTTCTCCAAAAGACTGCACAATGGCTTTGTAACTTTTGAGAAATCTTTTATGAATCTTCTTATAAAACCCTACAGGTCCCAGAAAACTCCGAATACCCTTAACTGAAGGTGGGGGAGGGAGGTTCTCAATTTTTTCCAGTTTTGCTTTATCTACCTCAATTCCTTTTTTAGAGACTTTATGACCCAAGATTATCCCCTCCTGGACCATAAAATGGCATTTCTCCAAGTTTAGAATAAAATTTATCTCCATACATCGTTTGAGCACAAGAGTGAGGTTGTCTAAACAATGGGTGAATGTATTTCCAAAGACTGAGAAATCATCCATAAATACCTCGAGATTGCGCTAGACCATATCTAAAAATATGGAGATCATACACCGTTGAAACGTCGCAGGTGCATTGCATAACCCAAAAGACATTCTTTGGAAGGCAAAGGTACCATAAAGTCAGGTGAATGTCATTTTTTTCTGGTCCGCCGGTGCTATGGAAATCTGATTGTAACCTGAATACCCATCTAAGAGGCAATAATATTCATGTCCTGCCAGCCTATCCAATATATGATCGATAAATGGTAGAGGGAAATGGTCCTTAGGAGTTGCCTTGTTTAACTTTCTGTAGTCCATACAAACCCGCCAACTCATAACTGTCCGAGTAGGGATCAATTCATTGTTCTCATTCGCAACTACTGTCATCCCCCCTTTCTTTGACACACATTGAATAGGACTCACCCATGAGCTACCTGAGATGGGGTAGATAATTCATGCATCTAGCCATTTTAAAGTTTCCTTTTTAACCACCTCCTTCATTATGGGGTTAAGTCTTCTTTGTTACTCTATAATCGGTTTAGCTTCCTCTTCTAGCAGAGTCTTGTGAATACAGATTAAAGGCCTGATCCCTTTTATATCCGCAATAGTCCACCCAAGAGCTCTCTTATACTGCCTAAGTACCCTTAGCAATGTTTCCTCTTGAACCTCGTCAAGTGAAGCATAAATTATAACTGGTAGAGTAGAAGAAGAACCAAGGTATGCATACCGTAGATGGTTAGGCAATGGTTTGAGTTCCAAAGTTGGCGGTTCTTCCAATGATGATTTGACCTTTTCTGATGGCTTTCCCTAGTAGTCCAAGGGTTCAAACGTTGGCCTGACTCGTGTGAATTTCGGCGATGAATCTAACATCTGAGCCAATTTTAATACAGTTGAGTCATCAGACATGTTCTCACTTACCAATGCTGCTTCTAGAGGGTCTTCATTTACTGATTCTATAACTAATTCCCTAATTGCTCCCTTAATCAGATCAACCCTGAAGCATTCTTCCTCTTTATTTGGGACTTCATAGCTTTGAATACATTAAAAGTCACCTCTTCGTCTTGGACCCTCATTGTTAACTCAAATTTTTGCACATCAATTAATGTCCTACCCGTAGCTAAAAATGAGCGCCCAAGAATAATCGGTATATTGCTATCCTCCTCAAACTCAAGAACTATGAAGTCCATAGGGAATATAAACTTATCTACCTTTACTAGCATGTCTTCCACTATTCCTTTGGGGTAGGTGAGAGATCTATCAACAAGCTGTAGACTAACATTTGTTGGAGTAGCTTCCTTCAACCCAAGTTGTTGATAGACTGATAATGGCATATGGTTGACGCTTGCTCCTAAATCACACAGACATCTACTGAAAAACTAAGTTCCTATTGTGCACGGAATGGTGAAGCTACCCGAATCCTTTAACTTTGGTGGTAACTTCCTCTGTAGAATAGCACTACATTCCTCCGTCAACGCTACTGTCTCGAACTCCCCTAGCTTTCTCTTCCTCGATAGAATATCCTTCATGAATTTGACATAGCTAGGCATTTGTTCTAGACCATCTGCTAATGGAATATTAATCTGTAGCTTTTTAAACACTTCTAAAAACTTTGAAAACTGTCTGTCTAACTTCTATTTCTAAAATCTATATGGAAATGGTAAAGGTGGAATAACTATCATCTACGTTTCTTCTTTCTACTTTTCAACAACTTTTCCCTCAGAATTACCTTTTGAATTTCTAGATTCTTTTCCATCAAACTTCTCATTACTATCTTTCTTATGCTAATCAAAATCTCTAGCCAACTCCTTCCCACTTCTAAGTGTAACTGCTTTCCACTGGTCATTCCCATCCTTCCTCGGATTCTTCTCTGTATCACTTGGTAGCGAACCTTGAGGTCGATTGTTTAAAGCACTTGTTATTTGCCCAATATGATTTTCAAGATTCCTTATTATTGCTGATTGGTTCTTTATTGTTGCTTCAAACTGAGTTGCCATTCTTGTGAGTAATTCCTCCATTTGAGATAACTTATCAGGTTGTTAAGGTTTCTGATGTTGTTGAGGTTGAAATCCAGGTGGATGTGAAGGTCTTAAAGCTTGAGCTTATGCTTGTGACTGATTATTGCACCAAGATAGATTTGGGTGGTTCCTCCATCCTTGGTTATAACTATTTGCATTACTACCTTGCTGTCTATTATAATTAGACACAAACTGCGCTAATTCAGGACTTATTGCACATTGATCACTTAAATGGTTCCCCGCGCATAATTCACAAACTGTCTCCATTCGCTAAACATTATGCACCCCAAGTGCATCTATCTTCTTTATAAGAGCAGAAATCTGAGCTGTGACTTTAGCTGATAAATAGTTCATAGCATCCACTTCATATACCCCCGCTGGCTTTGGATGAGTTATTCTTGCAGTTGGTCACTGGTAATTATTGGCTGCCATTGTCTCCAGCAGCTGATATACCTCATCACAATTTTTGGCCATAATAGCTCCACCCGCTGCAGCATCCATACTTGTCATCACCGTACTAGCCAATCTGTTATAAAAAGTCTGCACTTGAAGACATTTAGGAATCCCAAGGTGTGGGCATCTTCTCAACAAGTCCTTAAACCTTTCCCAGGCTTCATACAATGATTCTGAATCATGCTGAACGAAAGAGATGATATCGTTCCTCATCTTTGCTGTCTTAGCAAGTGGGAAAAAATTTAGGAAGAAACTTCTGGGCTAGATCATTCCACGTGGTGATCGAGCCAGGCGGTAGTGAATGAAGCCAACTCTTAGCTTTATCTCTGAGGGTGAACGGGAACAATCTGAGTCTAATGGCATCATCTGTCACTTGGGGATACCTGAACGTATCATAGATTTCCAGGAAGTTGCATTCGGATCATCATTTGGTAACCCTCTAAATTGCACGGAGTTCTGAATCATCTGTATTGTTCCAGGTTTTATCTCAAAACTGGTAGCAGCAATAGCAGGCCTCGCAATACTAGACTGAATTTATGTAATTTACGGCATGGCATAATCCTGCAATGACTTTGGTTCCTCTTCAGCCATTGTATCTTGCTTCTGAAGTGCCTCTCGCGTTTCTTCAACCCACTTACGCATTTATCTTAACAGTTAGTCGATATCATCTTCGTATGGCGCAAGCTCTGGTTATTTCGATCACATTTGCATACACGAGAAAAAATCACCTGAGAACAGAATAAAAATAAAAAAAATCAAAATAAAAGTTTAAATTAAGATTAACTTTATCAAAATTAATAATAACAAAATATTAAACTAATTTCCCCGGCAACGGCGCCAAAAACTTGTTGCCTATTTTATTAACAACAATTAAACACGCAAGTATACGTTTTCGTTTGTAATATTTAGCAAGCAAGGATATCGTTCCCACGAGGAAATAGATCAATATTATCGAATACCAATTTTAATTCAATTAATCCTAAATTTAACTACGGATAATGATTGTGATTTTTAGAATTAAATTAACTACTAAAATATAATGTCACAAGAATGAATGCAGATGAAATAGGTTTAAACCACAACTTCCCTTAGTATTTCATTTAAACCAATACACTCCTCATTTAATTATTTAATCACTATGAATAACGAACTAAGAATTCTTTATAATATTGAACTGCTTCTTCTAAAGACACATAGACAAATTCTTGTAAGTCCAGCAATTATGCAACAGAATTACAAGGAACACCCTAACTAATTAATCCACTATATTCCTATGTGAATTAAAATAAATAGGGTTTCAATCACAAATTCTTTCAATGGTTGCAAAAGACATATAGATATATTTATATCCTATACGCTAATCATTTTAACCTTAGTCAGATTATATGAACAGATGCTACCATACCTAGATCTAAACTAATACTCCATTTTTTTATTTCGTCTAAATTATCCCGGTAATTGTTGATCAGGTAATTAATCAATGAACACAAGATATGATAAACGATTCAAGAGTAATTAACTTAAATTAAATAAGAAGCATCAATTCAAATTACATACTAAGTTCCGTTGTGATCTTAAAGAAAAGTTTAGTTCATAATAACAAAGGAAAACATCATCCAAATTAATAATCCAAACATCCCAAAGACTACAAAATTAAAGATAGATGAAAGGGATATAAGAAACTATTAAGCTGCTCCAAATCTCTAACTTGATCTTCAACCTTTTTTAAATCACCTTCGTGTTCTCCTTCGATCTATCTCTGCAAATCCTTGTTACGTTCTGTCTTCTTCTCTTCTCTCTTACCTTTTTATCACCAAACCCTAAAATCCATACAGTCCCCCACATTTTTTTGACTCAACAGCACAAATTGGCTTCTACAACCGTGCATGAGTGCATAGGCGCTCATTCTAGTGCAAATCCAAGCGCTTAGGCACTTGACCAGGACCATGTAATTGTAAAAATGCCATTAAGCCTATTTTTGACTTTTTTTTTAATTCTTTTCTCCTTCAAAATTTCATATCTACCCTTCAAGCTCCACCTATAAGAAATAAACACAAAAACAAATAAATAGATCCTAAAAACACTTAAAGATAACAATAATTAAGCTTAAACAATATCTAATTCGAAGGTATGCCACATTCTCATCAGCAAGAAATGAGCTGACTTCGTCAAACGATCCACTATTACCCAAATAGCATCGCATCTTTTCTGCGTTGTCGGAAGTCCTACCACAATGTCCATCATGATATGCTCCCACTTCCATTCCGGTATCTCCAATTATTGTAGCAAATCACTGGGTCGTTGATGTTCGGCCTTAACTTTTTGACAAGTTATGCACCTACTAACATACTCCGCTATCTCTCTCTTCATGTTGGCCCACCAGAAATTCTGTAGAAGGTCTTGATACATCTTTGTACTACTAGGATTAATCGAGTACCTTGAGTGATGAGCTTCATCCATTATCTCCTCTTTCAATTCTGGCTCACACGGAACCCAAATCTGTCCTTCAAATCTCAATAACCCCTCGTTATCAAGACTACACTTATCTTTCATATTGTCCACAATCTTCTTCTTAATCTGTTCGCACTCCTCATTTCTGAGTTGGACTTCCTTCACCTTTTCCCTAATTGAAGGTTGAATCTCCATGGCAATCAGCTTCTCCCCTTCCTCACTTGGTCATCTTGCCTCTATCTCCATCCTTGCCATCTCTGTTATCAACTCATCCTATGTTGTCAACATCGATAGCTTTTCCCGACCCTTTCTACTCAAAGCGCCAGCCACCACGTTTGCCTTCCCTAGGTGATACAGGATTTCAGAGTCGTTATCCTTTATCAACTGCAACCATCTACGCTACCTCATATTCAACTCCTTTTGTGTGAAGATATACTTCAGACTTTTATGATATGTATAGATCTCACATTTCTCCCCGTAAAGGTAATGCCTCCACATTTTTAAGGCAAAAACCACTGCGGCGAGTTCAAGGTCATGAGTAGGATAACCTTTCTCATACTCCTTCAACTACCTAGATGCGTACGCAATGACCTTGCCATGCTGCATGAGCACGCAACCCAGTCCTTTATGCGACGCATCGCTATATAATACGAAATTCCCCGTCTTATCCAGTAAAGATAATACCGGTGCCTGACTTAATCTCTTCTTCAGCTCTTGAAAGATGTCTTCACATTTCTTTGTCCATACATTCTTCATGGTCTTTCGTGTCAAATTTGTTAACAATGTAGCTATATTTGAGAAGTCCTTAATGAACCTCCAAAAGTAACTCGCTTACCCTTAGGAAACTCCGCACCTCAGTTGGCGTTCTCGTTTGTTCCCAATTAATCACTGATTCCACCTTCGCTGGATCAACTTAAATCCCTTCCTTGTTGATGACGTGCCCTAAAAATTGCACTCTCTCTAACCAAAATTCACACTTAGTGAATTTCACATACAACTTCTCCTTTCTTAGTGCTTCCAACACTAATCTCAAATATTCAGCGTGATCCTCCTTCGTCTTGGAGTAGACTATGATATCATCAATGAACACCACACAAACTTGTCCAAATATTGTTTGAACACTTTGTTCATCATGTCCATGAATGCAGCTGGCACATTCGTCAATCCAAATGACATCACTAATAACTCGTAATAGCCGTAACGAGTCCTAAATGCTGTCTTAGGTACATCCTCCGCTCTAACCTTCAACTGGTGATACCTCGTCCGCAAATCTATTTTCAAAAAATATTTCCCCCCTTTCAATTGATCAAAGAGATCATCGATCCTGGGCAATGGGTACTTATTTTTGATCGTTAGTTTGTTCAAATCTCAGTAGTCGATACAAAGCCTCAACGATCCATCTTTATTCTTTACAAACAGTATCGATGCTCCCCATGGGGAAACACTCAGTTGAATGTATTTCTTGTCCAACAGTTCTTGCAACTGAATCATCAACTACTTCAATTCCACTAGTGCCATACGATACGGTGCCTTTGAAACTGGTGTCGTTCCTGGCGCAAGGTCTATAACGAACTCGGTCTCCCGATCAGGTGGAAGACCTGGTAAGTCACTCGAAAATACATTCGCATATTCATTAACTATAGGTATCTGGTCTAATGTCGCTCCCACTCTCTAGGTACCAACAATATTGCACAGGTAACCTTCACCTCCTTTCCTCAATAACTTCCTAGATTGCGTCATGGTTAGACAACAAGAGCATCCTGGTGATTTACTACCGTAGAACACTACCTTGGGTTTCTTAGAAATTCGAAGGTTTACACTTTTCTTTTGGCAATCGATAATCGCCCCATGGTTTACTAACCAATCCATCCTGAGAATTACATCGAATTCCCCCAATTTTATCGGTTTAAGATCTACCGATAAATTATTACCCCTTATCTCTACACAACAATTCCTATGAAAACAGTCAATAGGAATTATTTCTTCATTTGCTACCTTAACGTTCAAAGGTATTACAAGTTTTTTGGGGAGTAACCCTAATCTTTTAGAAAATTCACATCCTATAAAAGAACAAGTAGCTCCCGAATCAAATAGTATATAAGCATTTTCATTGTTGACATGGATAATACCTGCTACGACATCTCTCGATGCCACTGCATCCTGGACCATCATGTTAGAAGTACGGGCTATTGGCTTACCCTGCTATATAGGTCCACCAATCGCTAGCTTAGCACCGCTTGCTCCCTTTCCACTATCTGATCCCTACTTCAGATAGTTCTTTGCAAAGTGGTCCAGGGATCCACACGCCAAGCACCCTCGATTCTTTTTTTGGGCTGGGACAGTTAGGCGAAATATGCCCATCCTGTCCGCAGTTGTAACACATCGCCTTACCCTTGAAGCAGACTCCAAGATGAGTCTTCCCAAATGTCTTGCATGGCTCGATCCATCTCTTAGGATCTCCATGCCTTACCCTGGTATTTCCTCCATTAAACACCTTTTTATTTGGTGCACTAAAACCCCCTCTTATTTTCTCTTGTTTGACGTCTCCATCAAATTTATTCTTATTCTTCTTTTCCTTTTGGTATAGGCTCAAGGCCTCACTACCACCCTCGGCTATTATAGCCTTCTCCAACACCGCTCCAAAGATTTCACTTTAGAAAACAGAAACTTGATTATAGAGACAAGGTTTCAAACCCAGCATAAACCTCTTCGCCTTTCTCGCCTCGGTGTCCACTTAGTGTGGCGTAAATGTTGCCACTTCATTGAACCTGGCAGCATATTGGGGAATGGTCATATCCCCCTATTTCAATTCCAGAAACTAAACCTCCATCTTACTCTACATGCTAGTGGAGAAATAGTTCTCAAAGAAAGCCTTCTTGAACTTGTCCCACGAAGTATTTTCCAACTCGGCTCTACCATGGTTCGCTTCTGACCAAAAGTTAGCCTCTCCTTTCATCATATAAGTGGAAAAAGGAATCTTCTACTCATCTCAAACATTTGTTATCACAAATTCCTTTTCAATTTCCTTTACCCAAGCTTGGGCAGCGATAGGATCCGTAGTTCCTTTCAACTCCTGACGGCCTACGCTTTTAATGTCCTTAAAGGTAGTACCAACTACTACCCCAGAATTTAATCTCACACCCCCTCCAGCCTATTTAAAGGATGCAGTCATAAGGGTCACAAACTCCTGCATCAGGGTATTCGAAACCCTTTCTTCTTCCATATTAAGTGGCTCTGCTTGTCGAGTTCTTTGTTGTCTCTTCGGCAGCATTTTCTTGTTAACGTAAATAAAGTTTCGTTATTATTTACTTTTTTCTGTTTGTTATTATTTGCAAGTAATAATAACACAAACACATTGCCAATCATATCAATAAACTTCTCATAGTAAAATACTTCTTTTTGTAGTATTAAAACTACAACTGTGTTTCATTACATGGCTTTAGCCATTTACAATACTATCCTGTGATTGCTTGCTAAAAATTGGGATTTACAAATAACTACCCTTTAATTATACAAAATAGGGTTTTACATCACTACAAGCTACACATTATTTACATGTTATTCCTTCTATACATACTACCGGACTACATCTGCCTCATGATATTCTCGTAATCCGCATCTGCTATACTTGCCACTATATCCCGGCTAATGGTATGTCGGGTCTGTCCCTCCTCCACTAGATACTCAGCAATCTGGTGATGGTAATCCTCGTTAGAACTCCTATGTATATATGACATCCGACTGATCTTTTGCATCTTATTCAGAAGCTCAGCTTTTAATTCCGGGACCTTTAACTTTAGGTCCCAGACTTTGTCTTTCTCCAACACTCTCTCATCGTGCTTTACTTCCCAAAAGATCTCCATGTCTTCCTTATCTTTTTAGATGTCATGAACCTCTTTCTTTAGGTCACGAACCTCCTTACTCAGTTAAACATTTCTATCCAAGACTGTAATTAATAGAGCCTTCATTGACTCCCCTGGTGACATCACCTCCTCCTCCGTAGGTAGTACCGGAGTAAAGGATACCACTTTTACCTCTTTTTCAGACATGCTGTCAAATAATTTGGCATAGTCAAAATTATCTGCATCCTTCGACGGATCCTCCTCTTTAGTAACTACTATGTTCACTATTGACACCTCTACTACTGGCATAGGTGCATTTTCTATAATGTTGATAGATTCCTCATCTCTATAAAAAGCTATATCTCCTGACATCTACAATAAGACACAAGTAGCTTGATTAGTAAACAATCAAAATAGTATAAACATGTATCACATTTAATATGTTTAAGGTTACTTTTCTCTATAAAACTCTGCCCGAGTTTTATTTAATTCTATTTCTCTTCTCAAGGCTATAGCTTAAGGTTTTTTTCCCCTTAAGTTTTATAACCTAAAGATTTGATACCAACCTGTGACGCCCCCAAATTCGGGTACCTTCAAACCCTGGATATGGTGCTACACGGTACTACAGTCTACTCATACATTCAAATTGAATACTCCAATCACATGCATAAGATTACTATATTTCCTTTACAATACAACCTTTCGAAGTTCTTATTAACCTTTACATACGTTCGTTGTCATAATATCAGTCATTAGAACAAAAGTACTAAGCTATTACAAGGGTAGCTAAGTATTCATCTTGGATTTGCCCTTGTCTTTACCAGATCCTTCGGTCCAATAGCTCTTAGCTGAAACATATGATTTTAAGCAAGAATGAGCATAACTAGCTCAACATGTTTAATATTTTACTTTCCAACCACAAAATCAAGAATCATATGACTTCATCTTCAATAACTGTACAAGAGTTATGAAATAATAGGAATAATCAAGATAATGTTTTTAATTCCTTTAAAATCATTCTCAAGGACATATAGTCACTTAAGAATCTGAGCTGGTCAAAGACTACGAACAATCTTTTCCATTTCTATTCATAAAAGGACAACCCGGTACAAGACCGTAAACCCGATATCACTTACGAGAACGTCCAGGTGATCAGCCTGTAGTACTCTATATTGATCAAAACTTATTCCTTAAACGTTTTCACGTTTAAGCTTTTTGGCAACTTCAAGTGCCCGTCGATTTAACGACGTTAATACCTTTGTCTATTCATACTCAGGTTTACCTCAGAATCTGTACCAAAGCAATTGGCATAAGATATCACATCAAGAATACTTTGAAAGATTTATGGATATCAATCAAAATACTTTACATATACGTCTAGCCGAAGCAAATGGCATCGACTATTCAACAACAGTTCATGCATAGGCAACCATGCATATTGATAACTTGTCCGACATTACGTACAGACAAGAGTTTAGAAAGCTTACATAACATAGCGTTAATACAAGGGTTAGAAAACTTGCCTTCGCGTCTCTAAACCTTTTAGGTAAACTTTGCTCGGTCTTTACAACTTTTAAAAGATATAAACATATAGCATACCAATTTGGTTATCATAATCGATATACATTGTGTAACTATTTTCTCCTTCTCGTATAACTTAGACGAATTGTTAAGCTAATTACATTTGTTCAAGTTATTTAACATTCTTTACGGCGTGATTACAATCATTAGTCACAAGCTGACTCTAGTCTATTATTGTTATACACAATGACCGACGACACCCTAATCGATTCGTTAGGTTAACCACATTCCCGTCGGATTTCCATTATCGGACTCCGTATGGAATTTACATGAGTTTTAACATCATTCGATAACATTCATGGATTATGTACCTCATTTATATGTTATACAACCTTAAGGCACGCTCACAACTTGATTATGATTCACGGTTTACATTATCGATTTTTGAGTTTTAAATTTAAATACGTTTTGTCAACGTTTAATTCATAAAATCATTCTTAAACATGTTGTTTAAGTGATTTCTCTTAATGAATATTCATCATTTAGATCCACCATAATTACCATGTAGAAAGCCAAGTTTAGAAAACTTAACGTCGCGAAAAATTTTGTTAAGGGCACTGCAGCGCCGGCACAAGGCGTAGAGGCAGCGCTGTCAAGCAGAAGTTTTCCCCTGCCTCGGCGTTGCAGCGCTGGGAAGCAGGGTCTAGACGGCGCAGCAGAGCCGACCCCCAGATTCTGAAAATTTTAAATTTTAACGAGTCTGAAACATGATCGTTTCAACTAGAAATTGGCTCGTTCCAAAGCCAATAGTTCATAAATGTTATGCTCCATCATTCTATCAAGTTGGAATTCATTTATGAATTAGTTGCCGAGAATTTAGCCGATTAGTTCATTTTTACGCGTTCGTTAAACGTTCGTGAACGTTCGACGCTCAATTCTTCGTTTTAAGTCCAAATTGGTTCGTCTTTGCTCTCGCAAGTCTTATTTACCTAATTACACGTGTTGTGATCGAAAACCATCGTTTTCGACTCACACGGCGACTTTTAACCACTATTCCGAGAAATTTATATTTCGACGATTACCGTCTAATCGCATAACTTTCGCCAAATCTTCGTTCTTCGATATTTTTACGTCAAACCAATTGGAATCAATCCATTGGTTGATTATTAATGATTCTAACTATTTTAAACATCTATGTTTAATAGTTTTACATGCTTATCATTCCAATTCTCATTATTTTGATGATTTCTTGGTTAAGTATTTAATCAATCATTATGATTTCATTCCTTCATGGCTTATTAGTATTTTAAGTCCACTATATCATGCTTCCACCAATCACTTCTCTATCAATTTTGGTTTTGAAGGAAGTTAAAATTATGGTTTAGATAGGTATACCTTCTTGTGTTCTTGGTAGTTCTTGTGTTGGTTCTTAATTGCTTAAGAGTTTAGAACTTCTTGCTTCTTGATTGATTGATTGTTATAAAAGGTACTGTAACGACCCCAAAACTTATATTCATACTACATTTTCATGTTTTAACATGTTTAGCGAATTCATTCACTACAAATTTGTTTCTTAACCAAATTGATTCATTCAACTTGCGTTCTTTTCGTTTTTTTCAACGTATTAACAACACCTACTATCAATTTAAGGTTATATCCATGAATTTTGACTCCAACATAAGCTAAAATGTACATATTCAACTAAAACTTAAAATCTTCATCTTTAACATGTTTTCATGGATTTGATTACTAAAATTCATTTATAGCATACATATAATGGATTATAAACATCCACTAATTCATATAACACTTATCTAACCAAATCATCAACTACAATTTCCAATTATTATAAAAACTCAAGAACACAAGAAAACTAAGAACAAAGAGTTGAATTACTATCTTAATCCTTGATTAAGTTTTGATAGATAATGAGAATGGCTCTGACAATCTCTTCTTAATTCTCATAATCATAAATTTCTTCTCAATCTTCCTCTTTCAAACTTATAAAGTGTATTTTCTCTCTTTTCTTTCTCTGCTCTCTCTTTGTCTGTTCTTATTTTTCTAAGTTAACGTATATTTAAAACTGATATACGTAATAATAAGTATAATTAACATATAACATAACTGACAAATACATAATGACTATATTAAATATATAGCAATTATAATTTATTTTGAATTTTAAAAGCCATAAGGCTTGTTTGGAAAAATAGTTTATTTTTGGAAAAAAAATAGATTTTTAATAGTTAAGGCCCCGTTTGGCAAAATAGAATTAAAATAAGTGCAAGGGCCTTGTTTGGTAAAACTAATTTAAAAACCCCTTTTTAAATTCTTTTAATAAATTCTTTAACACATATTTTAAATGTTATACTTTAATTAATTAAATCTTAACATTCTAATTTAATTAATTAAAAGTTAACATCAATTAATCACATAAAAATTTCCACATAATAATTATAATTACTCGCTAATTATAATTTCATGTAACAATTACTACATAACTTTGTCTAATTTAATTATCCCAAATAAATTAGAACTATAACATAAAATCATTACATATTAATTAAATTAAATATTAAATATTCATTTAATTAATATATCACACTTAATTAAATTACTTCACAACAATCACATAAATTATTTATTTTACTAAATAAATAAATCAATTAAAATATTTATTTAATTCAATAATTATCAAAATTAATTTATAAAATTCTCTTCACACCAAATCACATATTTCACAATATTTAACACATATACACATACTCAAACTCGAAACATCTCATAATAAGAATTTTATTTATTAAATTCTCATTTATTAATTCTTGAAAATTCTGGTTGTCATATGTACAAGGTAGCTTCACTTGATCTCTCTCTATCTTGCTCTCAATTTGATCAACCAACAATTGAATAAATGAGCCTTGTATTTATAGGCTTGGCAAGACTTAGGGTAGTTTAGTCATTAGGACCAAACCTCGTTAGTCACATGGTTTGCCATGTGAAGCCATGTGCTAGCACATGCACCCCACTTGCCTCCCTTATCATCTCATGTGCCCATGGGTTACCCCATGGGTTTAACCCATCAGTTGACCAATCGGTTCGACCCACAAGTTAGTTATTGAAAATTAATTCAAATTGAATGTATTTACTTCATATAAAATTTGTATTATACGTCATATTAATTCTCGTATTCTCTTTGTTTAATAACTTGTATTATACTAGTGTTCATTTCATATAATAATCATTTATTCTTATACTTACATAATTATCGTTAGGTTTCAATTTCCCTAACGATTACAGTTTTTAAGTCTACAAGTGAAAACTTCACGAGACATAAATGAAATATTATTACATATTCCATCTCGCCTTGAAATCTTATCATTACGCGTTTCTCAAAATTTCAATAATAATTTCCGAGCAAACATGGATGAATAGTGATTTTCTCCCGAGAAAACTTTTCTCGGCTAACCTAAATTTTTACGGTATATTACCTTCAAATCTTTTGACGAAATGTCATTCCGACATCCCAAACTCCCAAAAGCTTAGGGTCTCGAACCCTAACCCTTAGGGTTAAACCCTAACTAACCCTTAGGATTTGATATGTGAATAGTGCCTATTTCGTCTTTTTGTCAAAAATATTTTATTTTCTGTCTTATAAATTCACATTAATTATTTCTAGCACGTAGCCAGAATCCTTACCATAGTTACATCTTCTAGGTCATAGAACAACCTAGAAATAGGTTACTCACTTTAATAAACATTACATATGATTTTATTCAAATAATCAAATAAAATTCATTTACATAAACGTCTGAATTTCTCGAGTGTTACAGAGGCATAGTACATAGCTACAAGTGAAGCTGCAAAGGAGGCTGTTTTGATGAAAAAAGTTTATAACAGAACTTGATGTGGTTCCTAGCATTGAAGGAGCAGTCCTCTTATACTGTGACAACACCGGAGCTGTTGCACAGGTTAATGAAACCCAGGTCTCATCTGAAATCCAAACACGTGTTGCGGCGATTTCACTTGATTAGGGAGATCATTGAAAGAGGAGACGTCACCTTGGAGCGTGTAGACTTTCAAGATAACATTGCAAATTCATTTACTAAAGCTTTAACACAACAGCAGTTTGATCGTCACTTAGAGAAGATGGGTATGAGATACCATGGCGATTGGCTTTCGTGCAAGTGGGAGATTGAAAGTAGTGTGCATACAAGCCAATCATGTATGATGATAAAGCATATACTTTGTAAACAATTTTATTTATTTATTAATAAAAGTATTCATATATTAAAGGCATTTAATTATCTACATGATGCTGTTTTTATAATATATAAATAACCCATAGTTTCAAGCAATGCTTTTTGAATCATGATGTTGATCATGCTAATGAGATCTAAATTCTTAGAAAGCTTAAAACTAAAATAGTTCCCAATCGTTGGATTACTAAAAAGGGGATTAGTAAATCCGGATAGATTGGTACATATGGTGTTTGCTCATTGGATGAGGATGATTGATCTCATGATCATTTGTGTGGAGACACTAAAGTAAGTATGTAGGTGCTTACTGGATAATAAGTTCACTGAACGTGACTCGGTATAGAATACCTAATGGAGTTTTATTTTCCTGTCAATAAGAATTCCTAATGTGATAGTAGTAGAAGTGATCCTTGAACTTGAGATCATTATAGTATCTTATATGTAATGAATTATACTTTAACTTATTCCTTAAGACCCTTAGGGTATATCGAAGGGTATGCTTGGGTGTAATAAGTTACATATGGAGATAATGAATGATCAATAAAGAATCTACCACTTCTAGTAAAAGAAGAGATATATCCTATGTGATTCGTTAAATGACAAACTAGTAGTCCTTGGCCAAAGCAGAATGAAATTAGAAAAGAGTTTCTAATTTGCATTATTTGGAGTTGTGTATTTTCTAATCGAAATATATATAATTAAATAAAATAAGACTTAACAGTAATTCCATGTCTTATATTTAATTGGGACATTGTATGATAGGAGGATTGAATTGTACAGTAACTATTTACTCACATGTTCTTTTATGATTAATGTTGAAATCTATATTATCTGGAAAGTTGTTGATCGCTAGGGAGGCTTATCCCTATTGTAGAATATATATTATTTATTTAAATAGATTATTATTTTAATTTATTTATTTAAATAAGATTAGAATTGTTCTAATTGATTTATTCACAACCGATTTAATATGGAGAACCTAAAGGGTCACACCAGAAAAGGATGAATAATTATTTAAGAATGTAATGGCATAATCGTAATAATGTATTAAGTGTAATTAATTTAATTTATGGTGATAGAATAAATTAAACAGCTAAAAGTTTATTATTTAATATTTTAGAATTTTTAAATATAAATTAATAAGAGGAGTCTTAATAATATTATTATAATTATTTTTTTTTTAATTTATAAATGAGTTTAGAAATTAATTTAATATTAGTACTATCAATTATTCCTAATGACATTAGGAGGCAAATTAATTAAAGGAGTTTCATTAATTAATCCGAATATGATTGGGAAGCCTAATTTATTAAAGGAGTTTAATTAATTAAATGAAAATCTATTTCTAATATGATTAGAAGGGTTGACCAATATCTATATAAGAGGAGTCTTATGTTAGATATCGGTTGATGCAATTCTAATTGTTGGAGAGTGCTCATTTTCTACAGAGGATAGAAAACTAGGGTTTAGCCAACCACCCTCCTTCTTGAATAATTCCTATTCCTTGGTGGATCACCTTTAGAGGCCAAACACTTGGGTGGCTAACGTTGATCAAAGGAAAGAAATCAATCCCGGATATTCAAGAAGATCGCGAAGAACAATGAGTTGAACTTGTACATGTGGATGCTGATAGTAGTGTGCATACAAGCCAATCATGTATGATGATAAAGCACGTACTTTGTAAACAATCTTATTTATTTATTAATGAAATATTCATTTATTACAGGCATTTAATTATCTACATGTTGCTGTTTTTATAATATGTAAATAACCCATAGTTTTAAGCAATGCTTTTAGAATCATGATGATGATCATGCTAATGAGATCTAAATTCTTAGAAAATTTTAAAACTTAAATAGTTCCCAATCGTGGGATTACTAAAAAGGGGATTAGTAAATCCGGATAGATTGGTACATATGTTGCTTGCTCATTGGATGAGGATGATTGATCTCATGATCATTTGTGTGGAGACACTAAAGCAAGTATGTAGGTGCTTATTGAAGAATAAGTTCACTGAACGTGATTCGCTATGGAATACCTAATGGAGTTTTACTCGCATGTCAATAGGAATTCCTAATGTGATAGTAGTACAAGTGATCCTTGGACTTGAGATCATCATAGTATCTTGTATGTAACAAATTATACTTTGACTTATTCCTTAAGACCTTTTAAGGCATATATAGGGTATGCTTGGGTATAATGAGTTACATATGGAGATAATGAATGATCAATAAAGAATCTACCACCTCTAGTAAAAGAGGAGATATGTCCCATGTGATTCGTTAAATGACAACCCAGGAATCCTTGGCCAAGGTGAAATGAAATTAGAAAGGAGTTTTTAATTTGCATTATTTGGAGTTGTGCATTTTCTAATCGAAATACATATAATTAAATAAAATAAGACTTGACAGTAAATCCATGTCTTATATTTAATTGGGACATTGTATGGTGGAAGGATTGAATTGTATGGTAACTATTAACTCACAAGTTCTTTTATGATTAATGTTGAAATCTATATTATCTGGAAAGTCGTTGATCGCTAGGGAGGCTTATCCCTATTGTAGAATAAATATTATTTATTTAAATAAATTATTAGTTTAATTTATTTATTTAAATAAGATTAAAATTGTTTTAATTGATTTATTCACAACCGGTTTAATATGGAGAACCTAAAGAGTCACACCATAAAAGGAAGAATAATTATTTAAGAAGGTAATGGCATAATCGTAATAATGCATTAAGTATAATTAATTTAATCTATGGTGATAGAATAAATTAAATAGCTTAATGTTTATTATTTAATATTTTGGAAATATTAAATATAAATTAATAAGAGGAGTCTTATTAATATTATTACAATTATTATTATTTTAATTTCTAAAGGAGTTTAGTAATTAATTTAATATTTAGTACTCTCATTTATTCCTAATAAGATTAGGAGACAAATTAATTAAATGAATTTAATTAATTATTCCCATGTGGTGGGAAGCCTAAATTAATTAAAGGAGTTTAATTAATTAAAAGAAATCCCATGTCTAATAGGATTAGAAGGGTTGACCAATGTCTATATAAGAGAAGTCTTATAATAGATATTAGATGATGCAATTCCAATTGTTGGAGAGTACTCCTTTTCTATAGAGGATAGAAAACTAAGGTTAAGCCAAACACCCTCCTTCTTGATAATTCATCTTCCTTAGTGGATCACCTCTAGAGGCCAAACACTTGGGTGGCTAACGTTGATCAAAGAAAGGAATCTAACCCAAAAATTCAAGGAGATCACGAAGAACAAGGAGTTGAACTAGTACCTGTGGAAGCTTCGTTCTACAAGGGTATGATTCCATAACTTCTTATTTATCGTTTTAAATTAATAATTTGCATAAAGGATGATCCGGGTAATGGTTTTGTAGAAATTTTTTTTAAACTCTGATATACCATGCTTCCGCTAATTTTTGCAATTTGATTGCGTCACGATTTCGTACAAACCCAACAGTGGTATCAAAGCCAAATCTTTATGCAATTATTAATTTATTTTTGATTTCATATACATATGGGTATGTATTTAAAATAATTTATTGGGCATAATTTTATTGTATAAAATTATATTTTTTAAGGAAAAAAAAAAAAGACTTTTTTTGGGAAGAATCACAATTTTTTTTTTGGTGCTAATCTTGAATTCTGCAAAGAAAAGGTGTTGTCTCTTTCTTACTCCAAAAAGAATGTGACCCATCAAGAAAGGACTTTTTTAATAAACCTGCAGGACTCTTTTAATAAAAGAAGGTGACTTCCTTTTAAAAAAAAAAATAAATATGATATATTTATATATTATATTCTAAATAATTTTATAATTAAAATAAAGAGTTTATTTTAATCTTGAAATTGGATTTCATGCAATTTAAAATTGCCCATTAAATGATACTCATATATATATGGAATGTTTTAATTCATGAGATGAATATTTATTTATTGATATATATGGTGATATGTATGAAAATAAATGGGGATTGATTATAGACTATTTGACCAATGTGATTGGATTTTATTTTAGTTGAATGCTTGAATGAATGGGTTTTATTAAATGGGGTCTGCGTACCTCGTCTTCTCTAATTTTTTTTTTCTTGATGTAAAATTCTATCTCCCTCCTATGTACTTCCCCTTGACTGTTGATCAATGTTTCTATTTAAATTAAATAGTTTAATGTAATAGAAATAGTTAGAATTATCTTTAAAAATTAGAGACCAAGGAGCAAGGAGCGCGTGAAGACCCGTTTGTATGGAGCCCGGGTTTAAATGTAATAGTTACGTTTAAATTTAAATTCTTGCACCCCTAGGTTTGACCTTTTGGTTCACTTGGTGGCTCTAGTGAACCAAACTAGAATAAAAGTCCATAATCAATCCGGGTAGAATATAGTATTCTATATTGCATGCTAAATATTATATATATTATATTTTATGCAAACATGCTTCGCATGTTTAATAAAATGACGCGTATTTTATATATATATGTGCATGCGCGCTAAACAAAGATGAGACTAATAATAACAAATCCCTCAAAGAAATAATATTAAGTCCGAAGTGTTCAAATGATATTTGGAATATCGAACGTCGCCTTCTAGCATGATAAATTAATAGAGTATTAGATATTTAATATGAGCTTGTTGTGCTATCCACAAGGCGAGTATTGCGTATTTAAGATGTTAATTAATCACATTTGATGCTTATCAAGAAAATTGAACGATCTAGTCTTGTTGTGCTATCCACAAGGACGAACATTTTTCTTTTTTGAATTTATGAAAGTGCTAGGCTGGACTTAACTTAAATTATTTTAGTTCAGATGTGCACACACTTGACCATTATGATTTAAGAGGCAAAATAAAAGGAATTACATGGTGATGTAATTGACAAGAGTTGTCTACCTATTTATTTGTATATCGCTTGTTGTGCTATCCACAAGGTTATATACATTTGAAATGGGATCCTTATTCTCACTAGCAAATTTTTAATTAGATGTTGCCGAACTATATAAGTGAGGGTAATATAGTTTGATGAAAATAGTGGGAGATACCAATTTAAAATAAAGACCTAAATTTATTTTGGTATGCAAAATTAATAAAATGAATGTTTGCTAAAATGTTATTTTTCACATGCAGAATTTTAAAAATGTCTAAATCACTAATCTCACTACGAAGCATACTTGATGCAAACAAGCTTATCGGGCCGGATTATGAGGACTGGCTAAGAAATCTGAGAATTGTTCTCACTGCTGAAAAGATTTCTTATGTCCTAAATTCAACTGTCCCTGAATCTGTTTCAGAAACAGCCTCTGAGGAAGAGATTGTCACTTTCAATAAGTGGCAAGATGATGCATCTGTGGCTCAATGCATCATGCTCGCATCCATGAATAACGAGCTTCAGCGTCAGCACGAAAAAATGGATGCTCCTGCTATGCTGCTTCACCTCAAGGAGTTGTATGGTGAACAGAGTAGGACTGCTAGATATGAGATATCTAAGGAGCTCTTCCGATCTCGGATGACCGAGGGTACTGCCATCGAGACTCATGTCCTGAAAGTGATCAATTTGATTGAACGCCTTGGACAGCTTGGGTTCGTCATGGATGGGGAGTTGAGTCAAGACTTGGTCTTGCAGTCACTCCCTGAGACCTTCTCGCAGTTTGTGGTTAATTTTCACATGAATAAGCTAGATGTCAGCTTGTCTGAGCTGCTTAACATGCTGAAAACTGTAGAAGGTCACTTCCCATCCAAGAAGAACCATATCTTGATGGTGGATTCTTCCAATAAAAAGAAGAGACCTAAGGTATCTTCTGAAAGAAGAAATCCAAGAAGGCTAAGGGAAAGGGGAAAGAAAAGGAACAAAAGAAACCTGATCCAGCTAGCAAAGGAATGTGCTTCCATTGCAACGAGCCGGGTCATTGGAAGAAAAACTGCAAGAAGTTTCTGGCAGACAAGAAGCTTGGAGAAGCTTCGACTTCCAATCAAGGTTTGTTCATGATTGAAATTAATTTTTCAGAAAGTCAAAATTCTACTTGGGTATTGGATACCGGCTGTGGTTCTCACATATGTAATAATGTGAAGGGACTGGTCAGAAGTAGAAAGCTGAACAATGATGAGGTGATCCTACGAGTAGGGAATGGAGCAAAGGTTGCTGCATTAGCTGTAGGAACTTATTATTTAGCAATGCCTTCGGGCAAGTCCATTTATCTTAATAATTGTTATTATGTTCCGAATATTATTAAAAACATTATTTTAATTTCTGTATTGGATATGGAAGGATTTAACGTTGTTATAAAGAACAATAGTTGTTCTATTTATAAAGACGATGTTTTATATGGTATTGGAAATTTGCGAAATGGACTTTATACACTTGACTTACAAGAAAATATATTTCAAATTGAACAAACTAAGAAAAGGAAAAGAGATGATATTAATTATACCTACATGTGGCACTGTAGACTCGGTCATATCAATGAAACAAGATTATCCAAGTTGCATAAAGATGGGCTCCTCGAGCTATCCGATTATGAATCATATCCAACTTGTGAATCTTGTCTCATGGATAAAATGACTAAATCTCCTTTTAGTGGAAGAGGAGAAAGAGTTACAGAGTTGTTGACATTAATTCACACAGACGTTTGTGGGCCTATGACAACAAGTGCACGGGGTGGGTATTCTTATTTTATTACTTTCACTGATGATCACTCAAGATTTGGATATGTGTATTTAATGAAATACAAGTCAGAATCATTTGAAAAGTTCAAAGAGTTCAGAAGTGAAGTAGAGAAACAAACGGGCAAGAGTATAAAGATACTTCGATCAGATCGAGGCGGAGAATACTTAAGCGGTGAGTTTCTCAATTGTCTCAAAGAAAATGGTATAATCTCACAATGGACTCCTCCAGGTACACCACAGTTAAATGGAGTATCTAAAAGGAGAAATCGAACACTGTTAGACATGGTTCGATTCATGATGAGTTTTACCGACCTTCCAATTTCCTTCTGGGGATATGCCCTAGAAACGGCTGCATACCTACTTAACAAGGTACCTACCAAATCCGCCCCAAAGACTCCATATGAGATGTGGAAGGGGAGGAAACCAAATCTTAAGCATGTTAAGACTTGGGGTTGTCCAGCTTATGTCAAAAAGTTTGAACATGATAAGCTACAAACTAAATCCGAAAAGTATATATTTGTGGGATACCCTAAAGAAACTGTAGGGTATTATTTCTATCATCCAACTGATCAAAAGGTGTTTGTTGCGAAACATGCTGCCTTCTTGGAAAAGGAGTTTATCCATGAAGGGGTCAGTGGGAGTAAGATATATCTTGAAGAAGTTCAAGAACCACAAATTACCACGGATCAAAGTCAGGTACCTGACCAAGTAGAAGAACCTACTATACCACACCCTGTTCGTAAATCTGGAAGAGTACCGAAGATACCTGAGAGGTATGGATTCGTTGTAGAGGATGACGATGAGGTACGCATCATGAATGATGATGATCCATTGAATTACGAACAGGCCATGAGTAATAAAGACTCAGGGAAATGGCTTGAAGCCATGAAATCCGAAATGGACTCCATGTATGAAAACAAAGTATGGACTTTGGTTTCACCACCTGAAGGCATTAAGCCTATTGGGTGTAAATGGGTCTTTAAAAGAAAGACTGGAGCGGACGGCAAGGTGGAGACCTATAAGGCCCGACTGGTTGCAAAAGGTTTCAAACAAAGACAAGGAGTTGACTATGATGAAACCTTTTCACCAGTAGCTATGCTAAAGTCCATTCGGATTTTGCTTGCGATTGCAGCTTATAACGACTATGAGATCTGGCAGATGGACGTGAAAACGGCCTTCCTCAATGAGAAACTTGAGGAGGATGTGTATATGACACAGCCAGAGGGATTTGTTTCAAAGGTTGGAATAAATCAAGTCTGTAAGCTGCAACGATCCATTTATGGATTGAAGCAAGCTTCTCGTAGATGGAACATTCGTTTTGATGAGACAATCAAAGAGTTTGATTTTATCAAAAATGACGATGAGCCATGTGTGTACAAGAAGGTTAGTGGGAGCGCAGTTTCATTCCTTGTATTATATGTTGATGATATATTACTGATAGGGAATGACATTCCTATGCTACAATCAATTAAAATCTGGTTATCTAAACACTTCTCCATGAAGGACTTGGGAGAAGCATCCTATATTTTGGGGATAAAGATCTATAGAGATAGATCTAAAAGGATGCTTGGTTTATCCCAAGGAACGTACATTGATGCAATGCTAAAGAGATTTAGCATGGAAGATTCCAAAAGAGGTCTCATGCCGATGAGCCATGGAATACATCTCTCCAAGAAACAGGCCCCAAAGACACCTGAGGAGAGAGACCGTATGAGTAAGATCCCTTATGCTTCTGCAATAGGATCTATCATGTACGGTATGATATGTACTAGACCGGATGTTGCTCATTCACTTAGTGTAATGAGCAGATACCAGTCGAATCCAGGAGAAGAGCACTGGAAGGCAGTGAAGAATATCCTAAAATACTTGAGAAGGACTAAGGATATTTTTCTTGTCTACGGTGGGTCTGAATTAAAACTCGAGGGCTTCACAGACTCAAGTTTTCAAACGGACCAAGATGACAGTAAATCTGTTTCGGGGTATGTTTTTACCTTGAACGGAGGCGCAGTGAGTTGGAAGAGTTCCAAGCAGCAAACAATTGCTGATTCAGTGACAGAGGCAGAGTATATAGCTGCAAGTGAAGCTGCAAAGGAAGCTGTTTGGATGAAGAAGTTCATAACTGAACTTGGTGTGGTTCCTAGCATTGGAGAAGCAGCTCCCATTTACTGTGACAGCACAGGAGCAGTTGCATAGGCTAAGGAACTGAGGTCTCATCAGAAATCTAAACACGTGTTGCGGCGATTTCATTTAATCAGGGAGATCATTGAAAGAGGAGACGTCACCTTGGAGCGTGTAGACTCTCAAGACAACATTGCAGATCCATTTACTAAAGCTTTAACACAACAGCAGTTTGATCGTCACTTAGAGAAGATGGGTATGAGATACCATGGCGATTGGCTTTAGTGCAAGTGGGAGATTGATAGTAGTGTGCATACAAGCCAATCATGTATGATGATAAAGCACGTACTTTGTAAACAATCTTATTTATTTATTAATGAAATATTCATTTATTACAGGCATTTAATTATCTACATGTTGCTGTTTTTATAATATGTAAATAACTCATAGTTTTAAGCAATGCTTTTAGAATCATGATGATGATCATGCTAATGAGATCTAAATTCTTAGAAAGTTTTAAAACTTAAATAGTTCCCAATCGTGGGATTACTAAAAAGGGGATTAGTAAATCCGGATAGATTGGTACATATGTTGCTTGCTCATTGGAAGAGGATGATTGATCTCATGATCATTTGTGTGGAGACACTAAAGCAAGTATGTAGGTGCTTATTGAAGAATAAGTTCACTGAACGTGATTCGCTATGGAATACCTAATGGAGTTTTACTCGCATGTCAATAGGAATTCCTAATGTGATAGTAGTACAAGTGATCCTTGGACTTGAGATCATCATAGTATCTTGTATGTAACAAATTATACTTTGACTTATTCCTTAAGACCTTTTAAGGCATATATAGGGTATGCTTGGGTATAATGAGTTACATATGGAGATAATGAATGATCAATAAAGAATCTACCACCTCTAGTAAAAGAGGAGATATGTCCCATGTGATTCGTTAAATGACAACCCAGGAATCCTTGGCCAAGGTGAAATGAAATTAGAAAGGAGTTTTTAATTTGCATTATTTGGAGTTGTGCATTTTCTAATCGAAATACATATAATTAAATAAAATAAGACTTGACAGTAAATCCATGTCTTATATTTAATTGGGACATTGTATGGTGGAAGGATTGAATTGTATGGTAACTATTAACTCACAGGTTCTTTTATGATTAATGTTGAAATCTATATTATCTGGAAAGTCGTTGATCGCTAGGGAGGCTTATCCCTATTGTAGAATAAATATTATTTATTTAAATAAATTATTAGTTTAATTTATTTATTTAAATAAGATTAAAATTGTTTTAATTGATTTATTCACAACCGGTTTAATATGGAGAACCTAAAGGGTCACACCATAAAAGGAAGAATAATTATTTAAGAAGGTAATGGCATAATCGTAATAATGCATTAAGTATAATTAATTTAATCTATGGTGATAGAATAAATTAAATAGCTTAATGTTTATTATTTAATATTTTGAAAATATTAAATATAAATTAATAAGAGGAGTCTTATTAATATTATTACAATTATTATTATTTTAATTTCTAAAGGAGTTTAGTAATTAATTTAATATTTAGTACTCTCATTTATTCCTAATAAGATTAGGAGACAAATTAATTAAATGAATTTAATTAATTATTCCCATGTGGTGGGAAGCCTAAATTAATTAAAGGAGTTTAATTAATTAAAAGAAATCCCATGTCTAATAGGATTAGAAGGGTTGACCAATGTCTATATAAGAGAAGTATTATAATAGATATTAGATGATGCAATTCCAATTGTTGGAGAGTACTCCTTTTCTATAGAGGATAGAAAACTAAGGTTAAGCCAAACACCCTCCTTCTTGATAATTCATCTTCCTTGGTGGATCACCTCTAGAGGCCAAACACTTGGGTGGCTAACGTTGATCAAAGAAAGGAATCTAACCCGAAAATTCAAGGAGATCACGAAGAACAAGGAGTTGAACTAGTACCTGTGGAAGCTTCGTTCTACAAGGGTATGATTCCATAACTTCTTCTTTATCGTTTTAAATTAATAATTTGCATAAAGGATGATCCGGGTAATGGTTTTGTAGAAATTTTTTTTAAACTCTGATATACCATGCTTCCGCTAATTTTTGCAATTTGATTGCGTCACGATTTCGTACAAACCCAACAGATGCTTCGTTCTGCAAGGGTATGAATTCTATAACTTCTTATTTATTGTTTTAAATTAGTAATATGCATAAAGGATGATCCGGATAATGGTTTTGTAGAAAATTTTTAAACTCTGATATACCATGCTTCCGTTTATTTTGCAATTTGATTGCGTCCACGATTTCATACAAACACAACACGAGATGCCCATGCCCCGAACAGAATAGGAAATATAGGGATTTCTGGGAAGAATCAATTTCATAAGCAGTGTCAACGTCGAAAAAAATCCGCGGGTCGGGTCACAGCCCGGATCTTTCTCTCTTCCTAAGTTATCTCTACCTTTACTCTTTTTATTTCAAAAAAAGGTTTTGAAAGGTTTTTTAGTAAAAGGCCAACATGTATTATGTCGACGATTGAACGTTTTACAGAGTTGCCAGTTTGGTAGATTTGGAATGGTTGTACTAACTCAATCGAGTTTTGTTTGAAAGAGGCCCAATTGCTGGACACTGTCAAAACTTGATCTTTAAAAACAAAGTTTGAGTTCGAGGGCTTGGTTAAGTGTGGGGAAGATGTTAGGCACCCCACAACTCCCGTGTAAACACGGTACCACATCTTTTTAATATTTTTCTTTAAATTAAAATGCGTGTGTCAATGCTGTTTGAAAATTGGGCCTATGTTTGATTGATTGATTAAAAGTAGTGCTTTGCTTCGTTGAACCTATATACGAAGGGTTTGATTTTATTTGCAAAAAGTCTTTTATTTGATTTGCAAAAGTGTTTAATTTGATTTGCAAAAGCTTTTCTTTTGATTGAATTGAAAATGATGTTTTGAAAGTTGGTTATCAAACCCTTACGCTAACATAGGATTTGAAGCCTGTTGGTACTTCCATTTTTTTTCTTTATAGCCTTAAGGCTTGCATTTGAATGGTGATTTGTCTGGCTGCAAAGCATCCTCGACCACAGAAATAAATACAAGTGTCGGTCTCCTCATAGGCATGAAAACCATCGGTGGGACGCTGACACGGCAAACCATTATTCTCATTATATTAAGACCTTAAATCTGGATAACCGTTTTAAGGTCTTTTGTAAGTACATTTTACAAATAAACTGGCAGGGTACATTCATAATGTGACGCCCCCAAATCCAGGTTCGCTAACCTCAGATTCGGTGCTCACGATCTATCATCATCATAAGCATTCTATAACTATTATGGAATAATAAACATACATTGTTCATTATAATAAAGTTTCATAACATGGCCCCAAGGTCTTCCTAACCTTAACTTAAACACACCATTCATATTACAAAAAGTTTACATAAGAAATCCCATTAGATAATAATAATATTCATTCTAAACTATTCCTGGATCTTGCTCTTGCCCTTGTCCTTCGTATTGGATCCTTCAGGCTTAGCTGAAATAAATGTCATGATATAGCAAGGGTAAGCAACTAATTTGCTTAGCAAGTTTATATACAAGGAAGATATATCATGACTGGAAAGAAGTTTTTCTTTCAATGTTCAACAATAATATAAGGTTGTGAAGGAACATGAATTAATAATTAACAATTGAATATTCGAATAATTGAATATCATGAACTGAGTGGTTTTGAAATAACCATGAACATTTGTCAAGGTTCTCAGTCATTTAAACTGGACCTCTTAATAAATTTTGGTATTCAAGGGGATCAGCCTTTCGTACCACGTGATTTATGCATAAACACTTAATAATCCGGCATTGATATCATGCCTTAATCAAATTCGTCCTTTTCTCAGTCAAGAGTTCTTATCATATCAATTTAATAAGAACAGCTTTTTAAAACACATTTGATTTAACAAATTTAAACATGCTTGATCTAGCTGATACAATTAGCATAGATCTATCTCATAAACAGTTCATGAATGAAGAACTTTAATTTAATTCACAGTTCAATAATAGTAGAACAGGAATTCAATTGCACAAAGTGCGAATTTCAATAATCATTATAGATGTAAATAATCATCAATAATTATTCACTAATATGCTTTGAAAATAATAACTCGAGTTTGAGTTAGGAAACTTGCCTCGTCTGTAGATTACGGCTACGCAATTAATTTATATCCACTATGCAGTTAAATTATCTTCCTTTGAGAGACCTATATTTAATCTTTCAATTAGTCATAGTATAACATTAGATTATGTAATCACATAAATATTATACATTACATTTAGTTCTTATAAACATTATCCTGTCTTGATAATGTTACTACTAAATAACAACATATTATTAATCTTGATAATATCTAATTCATCTCTTAGTATTATTAGTTCCCTAATAATACTTTCATTTGCTTACTAATATTATTAACATCTTAATAATATTTTAATACCTTACTAATATTATTAATCCTCTTAATAATATTTTAATTATTCATTAATATTATTACTTTAATAATATCTTACTTATGCTTTAGTATCATTAATCATTTAATAATATTTTATTCATTTACTAATATTATTAATCATTTAATAATATTTTATTTATTCTCTAATATTATTAATCATTTAATAATATCTTATTCCATTACTAATATTATTAATCATTTAATAATACTTTAATCATTTATCAATGCTTAAATCAAATATTATTAACTATTTAATAATATTTTAAAGAAATTTTAATCTTAATATTTTTATTTACTTATAAATATCATATTCTAATATTATTAATATCATAATAATATTTTAATAATTTATTGGATTAATGAACAATTTATTCTAATTGTTCACCCTTTATTAAACCTCTTATTTAATATCCACAAAAGATCATAAATAATATTTCTTATCATAAATTACCAAAGTGTTCTAACATAGTCATGATATGATATATTATGAGTATTCAAGCATAAAAATCACATTTTTTTTTATTAAAGACATCATTTAACTATTTATTTTCTTTTATTCATAACTTAATCATTTTTAGGAAAACTAGCAAACTGATTCCAAAAATTTGCAGCTTCTGTATTTTAACAGAATATGAACCCACAAGGATCTCCAAATTTTTCTGGAATTTTAGAAAATGATCTACTATTTTTAAAGTTCCCAAAACACTCGGATCTTGCTTCATTTTTAATAAATTGATATTGACTCAGAAAACTCTGAAATTTTTAGGGTATGCTCTCCTAATATATGTGAACCTACTGTAAACATTTCGGAATTTTCCAGTGTATACACAGTGAGATATTCGAAGGTAAAGTTTTAGGAGTCCTTTACGGAAATAGTCATTACGTACAATCTATAACTCGAAACTTGCCCGTTCTTTTTCCTACATGTAGATAACTTCTCAAGATACATCTTTGAATTTTCCCAGATTTTTAAAAGACAAGAAACCATCCGAAACAGACCCAAGAAAAACAGGACAGAAACTATTTTTCTTTTTTTTTTTAACCCTTAACATTCCAAGTGGGCTGTTTTGGGGAAATCAGTTCCAAAGATTTCAAAACTTGCTAGATTTGTGTGCTATCACTTGGGTTTACTAGATAACTCATGTATCTAGCACCCCCCCCCCCTTCGACGGATCACAAATCTAAGTTGGAAAACTTGAGTTATACAAGATTTAGTGGAAGAAAACAAGAGTTTTCACCCTTGGAGAATATATGCTCATATTCTTCCTCTAAGCCTTTGACCTAACACTCAAGATACTTAGTTTCATACATGATGATATGTAGGACTAGGGTATCTTGAGTATTTGTTCATAACTCCAACAAAACTCAAGCTATAAAACAAAGTAGAAGAAGAAGATGAAGGTTAGGTTATACCTTGATTTAATGGCAACCTTCCTTGATTTACCAAAGTAAGTGATGAACTTTGGATACATGAACAAACTAGCACTTCTCTCTCTCTATATATATGGCCAAAACTCTCTCTTTTCTCTCTCTAGAAGTGGCTAGCTTGGGAGAAAATTATAAGAGGAAGAATGAGAGAAGAAATGAAATGAAAAAAATGAAATAAAAGGATACTTGCAAAAAAAATATAGATACACTTAGTGTATCTAGCTATTATCCCCCATACTTTCTTTAACCCATGGATAGAAGCTTTGCCTTATCACTTTAATTAGTCTAATCATGATTAAGGATGCTTAATAAAGTGGCAACCAATGGGAGCTTGACAACCATGTCCTTTTGTGTAAGAGTTACTACTAATGGACATTGCTTAGCTTAATTAGTTGCCTTAAAAGGCCTAATATGGCTTGTCATTATGTCCCATTTTAACTCCAAATTTGCTTTTATTTTGAATGCCCAATTTTGATTAATCAAATGTCTACAATACCCTTAACCAAGTGGGCTAAGTATTGGTTTGCATTTTATTTCATTTGGGCTTCCTCCTTAATTGTTTTGGGCTATGTAATAAACATAGTCTAGCAATTTTAATATGTGTTACCCAATTTGATTATTTAAGGTTTCCATTCCTAATCTTATGAAATTTAATTACCTATACATGTGACTTTAGCTCATAACCTAATTAGGTTCACAAGAATTAGGTTTAAAATTATTAGTCACTTGAAATAATAAGATTATCCACTTAAGTTAGTATACATATTAAATACTAACCTCTCATTATCACCATAACCCTTAGGTTATTTAATTGTCTCACCTAATGTATAATTAGGTTACGAAGCTTTCATTTTTAATGATATCTGTAAATGTATATATCCATAACTATAGCATACATGTTAATTGACCCATGCACCACTTCACATATTTTGTCACATATTAAATCACTATATAACTCAAAGTTTTAAATATCAATAATGTACATACATATATAGTGACTTAAAATTCACGGTTATTACATCCTCCCCCCCCCCCTTATAAGAATTCCGTCCCCGGAATTGCCTATAGGGTTACTCAAAAAGATGTGAATAATTTTCCCTCATCCTTTCTTCGAGTTCCCACGTAGCTTCTTCAGCATTGTGGTTCCTCCAAAGAACCTTTACAGAATGTATAACCTTATTTCGCAATTTCTGTTCTTTTCTATCTAAAATTTCAATTGGAATTTTCTCATACGACAAATCCTTTTTTACCTGAATTGGCTCGTACGATATCACGTGCTTGTAGTCAGGCTTGTATGGTCGTAGCACTGACACATGAAACACATTATGAATATGTTCCAGTTCAGGAGGTAGAGCTACCTCGTACGCCACTTCGCCTATCTTCCTCTAGATCTCGAAAGGTCCAATAAATCTCGGACTCAGTTTACCTTTCTTTCCAAACCTTATCTTCCCTTTCCAGGGAGATACTTTCAAAAATGCATGGCTTCGCACCTCAAAATCTCTCTTCTGGCGATGTAAGTATGCATACTTCTTTTGGCGATCTTGAGCTGCTACCAGTCGGGCTCTTATCACCTTGATGATCTCTATAGTCTGCTGTACTAGTTCTGGTCCCAACAGTCGACGTTCACCCACTTCATCCCAGCATAAGGGCGTTCTACATTTCCTTCCATACAGTGCTTCGTACGGCGGCATTCCGATGCTGGCGTGATAGCTATTGTTGTATGCGAACTCTACTAATGGAAGATGATCCTCCCAGCTACCCTTGAAGTCCATCACACAAGCTCTGAGCATGTCTTCAAGTGTTTGAATCGTTCTCTCGCTTTGCCCATCGGTCTGCGGATAATACGCGGTGCTCATCCGTAGTTGCGTCCCCATTCTTTCCTGAAGACTCTTCCAGAAGTTTGACGTGAATCACGGATCTCTATCCGACACAATAGATACCGGTATGCCATGCCTCAAGATAATTTCTTTGATATACAATTTGGCTAGCTGGTCCAAACTATACCTGATCTTGATCGGCAAGAAGTGAGCCGACTTTGTAAGACGATCTACAATCACCCATATGGCATCGTGTCCCTTTTGCGTTGCTGGAAGTCCCACCACAAAATCCATCGTGATGTGTTCCCACTTCCACTCTGGAATCTCTAAAGGCTGTAGTAATCCACTCGGTCGTTGATGCTCTGCCTTGACTCTCTGACAAGTTAGACATCTGCGGACGCATTCTGCAACCTCTCTCTTCATATTTGGCCACCAAAAGTGTTGACGCAAATCTTGATACATTTTTGTGCTTCCTGGGTGTATCGAGTACCTCGTACTGTGCGCTTCTTGCAAAATATCTTCTCTTAGTTCAGGTACTAGCGGTACCCAAATTCGCCCTTCGAATCTCAGCAGTCCGGTGCCATCAATCTTGTATTTCAATTCATCCCCTTCAGCTAACCGTTTCTTGATGCTGTCGCAATCTTTGTCCTTCTCTTGAGCCTCTTTAACTTTATCTAATAGAGTCGGGCTCGCTGTCACTGTAAATAATTTCTCGTTGGTCTCCATCGGATACTTAACCTCTAAATCAAGTCGTTCGAAATCTTTCACCAATTCCTCTTGAATGGTCAACTTCAGTAACTTCTCTCTGCCTTTTCTACTCAGGGCATCTGCCACTACATTTGCTTTTCCTGGATGGTACAGAATCTCACAGTCATAATCCTTGATCAATTCTAGCCATCGGCGCTGCCTCATATTTAACTCTTTCTGCGTGAAGATATACTTCAGACTCTTATGATCCGTATATATCTCACACTTCTCGCCATACAAATAGTGCCTCCAAATCTTCAAGGAAAAAACTACTGCTACTAATTCCAGGTCATGAGTCGGATAACCCTTCTCATAGCCCTTCAGCTGACGTGAAGCGTACACAATGACCTTGCCATGCTGCATCAGTACACAGCCAAGACCCTTGTGTGACGCATCACTATACACTACAAATCCTCCCGTGTTGTCTGGTAAAGTCAACACAGGTGCCTGACTGAGCCTCTTCTTCAATTCCATGAAACTCTCTTCACATTTCTCCGTCCAAACGAACTTTACTGCCTTTCTGGTAAGGTTGGTCAACGGTGATGCTATCTTTGAAAAATCTTGGATGAATCTCCGATAGTATCCTGCTAATCCCAAGAAACTCCTAATTTCTGTCGGCGTCTTTGGCTGTTCCCAGTTGATAACAGCTTCTACCTTTGCTGGATCCACCGAAACACCATCCTTGTCGATAACGTGACCCAAAAACTGCACTCTTCGCAACCAAAACTCACACTTGGAGAACTTTGCATACAACTTCTCCCTCCTTAACGTCTCCAACACTATCCTTAGATGTTCAGCGTGCTCTTCCTCTGTCTCTGAATATACCAGAATGTCATCGATGAACACAACAACAAACTTATCCAAATACTATTTAAACACTCTGTTCATCAAGTCCATGAATGCTGCTGGCGCATTCGTCAACCCAAAAGACATTACCAGAAACTCAAAATGTCCATACCGAGTTCTGAATGCCGTCTTTGGAACATCCTCCTGCCTCACCTTCAGTTGGTGATAACTGGTCCTCAAGTCGATTTTTGAAAAATATTTCGCCCTCTTCAACTGATTAAACAAATCGTCGATCCTGGGCAATGGGTACTTGTTCTTAATGGTGACCTTGTTCAACTCCCGGTAGTCGATACAAAGCCTTAATGACCCATCCTTCTTCTTTACGAATAAGACTGGTGCTCCCCATGGTGATACGCTCGGTCGAATGTATCCCTTATCTAACAATTCTTGTAGTTGAATCATCAGTTCCTTCATTTCTACCGGAGCCATACGATACGGTGCTTTGTATACCGGTGATGTCCCTGGTGCCAAATCAATAACAAACTCTATCTCTCTATCTGGTGGCAATCCCGTAATCTCATCTGGGAAGATGTCAACGAATTCCCTTACAATAGGTATCTGACCCAGTTCACCCTCGACTCTACGGGTATCCACAACGTGAGCCAAATAACCTATACAACCTTTCCTAAGCAACTTCTTTGCTTGCATCATCGTCAGACAACAAGATTGTCTCGGCAATTTACTGCCATGAAATACCACCTTTGACTTATTCGGAGTCTTTAAGTTTACGCACTTTTTCTTACAGTCAATAACCGCCCCGTGACTTGATAACCAATCCATCCTTAGGATTACATCAAACTCTCCAAGACGAATCGGTATCAAATCCACGTTAAGCTTAAACCCTCTTACATCAGCACAACAGTTCCTATGTATGTAGTTTACAGGGATAATTTCTTTGTTTGCTACTTCTACACTCATTGGGTGTTCTAATAGTTCACGAGGTAAACTTAATCATTGAGCAAAATCATCAGATACAAAAGAACATGAAGCTCGCGAATCGAATAACACATAGGCATTTATATCGTTGATCGGAATTTTACCTGACACCACTTCCCTGGATGCCACGGCATCTTGCACTGTCATATTGAATGTCCTCGCTGTCGGCTTGTTTGGCTGGGCTGGTCCTCCACTGGTTGTCCTAGTGTTATTGCCCCTGTTGCCGTTTCCGCCATCCGTGCTTTTCTTCTTTGGGCAATCCTTGATCCGATGTCCCAATTCACCACAGTTAAAACAACCTCCCTTCCTCACCTTAGAACAATTGGGTGAGGTATGCCCTTCTTGTCCACAGGTATAACATATCGTTTTTCCTTTCAAGCACTCTCCCGAGTGACCCTTTCCACAGTTTCCACATACTGACTTCTTTTGTTGCACACTTCCTTGCTGAATCTCTAAATTACTACCCCCACTGCTCCATTTCCGCTTCTTGTTGTTGCTACCGCCGCTGCTAACATTCTGATTCCCACCTTCTACTTTCTTCTTATTCTTCTCCCGATTGTACTTTGAGACCGCTTCGCTTCCACCTTCCGCTATGAGAGCTTTCTCCAACAGAGTTGAGAATGACGTGATTTGTAGAACCGCTACCTTACTGTAAATCCACGGCTTTAGTCCATTTTTGAATCTTCTTGCTTTCCTCACCTCCGTGTCTACCTGATGTGGAGCGAATCTGGCCAATTCATTAAACTTTGCGGCGTACTCTGACACTGACATATTCTCCTGTTTCAATTCCAAAAACTTGATCTCCATTCTCGCTTGTGTACTCTCAGGGAAGTAGTTCTCAAAGAACAACTTCTTGAACGCTTCCCAAGTCACGATTCCAGTCCCGGCTTTGTTCTAGTTGGCCTCCCACCAATAGTTAGCCTCACCCTTCATTAAGTAGGTAGCAAAAATTGTTTTTTGTTCTTCTGGTACTCTAGCAATAATGAAGACCTTCTCCATCTCCTTCATCCACGTCTGGGCCTCTATCAGGCCTGTTGTTCCTCTAAACTCCGGCGGTCATACTGCCTTGAAGTCCTTAAAGTTGGCTAATTGATTTCCTGCCTGATTTCCCCCGGGTTGAGCTTGATTCCTCATGGCTTCAGCCATCATGTTGACAAAGTCTTGCATTGGGTTTGGTTGGGCTCCCGCTGCATTATTAACTGACTCTTCGATCTCTTAGTTCCTTAGTACACGTCTGGGCGGCATTATCTAATTAAACAAAATTCTAACATGTTACTCGGGTTTTATTATCATATAAGTACTTAGCATGCAATGCGCTACTGTATTCAAACAATCAGATGATCATTATGTGAGTGTTTTAAATTACCAAGATTTGGATTTATTTTTTTATTTATTTATTTATTTATTATTATTTTTTTTTCTGATTAGTGGGTTAAGTTTGCTTTAAAAAAAAATTTCCAATTCAGTCTACTGGATTCACATAACATTAAATAGACAATTTACTATTTAAATTTTCCAACACATATCACAATAATGCATTTATATTCATATACCAATCTTCAGTGTCTCACATGATTAATTCAGGTATATTCTTATAAATACTACTATCCCATTTTAAACACAAAAGATGGGATTAACTCAAAATGATACTACCTAACTACCTACTACCTCACACCTGCTGAGGTTTACATCATCATAAAACCCTATTACACAAAAGGGGTACTAATGCATCTATCTACTACTAGTCCATAGCATAATCATCACTGGTGGCCCTGCTGGGTCACCTGAACAGGCTCCTGGGAAACCACCCCTCCATAACTCTACGTTGAACGGATCGGCTCGACTCTCCTATCTCGAACTGCGCTCTCCTAGTCCCACTACGCTGGCCCTCATACGCTGCGTCTAGCGCCAGTCCTAAAGTCTCGGCCCTGACCTTCATGGCCTGCAGTGCTATCTCCAATTGGTCCACTCGCTGGGCTGACCCATAAAATGCCTCCTCCACGCGAATCTTGTCTGCAATCTCCACGTCAAACTCGCCCCGCATTGCCAGATGCTCTATGCTCAGCTCTCCGAACTTTGCCTTTTCATGCTCTAGCTGTACCCTCAGCATCTCAACTTGCAACTGGGACTCATCCAACTTTCCCTTCTGCTCGACTACCTCCATATGGGCTTGATAAGCCGCCTCCTTGTATTGACCTTCTGTGAACTGGAGTGTGTGGTTTTCAACCTCCAGTTCTCCCACCCTGCCTTCCAATTGATTGATTCTCCTCAACAAATCCCCTATCAGAGGACCCTGAGGGGCTTCTTCCATGACCTCACGCTTAATGAGCTCTTGCTCCACTGAGTGACTGCTCTGGCGCTCGTCAGACATCCTACAAACACCATAAATAAAACCAACATCAGTACCACAATAAAATATATTCATTGAAAAAATGAAATAATATTTTATTAAGCACAACACAAACTCGATGAATTTCCACAATCCATCTCCTAACATACTTTATAAGAGTTTTCTACTAAGGTTATAACCTAGGTTTCGCATTCCTAATGTTTATAACCTGCGGCTTTGATACCAACTTGTGACGCCCCCAAATCCAAGTTCTCTAACCTCAGATTCGGTGCTCACGATCTATCATCATCATAAGCATTCTATAACTATTATGGAATAATAAACATACATTGTTCATTATAATAAAGTTCCATAACATGGCCCCAAGGTCTTCCTAACCTTAACTTAAACACACCATTCATATTACAAAAAGTTTACATAAGAAATCCCATTAGATAATAATAATATTCATTCTAAACTATTCCTGGATCTTGCCCTTACCCTTGTCCTTCGTATTGGATCCTTCAGGCTTAGCTGAAATAAATGTCATGATATAGCAAGGGTAAGCAACTAATTTGCTTAGCAAGTTTACATACAAGGAAGATATATCATGACTGGAAAGAAGTTTTGCTTTCAATGTTCAACAATAATATAAGGTTGTGAAGGAACATGAATTAATAATTAACAATTGAATATTCGAATAATTGAATATCATGAACTGAGTGGTTTTGAAATAACCATGAACATTTGTCAAGATTCTCAGTCATTTAAACTGGACCTCTTAATAAATTTTGGTATTCAAGGGGATCAGCCTTTCATACCTCGTGATTTATGCATAAACGCTTAATAATCCGGCATTGATATCATGCCTTAATCAAATTCGTCCTTTTCTCAGTCAAGAGTTCTTATCATATCAATTTAATAAGAACAGCTTTTTAAAACACATTTGATTTAACAAATTTAAACATGCTTGATCTAGCTGATACAATTAGCATAGATCTATCTCATAAACAGTTCATGAATGAAGAACTTTAATTTAATTCACAGTTCAATAATAGTAGAACAGGAATTCAATTGCACAAAGTGCGAATTTCAATAATCATTATAGATGTAAATAATCATCAATAATTATTCACTAATATGCTTTGAAAATAATAACTCGAGTTTGAGTTAGGAAACTTGCCTCGTCTGTAGATTACGGCTACGCAATTAATTTATATCCACTATGCAGTTAAATTATCTTCCTTTGAGAGACCTATATTTAATCTTTCAATTAGTCATAGTATAACATTAGATTATGTAATCACATAAATATTATACATTACATTTAGTTCTTATAAACATTATCCTGTCTTGATAATGTTACTACTAAATAACAACATATTATTAATCTTGATAATATCTAATTCACCTCTTAGTATTATTAGTTCCCTAATAATACTTTCATTTGCTTACTAATATTATTAACATCTTAATAATATTTTAATACCTTACTAATATTATTAATCCTCTTAATAATATTTTAATTATTCATTAATATTATTACTTTAATAATATCTTACTTATGCTTTAGTATCATTAATCATTTAATAATATTTTATTCATTTACTAATATTATTAATTATTTAATAATATTTTATTTATTCACTAATATTATTAATTATTTAATAATATCTTATTCCATTACTAATATTATTAATCATTTAATAATACTTTAATCATTTATCAATGCTTAAATCAAATATTATTAACCATTTAATAATATTTTAAAAAAAATTTAATCTTAATATTTTTATTTACTTATCAATATCATATTCTAATATTATTAATATCATAATAATATTTTCATAATTTATTGGATTAATGAACAATTTATTCTAATTGTTCACCCTTTATTAAACCTCTTATTTAATATCCACAAAAGGTCATAAATAATATTTGTTATCATAAATTACCAAAGTGTTCTAAGATAGTCATGATATGATATATTATGAGTATTCAAGCATAAAAATCACATTTTTTTTTAATTAAAGACATCATTTAACTATTTATTTTCTTTTATTCATAACTTAATCATTTTTAGGAAAACTAGCAAACTGATTCCAAAAATTTGCAACTTCTGTATTTTGACAGAATATGAACCCACAAGGATCCCCAAAGTTGTTTGGAATTTTAGAAAATGATCTACTATTTTTAAAGTTCCCAAAACACTCGGATCTTGCTTCATTTTTAATAAATTGATATTTACTCAGACAAATCTGAAATTTTCAGGGTATGCTCTCCTAATATATGTGAACCTACTGTAAAAATTTCGGAATTTTTCCAGTGTATACACAGTGAGATATTCGAAGGTAAAGTTTTAGGAGTCCTTTACGGAAATAGTCATTACGTACAATCTATAGCTCGAAACGTGCCCGTTCTTTTTCCTACATGTAGATTACTTCTCAAGCTACATCTTTGAATTTTCCCAGATTTTTAAAAGACATGAAACCATCCGAAACAGACCCAAGAAAAACGGGACAGAAACTATTTTTCTTTTTTTTTGAACCCTTAACATTCCAAGTGGGCTGTTTTGGGGAAATCAGTTCCAAAGGTTTCAAAACTTGCTAGATTTGTATGCTATCACTTGGGTTTACTAGATAACTCATGTATCTAGCACCCCCCTTCGACGGATCACAAATCTAAGTTGGAAAACTTGAGTTATACAAGATTTAGTGGAAGAAAACAAGAGTTTTCACCCTTGGAGAACATATGCTCATATTCTTCCTCTAAGCCTTTGACCTAACACTCAAGATACTTAGTTCCATACATGATGATATGTAGGACTAGGGTATCTTGAGTATTTGTTCATAACTCCAACAAAACTCAAGCTATAAAATAAAGTAGAAGAAGAAGATGAAGGTTAGGTTATACCTTGATTTAATGGCAACCTTCCTTGATTTACCAAAGTAAGTGATGAACTTTGGTTGCATGAACAAACTAGCACTTCTCTCTCTTTATATATATGGCCAAAACTCTCTCTTTTCTCTCTCTAGAAGTGGCTAGCTTGGGAGAAAATTATAAGAGGAAGAATGAGAGAAGAAATGAAATGAAAAAAATGAAATAAAAGGATACTTGCAAAAAAAATATAGATACACTTAGTGTATCTAGCTATTATCCCCCATACTTTCTTTAACCCATGGATAGAAGCTTTGTCTTATCACTTTAATTAGTCTAATCATGATTAAGGATGCTTAATAAAGTGGCAACCAATGGGAGCTTGACAACCATGTCCTTTTGTGTAAGAGTTAGTACTAATGGACATTGCTTAGCTTAATTAGTTGCCTTAAAAGGCCTAAAATGGCTTGTCATTATGTCCCATTTTAACTCCCAATTTGCTTTTATTTTGAATGCCCAATTTTGATTAATCAAATGTCTACAATACCCTTAACCAAGTGGGCTAAGTATTGGTTTGCATTTTATTTCATTTGGGCTTCCTCCTTAATTGTTTTGGGCTATGTAATAAACATAGTCTAGCAATTTTAATATGTGTTACCCAATTTGATTATTTAGGGTTTCCATTCCTAATCTTATGAAATTTAATTACCTATACATGTGACTTTAGCTCATAACCTAATTAGGTTCACAAGAATTAGGTTTAAAATTATTAGTCACTTGAAATAATAAGATTATCCACTTAAGTTAGTATACATATTAAATACTAACCTCTCATTATCACCATAACCCTTAGGTTATTTAATTGTCTCACCTAATGTATAATTAGGTTACGAAGCTTTCATTTTTAATGAAATCTGTAAATGTATATATCCATAACTATAGCTTACATGTTAATTGGCCCATGCACCACTTCACATATTTTGTCACATATTAAATCATTGTATAACACAAAGTTTTAAATATCAATAATGTACATACATATATAGTGACTTAAAATTCACGGTTATTACACATAAATTGGAGTTTGTCTATCGTGGGAATCAGATTCTGATCAGTTTGATCACAAATCCCACAATTCCTAAGATCACATATGAGTAGCCAATAAACCTGCACAGTTCGAATTTGTACATAAAAAGAAATATATCCCAAATGTTGCCAGAACCGAGGATTCATTCAGTAAATTTGGGTTTGCACGATCGAAACGTCTCGTTCCCACTAGATATCGATCTAAGGAACGCGAGGTTGCTTTTTTAACTGAAAAATGCTGCATTTGTTAATGCCGATTCATATCAAATGAATATTTAAAGCCATAGTTTAATAAAGCGAGTAAAGCAATATATATACAATTATATATACGCAAGCTATAAAGGGCGATGATTTTTCACACCGGTACCCGAACTGAAATTGAAATATATATATATATATATGTTGACAGAAAGGTAGTCAACCAAGACTGGGAAGAGAACCCAATGGTGGTGAAGGCTACTTATATATGCATATTTATATATAAAAGTAGTAAAAACGCCACAGAATAATCCAGGCCGAACTGAAATGTAAATGTACAGAAAAGTAGTCAACTAGGGACTGGGAAGATAACCCAGTAATGGTGAAGGGTGCAAAAAATAGTATAAAGGCTACAGAATGATCCAGGCCAGACTGAAATATATAAATATATATAGAGAGAACCCCCAGTGGTGGTGAAGGCTGCTTGTATATGCATATTTATATTTAAAAGCAGTAAACTACCTCGAATTTGACATCCGGGCTTGACAGAATTGAAAAATTAGTATATATACAATTAAATATATAAAAAAAAATCCAAACCCGGACTGGGGAGATAAACCAGTCTGGCGAAGTTGCTTAAATTGAAGGTGCTAATGCATTGAAGCTGTTAGAGTTGACGGGTCGTCAATCTGAGTTGTAGAAATGCCAAAAAAGCATTTATGTACAAAAATATACAATTTTTGACAAAAACGACCACGAAACTGAGTTTCGGGCATATTTAAAAAACGAAACTTTATATGCAAGTGTAAAACAGTGTAAAGAAGTAATATTAACTTTCTGATCGTAAAAATACTCATAATGGACTGCTTCACGGGCTTTTTGCCAAATTGTAGGCTCTAAATGTCCAAATCTATCGGTTATTTTCTCATATGTGGTAGTATGTGGGTATATCTAAGTGTTAGAGTGAAAAAATTTGGGTTTAAAAGATATGAAAAAGTTAAAAAATCAAACAGGCAAAGATTCGTTGTGTTTCAGAATTCTTGAAAATGAGGGGGGCTCACCTCATATATATAGGCCAGGGAGCCTCTGCTCTACCTGCTGCAGCTGCAAGTAGAGGTGCGGCACCCTTGGTGGGGCCCATGTGTCTAGTTGAGTCATCTCGAAGTACGTGCACTCTGAGCAACACGAGGTCGAAGTCGAAACTTTCTAACTTTTGATCGGAGCGTCCGTTTGAGGCATGCTGTACCTTTCCTGAAATCCCTCACCGAGAGTGTCACAATGACAGGGGATAAAACTTTTTCCAGGTCCAAGAAGACGGGTTCATAACCAAGTCTTCGATTCCCCGCAGTTTGTTCGTTGAGTTGTCTTGCGCTGTTTGCACTCGGGATCATAGTTATGGTTCATTCTTACCTTGGTGACATCAATTCAGTTTGATTTTAACTGAATCAACTTATGGTTGGTAAAATAACCATTTTTCCCCTCCCGGGGTTGCCCTTAGTGTCGGCATGGCCTTCGGTTAACTTCCGGGAGTTATTTCTAAGACTTAGATCTCATTCGAGTCTGTTTGTCCTCAGTGTTGTCTTTGGGGCTAACTTGGTCATTCCAAATTTGCCTTTGGAGATGTTGTGAGGCTTCAGGTTTGTTTCCAAAGTTGGCAGACTTCCCGGGTTGAGACCGGGGCTGACATGCACTTCCCGGGTTGAGACCGGAGCTGACATGTACTTCTCGGGTTAAGACCGGGGCTGAGTTGTCATCCCGAGATTGGTGATCAAGGTTGGGGTTGTCCCGATATTGGTGATCGGGGTTGAATTGACGTCCCGGTACTGAGACCGAGGTTGATTTAAAGGCCCGATATTAAGATTGGGTTTAATCTGACAGCCCGATTTGAGGTCGGGGTTGATATGATGGCCCGATATTGAGATTGGGGTTCATCTGACTGCTCGATTTGAGATCAAGGTTGATATAAAGGCCCGATATTGAGATCGAGGTTAATCTGACGGCCCTATTTGATTTAAGATCATGGTTGACATGATGGCCCGATCTTGAGATAAAGGTTGATATGATGGCCCAATTTAAGATCGGGGTTGGTATGATGGCCTAATTTGAGATCAAGATTGATATGATGGCCCGATCTTGAGATCGGGGTTATGAAGGCCCAATTTGAGATTGTGGTTAATCTAACGGCCCAATTTGAGATCGGGGTTGATATGAAGGCCTGATCTTAAGATTGGGGTTGATATGATGGCCTAATTTGAGATCGGGGTTGATCTGACTGCCCGATTTAAGATCAGGGGAATTGATGGCCCGATATTGAGATTGGGATTGATCTAACGGCCCAATATTGAGATCGGGGTTGATCTGTTGGCCCAATTTGAGATCGAAGTTGATCTGATGGCCCGATTTGAGATCGGGGTTGATCTGACAGCCCGATTTAAGATCGGGGTTGATTTGACATCCCGATTTGAGATCGGGGTTGATCTGACGACCCAATTTGAGATCGGAGTTGATCTGACAGTCCGATTTGAGATCAGGATTAAATTGATTACACGATATTGAGACCGGGGTTGATTTGATGGCCCAATTTGAGATTGGGATTGATCTGATGGCTGGATATTGAGATCGGGGTTGATCTGACGGCCTAATTTGAGATCGGGGTTGATATGATTACCCGATCTTGATATCGGGCTTGATATGATGGCTCGATTTGAGATCGGGGTTGATCTGATAGCCTGATTTGATATCGGGGTTGAATTGATGGCCCGAATATTGAGATTAAGGTTGATCTGAAGGCCCGATTTGAGATCAGGGTTGATCTGATGGCCTGATATTGAGATCGGGGTTGAATTAATGGTAGCTATACCCTCATCCAGTGTTAGTAATATGGAAAGAAAATTTCGAGTGTCTAGAGTTGCCTGTCTTTATCATGCTCATGCAATGTAATAAAATGAGCAGGATAAAGATTTCTAGACACTTGAAATGCAAAGGCAAAGGGGATGCAATGCATGATATGGTATACAATGAATGTCAAATACCTTTGAGGAGGTGGGGTTATCACTGAGGGATTACGTTAGCTTCTGCTGGGGATAATATCAACCGTGATAACCCTTGTTGCAGCATTATTAAGCGATTATTGGTAGGATATCAAATTTAAGCTATCACAGAATGTTCTTGTCACTTTCTACTAGGGATGATGTTAATAGGCTACCACGAATTGTTCTTCATCATTTCTTGTTGGGGATGACGTCATTCATGATATCCTAAGTATGACATTTTTATCGCCGAGTTAGGCGAATGCATTTTCGATGCCTATCTTGAAGATACTTTACACCGGTAGTTGGCAACAAAGGGATTGAACCACCAGTCCTTCCTGATGCTCCCTTTTGAGGATGTGTATAACAGATTCCATCATCAAGGATGGACTATTATATGGTTTCCATCACCAGATCCCTTCCGATGCTTTGCAAAGGCTTCTCCTATGGTTAAACTGTACTCGGTCTATACCCAAACCTTCGTTGGGTTGAAGCCAATGGCTGAACTGTCATCGGTCAGTACCCGATGCTTCGCTGGGTTGAAGCCAACGGCTGAATAGGACTCAGTCTATACCTGACGCTTCGTTGGATTAAAGCCAACGGCTGAATTGGACTCTGTCTGTACCTGAAACTTCTTTGGATTGAAGCCAAAGGCTGAATTGAACTCGGTCTGTACCTGAAACTTCGTTGGATTGAAGCCAACGGCTGAATTGAACTCAGTTTATTCCCGAAACTTCATTGAATTGAAGGAAACGGCTGAATTGAACTCGATCTGTACCCGAAACTTCATTGGATTGAAGCCAACGGCTAAATTAAACTCGATCTGTACCCGAAACTTCATTGGATTGAAGCCAACGGCTGAATTGAACTCGGTCTGTATACGAAACTTCATTAGATTAAAGCCAACGGCTGAATTGAACTCGGTCTGTACCCAAAACTTCATTGGATTGAAGCCAACGACTGAATTGAACTCAGTCTGTACCCGAAACTTCGTTGGACTGAAGCCAACGGCTGAATTGGACTCGGTCAGTACGCGACGCTTCGTTGGATTGAAACCAACGGCTGAATTAAACTCGGTCTGTACTCGACGCTTCGTTGGATTGAAACTAACGGCTGAATTGAACTCGATCTGAACCCAAAACTTTGTTGGATTAAAACCAATGGGTGAATTGAACTCGGTCTGTACCCAAAACTTCGTTGGATTGAAGCCAAGGGATGAATTGAACTCGGTCTGTACTCGAAACTTCGTTGGATTGAATCCAACGGCTGAATTAAACTCGGTCTGTACCCGAAACTTCATTAGATTGAAGTCAATAGCTGAATTGAACTCGATCTATACCCGAAACTTCATTGGATTGATGTCAATGGCTGAATTCAACTCGGTCTGTACCCAAAACTTCGTCTGATTGAAGCCAACGACTGAATTTAACTCGGTCTGTACCCGACGCTTTAAAAATGGCAGTTTTCTGAAAGTTTTCCCGCAGTTTACATTGTTCATCCCCTGATATAATTTTGGGATGAATACCAAGGGTTTCCAGAGTGTCACCCGTTCTGTCAGGATTACGCTGCTTAAACGCACGATTTCAGGACAAAACGATCAATTGCGTAGCGATTTTTCTTCAGATTTGACTTGTCAGCACATAGAAACTCCATTTCAACTCGAACCAAACTAAGCCCGGGGGAGTGGGACCCACCCTGAGGAGCCGCAGGTAGAGGTGCAGCAGCCGTGGGTGGGTCTGCTTCCACCTGGGCTTTATATTGGGCAGCGAGAGCTCATTACTTGCAAGTCTCATTTCGAGTTTCAAACGGATTTTGATCTTCTTTTTCAAATCTATGGAGCTTGGGTAGCTATTTTCTTATTCCGTCAGTTTCTACGCGTTCAGCGCATTGCAGGTAACGTTTTACGTCCCTTTTTCGCAAGTTTTGACCCTTAAAAGCATGTGAACCACATAGGGGGCTTTTAGACGTAATGTATGAAAAATGTATTCCTATATGATCTATTAAATATTTTCAGACTTCATATGTATGCATATCTTACTGTAACGCACGTTTGGATGTAAGAAAATTCAAATTTTGAGACAGTTATATTTTGCTCTTTTGATCAGTTTACTCAACCCTTTTGAGGCCTAATGAACCTGGATTTTCAACTAAAAAATGTCTATGGTAATTTGGCCACAATGTAAATTTACTTTTGATTTTATTTCATAAATATGAACTGTTTCTTGCTTTTTGGGAATGTGTGCTACTAAATGGCCACCTAGACATGCCTATGTGCATGCGGACAGTCCAATTTACAAAAGAAGACTCTGGCAAAAAATTTTCAAAACCCGAGTATTTAATAAACATGTAATTTTGACTCTACTGGGGATTTTTGACTGACCCATGCATGTTTTAGGATTTATCTCTTGAAAAACATGCAGTTTTGACTTTACTAGGTATTTTTGACTGACCCATGCATAATTTAGGACTTAGAGATGTATTGAGTACTGATTTAAAAAGTAATAAGCCACAGGTTTTAGGCTTACCACACCCTTTCTGAGGTGATTTGGAGACTTGGTCCAGGTGATGGACGGAGATAGACTCAGAAGTGCCAACAGAGTCGTTTCAGGCGTCAGACATAGGAGGGCTTCTAATGTTCCTCAGCCACGTTCGGTTCGACAACCTCGCAGATTGGCGGAGTCAGTGATTCATCCAGCACAGGACGAGCAGCCAATCAATATTGATAATGAGCAGACTCATTTTGCTGATCCAGCCCCTGCTCAGGCTCTACATGCGGAGGTTCCAGGCATTGTTGTGCCGACCCAGGAGCTGTTGGGCGACTTGAGTCGCCATCCATCGAGGTTTCTCCACGCCAATGAGGTGACTTAAAGTTTTTCTCTTCTTAGATTCTTTTCTTTCTTTTGCCATTCTCGGGGCACAGGTTTTTTGACATGGGTTAATTTTTTTGATGCAGGTTCCCGGCTTTACGCAGCCTCGAGGTAACTAGTTTAAGGTGCATTCCCTGTATCATACTTTGTATCAGAATTACAGGGATATCGTTAATGGCTGGGGGTTCCAGGCTTTCTTTTCGATTCTTCCACGCCGATGCCCCTGGGGGTATATGAGGGCTTTGTCTGAGCGCTGGTTCCACTAGACACAGTCCCTTCACTTGTTAGATTATGAGGTGATGATGACCCATATGGATTAGGGTTTATCATCGATATTGAGTTTAAGGGTGAGCCAGTGCTTGTCATGGCTGACATCACACCTACTGCAGTTCGGTCCCTGCTAGAAATTCCCGTGACGGCGCCCAAGGGTCAGACGGTTCGATCTGGTCCCTTGAGTATAGATGCCCAGAGCGGGGCTTTGCTAGAGCCTCCACTTGATGATCGGAGGGTTAGAGATCGCATTTTGAGGCAACTATTTTTAGTGATCATCAGGGGTTATTTTGTAGCGGACAACTCATCCACTTTGTCCTTTGCTCTGGTCAGTGCTACCCGACATGTAGAGCACCTCAACGACTTTGATTGGGGTTCCTACACCTTTGCCTATTTTCTTCGGAGCATGCACATGCTTTTGGAGGGTTCGACGAAGGCTTGGTTAGGGTTCCACCTATTTCTGCTGGTGAGCACATCTTCCTTGTACCTCTTTGATTTCAGTATTTATATTTGTCAAACTTGATCACTGAGGACTTTTGATATTGACATGGCCAATTCTGGGCATTTGAGAGGCTTCCTTGCCTATGGCCTGCCACTGCTTTAGGTCTGGAGACCTATCCTCAAGGACGGCATTGGCATCACTCAACTTTAATGGAGGTCCCTGTTGCTGAGGGATTCACCCATGCTCGCTTACAATTGGAGCTTTTGATGGCTAAATCGATCTCCTGGACGTCGTATACCTACGAGTTCTTGACAGTTGGATTCGAAGGAGGCTTCCCCACTAGTTGAGAGTTTGCATTGTCGACCCGTAGAGTCCCGATTTTGACAGAGGGAGGCTGGGAGCTCTATTTGGGAGAGCGTGCTATTAGGAGTATTACGGGTCAGATCCGTATCCCCATTATTCCTCCTGCTTGGCATCATTGGTCGTTGATCATGACACTGACAGATATTCCCATGGAGGGCATAGATGGCTTCACCCTATCAGAGGGCCCGTTCAGCCAACAGGCATTCAGTAGATGGTGGAGCCTTCGCACTATTAGAGCTCAGACTAGGGCTACCCAGTTCATGGCAGACATGGTGCCAGGGTCTGTGATGATGACAGACTAGATAGCTTGCCTCAGGGAACCCACTCATTCAGATCAGATTGCAGAGCTGACCCGGGAGTTGGAGAGAGATAGTTTTTTCATCAGGCACCGTGGCCGAGATCCATCAGAGGCATCTTCTTTTGACCCATCCAGCACAGGAGCGGGCCCCTCTTTAGGTCTATTTTCTAGCAGTTTTATAGGGGCTGATCCTCCCTTGTACCGCTGAGACATGCCTGATGATCAAAGTTTTGTGTCCACAATGGAGATGGAGCAGGTTGATAACCTGGGCGTAGATTACCTGGACCTATTTTGATAGAAATGGTAGCTATATCTTTTTGGTCAGCCACTATTTTAGCTATTTGGGCGGATGTGCCATCATTTTGATAAACCACTGTTAGTAGTTGGGTGGTGGTGCCCCACTTTCCTGTAATCTTTATTTCGCTTTGTATTATCAAACAAGGATGATGCTTGCAGTAGATAGCTTATTGTACATGTTCATGATATTTTCTATCTATCACATCATGTTTATATTTGTCAGCATGCATGTATTATGTCATGTGTATGTATTTAGACAGATGAGCTTAGATTTGACCCCTGGATGGCCTTGTAACACGGTGATGCAGATGACATCATCTACCGTGAGTCGTATTGAGCATCTACCACCATCTGAGGTGGCATTATCATTGAGGTCGTGGTACAAGAGCCTGCCCTTCTCTGCTAAAGGGACATTAGATCAGATGTTGGGGCATTCATTGGCCCTTGCAGATTTTTGGGTGCCATAAGGATTCATCGATGGCATTTTATCCTGCTGGATACCCGAGAGGTGGGTTTTTTGCATCGGGCGACATGAGCTGACGCCGACTCTGGAGGAGTACGAGTGGCTTACCGATTTGGCTCTGGACTTGCCGTGCGCTCGTACTGCTATTAACGATATGAGGAGACCGTTCCTGCGGATGTCCGGTCTTCGCCAGAGGGTAGTCACAGACGAAATCATTTCTGGGCATGTGATCTCGATTGACTTCTTGATTGATTATTTTGGTGAGCTTGATAGCTACAATCGATATGCCGGGGATTTTGTTATTTCAGCAGAGGCGTTGCATCTGGGCAGGGTAAATATTTTGCTGATGTGCGTCGTGGCATACGTCTACATGCCGTTACGCTTGGATCACCTGGATGTGGGATTAGTATTCGTGGTTAGGGCCCTTAGACAGGGTAGCACCATCATCCCGATGATATTGGCTGAGACGCTATGGTCAACCACTCACTATATTACCCACCCGGAGGGGTTCTTTAGAGGCAGTTCAGTCTTACTGTATATATGGCTTATATCCCATATACGACCAAGTGGATCTTTCAGGCATCATGGGTATTATTTTTCCCATGATATAGCTATGTCCTACTCCTTTCAGCCGGCGGAGTGTACCCATGCAGAGATATAGTCAACATTTTTGTCAGATATTGAGCATCCGTTCTCGACCTTTCCATGCTCAGGGTTAGCCTCCCCATATAGCTCCATTACTCATTCATCTGGCATGGACTATCTGCCCCTATCGGGATTGAGGGGGGTGACCACTTATCATTTCCTGGCTGTTATGAGCCAATTTGATCAGTTCCAGAGCCTACACTGATTTGAGGGGGCTGCTGATAAGAGAATGTCGACTTCTTCTATGTCATCTGCCAATTTAATCAGAGTATATGAGTGTTGGACTCATAGAGAGAGGGCTGAGTTCTCCAGTAGCCATCCGGACCGTTATCCAAATTATTCTGCATAGCTGGAGGCAGATATGGCAGCAGCAGATGCCCATTTATCTCCGATTGTGGACTCTGATGTGGAGGAGCCTATAAAGGATCCTGATTCTCCCACTGAGGATGAGATGTTTGTGTCTTTGATAGCGGCACTGGTCAGTGATCCACCAATTATTCCTGTAGGGACAGATCCGGCTTTGGCGGACTCACTATTCAGGATGACCTTTGAGCAGGATCAGGCTAGAGCACAGATGTTGACAGCTTTGTCTGGCAGAGATATTGCTTTGGCTAAGAGGAATGCATCTTGAGCCACTCAGGGTGCAAGATTGATTGAGCGAGAAGAGCTCCGATCTGCCAGAGATGCAGATTTTGTAGAGAGGGATGAGATCCGTTCAGCCAGAGATGTAGCTTTTGTTGAGATTGAGGAGACTTTGATTGCTCGGGACACAGCTTTTGAGAAGAGGGATGAGCCTATAGCTTCGCATGATTTCCACATTGCTAACAGTACTACTCTTCGATCTTATACTCACGGCCTGGTTACAGAGATGAGTGCATATATTGATGACCAAAGTGCCACACTACAGATGACTATGGAGGTTTTGAGCCGTATGGAGGCTGAGGGTATCGCACTTGCAGCTGCTCCTACATCTTCAGGGAGAGATGCTATGGTGGCATTGTTGGCCTGCTTATGCTTGGGTCCATAGATTAGCTTTATTTTTCCTACAAATACCAGATCAACCATCTTTTGTCATGTACAGGACACTACGTATATATCAAGCAGTTTTATATATCAGAGAAATATATTTTTGATTCACTTCCCCGTTTGAAGATGTATTGTCATTGCTGAGTGATTACCACTTCTTTTATGACTCGCTGCTGTTGATGTATCCTGAACTTCTCCTTGAGGGACTGACAGTTGAGATGTCAGGGAGTATCTCATATAGGCTTGTTGACCAGGGAGCTTGATAGAATTTAGGTTTTCTGAGATTTTTGTGTCTTGGGAATGGTTTTTCTTTATAGGTTTTTTTTCTTGAAGGTCAAACCGCATCGTAAATGGCTGCCTACATACTCCCGGATTGAGGGAGATCAAGTCATTCGTAGTTCTGGCTTTATAGGAGAGAGGTTTGAAAAGTATTTATCTTGGGTTTTGAGTTTGGTTTGATGAGTTTTTGAGTTTTTTTTGTTTGACCGCACCATAAATGGCTGCCTACATATTCCTGGGTGTAGGGAGATCAGTTCATTCGTAGTTTCGTATTGCTAGTGAAAACTGAACCTGATTTGATTCGTAGGACCCGGATGCGGTCATGCATATGCTTCAAACATACTACCTTTTCACGGTGTCTGAATTGATGAGTTGGGAAAATTCATTCTCGTTTATTTCTTATAATCTGATAGCTCGTCCTATCAACACCCCCTTGACAATGAAAGGGCCTTCCCAAATAGGGGCAAACTTTCCTTTGGCTTCGTCTTGATTTGCCAAGATTTTCTTCAGTACCAAGTCATTTTCTTTGAATTGCCGTATTCAGACCTTCTTGTTGTAGGATCGAGCAAGCCTTTGCTGATATAACTACCCGTGGAAAATGGTTGTAGCCCTTTTTTCATCTATCAAGGACAATTGGTGATATCGGTCTTGCAACCATTGATCTTCATCCATCTGAGTGTCGATTAACACTCGTAAGAACTCCATCTCTACTTCTATGGGGAGGACTGCTTCCATGTCATAGACTAATGAATAGGGGATAGCCCCAATAGAGGTGCGCATTGACGTCCTGTATGCTAATAGGGTTAGAGGCAGCATGTCAGGTCATTCTTTGTGATTGGCAGACATTTTTTGTATGATCTTTTTGATGTTCTTGTTGGCCGCTTCGACAGCCCCATTAATCTTGGGCCAATAGATGACAAAATTGAGATGCTTGATGTGAAACTTGCTACATAGTTCTCTCATCATCTGTTTGTTCAGGTTCTTGGCGTTGTCTGATATGATCACCTCTGGTTGTCCATACCTACATACAACATTATTTATGATGAAACCAATTATGACCTCTTTAGTGACTTTGGGAAAAGAGGCTGCTTAAACCCATTTGGTGAAGTAATCGATCATGGTGAAGATGAATCGATGACCATTGCTGGCTTTAGGTTCAACTAGGCCAATTACATCCATTCCCCACGTGGAGAAAGGTCATGGTGAACTCATGTTGTGTAGCTCATTTGGAGGAGCATGTATGGCATTTCTATGTACTTGGCATTGAAAGCATCTACTGACGTGATCATCACAGTCAACTTTGAGCGAGATCCAATAATGCCCTGTTCTTAATATTTTCTTGGCCAGCAGATGACAGCTCATGTGTGGGCCACAGACTCCACCGTGGATTTCATCCATCAGTCTTTGGGCTTGATCTTTATCAAGGCATCTTAACGCGCCTATTCCATTATCTCTTTTGTAGAGTGCATCTACGCTTAGATAGAACTTCATAGCCATCTTGTGAATCCGCTTTCTCACGGATTGGCTTACTCCAGCGGGTGTAGATCCATCTTATAGATATTCGTTGATGTCTTGATACCTAGGCTGCTTGACAGGAGGTATTTCATCTGATACTTCTCTAATGTAATTCTCGTATGTTGGGGCTTTCTGAATTATGAATTTGAGGCAAGGAATCCCACTCCTATCGAAAATGCGAATTAATGAAGCCAACATTGCCAATGCATCAGCGAAGTCATTCCTACCCCGAGGAATATGGCTGAAGGTTAGGTCTTCAAATTCCAGGGATATTTTGATAACATGTTGATGATAGTGCAACAAATGCAGTTCTTTAGTGTGATATGCCCAGTGGTTTGTCTAATGACCAATTCGGAGTCTCCAAAGACCAGTATGTGTTTCATAACCATGGATTGGGCTAGTTTCAACCCCATTATACAACCTTCATACTCGGCTATATTGTTGGTGTTTCCAAATTGAAGTTTGGTAGCCATAGGATATTGTTCTCCTGTACCAGAGATAAGGACTGCCCCAGCACCGGCACCTTCCATGTTTACTGCTCCGTCAAAATACATTTTCCATGGTTGGACTATATTCTCTTGCTGGAGTATTTAAATTATCATGATTCCATCATCTGGGAAATAAGTCTCCAAGGGCTCGAACCCTCCTGAAGGTGCTTCAACTAATTGATCTGTAATGCCTTGACCTTTGATTGACTTCTGAGTTACGTAGACAATGTCAAATTATTGTAGGATCAACTGCCATTTGCACAGTCGACAATTCAACATTGGCTTGTTGAATACATATTTGAGTGGATCCATGCGGGATATGAGGTAGGCCATGTGCCCATGGAGGTAATGTTGTAACCTCATTGCGGCCCACGCTAACGCACAACATGTTTTCTCGATCAGGGTGTACTTCTGTTCACCACTGCTGAATCTTTTACTGATGTAGTAGATGGCTCTTTCTTTGCTACTATCATCTTTCTATCCTAGCATACAACCCATTGCATTGGCGTTGACTGACAGGTACATAAACAAGGGAACTGTATCCCTTGGAGGTACCAAAATAGGCGCTTCGACCAGCTATTTCTTGATGGCAAGAAGGCTTTCTGACAATCCTTGTTCTATTTGGTGGAGGAATTCTTCCTTAGTAGCTTGAATATGGGTTCACAGGTTGTTATGAGCTAGGAAATAAATCGACTTTTAAAGTTAATTCTCCCCAGAAACCCACATATCTCCTTCTCTATTCGAGGTATTGGCATCTCAGTGATGGCTTTGATCTTGACAAGGTCTACCTCGATGCCTCAATTACTCACCAAGAATCCTAGCAACTTGTCTACTTTGACACCAAAAGCACATTTGGCTAGATTTAGCTTGAGGTTATACTTACGCAACCTATTGAACAGCTTCCTGAGATGTTCGATGTGATCATCCTCCCTCCGGGATTTGATGATGATGTCGTCCACATAAACCTCTATCTCTTTGTGCATCATGTCATGAAATAGGGCCATCATAGCTCACTGATAGGTGGTCTGGCATTGATGAGGCCAAAGGAGAGTCACCTATAGTAGAAGGTTCCCCAGGGAGTGATGAAAGTTATTTTCTCCCAGTTCTCTTTAGCAACCATGATTTGATGGTAACCTATAAAGCAATCTACGAAGGAATACATGCAGTACTGCGTCGTATTGTCTATCAGGATGTGGATAAAAGGTACTGGGAAATTGTCCATGAGGCAGGCTTTGTTCAAATCTCGATAATCCATGCATACTCGTACTTTTCCTCTGGGCTTAGGTACAGGGACTATGTTTGCAAGCCACTCTGGGTAGGTTGATACCGTAATAATCCCGGCTTTGAATTATTTAACAATTTCTTCTTTGACTTTCAGACTCCATTCAGGTTTCAATCGCCTGAGCTTTTGTTTGACCGACTTGAATCCTTCTTTGATGGGCATTCGATAGATGACAATGTCAGTGGACAGGCCAATCTTGTCTTCATGTGACCATGCAAACACATCCTGGAACTCTTTTAGGAGTGCGATCAGGTCAACTTTTTGGTCTGGTGCGAGGTCTAAACCTATCTGGACTTCTTTGATGTTTTTGGAGGTTCCTATGTTGATAGTGGTGGTTTGGTCGAGGTTTGGTTTAGGTTTGTCTTTGACTCATTCTTTGATCTCCTCGGGCACCTCATAGTCATCTTCCTCCTTTTGATCAATATCCATCAAGTTAAAGTTCAGTTCTACATCAAAGTTGTAGTCAACTTGACAGGTTGGCATCTCATCAGCAGAGACAAACATATCCAATGATTGAGTCCTGAAAACAAAAAATACTTTCATTTTAATATATACAACTACTTAAATATACAAAGAATTTGGCAAAGCAAGACAAAAGTTACTGCTATAGCTGTGCAATCAAAAGTAAGCAGTAAATGAAGGCTTGTTTAAAGGGCATATGTACTCTCCGCCCCTTTACCTTTTTCGACCGAGGCAAGGGACACTGCTCTAGTTATCCAGGGTCAGATCCTCATGAACAAGGAGGATCAAGGATTTGTGCTCATCTGTCTTATCTCCGATGATGACGAAGACGTCCTTTTCAACAGGGTCGGGGTTTTTCTTTGTATTCCCCCTTTTTCCTTTCTTGATGCGAGGAACTTGAATCTGATCCTCGTTGTCGCTGTCAGGGATTTCATCATTCATACCCTCGTAGTTTATGATGACCCGCATGTTAGCGAATGGGTCTCGTCCTTCATATATGATCTTTTCTTTTCCCTTTTCGCTGTATACCTCAGGCTTGAGGGCTTTTCTTTCCTCGACAGGTATGATTAGAGGACATAACATGGCTAATACCACATTAGGGATCTTCCGTGGAAGCATGAGCCTTAGGATGCTTACGCGGGTTCCTGTAATTTTCCCTGGATAAAAATCCCAATCCAGCTCTCCCAGCCTGACTTGGGATTTGTACTGGACTTTGGATACCTTGCTGATTCTTTCCTAACCCTTCTCCAGGTAGGAAACCCAAAGATACCATTTCCTGGCCCACTGTCATAACTTCGGTGGAGACCTTTGGTTTCAGGGCTGGTGCTCCAATAGGTAGATACTGCGTATCACTAACCTCCAGGGCTTAAAATCATGCATGCTCAATCCCTGTTTCCAAGCTAATCACTGGCATATCTCCCTGTATATAGGCAGGGTACTCTGGTTCGGCATCGACCGTGATGAGGTTGCCGTTGATAATGTATTTGAGCTGTTGATGGAGGGTGGATGGCACTGCCATATGGATCCATGGCTAGCCGAACAACAAGTTGTATCCAGTAGCTATATTGAGCACTTGAAAGGACACATAGAAAGTGTGTGGGCCAATCTCCAAAGGAAGCTCTATCTCTCCTATGGCTTGTCGGCGAGATCCATCGAAAGCCCGGATGACCACATGACTGGTTTTGATCCGGTTCGGGTTGATCTTCATTCTTTCCAAGGTATCGTAGGGACAGATGTTAAGGGGTAATCCTCCATCTATGAGCACACCTCCGATCACATACCCGGAAGACATCATAGCTATATATAGATTCTTATGATGGCCTGTTCCCTCTGCAGGGATATCATCGTCAGTGAAGGATATCACATTGTTGTTGAGAATGTGTTCCACCACATGACAGAATTTCTCGGCATCCACGGTATGAAGCAGATGGGCTTCTTCTAGTACTTTCACTAGAATGTTGCAATGATCCACAGATGATAGGATCAAGTCTAGGATGAACATTTTCTTGGGTGTGTCTTTCAAGACTTGCACCACCTTGATTTCATTGTATCCCATTTTGTTGAGGAACTCTTCAATTTTCTAATCATCCACCTTTGTTTTGGCTTTAATGACTGGTTTGATCACTAGCTAAGGCAGGTATAATGGATTGCCCTTTGGTACAATGAAAATGTTGTTTAAAGTGGAACCTTCATCATTCCCGTAGTTCCATGGGACCCTCTTCAGACTAATAACTGGATACTGAGGTCTGAAGGGCAATATTAAAAGCTCGGGTGCAGCCACCTTTACAAGGTTTTGTATTTCTTGGACCCTTTTCCCTGGCAGTACTAGCTCATTGTCACAAGATAAAACAGCCACCATATTCGGATTCCATGCAGTGGGGATCCAGAGAGTGTCTTCATCTGGAAGGTCGAGAAGTCGATTTCCCCTTATCAATTCAATGCTTTCAATCATGTCTTGAAGCAGGTTACGAAGTGCCCAACAATCCTCAGCATCATGGCCGAGTGAATTGGAATGGTACTGACATATTTGGTCAGGCTTGAATTTTCTGGATCAAGGGTTCAATGGAGGTAATAAATCTGCAACCATTCCCTCGTTGATTAACTTCTGGAGGATTTCTTCCATCGACTGGTTTAGGTTGGTGAAATTCCTTTGAAATAGGAATTTCCTACCAAATTAGACACTTGCTTCTTCAACCCCCTTGTTGGTCCAGGGTTCATGCTCATGACACCAGCTATGATCCATCACAGGATGAATCTCCGGTGTGGGAGGATGATCGTTGTCAGACTGGTTGGCCAATTTTATCATCTTCCTGGTGATCTGATGCTGGTAGACGACCAGTTCTGCTAATTGTTCGATTTGTTCCTTGATAGATTTTATCTCTTGCTCTATCAGGAATCTCCTTTCTAAGATCTCTCAACTGTCTAGGGTATTGTTGCTGGATAAAGTTGATTCTCCTACATAACAGAGGTACTTGGATCCTTCTCCACTTGTGGTGCTGATCATATTGGCATTCTCCTCTTTATGTTGTGGAAGAGGATTGTCCTGTACATGAGGTTGCTCAGACTTTGTTACCACAATCTCTCCATTGTCAATCAAGTCTTGGATTTTGTGCTTGAGAGACCAACATTCTTGAGTGTCATGGCCTGGAGATCCGGAATGATAAGCACATTTCTTGCTTGGATCAAAATTTCCTCCACTGGTATTGGTGGGTCGAAAGAGTTGGACAATCTTCTTTTGAGCTGTCAGAAGTTTGAATACGTTCTAGAGTGAATCCCCTATAAGTGTGAAAATTCTTAGACGCCTGACCTCCATATTTTTCTAGAATGGAGGGTTTGAAGGCTGTGCTGGAGCTTAGAAAGGGTTATAGTATCTCCTTTGAATGGACATATTGTTTGACTCGCCTCTCTGACTCTTCCTTGTAATACTAAGGACACTTCATCTTTCTTCTTATGTACTCTCTGGGGATTACTCCTGTAATTTCCAAACTTGATATGTTCAGCGACAGCTTCAAGGGCGGTCAGATCTTTTATCTTCCCGGACTTGAGCCCCATTTCTGCCATTTCGCCGTGTTTGATCATTTCAGAGAATGGTTTTCCTATGCCTACTAGGACCCTCTCATAATACGGAGCTTCTTGGATATTAATGAAGGTCATGACTATCTCAGACTCAGTCATGGCTGGGATGGCTTGTGCTGCAACCCGCCTTCATCGTTGGGCATACTCTCTGAATGATTTAGTGTTCTTTTTCTTGATTTTAGTTATTTGGTATCTGTCTGGAGCCAGCTGAGATTGGAAACTGTATTGACTGAGGAAGGTATTGGCCAGCTCTTCCTAGCTGTGAATCTTAGAATTGTCCAGATGGGCGTACCAGGCTCTAGCCTCTCCAGTCAGACTCTTTTGAAATAACTGCATTCAAAGTTTCTCAGCCTCTGCATAGGATCCGAGTTCTCCGATGAATACTTTCAGATGTGTATAGGGGTCTCCCAATCCATCGTATTTCTCAAAATCAGGAGTTCAAAATTTTTTAGGATAACAAGCTCAAGGGAATATACAGAGGTCAGAGTAATTAACACTGCCGAATGCCCAGTCCCTTTGATAGATAGGAGTGTTTCCTCCATCTGCTGTACTTTCTTCACAATGTCATGAGCTTCCTGCTCTTTGTTGAGGGTGGTGATTTCAGGGGTTTTGTTAGTTGTGTCATGGTTCTGTGGTCCAGGAATCTGAGTCTCAGCTTTTTCAGTCTCTTGACTGCCACTACTACCACCAAGTGCTCCCGGTTCTGTGTGAGTTTAGGCTTGCTTCCCTTTAGGGCCTTGCTTTGTTCTCTCAGAAAATCGGCCAATTTAGCTTTTTGACTTCTCAGTCTTTCAAACTCTTCCCTAGATACAGGGATAGATACTAGTTGAGCACTCGAAGTCATGTCCGTGGATGGATATAGTGCTTTCTTAGCCTTAGATCTAGTGAAAGGACCAATTTTTCACCTACAACAAAACGTAGGCGTGTCAATTTCCTGAGGTAGGTAAGCATAGAATGCATGTTATGATGTGGTTTTTAATATTAACAGAGGTTAATTATTTTGATGACAGGATGACAAAAGATATATGACAAGAAATGTAAATCTTTTATTATGATATTTACATTGAAAACTTGATATTGAATTGAAAGAGGAAGGCATGAAGATGCTTCTCGTCTGATTTGGTTAATCAGAGGCTGACCTATCATAGGTTACTCTCGTGCGGCATTTTGGTATGAAGGTCCCCAGATCATTGCAATCTACTAGAGGGAAAATTAATCCGATCTTTCAACTGGAGCGAATCTGGGTGGTACATTTTCATGAGCCCCAGAGACTTAGCCGATCCCCAGAGACATTACTTATCACCGACGGGTTTTGCCTCCTTATGAAAGGAACACAACATACATTCACATACATCGCCCTCACCGTATGCATATGATGATAGTTGGTGCGAAGCACTAATATGGGTGTGAAGCACTAAAAAGCAGGAAAGCATTCATTCACATTCATTCAATGTAAAGATACATCATTCACGCATTCATTCAATGTAGAGACGTAGAATTCACGCATTCAAAGTTTTGAAAGGGAAATGCTTTGAAAATATTTGAAAACGGCCTAAGCCCTCTACTGTCCCCAGCAGAGTCGCCACCTGTCGACGTCGAAAAAAATCCGTGGGTCGGGTCACAACCCGGGTCTTTCTCTCTTCCTAAGTTATCTCTACCCTTACTCTTTTTATTTTAAAAAAATGTTTTGAAGGGTTTTTTAGGAAAAGGCCAACATGTATCATGTCGACGTTTGAACGTTTTACAGAGTCGCTAGTTGGTAGATTTGAAATGGTTGTACCAACTCAACCGAGTTTTGTTTGAAAGAGGCCCAATTGTTGGACACTGTCGAAACTTGATCTTTGAAAACAAAGTTTGAGTTCGGAGGCTTGGTTAAGTGTGGGGAAGGTGTTAGGCAACCCACGACTCCCGTGTAAACACGGTACTGCATCTTTTCAATATTTCCCTAAAAATTGAAATGCGTGTGTGAATGTTGTTTGAAAATTGGGCCTATGTTTGATTGATTGATTTGATGATGATGTCATCCACATAGACCTCTATCTCTTTGTGCATCATGTCATAAAAAAGGGCCATCATGGCTCGTTGATATGTGGCACAGGCATTGATAAGGCCCAAAGACAATCCTTTATAACAGAAGGTTCCCTAGGGAGTGATAAAGGCTGCTTTCTCTCTGTCCTCTTCAGTGACCATGATTTGATTATATCTAATAAAGCAATCCATAAAAGAATATATGCCATACTGCGCCGTATTGTCTATCACGATGTGGATAAAAGGTAATGGGAAGTTATCTTTGAGACAAGCTTTATTCAAATCTCAGTAATCCACGCATACTTGTACCTTCCCTCTGGGCTTAGGCACAAGAACTATGTTGGACAACCACTCCGGGTATGTTGATACCATGATGATACTGGCTTTGAATTGTTTAACAACCTCTTCTTTGACTTTCAGACTCCATTCGGGTTTCAATCTCCTGAGCTTTTGCTTGACTGGCTTGAATCCATCTTTAATTGGCAGTCGATGATAAGGTCTATGCCTATCTAGATTTCTTTGAGGTTTTTTGAGGTTTCGATATTGATAGTGATGGTTTGATCGAGGTTTAGTTTGGGTTTGTCTTCGACCCACTCTTTGATCTTCTAGGGAACCTCATAGTCATCTATCTCCTCTTGATCAATCTTCATCAAGTCGAAGTCCATTTCTACATTAAAGTTGTAGTCACTATGAAAATTTGGCATGTCATCAGCAGGGACAAACAAATCCAATTCTGGAGTCCTGAAAACAAAATGCTTTCACTTTAATATATGAGACTGTTTAAACATACAAAGCATTTATCAAAAGAAAGACAAAAGTAACTGCTATAGCTGTGCAACAAAATAAACAGTAAATGAAATGATGATTCAGGGCAGATGGACTTTCTGCCTTTTACCCTTTTCAAATGAGGCAAGGGGCGCTGCTCCAATTGTCCAATGTCAAGTCCTCATAAATAGAGAGGATATAGGAGTTGTGATCGTCTGACTCCTCTTTGATGACAACTGAGACAACCTTCATATCAAGGCCATGGGTCTTCTTTGAACTGCTACCCCTATCTTTCTTGATACGAGGGGTTCGGATCTGATCTTCCTTATCACTGTCCGGGATATCATCTTTTATACCCTTGTAGTGCATCAAAAAATATATGTTGGCAAATGGGTCTCGTCTTTTCATGCAGGAACTTTTCTTTTCCCTTTTTGCTCTCCCCCTCAAGCTTTGGGGCTTGTCTTTCATTAATTGGTATGACTGGAGGAAATAGCATGGCTGACACAGCAGCAGGAATCTTCCTCATTGGTTTCAAGAACCTGACATCAGTGAGGTTTGGCAGCAAGATAGTGGAAGCTGGAACCGTTGGATGCTTATGTGGGTTCCGATGGTTCACTTCGGATGAATAGCCCAATCCGGCTTTCCCCGACTGGCTAGGGATTTGCACTGGATTATTTATTCCTTATTGATTTTTTCCTAACCTTTCTCCAGGGCAGAATCCCAGGGATATCATTTCTTGACAAACTGTCATTACTTCGGGGGAAACTTTTTGTTTTAAGGCTGGTGCCCCAACATGTAAGTATTGAGTACTGCTCACCTCTAAGGCTTGAAAACTGACAGACTCAACCCATTCATTGAGACTGATTACCGTTATATCGCTCTATGTGCAGACTGGATATTTTGGCTTAGCATTTACGATGATCAGACTGCCATTAATAATGTACTTGAGTTGCTGATGGAGGGTGGATGGAACTGCTCCTGCCATGTGGATCCATGGTCTTCCCAACAATAAATTATATCTAGTGGTAATGTTGAGTACCTGAAAGGATATATTGAAAGTATAGGGACCAATCTACAGTGGAAGCTTAATCTCTCTCACAGCCTCTCGATGAGATCCATCGAAAGCCCGAATAACTACATGACTGGTCCGGATCCAGTTTAGGGTGATCTTCATTTTTTCCAGAGTGTTGTAGGAATAGATGTTCAGAGATGATCCTCCATCTATCAGCACACCTCCGATCACATATCCAGATAACATCACTGCTGTTGACGTCGGGAAAAAAATCCGTGGGTCAGGTCACAACCCTGATCTTTCTCTCTTCCTAAGTTATCTCTACCCTTACTCTTTTTATTTCAAAAATAGGTTTTGAAGGGTTTTTTAGGAAGAGGCTAACATGTATCATGTCGACGATTGAACGTTTTACAGAGTCGCCAGTTGGTAGATTTGAAATGGTTGTACCAACTCAACCGAGTTTTGTTTGAAAGAGGCCCAATTGTTGGACACTGTCGAAACTTGATTTTTAAAAACAAAGTTTTGAGCTCGGGGGCTTGGTTAAGTGTGGGGAAGGTGTTAGGCACCCCATGACTCCCGTGTAAACATGGTACCTCATCTTTTCAATATTTCCCTTAAAATTAAAATGCATGTGTGAATGTTGTTTGAAAATTGGGCCTTTGTTTGATTGATTGATTGAAAGTAGTGCTTCGCTTCGTTGAACCTATATCCGAAGGGTTTGATTTGATTTGAAAAAAGTCTTTGATTTGATTTGCAAAAGTGTTTAATTTGATTTGCAAAAGCTTTTCTTTTGATTGAATTAAAATCGATGTTTTAAAAGCTGGTTATCAAACCCTTACGCTAACATAGGAATTGAAGTCTGTTGATACTTTCATTTTTTTTCTTTATAGCCTGAAGACTTGCATTTGAATGGTGATTTGTCGGGCTGCGAAGCATCCTCGACCACAGAAATAAATATAAGTGTCGGTCTTCTTATGGGCATGAAAACCATCGGAGGGACGCTGACACGGTAAACCATTATTCTAATTATATTAAGACGTAAAATCCGGATAACAATTTTAAGGTCTTTTGTAAGTACATTTTATAGAAAAACTGGCAGTGTACATTCTAAAACTGGAGTTTGTCCATCGTGGAAATCAGATTCCGATCAGCTTGATCATGAATCTCACGATTCCTTGGCTCATATATGAGTAGCCAATAAAGCTGCACAGTTCAAATTTGTACAGAAAAAGAAATATATCCCGAATATCGCCAGAACCGAGGATTCATTCAGTAAATCCTGGTACACATGGTCGAAGCGTCTCGTTCCCACTAGATAGTGATCTAAGGGACGCAAGGTTGCTTTTGTAACTGATAAATGCTGCATTTGTTAATGCCGATGCATATCAAATGAATATTTAATGCATCAGTTTAATAAAGCGAGTAAAGAAATATATATATACAATTATATATACGCAAGCTATAAAGGGCGATGGGTTTTCACACCGGTGCCCGGACTGAAGTTGAAATATATATATATATATATATATATGTATATATATTGACAAAAAAGTAGTTAACTAAGATTGGGAAGAGAACCCAGTGGTGGTGAAGGCTGCTTATATATGCATATTTATATATAAACCAGTAAAAAGGCCACAAGATAATCGAGGCCAAGCTGAAATGTAAATATAGAAAAAAGTAGTCAACTAGGGACTGGGAAGATAATTCAGTAATGGTCAAGGGTGCAAAAAATAGTATAAAGGCCATAGAATGATCCAGGCCAGGCTAAAATATATTAATATATTTATAGAGACAGAAACGTAGTCAACCAAGATTGGGAATAGAACCTAGTGGTGGTGAAGGTTGCTTGTATATGCATATTTATATATATAACCAGTAAACTACCTCGGATTTAACATCTGGGCTTGACAAAATTAAAAAATTAGTATATATACAATTAAATACATACAAAAAAAAAAATCCCGGACTGGGAAGATAACCCAGTCCAACGAAGTTGCTTAAAACGAAGGTGCTAATGCACTGAAGATGTTAGAGCTGACGGATCGTCAATCCAAGTTGTAGAAATGCTAGAAAACGCAGTTATATACAAAAATGCACTAATTTTTGACGAAAACGGCCACAGAACTGAGTTCCGGGCACATTTAAAAAACGAAACTTGATATGTAAGTGCAAAACAGTGCAAAAAAGTAATATTAACTTTCTGATCATAAAAATACTCACAATGGACTGCTACACGGACTTTTGGCCAAATTATAGGCTCTAAATATCCAAATCTACCGGTTATTTTTTGATATGTGGTAGTATGTGGGTATATGTACGTGTTAGAGTGAAAACATTTGGGTTTAGAAGAGGTGAAAAAGTCAGAAAATCAAACAGACAGAGGTTCATTGCGTTTCAAAATTCTTAAAAATGAGAGGGCTCACCTCATATATATAGACCAGGGAGCCTCTGCTCTACCTGCTGCTGTCGGAGGTAGAGGTGCGGCTCCCCTGGTGGGGCCCACGTGTCCTGTTAAGTCGTCTCGAAGTACGTGCACTTAGAGCAACTCGAGGTCGAAGTTAAAACTTTCTAACTTTTTATCGGAGCGTCCGTTTGAGGCGTGCTATACCTTTCTTGAAAGCCCTCGCATAGAGTGTCACAATGACAGGGGATAAAACATTTTTCGGGTCCAAGAAGACGGGTTCATAACCAGATCTTTGATTCCACGCAGTTTGTCTGTTGAGCTGTCTTGCGCTGTTTGCACTCGGGATCATCGTTATGGTTCGTTCATACCTTGGTGACATCAATTCGATTTGATTTTGACCGAATCGATTTATGGTTGGTAAAATAACCATTTTGCCCCTCCCGGGGGTTGCCCTTAGTGTAGGCATGGCCTTCAATTGACTTGTGGGAGTTATTTCCAAGACTTGGATCTCATTTGAGTATGTTTGTCCTTAGTATTATCTTTGGGGCTGACTTGGTCTTTCCAAATTTTTCTCTAGAGATGTTGTGAGGCTTCAGGTTTGTTCCCGAAGTTGGATGACTTCGCGGGTTGAGACTGGGGCTGACCTGCACTTCCCGGGTTGAGACCGGGGCTAACATGTACCTCCCGGGTTGAGACCGGGGCTAAGTTGATATCCCAAGACTGGTGATCGAGGCTGGGGTTGTTCCGGTATTGGTGACCGGGGTTGATTTGACATCCTGGTATTGAGACTGGGGTTGATTTGAAGGCCCGATATTATGATCGGGGTTGATCTTGTGACGCCCCCAAATTGTATACATTCCCTGTAGCAGATTTGGTGCTCACGTAAATATTCTATAAGACAATAACTTCCATAAATCCAAAATTCACAGTATCCCAATTCAGTTAATAGTTCTCGTCAGAACAATTTCCATCTCTGGATACCCTCACTTGGATGTATAGATTTATAATCTTACAGATATTTCTTTCATATCAATAATTCCTATCTATCTGACATTCACAGTACAAATGATAAGATTGTTCTTGGAACTGAGGAGCGACCTCAGTGCTTACAGAACTCCCAAGATCATTCAATACCCTCATTCAGATGTATAGTTCATATAGATACTGCACTTCTTCCTATGTTCTAGAAAGGTAAAAACTAAGCAATTGATAAAGATAATAATATATTATATATTCTTAAATTGTCTTACAACAAATTCCCAACTTACTATTACATCAAAGTTTCTAAAGATATAGCCAACAGTCTATATTAACCGAGTTGTTCCATCCACATGTTTGAACTCTGGAACTTTGGATAAGTCAGCTAAAGCTGCAAAGGAAAAGAATAATTGCAAGGATGAGCTACAGAAAGCTCAGCAAGTTTTAAACAAGTGATATATTATACTCACACTGAATCTGAATTGAATGAACATACATAGTTCAGATATTTTCAACATATATATATATATATTGAGGTTTGATCTGCCCAAACCCAGCACATTACGAGTTACTATCAGTCATATAGACTTAGCCACCCGGGTTAATTTGTTTAACCACACCACACTCCTAACAGTCACAAAGACTTATAGGAGCTACTAAATATCTCATATTACGAGTTTCTGTCAGTCATATAGACTTAGCAACACGGGTTAATTCGGTTAACCACACCACACTCCTAACAGTCACAAAGACTTATAGGAGCTACTGTTCGGATATCTCATAGGTGATCAGCCTAATCATATCCTAGGAGTATGCATATTATCCTACCAATTTAACAAGGTCAGTATTTTTTTAACTTCCTGTAATTGAAACCCAGGGTCAGTATTATAACTACCCATAAATGTAAACCAAGGTCAGTACTATGACTACCAATATAATCTCGGGACAAGTATCAGTATATATATGTACCAATCAATATTGGTTTTTCCACAGTTTATGCTTTGATATCAAATCAAACATATTTTACGCAAACAACGGCTCATATAATTTGTTATGCTTGAACAATAAGCAATAACCCTTTTTAAATCACAGATATCACGAATAATGTTCTATAACAGTTCGTATATCAATATATATGACTTTCATTTAATATAGAATTAAATGAAATTGGAAAAACTTGCATTAAAATAGAGAGTTTGCACATAGTGCGAAAAAACTTGCATGAACCGTCGATTACTGTTATGCAATCTATTTAGCTTTAACTGAAGACCTAATAAATAAATAATATTGATATCCAAATTAGAATAATATCATCACAATTATAAAATAACCTAAACACATTACCACATAAGCCTATCAGTCAATAAAACACATAAGACCTAGTATCAAGTCAAACTTTTACAGTCTGAGTCGAGTTCAGTACTATTTCGACCTCCCGATTGCCTAATCGGACAACTATCGAGCCTAATTCCAATAAGACTCTAGCTAAATACTTTATTATTATCATAGAAAATTTATTAATTAGTCAAAATATTTTTCACAAACTCATAATAATTTTCCAATAATTATTACCATTTAAAATGATTTTTAATTTATTAATATCATATTTATATGATTTAAATACCACTTAATTCCATTATCATTAATATTTATTTACTATCAAATATTAATGAAATACATGTCATAATATTATAAGTTATTTATAATATCACAAAGTATTTTTAATACCTTAATATCACATTTAATTAATTTTAAAATATTTAAAATCATTATTAAATAACTGTCATTAATATTAAAATATTAATGTATTTCATAACAAAATATTAAAATTTTTATTTTATAACTTAAAATATTTTTTTATAACCATTAAATCATTTTATATGATCTTTAAAACATTAAATCAATTTTTTCATAATTTATTTAATATAATTATTAAATAAATTAATTACCATTAATATTAATTATTAATGAAATTTATCCAAAAATATTAAAAGTCATCCAAAATAACTTAAAATATTTCCTAACACTTTAATATATTTTTAAAGTATTAAAATCATTTTTAAGTAATTTATTTCATATAATTATTAAATAAATTTAATATCATTAATATTTAAATAATTTGAGCATTATAAATTCTTGTAAAAATGAATATTCGTGTACTATATTTAAAAAAATCGAGCATTATAACTGCTTTATAAAATGAATATTCTACTATTCTATTTGAGATAATTTCAGCATTATAACTGCTTATAACATGAGTATTCTTACTAAATACTTGAAGAAAATTAGACATAGCAACTGCTTATAAAAGTATATTTTCTACTTTATAAAAGAAATAAATTGGACATTATAACTGCTTATAAAAGTATATTTTCTACTTTATAAGAGAGATAAATCGGACATTATAACTGCTTGTAAATAGGACTTTTGTACTATTTATTTAAAATAATTTGGGCATTATAACTGCTTGTAAAAGTATATATTTTTTACTAAATATATAAATAATAATGAACATAATAACCACAAGAGTAAATACCTCTTGGAGTTACAAGCTTTAACTAATCCTTTGAAATCTTGAAACTCAAAAACTTCCTTCTCTCTTTCTCTCTTTAGCCGAAATTCTCCTCTTTCTCCCTCTAACTATATTTTGGTTTTGAAAAAAATGAAGAGAAATGGCTCCTATTTATAGAAAAACATAGTTTCAATAATTGCACGTTAGGGAATCGGCTTTTTATAGTTGCCCCCGGCTTATTACAGTTTGGTACCCTGGTTAATTACACTTTAGTACCTTATTAATTACATTTTAGTCCCTGGGTGACATCATGATGACATCATCTTTTTTGCTTCTTTAATGCTGATGTCATGCTTGCATCATGCTTGCATCATCTGTGTTTCTTTAAGGATGATGTCATGCTTGCATCATGCTTGCATCATGCTTGCATCATCTCTTCTCTGATTAGTTGATTTAAGTTCACATGGATTGGAGGGTATTTTGGTCATTTCACATATAATTTTAAAGGTAATTCAGTCATTTCGTCTAAAAAGGGTATTCTAATAATTTCCCATACCATTTTAAGGGTAATTTAGTCATTTTGCTTCCAAAAGGGTATTCTGCTAATTTTCTCTACAATTTTAAGGGTAGTTCAGTCATTTCCCATGTTTCCCTTAAAAATTAAATCCTTAGGGTTTGATAAATAACATTAGGGCTTGATAATCACCATTAAGGTTTGCAAATTAGGGTTTAGGATTCCCGAATAAAAAATTAGGGTTTCCTAACTGCAGATTAGGAATTCTAATCTATCATTAGGGTTTACTAAGGTTATATCTTATTTGGTCAACATTTGATCATTAATCCCTTACTATACACACACACACACGATCATAGATACAATTATAATAACTTTATTAACTATCAAATCTCTATCCGTAATTAGGGTTAGGGTTTTCATCAACTTAATTAAGGTTTATCAATATCTGTTAACTATATCTCTACTCATATTTCTCAGTCAATACCCAGTTTGACTATCTTACTAAACTTGTATCACAGATACTCAGCACAATATTGATAATTAATACAAAAAAAAAATTATTCGTAAAATTTTAATTGTTTAAAATTCTGGGTCCTCACAGATCTGACGCCCCAATTTGAGATTGGGGTTGATATGATGGTCCGATATTGAGATCAGGGTTGATCTGACAGTCCGATTTGAGATCTAGGTTGATATGATGGCCCAATATTGAGATCAGGGTTGATCTGACAGCCCGATATGAGATCATGGGTTGACATGATGACCCGATCTTGATATAGGGGTTGATGTGATGGCCTGGTTTGAGATTGGAGTTGATATAATGGCCCGATTTGAGATCAGGGTTGACATGATGGCCCGATCTTTAAATCGAGGATGATATGATGGCTCGATTTGAGTTCAGAGTTGATCTGACGGCCCGATTTGAGATCGGGGTTGATATGATGGCCCAATCTTGATATCGGGGTTGATATGATGGCCTGATTTGAGATAGGGGTTGAATTGATGGCCCAATATTAAGATCAGCACTGATCTGTAGGCCCGATTTGAGATCGGGGTTGAATTGATGGCTCGATATTGAGATCAGGGTTGATCTGACAGCCCAATTTGAGATCGGGGTTGATCTGATGGCCCGATATTGAGATCGGGCTTGATTTGAAGGCCCGATATTGAGATCGGTGTTGATCTGACGGCTCAATTTGAGATCGAGGTGATCTGACGGCCCGATTTGAGATTGGGGTTGAATTGATGGCCAGATATTGAGATCAAAGTTGATCTGATGGCCCAATTTGAGATCAGGGCTGATCTGACGGCTCGATATTGAGATCGAGGTTGATCTGTCGACCCGATTTGAGATCGGGGTTGATATGATGGCTTGATTTGAGATCAGGGTTGAATTGATGGCCCGATATTGAGATCAGGGTTGATCTGACGACCTGATATGAGATCGGGGTTGATTTGATGGCCCGATATTAAGATCGGGTTTGATCTGACGTCCTGATTTGAGATCGGGGTTAATCTGACGGCCCAATATTGAGATCGGGGTTAATCTGATGGCCCGATATTGAGATTGGGGTTGATCTGACGGCCGATTTAAGATCGATGTTAATCTGACGACCCGATTTGAGATCAGGGTTGATCTGACAGTCCGATTTGAGATCGGGGTTGAATTGATTACCCGATACTAAGATCGGGGTTGATTTGACTGCCAGATTTGAGATCGGGGTTGATCTGATGGCTCGATATTGAGATCGGGGTTGACCTGACGGCCTGATTTGAGATCGGGATTAATCTGACGGCCCGATTTGAGATCGGGGTTGATCTGATTTCCCAATATTGAGATCGGGGTTGATCTGACGGCCCGATATTGAGATCAGAGTTGATCTGACGGCCCGATTTGAGATCGGGGTTGATTTGACAGCCTGATTTAAGATCGGGGTTGATCTGACAGCCCGATTTGAGATCGGGGTTGAATTGAAGGCCCGATATTGAGATCGGGGATGATCTGACTGCCAGATTTGAGATCGGGGTTGATCTGATGGCCCGATATTGAGATCGGGTTTTCTTTGACGTTCTGATTTGGGATCAGGGTTTATATGATGGCCTGATCTTGAGATCAGGGTTAATATGATTGCCCGATTTGAGATCGGGGTTGAATTGATGGATCGATATTGAGATTGGGATTGATCTGACTGCCCGATTTTAGATCCAGGTTGATCATACGGCCCGATTTGAAATCGGGGTTGATCTAATGGCCCGATATTGAGATTGGGGTTGATCTGACAGCCCGATTTGAGATTGGGGTTGATCTGAAGGCCCGATTTGAGATCGGGGTTAATCTAACGGCCCGATTTGACATCGGGGTTGATATGATGGCCCATATTTGAGATCGGGGTTGAATTGATGGTAGTTTTACCCTCCTATAGTGTTAGTAATAGGGAAAGGAAATTTCGAGTGTCTACAAGAAGATTCATCTCTCAACTCATGAAAACATGTGAACCCGTCTTTAAGTTGTTAAGGAAAAATTCCTTCATGAAGTGGAGTGAAGATTGTCAAAAAGCCTTCCTTTCCATTAATAAGCAGTTGATCGAAGCCCCTGTCTTGGTACCCCCAAGAGACGAGGTTCCCTTGTTTATGTACCTATCAGTCAATGCCAATGCTATGGGTTGTATGCTGGGACAGAAAGATGATAGAAACAAGGAAAGAGATATCTATTACCTCAGCAAAAGATTCAGTAGCGGCGAGCAGAAGTACACTTTGATTGAAAAAACCTGTTATGCGTTAGCATGGGCCGCTATGAGGTTACAAAATTATCTTCATGGGCACACAACGTATCTCATATCCCACATGGATCCTCTGAAGTACGTATTCAACAAACCCATATTGAATTGTCGATTGTCCAAATGGTAGGTGATCCTCCAACAGTATCATCTACGTGACTCAAAAGTCTGTCCAAGGTCAAGGAATTACAGATCAATTGGCTGAAGCACCATCAGGGAATTTTGAACCCTTGGAAACTTATTTCTCGGATGATGGGATAATGACGATTCAACAACTCCTTCGAGGAAATACAGTCCAATGTTGGAAATTGTATTTTGACAGAGCCATAAACATAGAAGGTGCCAAAGCAGGGGCAGTTCTTGTATCCCTTACGGGAGAACAGTATCCTATGGCCATCAAGCTACAGTTTGTCAACACCAATAACACAACTGAGTATGAAGGCTGTATAATGGGATTGAAAATGGACCAGTCTATGGGTATCAAACGATTACTGGTCTTTGGGGATTCCAAGTTGGTTATCAAACAAACCACCGGGGCGTATCATACCAAAGAATTGCATTTGATGCCCTATCATCGGCAAGTTATCAAGATAGCCATGGAGTTTGAAGAAATAACCTTCATCCATATCCCTCGAAGTAGGAATGACTTGCTAATGCATTGGCAATGTTGGCTTCCTAGATCCACATATCTGATAGGATGGGAATTTCATATATCAAATTTGCAAGCTAAAAGGCCCCACCGTATGGGAATTACATTGGAGAATTATCAGATGAACTCCCTCATATCAAACAACCTTGGTACCAGGATATAAAAGAATATCTGTGAGATGGATCTACACCCGCCGATGTAAGTCAAGCTAAAAGGAAGAAGATTTATAAGATGGCTATGAAATTCTATTTGAGCAGAGATGCACTCTATAAAAGGGATACTAGAATAGGTCTTTTAAGATGCCTGAATAGAGATCAAGCCCAAAGACTCCTAGGTGAAGTCCATGGTGGAGTGTGTGGTCCACACATAAGCGGTCCTTCACTTGCCAAAAAGATATGAAGAACAGGGCATTACTAGATCTCTCTAAAAGCTGATTGTGATAATCATGTCAAAAGATGTTATCAATGCCAAGTCCATGGAAACGTTATCCACGCGCCTCCAAACGAATTGCTCTACATGAGTTCGTCGTGGCCCTTTTTCATGTGGGGAATGGACGTGATTGGGCCAATAGAACCCACATCCAGCAATGGTAATTGATTCATCTTCACCATGATTGATTACTTCACCAAATGGGTAGAGGCTACCTCATTTCCCAAAGTCACCAAAGTGGTAATCATTGGTTTCATCTGAAATAATATTATCTGTCGATATGGACAACCGGAGATGATTGTGTCAGACAATGCCAAGAATCTAAACAACCAGATCATGAAAAAATTATGCAGCAAGTTTCAAATCAAGCATCTTAATTCCATCATCTATCATCCAAAGATGAAAGGTGTTGTCGAAGCAGCCAAGAAGAATATCAAGAAAATCATGCAAAAAATGTCCGCCAATCACAAGGGATGGCTTGACTTATTGCCTCTGACTCTGCTAGCCTATAGAACGTCAATGCGCACTTCTACTGGGGCTACCCCCTACTCATTAGTCTATGGCATAGAAGCAGTACTCCCCATCGAAGTAGAAATAAGGTCATTGAGGGTGTTAATAGATGCTCAGATGGAAGAAGACAAGTGGTTGCAAGAGCGGTACTGCCAGTTATCTTTGATAGATGAGAAAATGGCTACAACCATATTTCATCGGCAATTATGTCAGCAAAGGATTGCTCGATCAAACAAAAAGAAAGTCCGGCTCCGGCAATTCAAAAAGAATGTCTTGGTATTGAAGAAAGTCCTTGCCAATCAAGATGAAGCCAAAGGAAAGTTTACCCCGAATTAGGAAGGCCCATTCATTGTCAAAGAAGTGTTGACAGAAGGAGCCAGCAGATTGCAAGAAATGGATGGGAAAGAATTCCCCCAGCTTATCAATTCAGACACTGTGAAGATGTACTATGTCTGAGTCACTTGCAAACTGCCATTCAGGTCCTGTGAGAAAAAACAACCACAACAATCAATCAAACTAGGTCCTTATTGCAAAGGCCTGAACTACGAATGACCTAATCTCCCTCAACCACGAGAGTACGTAGGCAACCATCTATAGTGCAGTCAAACTAACCCAAAAACCCAAAAATTTACTTAAACTAAGAAAAAAACAAAAAACAAAAAATCCATTTATCAAACCATTCTGGCTAGGCTTGAACTACGAATGACCTGATCTCCCTCAACCAAGAGAGTACGTAAGCAGCCATTTATGGTGCGGTCTAACCTTCATGAAAAAAATAACATTTTTTGAAAACCAGTCCCAAGACACAAACCTTATATAAAACCCAAGTACTATCAAACCTCCATGATCAACAGACTCTTCTGAGATACTCTCCGACATCTCAATGTCAATCCATCAAGGAAAAGTTCATGATACATTAAGACAGCAAGTCATGAAAAAAGTGGTAATCATTCAGCAATGACAAAATATATCCAAAAGGGAAGTGAATCAAAATATATTTGTTTGCCATATAATACTGTTTAATATATACAATGTATCATGTACATGACAAAAATGGCTGACCTAGTCTTTGTAGAAAAATAAAAGCTAGTCTATAAACCCGTAGATAAACGGGACATCAAGTCCAATATGGCATTCCTCTTAAAAGATGGAGGTGCATCTGTGACCTCCCGCCCTAAGGTCTCCATGCGATCGAAAAGATCCACAACTATCTATATAGTGCTATCATGATCATCTATCAATGTACTCATAGCTACAACAATGCTATATGTGTAGGATCTAAATACAGTAATATCAGCGATGTAAGCATCCTAGGTAGCTCGAGCCTTATCCCGCTCAACAAAAGTAACATCCCGAGTAGCTCGAGCATCATCCCTCTCACCAAAAGTTGCGTCCCGAGTAGCTCGAGCATCATCCCTCTCAACAAAAGCTGCATCCCGGCCAGAAAGGGCTGTCAACATAAGCACTCTAGCTTGATCTCTCTCAAAGGTCATCTGAGCTAAAGACTCTACAAGAGATGGATCCATTGCAGTAGAAGTGCTAGGGGGTTCACTGACCAAAGCCGCTGTCAAACCAACAAATAACTCGTCCTCGGGTAGAAGAATCAGGGTTCTCTATGGGCTCCTCCTCATCAGAATCAATACTCGGCTCTGAGTGAACAACTGCAATCGATGCAATGTCTGCCTCCAGCCATACAGAGTACTCTAAAGAATAACCCACATGACTAGTCAAAAAATCAGCCCCCTCGCGATGAGTCTAATAATCATAAATCCTGGTCAAGTCATCGGCTAACAGAGACGAAGCTGATAGTCATTGATCTAAAGCCCCATCAAAGTGGTGAATATCCTTAAACTTATCAAATTATCCCATGACAGCCAGTGGATTAAATGTGGTCACCCCTCTCAAACCAACCAGTGATAGATAATTCATGCCAACTGCACGAGTAATAAAGCTAAAAAGAAAGCTGAGTCCTGAACAGGACAAAATTGCAAATGGATCCTCGATCGTAGTCAAAAAAGCCAACCAAGATGTCGCATCTGTACACTTAGCTAGCTGAAAAGAATAAGAAATGGCTATCTCATGAGTAAAACAATACCCATGATGTCTAAAAGTGTCGATCGGTCCCAAATGGGTTATGAACCACACGTATAATAATACGGCACTCCCTCTGAAGAACCCCACAGGATGGGTATGGAAAAATGTGGCCAACCTCAAGGTCTCCGCCAATATCATGGGCAAGATGGTATAACCTTCTCTGAGAGAACGAACCACTTTAATCAGGCCAATGTCTAAATGGTTAGTGTATAGTGGCATGTACAAGTAAGTTGTGATGCACATCAACAGAATATCTACATGTGCGATCTGCCACTGACCTGCAGTGATAGTGAAGTCTCCTGAGTGTCGTGCATAGCTGTCTGGCAAGACAAATCGATCAATCAAGAAATCCAAGGACACCACATGCCCTGAAGTGATCTCATACACGATGACTCTACGTCGTAAGCCAGTTAGTGTCATAAACTGCCACCTCATATCACCAGTGGCCATCCTATCACAAGGCCTATCCAACGAAAAATCAGTAATGCCCTTATACTCCTCTAACGTAGGAGTCAGCTCGTGGATACAAAACCTGAAGACCTGTCTTTCAGGTATCCAATAAGATAGCTTGCCATCTACAAAGCCTAGTAGTACCTGGAATGCCAGGATGGCCATGGAATGTCTCAACATCTGATCAACTGTCGCCATATCTGTGGGAGGCAAACTATAATACCACGATCTCAAAGAGGAGGCTATCAATATGGGTGGAGTGTGCTCAATCCGACTGACGATGGATGAAGACATTTGTAGAAACGTATCATTAGACCATCCAGGGGTCAATGCTAAACTCACCTATATAAATGCATATCCATGACATAATGCATGCATCATGATAAATGATAAATGATAATAGGATGCAATAGATAGGAAATATTATACATACATTGCTAAATACAATTTCTAATAAAAGCATCATCTCTGTCTACCACTAAAAAAAAGAAAATATAAAAAGTACAGGAGAATGGGGCACAGTCGCCCAATGACTAACAGAGGCCTATCAAAAGAGATAACGAGAAATAGGGCACATCTGCCCAACAACTAACAGAGGCCTATCAAAAGATATAGCGGGAAACCTATTAAAAGAAATCTATGTTAACTATATCACCTAGCCGATAACCTGCTACAACTCCTCCTGAGTCACTGAATTGCTGCCAGAAGGGATGGTGGGATGATAGACAGGGGGATCTACTCCAGTAAAACTGCTAGAATATGGACCACCTGAGGGGCCAGCACCAAAACTGGATGGATCAAAAGAATCTGCCTCTAAAGGATCTCTGCCAAGGTGCCTGATGAACAAGTGTGCCCATTCCAATCGATGGGCCAAACTGGTAATCTGCTCTAATTGAGTGGGCTTTCGAACATAGGCAATCTAGCCTGTCATCATCATAGACCTGGGAACTATGTCTGCCATGAACTGAGTGCCATGGGTTTAAGCCCCAATGGTGCAAGGAAACCACCAGCAGTAGAAAGCCTCCTCAGTGATAGGACACTCTGATAATGTGAAGCCATCCAAGCCCATCATGGGAATGTCTACAATCGACTTAGATAGGGACCAATGTCGTCTAGCAGGAGGAAAGAATGGAATACGAATCTCCCATGTGATGCTCCTAATAACACGCTCTCCCAATTAGAGCTCCCAACCTCCATCAATTAAGAAAGGCATCCGACGAGTGGATAATACATACTCTACCCCGATCGGAAATCCATCCTCAAAACCGAATGTTAGATGATTAGGGGTGTAAGGAACCCACGTAATAACAACGGCTGTCAATAACTCTAACTGCCAGCAGGAATGAATAAACCAGTCTACCACAGGGACCTCTATAATGGTAGAATAATGACATTGCCATCCTCGTGGATAGGTCTCCAGACCTAGAGTAGTAGCCAGGCGTAGGAAAGGGAGCCTCTCATATGCCAAAAACTAAAAATGCAAAGATCAAATGTCCTCATATATAAAGATTGGAAACCCAAATGAGAGAAATGGAAAGATGAAAAAGAGATTACTCACCAGCAGAAATGGGTAAAAGCCTAGCCAAGCCTCTGTTACGCCCTCAGAGCGTAGGCGCAGCCCACAAAGGAAATAAGCAAAGGTGAATGAGCCTAGTTAAATTCCTTGATGTGATCCACATCACGAGTGGTGCTAATTAAATTAAAAGAGATCGTCGAGGAGTTGTCCGCTATGAAACAATCCCTGATGATGACCAGGAATAGTCGCCAAGGAATGCGATCTCTAACCTTTTGATCATTAGGCAGGGGCTCAGTCAAAGCCCCATTCATGGCATCCACACTAAAGGGCCCAGAGCGGACAGTCCGACCCTTGAGGGTCGTAGCAGGAACTCCCAAAAGGGATCGAACTACAGCCGGTGAAATGTCAGCCACCAAAGGCACCAGCTCCCCTATAAACTCCAACCCTGTAACGCCCGAGAAAATCAAACGTTTATGTAAATGAATTTTTATTTGATTTATTGAATAAAATTTAGATTATTTGTTTATTAAACTGAGTAAGTAAATTGTAGGTCATTTTATGACCTAGAGAATGCAGAAATGAGTAGGATTCTGGCTACGTGCTAGGAATAAATGATATGAATTTATAAGATGAAAAAAAGGTTTCCGAGAATAAAAATATTTTTGGGAAAAGACAAAATAAACACTATTTAACCCTAAGGGTTAGGGTTTGACCCTATGCCATTTCGATAGTTCAAAATGTCAGAATGACGTTTTGTCGAAAGATTTGACGGTAATATACCGTGAAAAGTTAAGTTAGCCGAGAAAAGTTTTCTCGGGAAGAAAAGTACATAAATCACTATTCATCCATTTCTGCTCGGGAATTTATTTTGAAATTTTGAGAAACGCGTAATGATAGGATTTCGATACGAGATGGAATATGTAATAATATTTCATTTATGACTCACAAAGTTTTAGCGTAGGGACTTAAAATCTTAACGGTTAGGGAAAGTGATCTAATGAAATAATTGTTTACGTATAATAATAAATGATTATTGTACGGAAAGAATACGTGTATAATACGAGGTATTATACAAGAATAATACGGAGAGAATACGAGAATTAATACGACGTATAATATAAATTTTATACGGAGTAAATAAGTTAAAATAAAGTGAATTAGAATTAATTGGAATTAAAAGTTGATAAGTTTGACCCGTGGGTTGAACCATTGGGTAAACGGGTGGTTTTAACCCATGGTTCAACCCACAACCCATGTTGGACATGGGGGAACAAGGCCACATGGGAGCATATGGGAGCATAAGAGGGGACATGGTTGGCCATGTGCTAGCACATGGGCTCAAACTTGGTGGAAAAGTAATAGAGGAGGTGGGAATAGTAGAGGAGGTTGGGCCTAAATTACCATCCTACCCTAAGCCTTGCTAACTCTATAAATAGAGAGCTTGCTCTTCATTATTTGGTTGTTTGAGAAATCCTAACATCTAGAGAGAGAGAGAGAAGAAGAGAAGCTAGCTTGTGTTTGTGAAGACATTTCATCAACCAAGGGGATTAAGAAAGCTTTGAGTATCCATACTCACTCCACAAAGAACACAAAAGGTATAACCATAAGAAAGTATATAAACATCATCCTTTCTTTTAATAACAATTTTGATAAATAAGTGTTAGAGAAAGTATGAACCCTAAAAAGTTATAAGGATGGCTTAATGAGTAACTAAGAACCTTAACAAGCCATGCATGATGGAAGACTAAGAATTGATTAGGTACTAATAATGGACTTAATGAATTCATAGGAAATGGACTAATGAACATGTGAAACCATGAAAAACTTAAATGTTTTGAATGATTAGAAATAGTAATAATCAATCATTGGATTGATTCCAAGTGGTTTGGAGTAATAATAATGAAGAACGAAGATTCGGCGAAAGTTACACGATTAGACGATAATTATCGAAAACGTAATTTTCTCGGATTAGAAGTCAAAAGTCATTGTGAGCATCAGAAACGATAGTGTTTTATTGCAACACATGAATTTAGGTAAATAAGTCTTGCGAGGGAAAGAACGAATTGATTCTGACTTAAAACGAAGATTTAAGCGTTGAACGTTCACGAACATTTCACGAAAATGTAAAAAAATGGACTAATCGGCGAATTTCTTGCCGATGGATTTGGAAATTAATTTCAACTTGATAGGATGGTAGACCATGTCGTTTATGAACTTTTGGCATTGGAACGAACTAATTCTGAGTTGTAACGATCAAGTTACGGACTCAGGAATTTCAGAATTTTTAAAGACTTGGAAAATATTTCTAAGTTGCAGAGCTAGCGCCGCAGCGCCAACCAATAGGCTTAAGCCGGAGCCGCAGCGCCACACCCGGAAGAAAACTCTGCAGAGTAGCGCTGGAGCGCCACTCCAAGGGCAATATATGGCGCTGTAGCACTAGCATGGAAAAAAAATTGACATTGTTAAATAATTACTTAACCTTTTGCATATCATTAAGGGGCTAGTAAATGATGTAATATAAACCTTAAACAACATGTTTAAGTAAGAGTTTATAAAAATTAAATGTTAAATAAATGTAATTAAACTTAAGTTTTGGACGTTAACCATAACTAAGTTAAGGAACAAGTTAAATACTCGTTTAATCATCATGTATAGTGATGATTAAGAAGAGTTGGTTTATAACATAGGATGTTAATAAACCGTAATGGACATTAAATAACTTAAATGAATGTTATTAATTTAACATTTCGATGAAGTTATACAAGAAGGAGAAGTTAGGCGATACTTGGTATATCGATGATGAATTCTCATAGGTATGCTTTGTGTTATGCTTTGTAGACGTTGTAAAGACTGAATAGACTACGTGTAAAGGTTTAGAAGACGCAAAGGCAAGTTTTCTAACTTCTTTCATACTTTACTATGAATGCAAGTTTTCTAAACTCTTGTCTATACATTATGGTTGGACAAGAGGTCATTGTGCATAATTGCTTATGCATGAACTGTTATTGAATAGTCGATGCCATTTGATTCGGCTAGACTGAGATTTAGTATATTCTGGTGGGTTTTCCACAAATCTTTTCAAAATATATATAATGTTATGATCCTATGCCAATTGCTTGGTATGGATTCTCAGGCAAACCTGAGTATGAATAAAACAAAGGTTTTAAACGTCGTTAATTCGATAGGCACGTTTGGTTGCCACCAATTAAACGTAAACACGTTTAATGTATGAGTGTTGATCAACATAGAGTACTACAGGCTGATCACCTGGATGTGCTCGTAAGCTATATCGAACTTACGACCTTCGTGCCTGGTTGTTCCTTTCTTGAATGAGAACTAAATATATGGTTCATGGTCGTTAACCAAGATGGATTCCGAAGAGGCTATAAAGTCCTTGGGAATGGTTTTAAAGGAATCAAAATGATATTTTGATTATTCTTAAGTACTTCATAACTATTGTACAGTATTGAAGACCAAGGAATATGATTATTGATTTTGTGGTTTCAAGATATACTGTTTAACTTGCTGAGCTGTTTATGCTCATTCTTGCTTAAACCTAAATGATTTCATCTAAGAACGAACAGACTGAAGGATCCGGTAAAGATAAATGCAAGTCCAAGCTGGACCAGTAGTGACCTTTATAATTTTATAGTATTAGTATTGTATTTACTGATATTATGACACAGAACAATATATTGGTTACGAATACTTGGGAATGAATTTAATAGAATGTAATAATTAGTAAACTTATGCATTGATATTGATGTCCTCAATTGAATGTATGAGTAGATTGTAGCACCGTGTAGCACTATGTCTTGGGTTTGAAGGTACCCGGATTTGGGGACATCACAAGTTGGTATCAAAGCTGTAGGTTATAAAACTTAAGGGGTAAAAACCTTAGGCTATAACCTGAAGAAGTGAAGTAGAAGTTAGAAGTCAACAAACTCGGGTAATGTTTTGAAAGAATAAAGTAACCTTAAACATAATAAATGTGATATAAACTGTTCATATTTGATTGTATACTTATCTAGTTATTTATGTTTTATATAGATAATAGGAATAATGAACATGTATAATGAAATACATGAGGTTAGCGAGAATTCAGTCAACTTGGTAGAAGTTGTACCAATGCCGGTAGCGGAGGTACCATTAGTGATTCTAGAGGGGACTGATATAGAGGAAGAGGACCCGTCCAAGTACTCTAATAACTTTGACTACGCGTTATTGTTTGAGGGTATGTCGGAGGAGGAGGTTGAGTCGGTGCCGATTAATACGGTACTGCATACTGAGGAGGATGAGACAATTCCGATTAATACGGTATTGCCTACAGAGGTAGATGTGGAGGATTCTACACCGGGAGAGTCCATAAAACTACTATTCATGGCAATACTGGACAGAAATGTCCAACTAAGTAAGGAGGTCCGTGACCTCAAGAAAGTGGTGGATGATGTGGTAGAAGATAGAGAGAATATGGAGATCTTCTGGGAGGCCGAGCACGATGAGAAAGTGCTGGCTAAGGATAAAGTCCGGGACTTGAAGTTAGAAGTCCAATAATTGAAGGCTGAACTTCTGAACATGAAGCAGAAGATAGGTAGAATGTGCTATATTCATAGGTGCTCGCACGAGGATTACCAGCAGTAGATAGCTGAGTATCCTGTGGAGGAAGGACAGACTCGGCATACTATTAGCCGGGACATTGTGGCCAGTATGGCCAATGCAGATTACATGAATGTCGTGTTGCAGATGTAGTTTTGTAGTATGTATAGAAAAGATAGCGATGTAAATAGCTATGTAAATGTGTGTATAACTAGTGATGATGTAAAACCCTCTTTTGTATAGATAAGGGTAGTCTTTTGTAAGTCCCAACGTTTCGAAAGTAATTGCGGGATAGTAATGTAAATGGCTGAAACCATGTAATGTAAAGTGTAGTGTTATACTACAAGGAAGTATTGTAATATAAATTTTTTATTTAAAATACTTGTCAATGTGATTGAGTTATTATTTGATTGTTAATAATAACCGAATGAAGAAATAAAGAATAACGAAATGTTTTCGTATTAACAGAAAATGCCGCCAAGAAGACGTGCTAGAAATCATGAAGAAGAACCTCGTAATGAGGAGGAGCAAGGGAATAATAACCCGATGCAGGAATTTGTGAATCTTTTAGCTACAACTCTCAATCGAACGAGAGGTACCGTACGCACTAATCCTAGGATAGGTCGGGGGACTACCTTTAAGTAGTTCAAGATAATAGGTCCGCTTGAGTTCTATGGAACTACGAACCCAATAGCTGCCCATGTTTGGGTGAAAGAAATAGAGAAGGCATTTGTCATATCAAATGTCGGTGAGGCGCAGAAGACTTCTTTTGCGACTTACATGATGAAGGGGGAGGCCAACTACTGGTGGGAAGCCAACCAGGGTAGGGCCAAAATAGAAGTGGTTACGTGGGAGCGGTTCAAGGAGTTATTCTTTGAGAACTACTTCCCCATGAGCATGCAGGGGAGAATGGAAATTCAATTCCTAGAACTGAAGATGGGGGGCATGACGGTACCCCAATATGCTGCCAGGTTCAATGAACTGGCAAGGTTTGCTCCACACCAAGTGGACACAGAGTTGCGGAAGGCACGCCGGTTCGAGCAGGGATTGAAACCCTGGCTCTACAACCGGATATCGATTTTCCAAAGTGTTACCTTTTGAGCGGTGTTAGAAAAGGCGATTATCGTCGAGGGTGGTAGTGAAGCGTTGACCTTATACCACAAAGAGAAAAAGAATAAAACCAAGACTGAGGTATCAGTCAAGATCGAGGGAGACAGTGGAAGTGGCCAGAAGCGAAAAGATTTTAGCTCCGGGAATACCAGAGTAAATCAGGAGTTTTCCAAGATGAAGATGGAAGCATGCAAGAATTGCGGTAAGACTCATCTAGGAGTCTGCCTCAAGGTAAGGCGGTCTGTTATAACTGTGGACAGGAGGGGCATATTTTGCCTAATTGTCCCAGTCCCAAGAAGAGTCGCGGTTGTTTTATATGTGGATCTACGGACCACATGGCGCGTAACTGTCCGAAGAAGGGTTCGAATGGTGGGAAGGGAGCTAGCGATAATAAGCTGGCGATTGGTGGTGCAGTACCACAGGGTAAACCGACTGCAAGTACTTTTAATATGACAGTCCAAGATGCGATAGCATCAAGTGACGTCAAAGCAGGTATTATTTTGGTTAACGACAATGCATATGTACTGTTTGATTCAGGTGCAACGTGTTCGTTCATAGCATGTGAGTTTGCTAAACGATTAGGATTACTCCCTGAAAAACTTGTAATACCTTTAAAAATTAAGGTAGCTAATGACGAAGTAATTTCTGTGGACTCGGTTTATAGGAGTTGTTATATGGATATTAGAGGTAACAAATTATCGGTAGATCTTATACCGATAAAGTTGGGAGAATTTGATGTAATTCTCGGGATAGACTGGTTAATTAACCATGGGGCGATGATTACCAAAATAAGAGTGTGAATCTTTGGATTTCTAAGAAACCCAAGGTAGTGTTCTACGATAGTAAATCACCGGGACGATCTTGTTGTCTAACCATGACACAAGCTAGAAAATTGTTAAAGAAGGGATGCAAAGGTTACCTGTGCCATGTTGTTGATACCCAATTGTTGGGAGCAACGTTGGAACAGATACCTATAGTCAACGAGTGCACAGATGTATTTTCGAGTGACTTTCCAGGTCTTCCACCTGATAGGAGACCAAATTTGTTATAGACCTTATGCCAGGGACGACACCAGTTTCAAAGGCACCATATCATATGGCACCAGTGGAGTTAAAGGAGTTGATGATTCAGTTGCAAGAACTGTTGGACAAGAAGTATATTCAACTGAGTGTTTCTCCATGGGGAGCGCCGATATTGTTTGTAAAGAAGAAGGATGGATCGTTGAGGCTTTGTATCGACTACCAAGAGTTGAACAAACTAACGATAAAGAATAAATACCCATTGCCCAAGATCGATGATCTCTTTGATTAGTTGAGAGGGGCAAAATATTTTTTGAAGATAGATTTACGTACAGGGTATCACCAGTTGAAGGTGAGGGCGGAGGATGTACCTAAGACAGCATTTAGGACTCGTTACGGCCATTACGAGTTCTTAGTGATGTCTTTTGGGTTGACGAATGCGCCAGCCGCATTCATGGACATGCTAACCGAGTGTTCAAACAATATGTGGACAAGTTCATCATGGTATTCATTGATGATATCCTAGTCTATTCCAAGACGAAGGAGGATCATGTTGAACATTTGAGATTAGTGTTAGAGGCACTAAGAAAAGAGAGGTTGTATACGAAATTCACAAAGTGTGAATTTTGGTTAGAGAGGGTGCAGTTTTTGGGGCACGTCATTCACAAGGAAGGAGTTTCAGTGGATCCAGCGAAGGTGGAATCAGTGATGAACTGGGAACAACCGAAAACGCCGACTGGGGTGCTGAGTTTCCTAGGGTTAGCGGGTTACTATCGGAGGTTTATTCAGGACTTCTCAAAGATAGCTACTCCATTAACCAACTTAACCAGGAAGATGGTGAAATACGTATGGACAGAAAGTGTGAAGACAGCTTTCAAGAGCTGAAGAAGAGGTTGAGTCAAGCCCCTGTATTATCGTTATCGGATGAGACGGGGAATTTCGTAGTGTATAGCGATGCTTCGCATAAAGGATTGGGTTGCGTGCTCATGCAGCATGGCAAGGTCATTGCATATGCATCTAGACAGTTGAAGGAGTATGAGGGGAATTATCCTACTCATGATCTTGAACTTGCCGCAGTAGTTTTCGCCTTAAATATTTGGAGGCATTACCTATATGGGGGGAGAAGTGTGAGATCTACATAGACCATAAAAGTCTGAAGTATATCTTCACTCAGAAGGAGTTGAATATGAGACAGCGGAGATGGTTGGAGTTGATAAAGGATTACGATTGTGAAATCCTGTATCACCCAGGGAAGGCGAATGTGGTGGCCGACGCCTTAAGTAGGAAGGGTCGGGAGAAGCTATCGATGTTAACATCTTAAGATGAGTTGGTTACAGAGATGGCAAGAATGGAATTAGAAGTACGATGTCCAATCAAAGAAGGGGAGAAACTGTTTGCAATTGAAGTTCAACCCACAATAGTGGAAAAAGTGAAGGAAATGCAACTCAGAGCTGATGAATGCGAGCGTATAAGGAAGAATATTTTAGATGGTACCGAAATAGCGTAGAGTCTTGATAACGAAGGGTTATTGAGATTTAAAAGAAGAATTTGGGTTCCGTGTGAGCCAGAGTTAAAAGAGGAGATAATGGATGAAGCTCATCACTCGAGGTACTCGATTCATCCTGGTAGTACCAAGATGTATCAAGACCTTCAAACCAATTTCTGGTGGTCAAATATGAAGAGGGAGATAGAACAGTATGTCAGTAGGTGCTTAACTTGTCAAAAAGTTAAGGCCGAACATCAATGACCCAGTGGTTTGTTACAATCATTGGAGATTCCGAAGTGGAAATGGGAGCATATCACGATGGACTTTGTGGTGGGACTTCCAATGACGCAGAAAAGATACGACACTATTTGGGTAATAGTGGATCGTTTGACGAAGTCAGCTCATTTATTGCCAATAAGAGTCAGATACAATTTAGACCAGTTAGCTAAGCTTTATGTTAACGAGATTATCTCGAGACATGGAGTGTCAGTTTCGATCGTGTTAGCTTGCGACTCACGATTCACTTTGAATTTTTGAAAGAGTTTTCAAGAGCAGATGGGAACACAATTGAGCTTGAGTACGGCGTACCATCCACAGACAGATGGACAAAGCGAAAGAATAATTTAGACGCTAAAAGACATGCTAAGGTCTTGCGTTATGGATTTCAAGGGGAGTTGGGACGATCATCTACCATTAGTAGAGTTCGCCTACAACAACATTTATCACGCTAGTATAGGCATGCCGCCTTACGAAGCGTTATATGGACGGAAGTGTCGAACGCCACTTTGTTGGGATGAAGTGGGAGAGCGTCAAATGTTAGGAACTGAGATTGTACAACAAACGGCGGAAGTAGTTAAGTTAATACGAACACGACTAGTAGCAGCTTAGGACAGACAAAAAAAGTATGTCGATCCATATCGGAAGAACAGGGAGTTTGAAGTCGGTTCGTATGCATTCCTGAAGGTGTCACCTTGGAAGGGGAAGATGCATTTTGGGAAAAAGCAAAAGTTAAGCCCTAGGTTTATAGGACCGTTTAAAATTTTGCGAAGGGTAGGAGAGGCAGCATATGAGATAGCATTACCTCTAGAGTTGGGGCATATCCATAACGTGTTTCACGTTTCGGTATTACGTTCCTATAAGCAGGATTACAAGCACGTAATCGAGTATGAACCAATTCAAGTCGAGAAAGACTTAACTTATGAGGAGATTCCTATTCAAATAGTTGATAGGAAGGAACAAGTGTTAAGAAGCAAAATTATACCTTCGGTGAAGGTGATATGGAGGAACCACAATGCCGAAGAAGCAACGTAGGAACTCGAGGACAAGATGAGGAAGGCTTACCCTCATTTGTTTGATTAACTTGTATGGTAATTCTGGGGACAGAATTCTTATAAGAAGGGGAGAATGTAACGCCCGAGAAAATTGAACGTTTATGTAAATGAATTTTTATTTGATTTATTGAATAAAATTTGGATTATTTGTTTATTAAACTGAGTAAGTAAATTGTAGGTCATTTTATGACCTAGAGAATGCAGAAATGAGTAGGATTCTGGCTACGTGCTAGGAATAAATGATATGAATTTATAAGACAAAAAAAAGGTTTCCGAGAATAAAAATATTTTTGGAAAAAGACGAAATAGACACTATTTAACCCTAAGGGTTAGGGTTTGACCCTATGCCATTTCGAGAGTTCGAAATGTCAGAATGACGTTTTGTCGAAAGATTTGACGGTAATATACTGTAAAAAGTTAAGTTAGCCGAGAAAAGTTTTCTCGGGAGGAAAAGTACAGAAATCACTATTCATCCATTTCTGCTCTAGAATTTATTTTGAAATTCCGAAAAACGCGTAATGATAGGATTTCGATACGAGATAGAATATGTAATAATATTTCATTTATGACTCACAAAGTTTTAGCGTAGGGACTTAAAATCCTAACGGTTAGGGAAAGTGATCTAATGAAATAATTGTTTACGTATAATAATAAATGATTATTGTACGGAAAGAATACGTGTATAATACGAGGTATTATACAAGAATAATACGGAGAGAATACGAGAATTAACACGACGTATAATATAAATTTTATACGGAGTAAATAAGTTAAAATAAAGTGAATTAGAATTAATTAGAATTAAAAGTTTATAAGTTTGACCCGTGGGTCGAACCATTAGGTAAACGGGTGGTTTTAACCCATGGTTCAACCCACAACCCATGTTGGACATGGGGGAACAAGGCCAAATGGGAGCATGTGGGAGCACAAGGGGGGGACATGGTTGGCTATGTGCTAGAACATGGGCTCAAACTTGGTGGGAAAGTAATAGAGGAGGTTGGAATAGTAAAGTATGTTGGGCCTAAATTACCATCCTACCCTAAGCCTTGCCAAATCTATAAATAGAGAGCTTGCTTTTCATTATTTGGTTATTTGAGAAATCCTAACACCTAGAGAGAGAGAGATAAGAAGAGAAGCTAGCTTGTGTTTGTGAAGACATTTCATCAACCAATGGGATTAAGAAAGCTTTGAGTATCCATACTCACTCCACAAAGAACACAAAAGGTATAACCATAAGAAAGTATATAAACATCATCTTTTCTTTCAATAACAATTTTGATAGAGAAGTGTTAGAGAAAGCATGAACCCTAAAAAGTTATAAGGATGGCTGAATGAGTAACTAAGAACCTTAACAAGCCATGCATGATGGAAGACTAAGAATTGATTAGGTACTAATAATGGACTTAATGAATTCATAGGAAATAGACTAATGAACATGTGAAACCATGAAAAACTTAAATGTTTTAAATGATTAGAATTAGTAATAATCAACCACATGATTGATTCCAAGTGGTTTGAAGTAATAATAATGAAGAACGAAGATTCGGCGAAAGTTACGCGATTAGACGGTAATCGTCGAAAACGTAAATTTCTTGGATTAGAAGTCAAAAGTTGCCGTGAGCATCGAAAATGATAGTTTTTTATTGCAACACGTGAATTTAGGTAAATAAGACTTGCGAGGGAAAGAACGGATTGATTCCAACTTAAAACGAAGATATGAGCGTCGAACGTTCACGAAGGTTTAACGAAAATGTAAAAAAATGGACTAATCGGCGAATTTCTTGCCGACAGATTCAAAAATGAAATTTGACTTGATAGGATGGTAGAGCATGTCGTTTATGAACATTTGGCTTTGGAACGAACTAATTCCGAGTTATAACGATCAAGTTACGGACTCAGGAATTTCAGAATTTTCAAAGACTTAGAAAATCTTTCTAAGTTGCAGAGCTAGCGCCGCAGCGCCAACCAATAGTCTTAAGCCGGCGCCGCAACGCCACACCCAGGAGAAAGCTCTGGAGAGTAGTGCTGCAGCACCACTCCAAGGGCAATATCTGGCGCCGCAGCGCCAGCATGGAAAAAAATTGACATTGTTAAATAATTACTTAACCTTTTGCATATCATTAAGGGGCTAGTAAATGATGTAATATAAACCTTAAACAACATGTTTAAGTAAGAGTTTATGAAAATTAAATGTTAAATAAATGTAATTAAACTTAAGTTTTGGACGTTAACCAAAACTAAGTTAAGGAACAAGTTAAATACTCGTTTAATCATCATGCATAGTGATAATTAAGAAGAGTTGGTTTATAACATAGGATGTTAATAACCCGTAATGGACATTAAATAACTTAAATGAATGTTATTAATTTAACATTTCGATGAAGTTATACAAGAAGGAGAAGTTAGGCGATACTTGGTATATCGATGATGAATTGTCATAGGTATGCTTTGTGTTATGCTTTGTAGACGTTGTAAAGACTGAATAGACTACGTGTAAAGGTTTAGAAGACGCAAAGGCAAGTTTTCTAACTTCTTTCATACTTTACTATGAATGCAAGTTTTCTAAACTCTTGTCTATACATTATGGTTGGACAAGAGGTCATTGTGCATAATTGCTTATGCATGAACTGTTATTGACTAGTCGATGCCATTTGATTCGGCTAGACTGAGATTTAGCATATTCTGGTGGGTTTTCCACAAATCTTTCCAAAATATATATAATGTTGTGATCCTATGCCAATTGCTTGGTATGGATTCTCAGGTAAACCTGAGTATGAATAAAACAAAGGTTTTAAACGTCGTTAATTCGACAGACACGTTTGGTTGCCACCAACGCTCACATAGAGGCTGCAAATAACCCCAAGGACAGCGACAAGGAGGAATAGAGAAGAAGACCTCGAAACCATAAGTGGATGATGGCCTGGCACTCCGGATGGAGGATCTGGTATAAGGAATGAATACTAAACCAGTTCCCCTAGGCTGAGTGAAGCTGAAAACCTATATCAAATTGTAAAACAAGATTAAGCCATGGTCCTGAAAATGGAAAAAGGAACAAATTCTAGAATGAAAACTTCTGTTACCTCATTCACATGGAGATAGATCGAAGGATGGCGTCGTAAATCCTCCAAGAGATCTAGAATCGTCACATGGTAGTTGGAAGCTCCCGATGTGGGGTAGTAGAAGGAGCGGGATCTATAACATGGACATTCTCCTCCTCGTCCTCGACATCTGGCCTATCAACCCGGATAGAACGAATTACTGACTCAGTCAACCGACGAGGCAGTTATGCTGGACGAGGTTAAGGGACATCAGAAGCTCTCCTCCTCACACCTGCAAAGACCCTGCGAGAGCTACTCGGTATATCTGAATCCATAACCTGAACAAAATCTCCAAATCACCTCAAAAAGGGTGAGGTAAGTTTCAAACTTAAAGCTTATTAAATCATGGTTTCATGTAAAGTCTAAGTCCTAAAGCATGCATTAGTTTAACATACATCCCCAGTAGAGTTAAAATTGCATGTTCATTAAAATGCTTCGGCTCGTGAAAAAATTTAGCCAAAGTCTCCTTTGTAAAATGGACTATCCACATGCACGTAGGCATGACTAGGTGGCCATTCAGTAGCACACCAACCCAATAGGAAAGATATAGATATTAAATATTAAAAGTAAGTCACAATGGCAGCCAAATTACCATGTGCATTTTTTTATAAAACCCATGCTAATTTGTCCTCAAATAGGATGAATAAACTAGCAAAAAAGGGCGCCAAATGACTATCTCAAAAATTAATTTTTTTTTACATCAATACGTTCAGCATGGTAAAATATAAGCATTTACTAAGTTTGATAATTTTTATTAAGTATTATGAGCATGCATTTTCGCTATAATGTGTTTAGAAGCACTCTATATGAAATTTAACGTTCTACCGGTCAAAACATGAAAAGAAAGGATGTAAACGTTACCAGAGTTGTGCAAAATGATTGTACGGTAACGGATTTTTTAAAAAGAAGCCCGAACTCAGTAGATCTAAAGAAGAATTTTTGGATTTTCTATATGGTTCAACTTGAAAATAACTTATGAAAGGAACGGGGGAAGTAAATAGACCCGCGGGGAGCCGCGGCTCTACCTGCGACTGTCGTAGGCAGACCTGCACCCACCCAAGGTGGGCCCCACACCTCCTATTGGATCCAAGTTAAATTAAAGTGGAGTTCCTAGAAGCTGAAAAGTTAAATCAAGGAAAAAGGTGCTACGCGATTGAGCAGAAAAGGTCTAAAGCCCTAAATTTGGGTATCAAACTTCTGAAGAAAGAAGATCTTCATGTAAGCTATTGGTTTGAGCCCCGATGTGGTATTTGGAAAGCCGATGATGGAAATTGTTGAAAACTGTCCTTGTCAAAGCATCGGGAAAGTCTGGTGTCATAAACCGTTGGTTGTGAATGCGTCGAAGCATCCAGATTTGTTCAAGGGTATAACTTATCATAAAGATACCCCCATCAGAGATATCAGGCACGTCTGATATTGCAAAATGTTGGCAACAGTTCCAGTGTAGAATCGGAAAAGATCCGATTATAAAAGCCATTGAGAACTGTTTCAACGAAGGTCAGTGTATCTGATATTGCAAACCGTTGGCAACAACTCCAGCGTAGCATCGGGAAAGTGCCGGTGATGAAAGTCGTTGAGAACTGCTTTAACGAAGGTCAAAGGATCTGATATTGCAAACCGTTGGCGACAACTCCAACGCAGCATCGGGAGAGATCCGATGATGAAAATTGTTGAAAAATATCTTCCCCAGGGAGGACCGATGATGGAATCTATTATATAAGTCCCCAGCTAAGGCACCATAAAGGTTCGGTGATTTCCAGACCATTGTAGACTACCGTTTGATTAGACATTGGAAGGATGTTTTGGAAATTACCATTGTAAGCTCTATCCCCGACAACAACATCGACGTCAACCGGATAAGAATCCAAATCGGGGGTGACAGCCCCAGCATAGCGTCAGGAAGGACCCAATGATGTTAGTCGGTGTAAACTATCATTAGGATAGGCATCAGGAATCTCCAATGAGGTCACCCGTCAGAAGAGGAACGTCCCCAGCAGAGGTAAAGTCAGAAAGCGTATATGAAGACAAAGAACGTTGGTGACAACCCCAACGTCGAATTTAGAAAGGTCCAGTGGTATCAACCATAGAAAAATCTCCCCATCAGGGATCTTGAAAGCATCTCTACAAATATTTCATAGAATCAGTCATAGTAGCACTGACGGACATATTAAACCATTAACTTCAACCCAATGTAGCATCAGGAAAGATCTAGTGATAAAAGCTTTGTAAACTACCGTTCGAGTAGGCATCGAGAAGGGTCGATGATGAAAGCTCTGTAAACTACCATTCAAGTAGGCATCGAGAATGGTCGGTGATGAAAGCTCTGTAAACTACCGTTCGAGTAGGCATCGAGAAAGTTCGATGATGAAAGCTCTATAAACTACCGTTCGAGTAGACATCAAGATAGTTCAGTGGAGACCATCATTGACAACTCCATCCCTAGCAGAAATGGCGGAAGCAGTCAGTGATAGAATACCGTGGAAATAACTCCAAACAAAAACGTTCAGAGTCCATAATATGGCATATCATGCATTGCATTACATTTGCATGGCTCATATTTCCAGTGTCTAGCAATCTTTATCCTGTTCATTCCATTGCATTGCATAAGAATGATAAAGAAGGGTATCTGTAGACACTCGAAATTTTGCATTCTTGTTAATAACAATGCAGGAGGACAAAACCGTCTTTTACCTTCCAGAGACAATCCTGAAAGTCTAAATCATCAAGTCAAACCCCAGAGACAACCCCGGGAGATCAAGTCAAACCCCGGCAACAACCACGGGAGATTAAGTAAAACGGCGATAACCCCGGGAGATCAGTCAGACCTCGACGTCAACCCCGAGAGAACAAGTCAAACCCCGACGACAAACCCAAGAAATCAAGTCAAACCCCGATGACAACCCCAGGAGATCAAGTTAAACCTCGGCAACAACCCCAAGAAATCAAGTCAAACCTAGATGATAACCCCGGGAGATTAAGTCAAACCCTGGTGACAAACCCCGGGAGATCAAGTCAAACCCCGACGACAACCACGGGAGATCAAGTAAAACCCCGACGATAAACCCTGGAGATCAGGTCAAACCCCGGCGACAACCCCGGGAGATCAAGTAAAACCCCGATGACAACCCCGGGAGATCAAGTCAAACCCCGGCGATAACCCCAGGAGATCAGGTCAAACCCCGGCGACAACCCCGAGAAATCAAGTCAAACCTCAGTGATAACCCCAGGAGATCAAGTCAAACCCGGTGACAACCCTGGGAGATCAAGTCAAACCCCAGTGACAACCCCGGGAGATCAAGTCAAGCCCCGGTGATAACCCCGGGAGATCAAGTCAAACCCCGGTGATAACCCAGAGATATCATGTCAAACCCCGGTGACACCCCCGGGAGATCAAATCAAACCTGGGTGACAACCCCGGGAGATCAAGTCAAACCCCGGTGACAACCCTGGGAGATCAAGTCAAACCCCGGTGACAACCCCGGGAGATCAAATCAAACTCGGTGACAACCCCAGGAGATCAAGTCAAACCCCAGCGACAACCCTGGGAGATCAAATTAAACCCCGGTGAAAACCCTGAGAGATCAAATCAACCTTCGAGATGACCCTGAAGCTTCAAATCAATCCCAAAGACAACCCCGAGATATCAAATCAACCCTTGGAGACGACCCTGAGGAAGAACATAATCGGCTGGGATTAAACCTCGAAGACAACCCCGAGAGACACTCGAAAGCCCTGGCAACCTTTGAGATTACCCTCGAAAGGCCAAAACTGTCATTTGGCCAACTCAATATCAAATAAAGTCAAATCACTACCATGAAGGTCATGAAATCAAAAAAAAACGTTGAATGGTAAATAAGCGAGTAAAAAGATTAGATAAAAAGTAAGAAAATGATGAGTAAGAAAAACTTATATACGGTATTTTTTAGGTCCTCATCCATCTATCACGACATTAATGAAAATAAATTAAAATAAATAAGTTATTAAAAAAATCAATAAGATCTAGTAAAATTAAGAGGAAACAACTATATACTGGGCCCAAGTATAAATGTAATTGATGCAATCACAATAAGCTACTCATATGGAATACTATATGATAATTAAAACAAAACAGAGTAGTACACAATTAATATTATATATCTACTTGCAAGTGAAATTTGACTAACATGAATCACTTTATGCACAACATGGGTGATTAATTTACAAATTTCTCAGAGAAACACTAAAACTCTTTCCCTCCCCAACCACACCCCTCCTCCCCCAAAAACAAAAAAAAAGAAAAAAGAATTCCACTTTATCCTTCTCTTGTCCTCTACTGGGTCAAACCAAAGCCTCATAATTTTCATAATATTTGCAAAAATCATTCTAGCTGTTATCTAAATTTAATCCAAATATTTTTCCTAAATTTTCAATCAAGCCAAATCCATATCACTCCTGGCCAAATCCAACATCTTGAATAAAATAACCTTAAACCTCATAGAAATGAAAAGATTGGATAAACAGTAACACCTCCCACTTTGGTCTACAGAGTATATTCCATAAACCCCAATTCTATACACACAAAAAATCATAACTTGAAAATAATTACACTAAAATTCTCCAATAAAGTCCTAAATTACCACCCAATAGCAAAAAGATGACTAAGCCAATAAAAACTAAGAGAATCACAATAATTCAATGTAGGAAAGATACAATCGCACACAAATAGTACCAAAAGCAAAAACAAACTCAAAATTCAATCCATCAAAACTAAAAATCTAACCTTTTTAATCATATAAAAGTCTCAACCCCCAAGTAATGCTGATAAACATATTACACATACCCAACTGTTCTTTCCCTTTTGTGACACTAAATACTTTTCATTCAATGAATCTAGTTGCTCAGATAACTTCTCCTTTCTGAGAATTTCTTTCCATGTTTGAAGCCTTTCACGCAATGTTCTTTCATTTACCTGGTTTTGATCTGGTAAAGACACATAATGCGTGAGAATCATAATCGGTATATAGTCAATAATTGCTCAATTAACTGAACAATTTATAGAACTATCAGAAAAACAAAAGCTCACAAACTACACATCAACAAACACAGATGCGATATTCTTCTACAATCTCTCACATACTAAAGTAACAGTTATTTCCAAAAGAAACTTAAATTCTTTTTCTTTCCTGAAAATTACTCTTTCCTTTTTTCTTTAGATGGTGTTAAACCCCAAATGATGAGAAGAACTATTTACACTAAATTTACATTTCAAAATTCATACAACATGTGCATTCTACCATATTTTCTAAATAAAATTGCTATAAAAAGTAACCTATAAAAAAGATTGTTAAACCAAGCAACTTAACAAACCAAAACGTATAAGTTTGCAAGGAATGAATGCAGTCGACCGCTTTAATCAATTCATAGATAATAAAATTAAAAAATAAATAAAAATTACTGGAAAATGTTCTCCCACATTAAGTTTATCACTATGTTCTTTCTCCCACATCAGAATCATTTGGGAGAGAAGGTCAGAAAGCAAGCTCATATTTTGAATTGGAGAAAAAAACCAAATAGGTTTGTTTAACTTCTTTATTCAACCCACTCATTCCATTATTATATATCCAATAACAATTTTTAGTTGGATATTAAAATACACTACCTGCGGGTTTCATGTAGGTTAATAAACTAAAAAAGTAGTCCATCTTTTTACCTGCAGGTGATAAAACATGATAGACAACGGGCAAGAACAAGGGCATCCACATGGAAACCGAGACAGAAGTTTGGCAAACAAATTTGAAGCATTAAGAAAGAGGGATACCTGATTGATGAAGAGGTCTCTGAACACTCCAGAGCAATTTTCATCTAACCTTCTTCACACATTGAATTAGTGAAGAAGCAATTTTAATTTAATACAAAAATTAAGAATATATAAAACCAAATAACTGGGTAATAATTTACCTTTCTTTTTCTTTTCAAAGAATTAGATTGTATTCCCATTCCAAATAGTATCCTTAAAAGTTGGGAAATGGGGAAAGGGATAATTCGGTACGTAATAATTTTAAGTTGATAGTACACAAAGCTAGCAGCCCAGCAAGCCTCACCATGGTTCTCTCAAATTTCAATTTTAATATGCAAAGTAAACCTTCCTGAAATAAATTAAACTCACAAAACACAACCATGAAGCTGAATAACACATAATTCGTCCAAATTGAGAAAATAGACTAGAAGCCCCAACTTGAAAAACACAAAAACTCCCAACTTAAAAATACCAGAATTCAATAAGTTAATGTTCACCAAATTCTCAACTGCATTAATTTTGATCAATAAAAAATTTACCTACCGAGCTATCACACAAAACATGAGTTTTTACGAAAATTTCCATAATTCCATATAATGGGCTACTTACAACAGTTGGCTCATGCCAATTATCAAACATGTGGGCGACTGCCAATATTCCCCTAAACTTAACCCTTTTTGTTGTATCAAGCCAAACCTAACTAATTCAAAGTAAACACAACCTTGGGCTAACACATACACAAGACAGTCCCAACAAATATAATTCGGAAGTAACAAAGTAAAATAATATAGAATTATGTCAATTATAACTCCTAAGTAGTTTAAAATTGTTACCTTTGATTGTTATCTTGAGGAACCCTAACCTGGTTTCTTAATAGCAAGTGATTCATCATTAGATTGTATGACGCGCTTAAAAAATTGGTAGTTTACAACATTATGCTCCAAATTTTTCATTGTTCTCTATCCCTGTTATTACTTGTATGACATTTGAACTCTATTTACATTTGAAAATGGAAAGAAAATACTATCTAAATGTACATTGAGGCTTCTTGTTTGTAACCCAAGATACGATATGTATTTATCCATTTTTTCCCCGACTTGTTACTTGACATGGTTTTTCTCTTTAATTTTTAATGACAAAAAGAACAATGTGTTTTCTAGGATTTTTAAGGAAATAATAGTAGCCAAAGAATTAGTATTAAAAGTATCAAAACAACTGACCTCTATTTTGCAGGAAAAGATTAAAAACCACATCATAACATGAATCATATCCTTACCTACCTCAGGAAATTGACACGCCTACGTTTTGTTGTAGGTGAAAAATTGGTCCTGTCACTAGATCTAAGGCTAAGAGAGCACTACGTCCATCCCCGGTCATGACATCGAGTGCTCAACCAGAATCTACCCCTGTATCTAGGGAAGAGTTTGAAGAACTAAGAAGTTAGATAGCCAAATTGGTCAGTTTTTTGAGAGAAAAAAGCAAGGCCCTTAAAGGGAAGCAAGCCCAAACTCACACAGAACCAGGAGCACCTGGTGGTAGTAGTGGCAGTCAAGAGACTGAAAAAGCTGAGACTCAGATTCCTAGACCACAGAACCAGGACACAACCATCAAAACCCTTGAAATCACCACCCTCAACAAAGAGTAGGAAGCTCATGACATTGTGAAGAAAGTACGGTAGATGGAGGAAACTCTCCGGTCTATCAAAGAGACTGGGGCATTCAGAAGTGTTAATTACTCTGGCATCTATATTTTCCCCGGGGCTCATTCACTCAAAAAATTTAGAACTCCTGATTTTGAGAAATACGATGGATTGGGAGACCCCTATACACATCTGAAAGTATTCATCAGAGAACTCGGATCCTATGCAGAGGACGAGAAACTTCGAATGCAGTTATTTCAAAAGAGTCTTATTGGAGAGGCTAGAGCCTGGTACGCCCGTCTGGACAATTCTAAGATTCACAGCAGGGAAGAGCTGGCCCATGCCTTCCTCAGTCAATACAGCTTCCAATCTCAACTGGCTCTAGACAGATACCAAATAACCAAAATCAAGAAAAAGAACACTGAATCATTCAGAGAGTATGCCCAACGATAGAGGCGGGTTGCAGCACAAGTCACCCCAGCCATAACTGAGTCTGAGATAGTCATGACCTTCATCGATATCCAAGAATCTCCATATTATGAGAGGGTCCTAGCAGGCATAGGAAAACCATTGACTAAAATGATCAAACACGGCGAAATGGTAGAAATGGGGCTCAAGTCCGGGAAGATAAAAGATCTGACCGCCCTCGAAGCAGTCGCTGAACATATCCAGTTCGGAAATTACGGGAGTAATCCCCGGAGAATACATATGAAGAAAGATGAAGAAGTGTCCTTAGTGTTATAAGGATAGAATCAGAGAGGCGAGTCAAACAGTATGCCCATTCAAAGGAGGAACTATACCCCTTTCCAAGCTCCAGCACAGCCTTAAAACCCTCCATTCCAGAAAAATATGGAGGTCAGGCATCAAAGAACTTTCACCCCTCTAAGGGATTCACTCGAGAATGTATTCAAACTTCTGACAGCTCAGAAGAAGATTGTCCAAATCCTTCCACCCACCAATACCGGTGGATGAAATTTTGATCCAAGCAAGAAATGTGCTTATCATTCTGAATCTCCAGGCCATGACACTCAAGAATATTGGTCTCTCAAGCACAAAATCCAAGACTTGATTGACAATGGAGAGATTGTGGTAACAAAGCTTGAGTAACCTCATGTACAGGACAATCCTCTTCCACAATATAAAGAGGAGAATGTCAATATGATCAGCACCATAAGTGGAGAAGGATCCAAGTACCTCCGTTATATAGGAGAATCAACTTCATCCAGCAACAATACCCCAGACAGTTGGTAGATCTCAGAAAGGAGATTCCTAATAGAGCAAGAGATAAAATCTATCAAGGAACAAATCGAACAATTAGCAGAACTGGTCGTCTACCAGCATCAGATCACCAGGAAGATGATAAAATTGGCTAACCAGACTGACATCGATCGTCCTCCCACATCGGAGATTAATCCCGTGATGGATCATAGCTGGTCTCATGAGCATGAACCCTGGACCAACAAGAGGTTGAAGAAGCAAGTGTCCAATTTGGTAGGAAATTCCTATTTCAAAGGAATTTCACCAACCTGAACCAGTTGATGGAAGAAATCCTCCAGATGTTAATCAACGAGAGAATGGTTGCAGATTTATTACCTCCATTAAACCCTCGATCCAAAAAATTCAAGCCTGACCAAATATATCAGTACCACTCCAATTCACCCGGCCATGATAATGAGGATTGCTGAGCACTTCGTAACCTGATTCAAGACATGATTGAATCGGTGAATTGATAAGGGGAAATCGACTTCTCGACCTTGTAGATGAAGACACTCTCTGGATCCCCACTGCATGAAATCAGGATACGGTGTGTAACGACCCCAAAATTCATACAATAATATTCTCCTTCTCGATCGTTAACAATACAACTTTAGTCTCTCATTACATCATTATTCGATATTAAAAATCACTAAAAATGCGGAATATTTAAAACTTTTATAAACTTTCTTTCTATATTTCCCTGAATCACAACCTTTACATTACATCTTTTCGATTCAAATCTATATCATGAATCGTTACAACAAAATGACTATACAAAGTCTTTCATAATAAACAATATCCATCTACATTGGATAACTCTATTTATAACTCAGCGACATATTTCATTCAAAACATTAACTATAATTTAAAATTGAACATAACTAATATTCTTGAACATTGATTTTTATAAATCACTTAACACGTATCTTTACCTTGCATCCTTGACCTGCAAAAATGGTTATTTGCAAGAGTGAGCTCGACAGCTCAGCAAGTTTTAACAGTTTTCATGCATCACGTATCACATAATAAACATGCTCAACATAAATATCATAATAATTAAAGTAACATGACATACATGTTTTAATTCACATAACAAATATAAAGATTGAGTTCCTTACTCAATCAACATTATTTAACCAAAACAGTGTAGTCATAAATTGACTATGACATTTCATGATTACAACATGTATAACGTATCATACTCGCTTACAACATATATAACATATCATATAATTTAAAACAGTTCATCAAATTCACGTAGACAAGTAGGAACCGAAAGACTTGCCTGGCTCGTGGATTACCAATTACCGAAAAATTTTTTAATATAATCTGCTTCATGATCCTACATAATGTATCACCATACGCATCAATTATTAGTCACTTAGCAACGCTTATCAAACGTCTAAGAAAATTCTAATTTACACTTTCTAATTTACACTTCGTAATTCTCTTCCATTCTCTCGTTTGACACTCGCTGTCAAAACATATGTATAATTATTACATAGCTAATCTTCATCGTTAGTTAACCAATTAAGATTAATTCATACCTCAATAACTAATAAGTTAATAATTAATCACCACGTAATTTAATCACCTCACATAATCATATTACATTTCACATAATTAATCAATTATAATTACATCTTACGTCAATCAAATTACATTTCAAGTTAAACATCATTATATTTACTAACATTCATGTTTTATAACTTAGAACAACATCTAATATCATCGACAGCACTATACATGCGTATGTGCATGACCGACGCCCTCCGATTGCCTCCGAATACGCATCAGTCACAAAGATGACCATTTTGACTCTTTCTAACGACCTCAAATCAAAAAAGTTAAAGAACACAAGTTGTAGGTCTACTCGTGCTCGTTCCGAATCATCTTGAATCATCTCAATCGGAGTTCGTATGAAAATGTTATGGTCATTTTACTAACGGATGTCAAAATAGTTTCGCATTACAACAACTAAACTATCCCGGGCAGCAAGGGTACCCACTGGGGCGGGTCCCACAGGGCAAAAACACCCGTTGGGGCGGGTCCAAAGGCTGGTGGAGGGGCTGGTTCGCGAACTGGTGCAGAAATAAGCCAATTTGGCTTATTCCGTCACACAGAATTCGAATTTTCCCAACATGACAAACATGAAACATGTGACAAACATTATTTTAAGCTTATTAACATGCTCATAACATAAAATTTTCATATAAACACATAATCACAACCAAGATTTCATGGAATTCGAAGAAAAACACAATTTTAAGCGTTCTTGACGAAAATTGCTACTACGAATTCATTTTTCATCCAATTCAAGTGATGCCGATTGTAATCACTTCTATTCTTAACATACTAACATAATACTTAATCAATTTTAACAAAAACTTATAATCAACATCACTTTTGATAGTTTCAAAAGCTATTTTTCAAAAATTAGTTCACGTAAAATCACTATGAACCCCGTTCTTCTTGTTTATCAAAATTTCATGAATTAAATTGTTAAAACAACCATATAACTCATATATAATCATGTTATATCACATATTACATATAACTTCATGCTTTCATCAATTCCTTTGATAATTTAAGGACTATTTTCAAGATAACTTCATGATAAAACACTATGAACATGATTTCTCCATGTTCATCCTATCTTTGTGAATTAAAACACTTATACAACTATAAAAATCATATGTAACATATATATACACACACACATATATATATATATGTACACATCCCATACATATATCAAAATCAAGAGCTTTCACACCAAGACTTTACAAGAGAACTCTAAAACCATGAAAACATAGAAGAACATAGTTTAAAACTTGTTTTTACAACAATTGATTTTGAAAACCCTTTCATGGCATACAATTACCTATGAAAACATATGAACATCATAGATACATATAAATTCATGATTATGAAAACATAATTTGACAAAGACTAAATACAAAACATATGAATTGAGTACAAGGGTTAGGGTATAACCATACTAGTTTTAATTAAAGAGATGATGAAGATGATGATCCTCTCTTGCATTCTCAAGCTTTTCTTCCTCTTCTCTCTCCTTCTTCTCTAACAATGCTCTCTAGCTCTCTTCTTCTTTTTCTTTCTTTGTTATGACTTAGGCTTTTAAAAACTAATGTATCTTTTAACTTAGCATATATTATACAATATACAATATACATATACATATATAATATATATGTAACTTATATTATTAATATAGCTAATAAATAATATACTAATTGCTATACTAACTACCACTTATTACATATGTTACAAAATTTGAAAAGCCCAAGGCCATGTTTGGCAAAACCACATTATTTTTAAAAACTAACTTTTTGAGCTTAAGGCCATGTTTGGTAAAACAAAGCTATTTTAAAAATCACTTTTTAGCTAAGGTCTTGTTTGGAGAAATAGGGTTAATCAAGTACAAGGGCCTTGTTTGGTAAAACCATTTAAAATCCTTTCCCATTATTTTAATAAATCTTTTACTCCATAGTTTAATTACTACACTTATTTAATTAAATTACTATATTCTAATTAAATAAAACTAACACTCATTTAATAATAAAAACACACAATACTAAATTGTTACACAATTATAATTTCTTTATTAAACAGAATACATGTAACAAATTATTATTAACACGTAACACATAACATTAAATCTAATTCAATTATTCTTAATTAAATTAGAATTATTCTACACCATTGCTAACATATCAATTTAATTAAATATATGGCACTTAATTAAATCAATCCACATCATCACATACTTAATTTATTTAACTCAACAAATAAATTCAATAAAATATTTATTCACTTCATTTAATTAATAGAATACGCTTAATTACATTACTCCATAATAATCACATAATCTCAATAATAATTCAATTAAAATATTTATTTACTTCAATAAATATTAAATTAATAGTTAAATTCTCTTCACACCAAATCACATATTTCACAATATTTCTCACATATAAACATACTCATACTCGAAACATCTAAAAATAAGAATTTTATTTATTAAATTCTCATTTATAAATTCTTAAAAATTCGGGATGTCACACGGTGGCTGTTGTATCTTGTGACAATGAGCCAACCATCACACCCTTAGTACTGCCAGGGAAAGGGTTCCAAGAAATATAAAACCCTATGAAGGTGGCCGCACCCGAGCCTTTAATCTTGCCATTCATACCTCAATATCATGTTATTAGTCTGAAAATGGTCCCATAGAACTACGGGAATGATAAAGGTTTCACTTCAAACAACATTGCCATTGTACCAAAGGACAATCCATTACACCTGCCTCAGAGGGTGATCAAACTAGTCATCAAAGCCAAAGCAATGGTGGATGATGAGAAAATTGAAGAGTTCCTCAACAAAATGGGACACAATGAAATCAAGGTGGTGAAAGTCTTGAAAGACGCACCCAAGCAAATGTCCATCCTAGACTTGATCCTATCATCGGTGGATCATCGCAACAATCTAGTGAAAGTATTAGAAGAAGCCCATCTGTCTCATACTGTGGATACCGAGAAATTTTGTCACGTGGTGGAACACATTTTCAACAGTAATGTGATATTCTTCACTGACGATGATATCCCTGTAAAGGGAACGGGCCATCATAAGTCCCTACATATAGCTGTGATGTCTTCCGGGTATGTGATCGGAGGTGTGCTCATAGATGGAGGATCATCCCTCAACATCTGTCCCAACGATACCTTGGAAAGAATGAAGATCAACCCGAACTGGATCAAAACCAGTCATGTGGTCATCCGGGCTTTCGATGGATCTCGCAGACAAGCCATGGGAGAGATAGAGCTTCTTTTGGAGATTGGCCCACACACTTTCTATATGTCCTTTCAAGTGCTCAACATAGCTACTGGAAATAACTTGTTGTTGGGCAGGCCATGGATCCACATGACAGGGGCAGTGCCATCCACCCTCCATCAACAGCTTAAATACATTATCAACAGTAACCTCATCAAGGTCGATGCCGAACCAAAATACCCTATCTACATATAGGGAGATATGCCAGTGATTAGCTTGGATGTAGGCATTGAGCCTACAAGCTTTGAAGCCCTGGAGGTTAGTGATACGCAGTATCTACCTATTAGAGCACCAGCCCTGAAACCAAAGGTCTCCACTGAAGTTATGACAGTGGGCCAGGAAATGGTATATTTGGGTTTCCAACTTGGAGAATGGTTAGGAAAGAATCAACAAGGTATCCAAACTCCAGTACAAATCCCGAGTCAGGCTGGGAGAGCCGGATTGGGATTTTAATCCAGGGCAAATTACAGGAACCCGCATAAGCATCCTAAGGCTCATACTTCCACTATATTACTGCCAAACCTCACTAATGCAGGATGGGTAAAACCAATGAGGAAGATCCCTACTGTGGTATCAGCCATATTATTTCCTCCAATCATACCTGTCGAGGAAAGAAAAGCCCTCAAGCCTGAGGCAGACAGCGAAAAGGGAAAAGAAAAGATCCTGTTTGAAGGACGAAACCCATTCACTAACATGTGGGTCATCATAAACTACGAGGGCATGAATGATGAAATCCCTGGCAGCGACAACGAGGATCAGATTTAAGTTCCTAGCATCTAGAAGGGAAAAGGGGGAAATGCAAAGAAAAACCTCGACCCTGCTGAAAAGGACGTCTTCATCATCATCCAAGATGAGACAGACGAGCACAAATCCTTGATCCTCTCTGTTCATGAGGATTTGACCCTGGATAACTGGAGCAGTGTCCCTTGCCTCGATCGAAAAGGGTAAAGGGCAGAGAGTACATCTGCCCTTTAAACACGCTTTCATTTACTGCTTATTTTTTATTGCACAGCTATAGCAGTAACTTTTGTTTGCCAAATGCTTTGTATATTTAAGCAGTTGTATATATTAAAATGAAAGCATTTTTTGTTTTCAGGACTCAAGCATTGGATATATTTATCTTTGCTGATGAGATGCCAACCTGTCAAGGTGACTACAACTTTGATGTAGAACTGAACTTTGACTTGATGGATATTAATCAAGAGGAGGAAGATGACTATGAGGTGCTCGAAGAGATCAAAGAATGGGTCAAAGACAAACCCAAACCAAACCTCGACCAATCCACCACTATCAACATAGGAACCTTCAAAAATATCAAAGAAATCTAGATAGGTTTAGACCTCGCACCAGACCAAAAAGTTAACCAGATCGCACTCCTAACACAGTTCCAGGATGGGTTTGCATTGTCACATGAAGACATGATTGGCCTGTCCACTAACATTGTCATCCATCGAATGCCCATCAAAGAGGGATTCAAGCCGGTCAACCAAAAACTCAGGCGATTGAAACCTGAATGGAGTCTGAAAGTCAAAGAAGAAGTTGTTAAACAATTCAAAGCCAGGATTATCATGGTATCAACCTACCCAGACTGGCTTTCAAACATAGTCCCTGTACCTAAGCCTAGAGGGAAGGTACGAGTATGCTTAGATTATCGGGATTTGAACAAAGCCTGCCTCAAGGAAAATTTCCCAGTACCTTTTATCCACATCCTGATAGATAATACGATGCAGTACGGCATGTATTCCTTCGTAGACTGCTTTGCTGGTTACCATCAAATCATGGTTGCTGAAGAGGACCGGGAGAAAATAGCTTTCATCACTCCCTGGGGAACCTTCTGCTATAGGCGACTCTCCTTCGGTCTCATCAATGCCAGAGCCACCTATCAGTGAGCCATGATGGCCATTTTCATGACATGATGCACAAAGAGATAGAGGTTTATGTGGATGACATCATCATCAAATCCCAGAGGGAGGATAATCACATCGAACATCTCATGAAGCTGTTCAACAGGTTGCGTAAGTACAACCTCAAGCTAAATCCAGCCAAATGTGCTTTGCGTCAAAGCAGGCAAGTTGCTAGGATTTTTGGTAAGTAATCGAGGCATCGAGCTAGACCCTGCCAAGATCAAAGCCATCACTAAGATGCCAATACCTCAAATAGAGAAGGAGATACGTGGGTTTTTGAGGAGAATCAACTTCATAAGCCGATTCATTTCCCAGCTCACAGCAACCTGTGAACCCACCCATATTTAAGCTACTAAGGAAGAATTCCTCCACTAAATGGAACGAGGATTGTCAGAAAGCCTTCCTTACCATCAAGAAACAGCTGGTCGAAGGGCCTATTTTGGTACCTCCAAGGGATGGAGTTCCCTTGTTCATGTACCTATCTGTCAACGCCAATGTAATGGGTTGTATGCTAGGATAGAAAGATGATAGTATCAAAGAAAGAGCCATCTACTACATCAGCAAAAGATTCAGCAGTGGTGAACAGAAGTACACCCTGATTGAGAAAACATGTTGTGCGTTAGCGTGGGCCGCAATGAGGTTACAACATTACCTCTATGGGAACACGACCTACCTCATATTCCGCATGGATCCACTCAAATATGTATTCAACAAGCCAATGTTGAATTGTCGACTTTCCAAATGGCAATTGATCCTACAATAATTTGACATTATCTACGTGACTCAGAAGTCAATCAAAGGTTAAGGCATTGCAGATCAATTAGCTAAAGCACCTTCAGAAGGGTTCGAGCCCCTAAAGACTTATTTCCCAGATGATGGAATCATGACAATTCAACAACTCCAACAAGAGAATACAGTCCAACCATGGAAAATGTATTTTGATGGAGCAGTAAACATGGAAGGTGCCGGAGCTGGGGCAGTCCTTATCTTTGGCACAGGAGAACAATATCCTGTGGCTACCAAACTTTAATTTGGAAACACCAACAACACAGCCGATTATGAAGGTTGTATAATGGGGTTGAAACTAGCCCAATCCATGGGTATCAAACACCTACTGGTCTTTGGAGACTCTGAATTGGTCATTAGACAAACCGCTGGGGCATATCACACTAAAGAACTGCATTTGCTACCTTATCATTAGTAGGTCGTCAAAATATCCCTAGAATTTGAAGACCTAACCTTCAGCCATATTCCTCGGGGTAGGAGTGACTTCGCTGATGCATTGGCAACATTGGCTTCATTAATCCGCATATCCGATAGAAGTGGGATTCATTGCCTCAAATTCACAATTCAAAAAGCCTTGACATACGAGAATTAAATTGGAGAAGTATCAGATGAAATACCTCCTATCAAGCAGCCTTGGTATCAAGACATCAAGGAATATCTACGAGATGGATCTACACCCGCTGGATCTATGTTTAAGCTCCTATCATACAGCCTTGGTATCAAGTATGCTTAAGCTATGTTTAAGATGTAAGAGATGTTTAAGTTACGAAACCTTTGGACATAAATGGTTATATTAAATAAATATAATCTATTCTATTATTTCTGTTACGCAAGATGTTATTATGTCATTAGATATTTAGAACGTGATGAACCAAATTTGAGACGCGAGTGGTCTGAATTTGGGGGCGTGACAGTTGAAACGGAGTTTCTATGTGCTGCCAAGTCAAATCTGAAGAAAAATTGTTACGCGATTGAACAGTTTGTCCTAAAATCCTGCGTTTAAGCAGCGTAATCCTGACAGAAAGGGGGACACTCTAGAAACCCTTGGTATTCATCCCGAAATCATATCAGGGGATCAACAATGTAAACTGCGAGAAAACTGCCAAAAAACTGCCATTTTCAAAGCGTCGGGTACAGACCGAGTTCAATTCAACCATTAGTTTCAATCAAACAAAGCGTCGGGTACAGACCGAGTTCAATTCAGCCGTTGGTTTCAATCCAACAAAGCGTCGGGTACAGACTGAGTTCAATTCAGCCGTTAGCTTCAATCCAACAAAGTGTCGAGTACAGACCGAGTTCAATTCAGTCGGCTTTAATCCAATGAATTTTAGGGTACAGAACAAGTTCACTTCAGCCGTTGGCTTCAATCCAACAAAGTTTCGGGTACAGACCAAGTTCAATTTAGCCATTGGCTTCAATCCAACGAAGTTTTGGTTACAGACCGAGTTCAATTCAGCCGTTGGCTTCAATCCAACAAAGTTTCGAGTACAAACCGAGTTCAATTCAGCCGTTGGCTTCAATCCAACGAAGTTTCGGGTACAGACCGAGTTCAATTCAGCCGTTGGTTTCAATCCAATGTAGGTTTGGGAACAAATCGAGTTTAATTCAGCCGTTCGCTTCAATCCAACGAAGTTTCGGGTACAGACGGAGTTCAATTCAGCCGTTGGCTTCAGTCCAATGAAGTTTTGGGTACAGACCGAGTTTAATTCAACCGTTTGCTTCAATCCAATGACGTTTCGGGTACGGACTGATGATAATTCAGCCGTTGGCTTCAACCCAACTAAGGTTCGATTCTAGACCGAGTACAGTTTAGCTGTTGGAGCAGCCTCCACAAAGCATCAAAAGGGATCTGGTGACGGAAACCATACAATAGTTCATCTCTAATGATGGAATCTATTATACACATCCTCAAAACAGAGCATCAGGAAGGACTAGTGGTTCAATCCCTCTGTTGCCAACTACCGGTGTAAATTATCGTCAAGATAGGCATCAGAAATGCGTTTGCTTAACTCGGCGGTAACAATGTCATACCTAGGATATCATGAATGACGTCATCCCCAGCAGGAAATGACGAAGAACAATTTGTGCTAGCCTATTAACATCATCCCAGCAAAAAGTGACAAGAACATCCTGTGATAGCTTCAATTTAATATCCTACCAGCAATCGCATAATAATGCTGCAACAAGGGTTATCACGGTTGACGTTATCCCTAGCAGAAACTAATGTAATCCCTCAGTGATAACCCCACCTCCTCAAAGGTATCTAACACTCCTTTCATACCATATCATACATTGCAACCCCTTTGCCTTTGCATTTCAAGTGTCTAGCAATCTTTATCCTGCTCATTTCATTATATTGCATGAGCATGATAAAGAGGGGCATCTGTAGACACTCAAAATTTCCTTTCCATATTACTAACACTGTAGGAGGGTAAAACTACCATCAATTCAACCCCGATCTCAAGATCGGACCATCATATCAACCCGGATCTCAAATTGGGCCGTCAGATTAACCATGATCTTAAGATCGGGCAGTCAGATCAACCCCGATCCCAAATCGGGCCGTTATATCAACCCCAATCTCAAGAACGGGCCATCATATCAACCCCGATCTCAAATCGGACTGTCAGATCAACCTCGATCTCAAATCAAACTATCAGATCAACCCCGATCTCAAATCGGGCCGTCAGATCAACTTCAATCTCAATATCGGGACTTTAAATCAACCCCGGTCTCAATATCGGGATGTTAACTCAACCCTGGTCACCAATATCAGGACAACCCCAGCCTTGATCACCAGTCTCGGGATGTCAACTCAGCCCCAGTCTCAACCCAAGAGGTACAGGTCAGCCCCGATCTCAACCAGGGAAGTGCAGGTCAGCCCCAGTCTCAACTCGGGAAGTCAAGGCCAACTTCAAGAACAAACCTGAAGCCTCACAACATCTCCAGAGGAAAATCTAGAATGACCAAGTCAGCCCCAGAGACAACACTGAGGACAAATAGACTCAACTGAGATCGAAGTCTTGGAAATAACTCCCAGAAGTCAACAGAAGGCCATGTCGACACTAATGGAAATCCCGGGAGGGGCAAAATAGTTATTTTACCAACCATAAGCTGATTCGGTCAAAATTAAACCTAATTGACACCACTAAGATCAGAACGAGCCATAGCAATGATCCCGAGTGCAAACAGCGCAAGATAGCTCAACGGACAAACTGCGGGGAATAGAAGACTTGGTTATAAACTCATCTTCTTGGACCCAGAAAATGTTTTATCCCATGTCATTATGACACTCTCGGCGAGGGCTTTCTGGAAAGGTACAGCGTGCCTCAAACAGAAGCTCCGATCAAAAGTTAGAAAGTTTTGACTTTGACCTCGCGTTGCTCGGAGTGCACGTACTTCAAGATGACTCAACTGGCCATGTGGGCCCCACCATGGGACCTGTACCTTAACTTACGGTAGTAGCAAGTAGAGTAGGTGCTCCCTGGCCTATATATATGAGGTAACCCCCCCCCCCCCTCATTTTTAATAATTCTGAAACGCAACGAACCTCTGCCTGTTTGATTTTTTGACTTTTTCACCTCTACTAAACCCAAATTTTTTCACTCTAACACGTTGATATACCCGCATACTACCACATATCAAAAATTAACCGATAGATTTGGACATTTAGAGCTTACGATTTGGAAAAAAGCCCGTGTAGCAGTCCATTATAAGTATTTTTACGATCAAAAAGTTAATATTACTTCTTTGCACTATTTTGCACTTGCATATCAAGTTTCATTTTCTAAATATGCCCGGAACTCAGTTCTGTTACCGCTTTCATCAAAAATTGGTACATTTTTATATATAAATGCGTTTTCTGGCATTTCTATAACTCGGATTAACGATCCGTCAGCTCTAACAGCTTCAGTGCATTAGCACCTTCGTTTTAAGCAACTTCGTCGGACTGGATTATCTTTTCAGTCCGGGTTTGTCTTTTTTTGTATATATTTAACTGTATATATACTAATTTTTTAATTCTATCAAGCCCGGATGTCAAATTCGAGGTAGTTTACTACTTTTATATATAAATATGCATATACAAGCAGCCTTCACCACCAGTAGGTTCTCTTCTCAGGCTTGGTTGACTATGTTTCTATTTTTATATATATATTTATATATTTCATTCTGGCCTGGATCATTCTGTGGCCTTTATACTATTTTTTGCACCCTTCACCTTTACTGGGTTATCTTCCTAGTCCCTGGTTGACTACTTTTTTGTACATTTACATTTTAGTTCAGCCTGGATTATTCTGTGGCCTTTTTACTGCTTTTATATATAAATATGCATATATAAGTAGCCTTCACCACCACTGGGTTCTCTTCCCAGTCTTGGTTGACTACTTTTTTGTCAATATATATATATATATATATATATATATATATATTTCAATTTCAGTCCGGCACCGGTGTGAAAATCCATCGCACTTTATAGCTTGCGTATATATAATTGTATATATATTGCTTTACTCGCTTTATTAAACTACTGCTTTAAATATTCATTTGATATGAATTGACATTAACAAATGCAGCATTTTTCAGTTACAAAAGCAACCTCGTTTCCCTTAGATCGCTATCTAGTGAGAACGAGATGCTTCGGCCGTGCGAACCCGGATTTACTGAATGAATCCTCGGTTCTGGTGACATTTGGGATATATTTCTTTTTATGTACAAATTTGAACTGTGCCGGTTTATTGGCTACTCATATGTGAGCCTAGGAATTATGGGATTCATGATCAAACTGATCGGAATCTGATTCCCACGATGGACAAACTCCAGTTTACGAATGTACCCTGCCAGTTTTTCTGTAAAATGTACTTACAAAAGACCTTAAAATGGTTATCCGAATTTAAGGTCTCAATATAATGAGAATAATGGTTTGTCGTGTCAGCGTCCCTCCGATGGTTTTCATACCCATGAGCAGACCGACACTTGTATTTATTTCTATGGTCGTAGATGCTTCATAGCCTGACAAATCACCATTAAAATGCAAGCCTTAAGGGTATAAAGAAAAAAAATGGAAGTATCAACAGGCTTCAATTCCTATGTTAGGGTAAGAGTTTGATAACCAGCTTTTAAAACATCATTTTCAATTCAATCAAAAGAGAAGCTTTTGCAAATCAAATTAAACACTTTTGCAAATCAAATCAAAGACTTTTTGCAAATCAAATCAAACCCTTCGGATATAGGTTCAACGAAGCGAAGCACTACTTTCAATCAATCAATCAAACAAAGGCCCAATTTTCAAACAACATTCACACATGCATTTTAATTTTAAGGGAAATATTGAAAAGATGAGGTACCATGTTTACACGGGAGTCATGGGGTGCCTAACACCTTCCCCACACTTAACCAAGCCCCCGAGCTCAAAACTTTGTTTTTAAAAATCAAGTTTCGACAGTGTCCAACAATTGGGCCTCTTTCAAACAAAACTCGGTTGAGTTGGTACAACCATTTCAAATCTACCAACTGGCGACTCTGTAAAACGTTCAATCGTCGACATGATACATGTTAGCCTCTTCCTAAAAAACCCTTCAAAACCTATTGTTGAAATAAAAAGAGTAAGGGTAGAGATAACTTAGGAAGAGAGAAAGATCAGGGTTGTGACCTGACCCACGGATTTTTTTCCCGACGTCAACAGCAGTGATGTTATCTGGATATGTGATCGGAGGTGTGCTGATAGATGGAGGATCATCTCTGAACATCTATTCCTACAACACTCTGGAAAAAATGAAGATCACCCTAAACTGGATCCGGACCAGTCATGTAGTTATTCGGGCTTTCGATGGATCTCATCGAGAGGCTATGAGAGAGATTGAGCTTCCACTGTAGATTGGTCCCTATACTTTCAATATATCCTTTCAGGTACTCAACATTACCACTAGATATAATTTATTGTTGGGAAGACCATGGATCCACATGGCAGGAGCAGTTCCATCCACCCTCCATCAGCAACTCAAGTACATTATTAATGGCAGTCTGATCATCGTAAATGCTAAGCCAAAATATCCAGTCTGCACATAGAGCGATATGACGGTAATCAGTCTCAATGAATGGGTTGAGTCTGTCAGTTTTCAAGCCTTAGAGGTGAGCAGTACTCAATACTTACATGTTGGGGCACCAGCCTTAAAACAAAAAGTTTCCCCCGAAGTAATGACAGTTTGTCAAGAAATGATATCCCTGGGATTCTGCCCTGGAGAAGGGTTAGGAAAAAATTAATAAGGAATAAATAATCCAGTACAAATCCCTAGCCAGTCGGGGAAAGCCGGATTGGGCTATTCATCCGAAGTGAACCATCGGAACCCACATAAGCATCCAACGGTTCCAGCTTCCACTATCTTGCTGCCAAACCTCACTGATGTCAGGTTTGTGAAACCAATGAGGAAGATTCCTGCTACTGTGTCAGCCATGCTATTTCCTCCAGTCATACCAATTAATGAAAGACAAGCCCCAAAGTTTGAGGGGGAGAGCAAAAAGGGAAAAGAAAAGTTCCTGCATGAAAAGACGAGACCCATTTGCCAACATATATTTTTTGATGCACTACAAGGGTATAAAAGATGATATCCCGGACAGTGATAAGGAAGATCAGATCCGAACCCCTCGTATCAAGAAAGATAGGGGTAGCAGTTCAAAGAAGACCCATGGCCTTGATATGAAGGTTGTCTCAGTTGTCATCAAAGAGGAGTCAGACGATCACAACTCCTATATCCTCTCTATTTATGAGGACTTGACATTGGACAATTGGAGCAGCGCCCCTTGCCTCATTTGAAAAGGGTAAAAGGCAGAAAGTCCATCTGCCCTGAATCATCATTTCATTTACTGTTTATTTTGTTGCACAGCTATAGCAGTTACTTTTGTCTTTCTTTTGATAAATGCTTTGTATGTTTAAACAGTCTCATATATTAAAGTGAAAGCATTTTGTTTTCAGGACTCCAGAATTGGATTTGTTTGTCCCTGCTGATGACATGCCAAATTTTCATAGTGACTACAACTTTAATGTAGAAATGGACTTCGACTTGATGAAGATTGATCAAGAGGAGATAGATGACTATGAGGTTCCCTAGAAGATCAAAGAGTGGGTCGAAGACAAACCCAAACTAAACCTCAATCAAACCATCACTATCAATATCGAAACCTCAAAAAACCTCAAAGAAATCTAGATAGGCATAGACCTTACCCAAAACCAAAAAGCCGACATGATTGAACTCTTAACGCAGTTCCAGGATGTGTTTACATGGTCACATGAAGACATGATTGGCTTGTCCATTAACATTATCATCTACTGCCCATTAAAGATGGATTCAAGCCAGTCAAGCAAAAGCTCAGGAGATTGAAACCCGAATGGAGTCTGAAAGTCAAAGAAGAGGTTGTTAAACAATTCAAAGCCAGTATCATCATGGTATCAACATACCCGGAGTGGTTGTCCAACATAGTTCTTGTGCCTAAGCCCAGAGGGAAGGTACAAGTATGCGTGGATTACTGAGATTTGAATAAAGCTTGTCTCAAAGATAACTTCCCATTACCTTTTATCCACATCGTGATAGACAATACGGCGCAGTATGGCATATATTCTTTTGTGGATTGCTTTATTAGATATAATCAAATCATGGTCACTGAAGAGGACAGAGAGAAAGCAGCCTTTATCACTCCATAGGGAACCTTCTGTTATAGAGGATTGTCTTTGGGCCTTATCAATGCCTGTGCCACATATCAACGAGCCATGATGGCCCTTTTTTATGACATGATGCACAAAGAGATAGAGGTCTATGTGGATGACATCATCATCAAATCTCAGAAGGAGGTTGACTACATCAACCATCTCAAAAGGCTTTTTAACAGGTTGCGTAAGTACAACCTAAAGCTGAATCCAACTAAATATGCTTTTGGCGTCAAATCAGGTAAGTTGTTGGGATTTCTAATAAGCAACAGAGACATTGAGCTGGATCCCGCCAAGATTAAAGCCATCACCGAGATGCCCATGCCCCGAATAGAAAAGAAAATACGGGGGTTCCTGGGAAGAATCAATTTCATAAGCAGGTTCATCTCCCAGCTCACGACAACGTGTGAACCCATCTTCAAGATTCTAAGGAAGAATTCCTCTGCAAAATGGAATGGAGATTGTCAAAAAGCCTTCATTTCCATCAAAAAGTTACTGATCGAAGCACCTATCTTGGTACCCCTGAGGGACGAGGTTCCCCTGTTTATGTACCTATCCATCAATGCCAACGCAATGGGTTGTATGCCGGGCCAAAATGACGATAGAAGTAAGGAAAGAGCTATCTATTACCTCAGCAAGAGATTCAGCAGCGGCGAGCAGAAGTACACTCTGATTGAGAGGACCTATTATGCATTAGCATGGGTCGACATGAGAATACAACATTATCTACATGGACAGATGACCTACCTCATATCCCATATGGATCCACTAAAGTACTTATTCAGCAAATTAATGTTGAATTGTCGATTGTCCAAATGGCAGTTGATCCTCCAACAGATCGACATTGTTTACATGACTCAGAAGTCCATCAAAGGTCAGGGGATTGAAGATCAATTGGCCGAAGCACCGTCAGGGGATTTTGAACCCTTGGAAACTTATTTCCCGGACGACGGGATTATGACAATTCAATAAATCCCTCAAGAGAATACAGTCCAACCTTGGAAAATATATTTTGATGGATCCGCGAACATGGAAAGTGCCGGAGCTGGGGAAGTCCTTGTCTTTTGTACGGGAGAACAGTATCATATGGCTATCAAATTGTAGTTTGTCAACACCAACAACAAAGCTGGGTATGAAGACTGCATAATGGGGTTGAAACTAGCCTAGTTCATGGGTATCAAGCGTTTACTAGTCTTTGGGGATTCTGAGTTGGTTATCAAACAAACCACTGGGGCGTATCACACCAAAGAATTGCATTTGATGCCCTATCATCGGCAAGTTATCAAGATGTCTATGGAGTTTGAAGAGATAACATTCATCCATATCCCTCGAGGTAGAAATGACTTTGTTGTTGCATTGGCAACGTTGGCTTCCTTGATCCACATATCTGATGGGAGGGGAATTCCCGACATCAAATTCACAAGCCAAAAGGCCACGTCATATGGGAATTACATTGGAGAAGTATCAGACAAAATACCTCCTATCAAACAGCCTTGGTATCAAGACATAAAAGAATATCTCTGAGATGGATCTACACCCGATGGGGCAAGTCAAGCTGAACGAAAGCGGATTCATAAAATGGCTATGAATTTCTATCTGAGAGGAGACGCACTCTATAAAAGGGATGCTGGAATAGGACTTTTGAGATGCCTCGACAAGGATCAAGCCCAAAGACTGATGGATGAAGTACACGGCGGAGTCTGTGGTCCACACATGAGCAGTCATTTGCTGGCCAGAAAGATATTAAGAATCGGGCATTACTGGATCTCTCTCAAAGCTGACTGTGATGATCACGTGAGGAGATGCTACCAATGCCAAGTCCATGGAAATTCCATACACACTCCTCCAAATGAACTGCACAATATGAGTTTGCTGTGGCCTTTTTCTTGTGGGAACAGATGTGATTGGGCCAATATAACCCAAAGCGAGTAATGGTCATCAATTCATCTTCACTATAATCGATTAATTCACCAAATGGGTTGAAGCTGCCTCATTTCCCAAAGTCAACAAAGAAGTAATCATTGGTTTCATCAGAAATAATGTCGTCTGTCGATATAGACAACCGGAGGTGATCGTATTAGACAACGCCAAAAATCTAAACAACCAAATGATGAGAGAGTTATGCAGCAAACTTCATATCAAGCATCTCAATTCTGTCATCTATCGGCCCAAGATGAATGGTTTTGTCAAAGCGGCCAACAAAAATATCAAGAAGATCATGTAAAAAATGTCCGCCAATCACAAAGGATGGCCTGACCTATTGCCTCTAACTCTGTTAGCATACTGGACGTCAATGCGTACTTCTACTGGGGCTACCCCCTACTCATTGGTCTATGGCATGGAAGCAGTACTTCCTATAGAAATAGAAATGGAGTCCCTAAGAGTGTTAATAGACGCTCAGATGGAAGAAGATCAGTGGTTGCAAGAGCGATACCACCAGTTGTCCCTGATAGATGAAAAGAGGGATAAAGCCATCTTCCATGTGTGGTTATATCAGCAAATGATTGCTTTGTCATATAACAAGAAAGTTTGACTCCGACAATTCAAAGAGAATAACTTGGTACGGAAGAAAGTTCTGGCCAATCAAGATGAAGCCAAAGGAAAGTTTGCCCCAAATTAGGAAGGCCCTTTCATAGTCAAAGAAGTATTGACAGGAGGAGTCATCAGATTGCAAGAAATGGACAGGACAAAATTTTCCCAGCTCATTAATTCAGATACCGTGAAGAGGTATTATGTCTGAAGCACATGCAAGCCATCATCCTGATCATTTGAAAAAATCAAATCAATTCGGGTTTTCAATAAAGCTCGAACTATGACTGACCTGATCTCCCTCAACCCGGGAGTACGTAGGCAGCCATTTATGGTGCGGTCAAACCAAAAAATAAACACTTTTCAAACCTTTTAGGCTAAGCCTGAACTACAAATGACCTGATCTCCATCAACCCGGGAGTACGTAGGCATCCAGTTATGGTGCGGTCTGACCTTCAAGAAAAATAAAAAACAAATAAAATCTAGTCCCAAGACACCGAAACCCTATAAGACCCAAATACTATCAAGCCTCCCTGGTCAACAGGCCCTGCTGAGGTATTCTCAGACATTTCAATGTCAATCCATCAAGGAAAAGCTTATAATACATCAAGACAGCAAGTCATGAAAGAAGTGGTAATCGCTTAGCAATGACAATACATATCCAACAAGGAAGAGAATCAAAATATATTTCTCTACTATATAATATTGTTTGATATATACAATGCATCCTGTACATGACAAAAATGGCTGATCTAGTATGTGCAGGAAAATGAAAGCTAGTCTATGAACCCATGGATAAACGGGATAGTAGTGCCAACATGGCATCCCTCTCAGAAAATGGAGAAGAAGCTGTAAGCTCATGTCCCACGGTCTCCATACGAGCTAGAATATTCCCGGCCATCTGCATAGTTGTTGAGTATTTTCTATATGCTCTACACGCAAGTGTACGTGATCAACAAGTAATATAATGATAAGTTCGGATATCGTACCCACAGAGACAATAACTCCTATTTAATCAAACAAGTACCAGTTTTATACCATTTCAGATTTATCAAACTAATGATCAAAAATGATTTTTCCAATTAAACTACTACTTAAACCAATGTTAACACTAACTCAAGATTTTACCATGTTTTAGAGAATTAAGCCTACAACTTCACTTATTATTTCACTTCAGATAATATCTTTTTCCCCAGTTTATATCAATTACTCCAGATTATTAATCAAGAACACTAAAGTAGATATAACCATCTCTCGATGCACTATACCCATACTCACTCGCATCCACAGATGATAGAATTAAGCAAGACACCCTAAATAACTAATTCACTATATCTCTATGTGAATTACAATTAAATAAGGTTTAAAATCAAGTTCTTATTAGATTACATACGATGCATAGATATCTCTATTCTAAACGTGAATTATGAAGTCCAACTACGTAAAAATCACAAACATATGTCACTTTGGCTAGTTCCAATCCCATATGTCCTCTCTCGATTTCAGATGGGATAACGGATAATTGTTGATCAGGCAATTATATAAATTAAGCACAACACATAGCAAATAATTCGGAAATAGCATTCATAAACTGAATTAAAAGCTATTTAATCATCCATTACATAAAATGATCCGTCATAGGCTTAAATAGAAAATTAATTCATCATAGATGAATCAACAACCAGAATCAGAACAAGTAGCAAGCTCCACGACAAGCATACCCTCCTAGTTTTTAGAATCCGAATCAATAGGCAGCTCCACATTAAGAGAAAAAGTTTGATTTGAAGGAGATATTGGCAAAATACATGACAGAAAATGATGCAGCGATGAGAACTTAAGAAGCGGCAATGAAATCTTAAGTGGGGGCGATTAAGAATCTAGAAAATCAGATTGGACATATTGTGAGTGCACTGAATAATCGACCCCTAGGAGCCTTGCCAAGTGACACAGAAAAGAATTCGAGGGGGGGAAATGAGCAATGTCAAGCTGTCACACTTCGAAGTGGGAAACAGTTAGTGGAGCAGGATTCGGAGAAGCCGACAATCAAAGAGCAAGTTGAGATCAGTGTGGAACAGATAGTGGAAGTCAAAGCAGGTGAAAAATCTGCAGAAAAGGAACAAGTGGTTTATAATGTTAATCATATTCTTGTTAGCATGTTGCATGTAGTGTCGTATTTATAATTTGCATAGTAGAGTAGATTATTTGGTTAGTAGCTTTAGTTAAGTTTTTATGCATATAAAAAATGGAAAAATTCAGAAAATATCAAAAAGAGTTGTAGTTAGGATTGCATGAGTCAAGTATGTTAGTCTGTGTAAAGTAACTTTAGCCAATGATGAGATTGGATTTACATAGAATTTAAACAGTGATGATAACCAAAACATAGATGTAACTTTCGACCTTTGCATGAATTGTTACTTGGTTGACACTAGTGCACAGGTTAGCACGTTAGGATGACAATGTGGTTTAACTTTGGCCGAATAGTCACATAATTGACATCTTGACAAAAATTGGGTTTTAAATGACAGAAATTTTGTAAACTGGTAGTAATGACTAGATTAGGTAGAAACCTAAGTTTGGGGGAAAATATGGGAGCTATCTAAAAGAAAAAAAAAGTGAAAAATATAAATAAAAAAAAAAGCAAGAAAAAGAAAGTTGAAATAAACACCGTGACTTGTTTAGTTTTGTGGCCTTTGATACTCGAGTAAGTACGCCCTAGGGGATGTCTTTACACCCAGTGCCCTAAAGCCATATGGTTTGGGAGTCGTTGGTCGAAAGCTCGCTACATGGGTATCACTGAAGAGCTTAAGGGAACTAAACTTTGCACAGTCATGAGTAAAGTAGAATTACGGGAAAACGAGTAAAATGCACCCGTAAAAGAATAAAGATAGCAAATCTCCCATATTAACTTCTGACTTGGTTGATGTTGAGTCATGTGTCAGCGTTACTTGTTTACGAGATTCTTTAAGTTAAAAAGCTGTATATCTGTCTAAGATGTATATTATGTGATATATTTGGACTTTAGTTGAACACATTGTTATCAGGCACACACACATAGTGGTTTTAACGGGTGATGCTTCATAGAAGGGTTGGAACTGCGGACATATTTTTTATTGGATTTATTGTTATATTTATGTGATTTCTCTGAGGCAAGATGGGTTAGCTTTGTATACACTGACAGTTGCATTCATAAACATTGTACCTTTTTGTATGTGCATGGTTTTGCTTTAGGACAAGCAAAGTCTCAAGTTTGGGGGTATTTGATGAGTGGGTTTCGTACCTGCGAATCGATATTCGTTATAGCTTGGTTCTTGTTCTGGTTGTTGTTCTATGAAAAGTTCAGATGATTCCTATTCCTCTGATTATATGCATTCTGGTATGTGTTGGCTGGCCTGTTGTAGTTAGCAACATATTGAACCGAAGCTGGGTTGATTGCACACTGTTCTGTTGGATGTTCACCTGCACAAGTTCACATATGATTGCCACCTGCTGCACGTTTTCCATCGACATGGTGTCCATCTTTCTCGATAATGCTGCTATTTATGCCGATATGGCTGTCATAGAATCCACTTGCAAAACACCTGCTACTCTGGGTTGAGTCAATCTCTCAGTCGGCCACTGATAACCATTTGATGCCATTGTGTCTATTAATGCCCATGCTTCCTCAATTTTCTTCGTCATAAAAGCTCCACCTGAGGCTGCATCGATGCTAGCCCGTATATAACTTGATACCCCATTGTAAAAGTTACTAAACTACATCCATTGCGGGAATCCGTGATGTGGGTACTTTCTCAACAGCTCCTTGTATCTTTCCCATGCTTCATAAAGTGGTTCCCCTTGCATCTGTGTAAATGAGGATATTTTCGTTCTCATCTTATGTGTCTTCGATGGCTGAAAGAACTTAGCCAAAAATTTCTGGGCTAGGTCATTCCATGTGGTGATTGACCCCGGTGGTAGAGAATGGAGCCAACCCTTCTCCTTGTCTCTGAGTGTGAACGAAAATAATCTCAACCTAATTGCATCATCTGACACCCCGTTGTACTTGAAGGTGTCGCTAAAAAACTAAAGATGTGTTCGTTCGGGTCGTCATCTGGAAGACCCCCAAATTGGCAATTATTTTGCACCATCTGTATTGTCCTAGGCTTGATCTCAAAATTGTTTGCATTGATTGCCTGCCTGGATATACTCAAGTGGGTTTCCAAAATCTTTGGTGTAGCATAATCCCTCAATGGTTTGTCTTCCTGTTCAGTCATGTTTGTTCTAGGTGTTTCAAATTCTACACGATTCTTTTTAATCCACTTAGTTAATTTCTGAAATCGTTTGTCGATGTCATCCTCGAAAGGCAACAACTATGGCTTCTTCGATCTAGTTTGCATGCACTACTCGAATATACCTGAAATAACAAAATAAACAAAAATAAGAATAAAATTTTATATATATATATATATATATATATATATATGTTTAACTAAAACTGATCTAATTAAACTGATATTGTAAGTATTAAATGCAATTACTGTCCCCAGCAACGGCACCAAAAACTTTTTGAGTATTTTCTATATGCGCTACACGCAAGTGTACGTGATCAACAAGTAATATAATGATAAGTTCAGATATCGTACCCACAGAGATAATAACTCCTATTTAATCAAACAAGTACCAGTTTTATACCATTTCAGCTTTATCAAACTAATGATTAAAAAATGATTTTTTTAATTAAACTACTACTTAAACCAATGTTAACACTAACTCAAGATTTTACCATGTTTTAGAGAATTAAGCCTACAACTTCACTTATTATTTCACTTCAGATAATATCCTTTTCTCCAGTTTATATTAATTACTCCAGATTATTAATCAAGAACACTAAAGTAGATATAACCATCTCTCGATGCACTATACCCGTACTCACTCGCATCCACAAATGATAGAATTAATCAAGACACCCTAAATAACTAATTTACTATATCTCTATGTGAATTACAATTAAATAAGGTTTAAAATCAAGTTCTTATTAGATTACATACGACGTATAGATATCTCTATCCTTTACATGAATTATGAAGTCCAACTATGCAAAAATCACAAACATATGTCACTATGGCTAGTTCCAATCCCATATGTCCTCTCTCGATTTCATATGGGATAACGGATAAGTGTTGATTAGGCAATTATATAAATTAAGCACAACACATAGCAAATAATCCAGAAATAACATTCATAAACTGAATTAAAAGCTATTTAATCATCCATTACATAAAAAGATCTGTCATAAGCTTAAATAGAAAATTAATTCATCATAGATGAATCAACATCCATAATCCACTTAATAAAAACCATTCTGCATACAAGATGTAAAGAAATAGAGAGAATAAACTATAATGTATATCACCGCTCTCCGCTCCACGATCTCGCAATTTTTGTGTTCTTAGCAAGCTTTAATCCTCATTCAAATTAATATCCAAATCTAGGGCTTCTCGGTAGCTAAGTATCTCTCCCATGTGTTCATGTAAGTCCTTATATACTGTTATATTAGCAGCCCTTATCTTCACCTCAACGTGCACCAAAATCCTAATCGAGCAAAGAAACCTGGCTGTTGATCGCTCCTCCCCGCCCCAGCGGGGGTTTCCTTTAGCACAGCCCCGCCCCAGCGGGGCAACACACTGTCCATCTCAACTGACTTTGCATGGAGCCGCCCCAGCGGTTAATTTCTCCTTTAAACCCCCGCCCCAGCAAGTTGACTTGTTATGAATGCTGAAAATTCTATCTTTTCTTGCTACTTTCACATCCCTTTCATCTCCTGCACATAATAACATAAATCCCAGTAAAATAATGGGCAACTTACTCGAAAATAACAAGAACCAAGATATAACGAATACCGATTCGCAAATACAAAACCCACTCATCAATAGTACTGATGCGACCATCTATGAAAGAACTCATATCTACAACGATGTTGTGTGTATATGATTTGAGTATAGTGCTGTCAGCAATATAAACATCCCGGGTAGCTATGGCTTCATCCCTCTCAATAAAAGGAGCATCCCTGGTGACTAAAGCCTCCTCAATCTCAACAAATGCTGCATCGCGGGTAGCTCGAGCCTCGTCTCTATTAGCAAAAGCGGCATCTCTACCAGAAAGGGCTATCAACATCAGCGCCCTAGCCTAATCTCTCTCAAAGGTCATCCGAGCTAACGAATTGATAAAAGTTAGATCTGTCCCAGTCGGAATGCTCGGGGGTCACTAACTAGAGATGTAGTTAAACCAGCAAATAAATCATCCTTGGTGGGAGAATCAGGATCCTCCATAGGCTCCTCCTCGTCAAAATCAATGCTCGGAGCTGACTAGAAAACTGCAGCCAATGCAATATCTGCCTCCAACCATGCAGAATACTCTGGAGAATGATCTGGATGGCTAGTAGAAATATCAGCCCTCTCCCTACGAGTCCAACACTCCTAAGTCCTGGTAAGGTCAGCTGACGACAAAGATGAAGTTTATATCCGCTGATCCATAGCCCCCTCAAAGTGGTGAATGCTCTGAAACTGATCAAACTGGCCCATGACTGCCAACAGATGATATGTGGTCACCCCTCTCAAACCCGCCAAGGGCAGGTAATCCATACCGTCTGCCTAAGTGATGAAGTTTTAAGGGGAGCTAAACCATGAGCAGGACAAGATCGAAAATGGATGATCAATCGCCATCAAAAAGGCCAACCAGGATGCTACATCTGTACACTCTGTAGGCCAAAAAGAGTAAGACATGGCTATCTCATGAGTAAAATAGTACCCATGATGTCTGAAAGTGTCGATAGGACTCAAATGTGTCATGAACCACACGTACAGTAGAAGGGCGCTGCCCCTGAAAACCCCTGTTGGATAGGAATGGCAGAATGTGGTTGACCTCAAAGTCTCGGCTAATATCATAGGCAGGATAGTACAACCCTGTCTGAGAGCACGAACCACTACCATCAAGCCAGTGTCCAAGTGGTCCATATATAGTGGCATGTACAAAAATGTTGTGACGCACATCAACAGAACGTTCGCACGTGAAAACTGCCACTCATCTGCAGGGATGATAAAATCTCTTGAATATCGCTCGTAGCTGTCCAGCCGGCCAAAGCAATAGATCAAAAAGTCCAGGGACACCACATTCCCCATAATAATCTCCTAAGTGATGACTCTGCATCTTAGACCAATCATGGTCATGAATGGACGTCTCATGTCACTAATGGCTATCCTAGCACAGGGCAGATCTAGTGCCAAACCCGTGAGGCACTCATATTTTTCCAACGTAGGAGTCAACTCATGAAGGCCAAACCTGAAAACCTGGAGCTCGGGTATCCAGCAGGATAACATGCTTTCCACAAAGCCCAGTAGAACCTGAAAAGATAAAATGGCCAAAAAATGCCCCAGCATCTGATCAACTGTCCCCATGTCTGCATGAGGTAAATTGTCATTCCAAGATCTCAACAAAGATGCTATCAAAGAATGTGGCAGATGCTTGATAAGGCTGACGGTAGATGAAGACATCTGTAGAACCGTATCACAAGACCATCCAGGGGTCAAATCTAAACTCACCTGTCTAAGTGCATATCCATGACATAATACATGTATAATGCAAATGATAAATGATAATAGGATGCAATAGATAGAAAAACATCATGCATTTCTAAAATACACTATCTATTGAAAGCATCATCTCTGTCTGCTCATAAAATGCAAAACTAAAAAGTACAAGGAAATGGGGCACAACCACCCAACAACTAACAGATGCCTATCAAAAGATATAACAAGAAATGGGGCACAGCCGCCCAGTATCTAATAGAGGCCTATGCGAGAAAGCTATCAGAAGAAATCTATAATATCTGTATCCAAGCGATCGACCTGCTGCAGCTCCTTCAGAGTCACAAAATCTCGGCCAATGGGAATGTCCGGTCGATACAGAGGAGATCGGTACCTGCATAGCTGTCAGAATATGGATCTGCTGAGGGGCCAGCTCTGGAGCTAGAAGGATCAAATGAATCTGCCTCTGATGGATCCCTGCCAAGGTGTCGAATGAAAAAATAAGCCCTCTCCAACCGCTGGGTCAATCTTGAAATCTGCTCCAAATGAGTCGGCTCTCTGAGGCAAGCTATCCAGTCTGTCATCATCACAGATCTCGGCACCATATCAGCCATAAATTGGGTAGCACGAGTCTGAGCTCCAATAGTGCGAGGGCTCCACCAACAATAAAATGCCTCCTGAGTATGAGGACCCTCTTACAGGGTAAAGCCATCTATGCCTATCAGGGGAATATCTGTGATCGGCTGAGCTAAGGGCCAATAATGCCAAGTAAGAGGAACAAAGCAAATACAGATGTCTCCCGTGATGCTCCGAATAGCGCGCTCTCCCAAGTAGAGCTCCCACCTCACTCGGTCAAAAAGGGAATCTAATGAGTGGCCAATGTAAACTCCATGCCAGTCAGAAAGCTATCCATGAACCCAACTATCAGATAATCCAGGGTGTAAGGAACCCGCGTGATAGAGTCGGCAGTCAACAGCTCTAGCTGTAAGCGGGAGTGGGTAAATTCCTCTGCTATAAGGACCTCCGTCAAAGTGGAGTGATGCCAATGTCGACCCCTTGGATAGGTCTCCAGGCCCAAAGTAGTGGCAGGACGTAGGCAAGGGAGCCTCTTATATGCCCAAAACTGGCAATACAAAGATCAAATGGCCTCAGTGGTGGGACTATTAAACACAAGTGAGGAAAATTGAAAGGTGAAAGAGAAATTACTCACCAGCAGGAAGGGATAAAAACCTAGCCAAGCCTCCGTCATGCCCTCAAAGCGTTGGCACATCCCCCGATAAAAGTAAGCAAAGGTATAGGTGCCCCAATCAAAATCACTGAGGCGCTCCACGAATCAAGTAGCGCTGACCAGAGCGAAAGACACCATCGAGGAGTTGTCTGCAATGAAATAACCTCTGATGGTCACCAAAAATAGTAGTCGAAGGATGCGATCTCTAACCCTCTGATCATCAGGCAAAGGATCAGTCAAAGCCCCGCTCTAGGCATCTACACTCAAGGGACCAGAACGAACAGTCTAACCCTTGATGGCCATCGCAGGAACTCCCAAAAGAGACCAAACGGCCGCGAGTGAAATATCAGCCACCAAAAGCACTGGCTCCCCTACAAACTCTATCCATGTGATGAACCGCCAGTCCATCGGTGTCATCATAACCTCACAGTCTAATAGATGGAGAGACTGGGTCTGGTGAAACCAGTGCTCTGATAATTCCCTCAAATAACTCCAAGGGCAACGACGGGGAGGGATAGAAAAGAAGGCCTTGAAACCCCAGGTGTTGACGATGGCCTGATACTTGGAATGCAGGGTATGATATAAAGAGTGGACGATGAACCAGTTCCCCCTAGGCTACATAAAGCCGGGAACCTTCATCAAATAGCAAGTCTAGATTAAACCTATGCCCTGGAATGGCAAAAGAAAGGAAAATCCAGAATGAAAACTTTGGACACCTCATCAGCATGAAGATATATCAATGGATGACGTCTCAAATCGCCCAGCAGCTCCGGAATCGGCACAATGATGGTTGGAAGCTCCCTTCGTGGAGCATGAGCTGGAGCAGGATCCACAAAAGGGACATCCTCGTCGTCCACATAATCTGGCATCTCAGCCCGAATCGGACGAATCACAGACTCAGCTAACCGGCGAAGCGACCGGGCTGGACGAGGCTGAGGAACGTCAAAAGCTCTCCTCCGCCTCATACTTGAAGTGACCCTGCTAGCACTACCGGGCCTATCTGGCTCCATAACCTGGACAAAGTCTCCAAATCACCTCAGAAAGGGTGAGGTAAGCCTTAAACCTACGACTTATTAAATTATATCATTGATTCAGGCATCTCTTAAGTCCTAAAGCATGCATTAGTTAACAAAAATCCATAGTAGAGTCAAAATTGCATGTTCATTAAATGCTCAGGCTTTTGAAAAAATTTCGCTGGAGTCTCCTTTGTAAAATGGACTGTCCGCATGCACGTAGACATAACTAGGTGGCCATTCAGTAGCACACCTACCCAAAAATATGAACAGTTCATATTTATGAAAAAAATTAAAATCAAACTCCCCATGGTAGATAAATTACCATGTGTATTTTTAGTTGAAAATCCAGGCTCATTAACCCTCAAATAGGACGAGTAAACTGGCCAAAAAGGGCACCAAATGACTATTTCAGAAATTGAATTTTTTTTTTACATCAAAATGTTCAACGTAGTAAAACATGCATATTTACTAAGTCTGAAAATTTTTATCAAGTCATATAAGCATGCCTATTCGCTATATTGTGTCTAAAAGCATACTGTATGAAATCTAACATTCTAACGGTCAAAACTGGAAAAGAAAGGATGTAAACGTTACCAGAGATGTGCAGAACTTTTGTACGATGACGGAATTTGAAAAAAGCTTCCAGATCTGAAGATAAAATCTCAGATTTTCTTTATAGTTTAGAGTTGAAAATGAATTACGAAAGCCTCGGGTGCCTAAGTTATACTCGTAGGGAGTAGTAACTCCACCTGCGACAGCCGCAAATGGACCTGCGGCTCCCTAAGGTGGGTCCCACCCCCTCTGATTTGGTTTGATTAAAGATAAAGCGGAGTTTATGGAAACTAAAATGTCAAATCAGGGAAAAAAACTGCCACGCGATTGAGCGGAATGACCTGAAACCCTAACTCTAAGCGTCAAGCTCCTGACGAAGAAAGAAACTTCATGTTGTTGGGTTTGTATGCTACGCATACATGCAATCAAATTACACAATTAAGGGCGAAAGCGCGATAAATTAGGTTTTAAAATTTTTTATACAAACCCTCACCATAATCATGCTTTGTGCTCAATTATCAATAATAGAAAAGTAAGGATAAATCATAATCATACCCTTGTAGAAACTAGCTTCCACATGTACGAGTTCTTCTCCTTACTCTTCGTGATCTCCTTGAATCTCCTGTATTGTCTCCTTTCTTTGATCAACGTTAGCCACCCAAGTGTTTGGCCTCCAGAGGTGATCCACCAAGGAAGAAGAATTGCTTAAGAAGTTGTGTGGTTGGCTAAACCCTGTTTTCTATTCTCTGTAGAAAAAGTAATAATCTCCAACTCTTGGAATTACATATTTTTTTTCATATCTGATATAAGACTCCTCTTATATAGATATTGGTTAACCCTACTAATCTAATTGGAATTAGTTTTTATTTAATTAATTAATTAAATTATTTTAATTAATTAGGCTTCCCAACATATTGAGATTAATTAATTAAGCTCCTTTAATTAATTTGTCTCCTAATCTCATTAGGAATAAGAGAGAGTACTAATATTAAGATAATTCCTAAACTCCTTTAGAATTAAAATAATAATAATTGTATTAATAAGACTCCTCTTATTAATTTATATTTAATATTTTTAAAATATTAAATAATAAATATTAAGTTATTTAATCAATTCTATCACCATAGATTAAATTAATTAAACTTAATGTATTATTACGATTATGTCATTACCTTCTTAAATAATTATTCTTCCTTTTATGGTGTCACCCTTTAGGTTCTCCATATTAAACTGATTGTGAATAAATCAATTAGACCAATTCTAATCTTATTTAAATAAATAAATTAAACTAATAATTAATTTAAATAAATAACATTTATTCTACAATAGGGATAAGTCTCCCTAGCGATCAACGATTTTTCAGATAATATAGATTTCAACATTAATCATAAAAGAACCTGTGAGTTTAATAGTTACCGTACAATTCAATCCTTCTACCATACAATGTCCCAATTAAATATAAGACATGGATTTACTGTCAAGTCTTATTCTATTTAATTATATGTATTTCGAGTAGAAAATGCACAACTCCATATAATGCAAAATAGAAACTCCTTTATAATTTTATTCTGACTTGGCTAAGGACTACTAGGTTGTCATTTAACGAATCACATAGGGCATATCTCTTCTTTTACTAGAAGTGATAGATTCTTTATTGATCATTCATTATCTCTATATGTAACTCATTATACCCAAGCATACCCTTTGATATACCCTAAGGGTCTTAAGAAATAATTCAAAGTATAATTCATTCCACACAAGATACTATGATGATCTCAAGTCCAAGGATCACTTGTATTACTATCACATTAGGAATTCTTATTGACAGACGAGTAAAACTCCATTACGTATTCCATAGCGAGTCACGTTCAGTGAACTTATTCTCCAATAAGCACCTACATACTTGCTTTAGTGTCTCCACACAAATGATCATGAGATCAATCATCCTCATCCAATAAGCAAGCAACATATGTACCAATCTATCCGAATTTACTAATCCCCTTTTTAGTAATCCCACGATTGAAAACTATTTTAATTTTTAAGCTTTCTAAGAATTTAGATCTCATTAGTATGATCGACATCATGATTCTAAAAGCATTGCTTAAAACTATGGGTTATTTCCATATTAAAAAAAAATGCATCATGTAGATAATTAAATGCCTTTAATAAATGAATACTTTTATTAATAAATAAATAAGATCGTTTACAAAGTATATGCTTTATCATCATACATGATTGGCTTGTATGCATACTACTTTCAATCTCCCACTTGCACTAAAGTCAATCGTCATGATATCTCATACCCATCTTCTCTAAGTGACGATCAAACTGATGTTATGTTAAAGCTTTAGTAAATGGATCTGCAATGTTGTCTTGAGAATCTACACGCTCCAAAGTGACGTCTCCTCTTTCAATGATCTCCCTGATCAAGTGAAATCGCAGCAACACGTGTTTGGATTTCTGATGAAACCCCTTAGCCTGTGCAACCGCTCCGGTGTTGTCACAATATAAAGGAAATATTCAATCAAACTCTTTGATTGTCTCATCAAAACGGATGTTCCATCTACGAAAAACTTGCTTCAATCCATAAATGGATCGTTGCAGCTTACAGACTTGATTTGTTCCAACCTTTGAAACAAATCCCTCTAGCTGTGTCATAGACACCTCCTCCTCAAGTTTTCCATTGAGGAAGGCCGTTTTCACGTCCATCTGCCAGATCTCATAGTCGTAATAAGCTGCAATTGCAAGCAAAATCCGAATGAACTTGAGCATAGCTACAAGTGAGAAGGTTTCATCATAGTCAACTCCTTATCTTTGTTTGAAACTTTTTGCAACCAGTCAGGCCTTATAGGTCTCCACCTTGCCGTCCACTCCAGTCTTTCTTTTAAAGACCCATTTACACCCAATATGCTTAATGCCTTCAGGTGGTGAAACCAAAGTCAATACTTGGTTTTCTTCCATAGAGTCCATCCTCGAATTTCATGGTTTCAAGCCATTTCCCTGTGTCTTTATTACACATAGCCTGTTCGTAATTCAATGGATCATCATCATTTATGACGTGTACCTCATCGTCACTCTCTATGACGAATCCATACCGATCAGGTATCTTCGGTACTCTTTCAGATTTACGAATGGAGTGTTGTACAAAAGGTGTCTCTACTTGGACAGGTTCATCCACTTGATCGGTAGTGGTTTGTGGTTCTTTAATTTTTTCAGGATCTATTTTCCTCCCACTATCCTATTCAAGAATAAATTCATTTTCCAAGAAGGCAGCATGTTTCACAACAAACACCTTTTGCTCAGTAGAATTGTAGAAATAGTAACTCAAACTTTCTTTGGGATATCCTACAAACTTGCACTTATCAGATCTTGTCCCAAGCTTATCATTTTGAAACTTTTTCACATAAGTTGGATATCCCCAAATCTTAACATGCTTAAGACCAGGTTTCCTCCCTGTCCACATCTTATATAGAGTATTGGGGATGGATTTCGAGGGGACCTTATTTAGTAGATATGCAGCCACTTCTAGGGCATAACCTAGAAGGATACTAGAAGATCGGTAAAACTCATCATAGAACGAACCATATCCAACAATGTTCGATTTCTCCTTTCAGATACTCCATTTAACTGTGGTGTACCTGGTGGAGTCCATTGTGAGATTATACCATTGTTTTGAGACAATCGAGAAACTCACCGCTTAAGTATTCACCATCTCTATCTGATCGAAGAATCTTAATACTTTTGTCAGTTTGTTTCTCTACTTCACTTCTGAACTCTTTGAACTTTTCAAACGATTCAGATTTGTTCATTAAATACACATATCCATATCTTGAGTGATCATCAGTAAAAGTAATAAAATAAGAATACCCTCCCCGTGCATTCGTTGTCATAGTTCCACAAACGTCTGTGTGAACCAACGCTAACAACTCTGTAACTCTTTTTCTCCTTTTCCACTAAAAGGAGATTTAGTCATTTTACCCATGAGACAAGATTCACAAGTTGGATATAATTCAAAATCGGATAGCTCTAAGAGCCCATCCTTATGCAACTTGGATAATCTTGTTTCATTGATATGACCGAGTTTACAGTGCCATATATAGGTATAATTAACAACATCTCTTTTCCTTTTCTTAGTTTGTTCTATTTGAAGTATATTTTCATGCAAGTCAAGTATATAAAGTCCATTTCGCAGATTACCAACACCATATAAAATATTTTCTTTATAAATAGAACTATCGTTGTTCTTTATTATAATGTTAAATCCTTCCATATCTAATACGAAAATAAAAATAATGTTTCTAATGATATTCGGAATAAAATAATAGTTATTTAAATAAATGGACTTGCCCGTAGGCATTGCTAAATAATAAGTGCCTACAGCTAATGCAGCAACCTTTGCTCCATTTACCACTCGTAGGACAACCTCATCCTTATTCTGCTTTCTACTTCTAACTAGTCCCTGCACAGTATTACATATGTGAGAACCACAGCCAGTATCCAATACCCAAGTAGAATTTTGAATTTCAAAAAAATTAATTTCAATCATGAACAAACCTTGATTGGAAGTCGAAGCTTCTCTAAGCTTCTTCTCTGCCAAAAACTTCTTGCAGTTCCTCTTCTAGTGGCCCAGCTCGTTGCAATGGAAGCACATTCCTTTGCTAGCTAGATCAGGTTTCTTTTGTTTCTTCATGTTCACCTTACCCTTAGCGTTCATAGATTTCTTCTTTTCAGAAGACACTTTGGTTCTCTTTCTTTTCTTGGAAGAATCCAACATTAAGACATGGTTCTTCTTGGATGGGAAGTGACCTTCTGCAGTTTTCAACATGTTAAGTAATTCAGGCAAGCTGACATCAAACTTATTCATGTGAAAATAAATAACGAACTGCGAGAAAGTCTCAAGAAGTGACTGCAAGACTAAGTCTTGACTCAACTCCCCATCCATGACGAACCCAAGCTGTACGAGGCGTTCAATCAGATTGATCACCCTAAGGACATGAGTCTCAACAACTGTGCCCTCGGTCATCCGAGATCAGAAGAGCTCCTTTGATATCTCATATCTAGCAGTCCTACTTTGTTCACCATACAACTCCTTGAGGTGAAGCAACATAGTAGGAGCATCCATGTTTTTATGCTGACGCTGAAGTTCGTTATTCATGGATGCGAGCATGATGTATTGAGCCACAGATGCATCATCTTGCCACTTAAAAATAGTGGCAATCTCTTCCTCAGAGGCTAATTCTGGAACAGTACTTCCAAGGACAGGTGAATCTAGGACATAAGAAATCTTTTCAGCAGTGAGAACTATTCTCAGATTCCTTAACCTGTCCGTGTAATTCGGCCCCGGTTAGTTTATTAGCATCAAGTATGCTACGCAGTGAAATTAGTGATTTTGACATTTTTAAATTTCTACATGTAAAAAGATAATATTTTAGCAAACATTCATTTAATTTATTTTACATACCAAAACAAATTTAGGTCTTATTTTAGATTGGTATCTCCCACTATTTTCTTCAAACTATATTACCCTCACTTATATAGTTCGGCAACATCTAATTAAAGATTTGCTAGTGAGATTAAGGATCCAATTTCAAATGTATATAGCCTTGTGTGTGCACAACAAACGTATATAAATAAATAAGTAGACAACTATTGTCAATCACATCAACATGTGACTCTTTGTGTTCTGCCTCTTAGATCATAATGGTCAAGTGTGTGCACATCCGAACTAAAATGATTTAAGTTAATTCCAACCTAGCACTCCATATATTCAAAAAAGAAAAATATTGTCCTTGTGTGTGCACAACAAAACAATATTCTTTAAATTTTTTTATAAGCACCAAATGTGATTAAATTAATATCTTAAATACGCAATACTCGCCTTGTGTGTGTACAACAAACTCATATTAAATATTTAATACTCTATTAGTTTATCATGTCAGAAGGCGACGTTTGATATTCCAAATATCTTTGAATGCTTTAGACTTAATATAATTTCTTTGAGGGGTTTGTTATTATTTGTCTCATCTTGTTTAGCGCGCATGCACATATATATATAAAATACGCGTTATTTTATTAAACATGTGAAGCATGTTTGCATAAAATATAATATATATATATATATATATATATAATACTTAGCATGCACATATAGAATACTATATTCCACCCGGATTGATTATGAACTTTTATTCTAGTTTGGTTCACTAGAGCCACCAAGTGAACCAAAAGGTCAAACTTAGGAGTGCAAGAATTTAAATTTTAAATATAACTATTACATTTCAACCCGAGCTCCATACAAACGGGTCTTCACGCGCTCCTTAGTCCTTGGTCTCCAATTTCTTCAAGAATATTCTAACTATTTCTAATACATAACCTATTTCAACAAATAGAAACCTTGATCAGCAGTCAATGGAAAGTACATAGGAGAGAGATAGAATTTTATATTAAGAAAAATCAAAGAAGACGAGGTACGCATACCCCATTTAATAAAACTCATGCATTCAAGCATTCAACTAAAATAAAATATAATCACATTGGTCAATAGTCCATAATCAACCCCATTTGTTTTCATACACATCAACATATGCATCAATAAATAATCATTCATCTCATGAATAATAAAACCATTCTATATATAGATCGATGTCATGTAATGGACAAAAGTTTTGCTAAATTTTAGTTTTGAAACAAAATAAACTTTTTTATTTTAATCAAAAACCAAATCCAAATTAAACTCCTTTAATTTTATAGCAAGCTGAAATCATATTTCAAATAAAATAAACTCTTTTATTTTAAATTTTTATTAATTAAATAAACCATTTATTTCAATTGAATGAAAAATTAGAATTTCAATTTTTGTCTAGGGGCTAGCGCAGCTGCACCTAGAATGAACTGGGGCACGGCGCAACTACGCCCAGTCGCAAAACCAGAAAACAAATATGCAGAACAGCGCAGCTGCGCCTAGAATGAACTGGGGAGCGGCGCAACTGCGCCTAGTCGCAAAACCAAAAAAAAATTCTGTTGCCCAAAATTTGTTCCAATCGCACATCAATTCATACATGGAATCATAAAATTGATAATTAGCACAAAGTTAGGCTCTGATACCATTATTGGGTTTGTATGTTACGCATACATGCAACCAAATTACACAATTAAGGGCGGAAGCGCGATAAATTAGGTTTTAAATTTTTTTTATACAAACCCTCACCATGATCATGCTTTGTGCTCAATTATGAATAACAGAAAAGGAATGATAAATCAGAATCATATCCTTATAGAAACTAGCTTTCACAGGTACGAGTTCTTCTCCTTGCTCTTCGTAATCTCCTTGAATCTCCTATATTAACTCATTGCTTTAATCAACGTTAGCCACCCAAGTGTTTGGCTTCCAGAGGTGATCCACCAAGGAAGAGGAATTGCTCAAGAAGATAGGTGGTTGGCTAAACCCTGTTTTATATTCTCTGTAGAAAAAGTAGTACTCTCCAACTCTTGGAATTACGTATTTTTTTTATATCTGATATAAGACTCATCTTATATATATATTGGTTAACCCTACTAATCTAATTAGAATTGGGTTTTATTTAATCAATTAATTAAACTTTTTTAATTAATTAGGCTTCCCAACATATTGAGATTAATTAATTAAACTCCTTTAATTAATTTGCCTCCTAATCTAATTAGGAATAAGTGAGAGTACTAATATTAAATTAATTCCTAAACTCCTTTAGAATTAAAATAATAATAATTGCAATAATATTAATAAGGCTCCTCTTATTAATTTATATTTAATATTTCTAAAATATTAAATAATAAACATTAAGCTATTTAATTTATTCTATCATCATAGATTAAATTAATTACACTTAATGCATTATTACGATTATGTCATTACCTTCTTAAATAATTATTCTTCCTTTTATGGTGTGACCCTTTAAGTTCTCCATGTTAAACCGGTTGTGAATAAATCAATTAGAACAATTCTAATCTTATTTAAATAAATAAAATAAATTAATAATTAATTTAAATAAATAACATTTATTCTACAATAGGGATAAGTCTCCCCAACGATCAACGACTTTTCCAGATAATATAGATTTCAACATTAATCATAAAACAACATGTGAGTTAATAGTTACCGTACAATTCAATCCATCCACCATACAATGTCCCATCTAAATATAAGACATGGATTTACTGTCAAGTCTTATTTTATTTAATTATATGTATTTCGATTAGAAAATGCACAACTTCATATAATGCAAATTAAAACTCCTTTCTAATTTCATTCTGCCTTGGCCAAGGACTACTGGTGTAACAAAACGGGTCAAATCCCAAGTCCGAAACAAATCTTGGGTCAAATCCCAAGTCTGAATCGAATCAAATCCATCAAAATAAAATCTTAAGTTACTAGCCCAATAGTATCTTCTTGGGTCATTTTAGCCGACCACAGGCTCACCCAAAAGTCATGACTGAAGGTACTATTGGTAGTAACTTATTTTCTTATATGCAGAAAAAATGTTCTCCTATCTTTCCATGTGGGACTGGGGGGTGTTACAAACTCCCCCACATAACTTTTTGACGTCCCCATCAAAATCGATCACACACACGGTCCACAGATCTTTGCCCCTTTAGCCATTGTGGGATAATACCGGCTAGCTTCGTGTCCCCACCTCTGGACCTCCATCTCTCCATTGTGGGATAGTACCACCAGCCTTCGTGTCCCCACCTCCAGTAACCCGATCGGATGACCCGACCCAAGCTTTCGGGAGTCGGCTTTGATACCATATATAACAACCCGGGTCAAATCCCATGTCCGAAATAAATCTTGGGTCAAATCCCAAGTCTGAATCGAATCAAATTCATCAAAATAAGACCTTAAGCTACTGTCCCAATAGTATCTTTTTGGGTCATCTTATCCCACCACAAGCTCACCCAAAAGTCATGACTGAAGGTACTATTGGTAGTAACTTATTTCCTTATATGCAGGCAAATTTTTCCCCTATCTTTTGATGTGGGACTGGGGTGTTACAACTGGGTTGTCATTTAACGAATCACATAGAACATATCTCTTCTTTTACTAGAAGTGGTAGATTCTTTATTGATTATTCATTATCTCCATATGTAACTCATTATACCCAAGCATACCCTTTGATATACCCTAAGGGTCTTAAGTAATAAGTCAAAGTATAATTCATTACACACAAGATACTACGATGATTTCAAGTCCAATGATCACTTGTACTACTATCACATTAGGAATTCCTATTAACAGATGAGTAAAACTCCATTACGTATTCCATAGCGAGTCACGTTCAGTGAACTTATTCTCCAATAAGCACCTACATACTTGCTTTGGTGTCTCTACACAAATGATCATGAGATCAATCATCCTTATACAATGAGCAAGCAACATATGTACCAATCTATTCAGATTTACTAAACCTCTTTTTAGTAATCCCACGATTGGGAGCTATTATAGTTTTTAAGCTTTCAAAGAATTTAGATCTCATTAGCATCATTAACATCATGATTCTAAAAGCATTGCTTAAAACTATGGGTTATTTACATATTAAAAAAAACTGCATCATGTAGATAATTAAATACCTTTAATAAATGAATACTTTTATTAATAAATAAATACGATCGTTTATAAAATATATACTTTATCATCATACATGATTGGCTTGTATGCATACTACTTTCATATATAAGCCATTGGTAGAAGGCCTGATGTGGTATTCAGAATGCCAATGATGAAGACTGCTGAAAATTGCCGAAAACTGCCCCTGTTAGAGCATTGGGAAGGTCCGGTAATGTGAACAGCAGGTTTTGAATGCATCAAAGTGTCCAGATTGGTCCGAGGATATGACCTATCAAAAATATACCCTCACATCGAGATCGATTAGGTCTGACATTGCAAACCGCTGGCAATAACTCCAGCGAAGTATCGGGAACGAGCCGGTGATGAAAGCTATTGGAAACTACTTTAACGAAGGTCAGAATATCTGATAATCCGAATCGTTGGCGATAACTCCAGCGTAGCATGGTGACTGAGCTGGTGATGAAAACTGTGGAGAAATTCTCCCCACAGATGACAGATGATGGAATCTGTTATACAAATCCCCAGCGGGAGCACCAAGAAGGATCGGTGGTTCAACCGACCGTTGTAAACTACCGTTCGACTAGGCATCGGGGAGGTTCGGTGAAGGTCAGTTTTGCAAACTACCATTCGAGTAGGAATAAAATCAGTTCAACAAACTATTATAAACTACCGTTCGAGTAGGCACCAAGGAGATTCGGTGAGGGTAAATTCTGTAAACTACCGTTCGAGTAGGAATCAAGTCAGTTCAACCGACCGTTGTAAACTACCGCTTGAGTAGGCACCAAGGAGGTTCGATGAGGGTTAGTTCTGCAAACTACCATTCGAGTAGGAATCAAGGCTGTTCAACCGACCGTTGTAAACTACTGTTCGAGTAGGCAACGAGGAGATTCGGTGAGGGTCAATTCTGTAAACTACCGTTTGAGTAGGAATCAAGTCAGTTCAACAGACCGGTGTAAACTACCATTCGAGTAGGCACCGAGGAGGTTCAGTGAGGGTCAACTTTGCAAACTACCATTCGAGTAGGGATCAAATCAAATCAATTCAATCGACAATTATAAACTACCATTCGGGTAGGCATCGAGGAGGTTCAATGATGGTCAAATCATTGTCAACTATTGTTTAAGTAGATCATGAGACTTCTACCCCCAACACAAACGTCGGCGTCAATCGAACAGTAATCCAAACCGTTGGCGACAACTCCAACGTAGCATTGGGAAAGATCCAATGATGTAAACTGATGTAAGCTATCATCAAGATAGGCATCAGGAATCCCCAATGAGGTTACTCATTAAAAGAGGAACATCCTCAGCGGAGAAAAAGTTAGAAAGCTTATCTGGAGACAGAAGATGTTGGTGACAACCCCAACGTCGAGTTCAGAAATGTCTAAAGGCATCAGCCAAGGAGGAATCTTCCCTAGGGAGATCTTGAAAACATAGCTCCAGCATGTCATGGGATTAGTCTTGATAGCACCGACGGACATGGTAAATCATTGGCTTCAATCCAATGCAACATCAGGAAAGATCCGGGGATGATCAAATTGTGCAAGCTACCGTTTGAGTAGGCATCAAAAGAATTTGGTGAAAACCATCATGAATAACTCCACCCCCAACAGGAAGTGCAGGAACAGACAGTGACAGCATACCCGTGGCAACTAACACCACAAGGGCATATCACATTCGTTACATGACATATCATGCATTGCATTACGTTTGCATGTGACATATTTCTAGTGTCTAGCATTCTTTATTCTATTCATTCCATTGCATTGCATAAACTTGATAAAGAGGAGAATATGTAGACACTCAAATTTTGCATTCCTGTTACTAACCCTGAAGAAGGGTAAAATCGTCTTTTAGCCACAGCAACACCGGGATGTCAAGTGAAACCCCGGCGACGACCCCGGGAGACACGGCAGCCCCGTCGACAACACCGGAGGATCAAACACAACCCCGATCACAACACCGGGATGTCGGCAACCCCCGGCAACACCGAGATGTCAAGTCAAGCCCTGGTAACAACCCCGAGATGTACAGTAGCCCTGACGACAACCTCGGGAGACCAGATCAACCTTCAGAGATAGCCCCGAAGCATCAAATTATCCCCAGAGATAAAATATATATATTATATATATATATATATAAAAGATGCGTCATTTTATTAAAATATGTGAAGCATGTTTGCATAAAATATAATATATATATATATATATATATATATATATAATATTTAGCATGTACATATAGAATACTATATACTACCCGGATTGATTGTAGACTTTTATTCTAGTTTCGTTCACTCGAGCCACCAAGTGAACCAAAAGGTCAAACCTAAGGGTGCAAGAAATAAAATTTAAATATAACAATTACATTTAAACCCGAGCTCCATTACAAACGGACCTTCAAGCGCTCCTCGTTTCTTGGTCTCCAATTCTTCAAGATAGTTCTAACTAATCATATTACATAGCTATTTAATTTAAATAAAAACCTTGATCAACAGTCAAGGAGAAGTACATAAGAGGAAGATAGAATTTTACATAAAAAAATCAGAGAAGACGAGGTACGCAAACCCTATTTAATAAAACTCATTCATTCAAGCATTCAACTAAAATAAATCCAATCACATTGGTCGATAGTCACATAATCAATCCCATTTATTATCATACATATCACCATATGCATAATTAAATTAACATTCATCTCATGAATTAAAATCATTCCATATATATATGAGTATCATTTAATGAGCAATTTTAAATTGCATGAAATTCAATTTCAAGATTAAAATAAACTTTTTATTTTAATTATAAAATTATTAATAATATTATATATATATATATATATTATATATAATAGTAACCGTATATATAATAGGACTATATATATATATATATATATATATATATATATAACGAATATTATATATATAATAGATAACCTCCTTTTGAAGCATTCCTGTATTAGTTTCAAGTCACCTTTTTGAATAATGATTCAGGAACCTTTTAAAACAATTGGTGGGTACCTTCCACCGAATTCACTCTTTAAATATATTACGGATGCCACAACGAAAGAAAAGAAGAAGGATTGGTTTCCGTCTTTTTTTCTTTCTTTCTTGCATAAAAAAATTATTTTATACAACTAAAATTATGCCCAATAAATTATTCTAAATACATATCCATATGTATATGAAATTAAAATAATTAATAATTGCATAAAAGTTTGGCTTTGATGCCACTGTTGGGTTTGTACAAAATCGTGACGCAATCAAATTGTAAAAATTAGGGGAAGCATGTTATATCAGAGTTCAAAAAATTTATACCAAACCATTACCCGGATCATCTTTTATGCATATTATTAATTTAAAACGATAAATAAAAAGTTATGAAATCATACCCTTATAGAACGAAGCTTCCATATGTACGAGTTCAACTCCTTGTTCTTCGTGATCTCCTTAAATTTTTGGGTTAGATTCTTTTCTTTGATCAACGTTAGTCGCCAAAGTGTTTGGCCTCTAGAGGTGATCCACCAAGGAAAATGAACTATTCAAGAAGGCCCTAGTTTATATCCTCTATAGAAAATGAGTACTCTCCAATAATTAGAATTTCATCAACTGATATCTAACATAAGACTTCTCTTATATAAATATTGGTCAACCCTTCTAATCCTATTAGACATAGGTTTTCATTTAATTAATTAAACTTCTTTAATTAATTAAGCTTCCCAACATATTGGAATTTAATTAATTAAACTTCTTTAATTAATTTGCCTCCTAATCTTATTAGAAATAAATAAGAGTACTAATATTAAATTAATTCTTAAACTCCTTTAGAAATTAAAATAATAATAATTGTAATAATATTAATAAGACTCCTCTTAATAATTTATATTTAATATTTTCAAAATATTAAATTGTCGACGCCGGGCGAAAAATCAAATCCTCGGTCTCCCTTTTGTTGAAGGAGGAGGTCTCTTTTTTTCTCTTTTGGAGTTGTTTGCCCTCGTCTCTTGTCCGTGGGACGAGAGAGGAGTGCTCCGATTTTCTTATTTTATTCTTTTCCCTTTCTCTTTCGCTTTGTCTTTGGGGTTCCGTTTGAAAGGGTGAATTTCGTAGGAAACCGGTACCGACATATGTGTCGACGATTTTGAAAGATTAATTTTATTGATTGGACCGATTGAGACAGAGTCGCCAGTTGATATTTTGGAAATCGATGTACCAATTCATCCGAGTTTTAATAGTTTTTTGCAAGATAATCCAATGCGTGACTCTTTGATTTGGCCTTGAAACCCGAGATTCGTGGAATCCGGGGGCTAAGTTAAGCGGGGGGAAGGTGTTAGACACCCCCCGACTCCCGTGCAAGCACGGTACCACATCTTATTGATTTTCTATGCAAAAGTGTGTGTGTGTTTGTGTGTGTGATTTTGAAAGCTTTATTAGTTGGTTTCTAAGTCTTTTTGGTGACTTGAAAGTAGTGATGTACCTCTTTTGCGCCTAGGTACGAAGGATTTGATTTAGCAAAAGATTAAATTTTAACAAGATATGCAAATTGAAATGAGGTTTTGGAAAATAAGGTTTTCAAATCCTTTGGCCCGACTAGGAATCGAGGACTTCGATACTTCCTTTTATTTTTTACGTTAATTACGTGATCTACCCTGAATCGCTTTATTTCATCAAAAGCACTTTGTGGTTTTTTTTGAGAAATCATTTTGATGATATGTATGCTAAAGCGTTAAGAAGGTTCGGATCATCATCGGGCATAAAAGCCATCTCGATGAACCGAGCTCCCGTAATGAAAGTTTTTACTATCACGGGATCTTTAATCCAAGCTCTCAAGACTAACCCCTCGAGTTCGTCTTCAAGATCCAAATATTACATGCACAATGATATTTACGGTATTTAAAGCATTTACAACATAAAAATCGATCCATCATGGGAATCAAGTCAGATCCGTTCAAGGATCTCGACACCGGGATTCCTAGGCTCACAATATTTGTACCATTTCATATATACATAACGTCCACGGCTTCATTACTAAGTGATTTCATCGGTTGAAATAACCGTTCACGCCGATTCGGCCCCCCTTTCACCTCTAAATATATATTTAGGGCTATACGGGTTAACCGGGACCATTTACAAGTAAATACATCCATAGATATACCACGGATCTAAGCCGTTCTAGCTCCCGGGTTGAAGCATCATGCTAACAACCTCTCGGGAACTAGCTTAAGCTTAGCTTGAGGTATATCTAGTCTCCGAAGCTATATACAACGTATTAAAGCAATAAATAACTGATAGAAACGTTAAAACTACCAACTATTACACAATATGCTTATAATACAACAAATATAGCTAGATTTAAACAAGATCCTTCATTAATCTATCATTTGAACATAGTTTACAAAGAAAACAAAGCTAGAAGTGTGATATTTCACCTTGGGGGACGCGTGAACAAGCGTTTTGACTTCCGGGATAAAGTAAGAACACTAAGATGGCTTCAATGAGATGCTAGATGGAAGAAATAAGCTTCAAGTTGCTATGTTGATATCCAACCCGAGCCTTTCTCTCTCTAAAAATGTCCTTCTCTCTCTATATCTATCTCTTCTTTTTTTTAAAATGAACTAAGTGGGGGGTTATAACCTGTCCGAGGCAGCCGCATACATATATGAGGCTAGCCACATACATGGTGGAGGCTACCCAGGTGGGACCCCCCCCCCCCCCGGCTTGGTTATGGCTCCTTCGGTCTCGATTCGGCAGAAGTTGACGTCTGTCGTTTGATCTTTCGGACCGTATTTGACGAACGCAGCGAGATATGACCGAGTCCGACTGAGTTAGGGTTCGGGAAGTTGATACTCGTAGCCGAGATACCTTCCAGGTCCAGATATCAGTCTACAGGCTTATCTCTTGATGGTACGTCGTTCGAGGTTTGCTGAGGTGGTTTTCGATGATCACTGTCTCAGCTCGTCGATCTTCGATCGGGTTGCGGTATGTTCAGACTTCATTGGTCCTCTTCACCATTCCCAGGGTTGTCTCCGAGATGACCGGGATCTTTTGCCCTACTTCGGGGTTGTCTCCGAAGTAAAATGACACTTTTACCCTCCTGCAGGGTTAGTACGACAAAAGTAAAATTTTGAGTGTCTACAGATGTCCTACTTTGTCATGTTCATGAAATGTAATAGAATGAACACAACAAAGATTTAATAGACACGGAGAATGCATCACAAGGTATATCTGATGATGCAATGTCATATATGATCGATGCAATGATATATGAGATTTATAAAAAGGTTACTTCCCCGGCTGGGGAAGTTAAGGATTACGTTGTCGGGGTTGAGTCGACCTGCGTTGAATTGTAGTCAATGGATTGCACCATCGGGATCATGCCGATGCCTTCACTGGTTTGTTTCCAACGGATCACACCATCAGGGTTGAGCTAACACCTTCACTAGGTGGTAGCCAACGGATTACATCATCGGGGATTTGCCGACCTGCGTAAGGTTGTAGCCAACGAATTACACCATCGGGGATTTGCCGATCTGCGTAGGGTTGTAGCCAATGGATTACATTCATCAGGGATTTGCCGATCTGCGCAGGGTTGTAGCCAACGAATTACATCATCAGGGATTTGCCAATCTACGTAGGGTTGTAGCCAACGGATTACATCATCGGGAATTTGCCGACCTACGTAGGGTTGTAGCCAATGGATTACACCATCGAGAATTTGCCGACCTTCACTGGTTTGTAGCCAACGGACTACATTCATCGGGGATTTACCGAACTACGTAGGGTTGTAGCCAACGGATTACATTATCGGGGATTTGCCGACCTGCGTAGGGTTGTAGCCAACGGATTACATTCATCGGGGACTTGCCGACCTTCACTGGTTTGTAGCCAGTGGATTACATTCATCGGGGATTTGTCTACCTTCACTGGTTTGTAGCCAACGGATTACATTCATCGGGGATTTGCCGACCTGCGTAGGGTTGTAGCCAATAGATTACATCATCGGGGATTTGTCGATGCCTTCACTGATTCATTGTCGGTGGATTACATCGTCGGGGTCAAGCCGATGCCTTCACTGATTCATTATCGGTGGATTACATCGTCGGGGGCAAACCAACGCCTTCACTAATTTGTTGTCGGTGGATTACATCATCGGGGTCAAGTCGACGCCTTCATTTATTCGTTGTCGGTGGATTACTTCGTCAGGGTCAAGCCGACGCCTTCACTGATTCGTTGTCGGTGGATTACATCGTCAGGGTCAAGCTGACGCCTTCACTGATTCGTTGTCGGTGGATTATATCGTCGGGGTCAAGCCGACGCCTTCACTTATTCGTTGTTGATGGATTACATCGTCGGGGTCAAACCGACGCCTTCACTGATTCATTGTCGGTGGATTACATCGTCGGGGTCAAGCCGACGCCTTCACTGATTCATTGTTGGTGGATTACATGTTGTAAGGTTTATTTTGATTGATTTCCTGGTCTTCCGGCGTTCAACATCAGGTTGTCTGATCTTCGCCGAACTTCTGCTATTTCAGAGGATTTTTAGGGTTTTTGGGGTTTCAAACTGTCCCGAAAAGGCATCATTTTTCATAATGTGACCATTCTGAACCCAAAAGAACACGTTCTAGACATCGTGCTGCCAAACGGAATGCTACGGGACCTACTTAAGGTAGCCGCATACATGGTTGCGACTAGAGCAACCATGTTCAAGGCTACCCGCGTTCGAGCTTATACCTTTGGGAGGCCTCATTTTCACCCATTCTATTCGAATTTCATCTTGTTTCTCTCTATAAAACCAAGCGGTTCTTCATCTATACTCGATTCCGGCTTGATTTTGAGAGATCCGCCACCGTATACTCCTTCTTCGGACTACGGGTAACGTCTAAACTCCGTTCTTTCATGTTTTCGTTGGCAGAAACACGTATTTCCTTTCTTAAAGGCAATATATCTAACATGTATGCATGTATAGATGGATAAATGTGTTTATGATGCAATGCATGGATACAAATCATCCTATAGATCGTATGAATGTGAGATATTGCCATTTATCAGTTAATCTAGATATACATTGTACATATGTGTTAGAATAACAATTGAAATTTATGTTTGCATGCTTGGTTGTGATGATGTACCCTCATAGGGTGATTTAATACATGCTTCGGGCATGTGGATAGTCCGTTTTATAAAGGAGACTCTGGCAAAAAAATTTCATAAACCAAATGTCCGGATCATAGATACATTATAGATGTACTAAGATGCAAATGACATACACATTTAATGACACATGTAAGACATGCATGATGGTAAGAATACACATGTAAGACATGCATGTGATGATCATATTTTATGGGTTTAATTTGAAATTTGCAAATGGTAAGAATATACCTGACTTGGCTTTAATTCCTACGAACTCATTGTTCAGATATGGATCCTGAGGAGCTTAGTCGTGCCACTGGACAGCCGATTTCATCGGGAGTTCACCGGCGTAGGACCCCCTCTGAGGTTCGGGTTCTACGTATTAGCCGACGGGTGCAGCATTTGACCGAGCCCGCTCGCTTGCCGACTGGGGAGGATCAGCCACTCCTGGACGAGGACATTCCCGAGCCTGAGGTTCCGCCTCCACTCCCTACTACGCCTAGATTTCTTTAGGGCGTTGAGGTAGAGGTCCCAGATTTGCTGGGCACGGATTTGAGCCACCATCCGTCCATTCACTTACAGGCGAATGAGGTATGGGATTAATTGGTTTTTTTTCTTTCTTCCATAGACGGGTTTTCTTAACCTTGACGTCGTACAAGTGCCAGAGTTTACCCAACTGAAGGGTAACTGGTTCAGTATCTATGCTCTGTATCAGTCACTACATCTCGAGTACAGAGAGGTCGTAGATTCTTGGGGATTCGGGGCCTTCTTCACCATTGTTCCCCGTCGTTGCCCTGGGGGCTATTTGCAGGCTTTGGGTGAAAGATGGTTTCACCAGAGTCAGTCGCTGCATCTATTGGATTGTGAGGTGATGATGACTCCCATGGATTGGAGGTACATCACTGGCTTGGAGTTTACCGGGGATAGGGTGCCTTTGGAGCCTTCTATCACCGGAGCTGCTGTGTGTGCCCTCCTAGGGTTTTCTCCTCAAGAACGAGCCTTCAAGGCTCGTAGTATTCGATCAGGATGCCTGGGTGTTGATTCTGCTCAAGGCACCTTGCAGCAGGAGTTGCCTGTTGATTTGGCAGAGAGGGATCGCATCTTGCGGCGTCCGTTCCTGGCCATCATGAGGGGTTATTTTATAGCGAACAACTCCTCCACTGTGCCCTTCAGCATGGTAGGGGTTGTTCGATATGTAGACCGTATTGGGGACTACAATTGGGGGTCGTTCACATTCGCTCTTTTCCTGCATAGGATGCGACTGCGATCCAAAGGAGTTACCAACGCCTGGGTCGGATTTTTCCCGTTTCTTCTGGTAAGTCTTCTTGACCGAATTTCATTTATTTGCCTTTTGATTGATTTCTCTTTTCCCACAACTGATGGAGGGTTTGTTTGAATTGACAATTCTGGGCTTATAAGAGGCTTCCCTGTCTTCGCCCTACCTCTGTTTTGGGCTTGGATACTTATCCCCGGGGACGTAGATGGCATCAGTCTACTCTGTATAAGGTCCCAGTCGCGGAGGACTTTGCCCATGCCCGTCTTCAGTTGGAGACGTTGCTTGCTCGAGACATATTGTGAACCCCATATTCTGGAGAGCACTTGGCCAAGGGATTTGAGGATGGCGTGCCGACAGGGCCAGAGTACTATTTATAGACTCGCCGGATTCCACTCCTTTTTGATGGAGGTTGGGAGCTCTACCTTGGAGAGTGTGCTATTCGATGCATTACTAGGGAGATTCGCCTGTCGTATCTTCCTCTAGCCCAGCGCTTTTGCCCACTGACTTCGTCAGTTGCATCGATTCCCACCTTGGGGTTTGATGGTTTCCTCCTGTCTGAGGGTCCGATCTCTTCGGCGAACTTTATCGCTTGGTGGGTCCGGCGCACGATAGGAGCTCAGACCCGGGCTACCCAATTCTTGGGCGATCTGGTTCCAGGATCCCTTATGATGAGGGACTGGATATCGTGTTTTCAGAAGCCGTCTCATCAGGATCAGATTGTGGCCTTGAGACTTCAGTTGGAGGAGTTGTCGGCCTATTGTAATTACAATGGCTTAGACCCGTCCTTGGCTCACACTTTTGCTTCTCGGGGTCATGAGGCTGGACCGTCAGGCGGTGGTGGCTCCCATGGTGTTGGACCCTCAGGTTTTGGTGGCTTCTAGGATAGAGATGTTCCCTTCACCGTTCCCCCGGATATGCAGGAGACTCCTTATCGCCCGGATCAGCAAGATGTTCCCACTCCAGGTAGACGACCTCAGGTTGATCAGTTTGATGAGACCCTCACCTTCTTGGATGATTTTGATGAGGGGGCGAGTCCATAGGTCCTCTGTTAGTCATTGGGTATTTGTGCCCCAATATCCTGTACTTCTTATTTTTAGTTTTCACATGTATCATAGGTATGACAGTGATGTTTATGAAACTAATGTACTTGGCAGATATTTATATATGGTGCTTCTTATTTATTCATCACACATGCTATTTTATCATTAGTATGGTGCATGCTTCAGATATATTTAAATGATTGGATAGAGATTGACCCCTGTATGGTCTTATTGACATAGGTTTTACAGATGTTGTCCTCTGTAGTGGTACGTTTGGACCACCTTCCTGTTAGCCATATAGCTACCAGCTTGAGGGTTTGGTATGACCAGCTGCCATCCACCGATCGTATTGATGTCAGCCGCATGCTGGGCTACTCCATGTCTTTACTGTCCTTCCAGATTCCGGAGGGATTTGTTGCCTGGATACTCAGGTATTGGACTCCTGAGCTTCATGTCTTTCGATTTGGCTCAGCCGAGTTGACTCCTACATTGGAGGAGTATAGTCGCATTTCAGGACTGTTGATAGAGGGGCCATGTGCTCGATTGGCTTTGGGCAATATACGCCTCCAGTTCATGACGATGACTGGATTGAGGAGAGCAGTTGTGATGGCTGAGGTGGGTGGTAGCCACATCATCTCCATGGACTTTATGTTTAGGCATTTTGCTTCCGCGGATAGCTTCGCTGTTTATCACGGAGACTTTGCCATTTCGGAGGAGCGCTGGTACGTGGCCCGCGTGGATGCCTTGGTTATGTGCCTCGTAGCTTATCTATACATGTCGTTTTATACCGATTATCTGGATGTGGCGATGTCGGTGGCTGTTAGGGCTGTTCGAAAGGACTTTACTATGTTGCCCCTTATCCTGGCAGAGACATTGATTTCAGCCTCTATCTAGCATGACGCTGGTGATCAGGAGTTCAGAGGTAGTCCAGTGCTTTTATACATCAGGTTGATGACGCACCTCCGACCGATAGGGCGACTTTGCCGTCATGGTTTCTGTTTTGGACATGGCCTGTCTCAGGTTTATTCATATCGCCCAACTTCTTGCATCGATGAGGCGTCCTGGACTTCATTTCTGGGTGCCATAGAGGAGCCTTTTGCTATAGTCATGTATTCTGGGTACTGCTCCTTTATGAGTTTCACCACCCATATTGCTGACCTGGATTTCCTCCCCTTGGCGGGTTTAAGGCGTGTGACGACCTATCATCCTCTGGCAGTAATGAGTCAGTTTGATCAGTACCAGGAGGTCCATGCATTTGAGGGGATTGAGGATTATCGATTCCCCATCTGCTCAATTATCGAGGCTGATTTGGCTCGGGTTTATAGGTTCTGGTCTCATCGACAGACAGCAGAGTTTAGAGATTGCCATCCGGGCTGCTCTGCAAAGTATTCAGCTTGGCTTGAGTTGGATTTGGTACCAGAGACCGCAGATCAGGTTAGTACAGGATCTTTATCTGATGAAGATGGTTGGTCCACGGATGCGGCAAAATCGATGGAGGATCCTATATCTCTGACTGAGGATGCGTTATTTGCAAAGTTGACAGCTTCTTTAGTGAGCAATGTCCCGCATTTGGCCTCAGTTTCCATGGAGGCGATGGATAGACAGCTTCAGCTGGTGACATTTGAGAGAGATCAGGCTCGGGCTCTATTATTGACCACCGTAGCTGGTAGGGATACTGCTATCACTAAGAGAGATGCAGCCCGTGTTTCCAAAGATCAGGCCATCATTGATAGAGATACAGCTGAGACTTTCTCAGATGGACTCATCGATCACGTACAAGGTGTAGTGCAGAGTCAAGAGGAGATTTTCCCCATGGCAGCGGAGATGCTGAGGAGGGTTGATATATTGGAGCATGAGCTCAGAGCTGCTCCCTCAACTACGGAGACTGCTAGATATTTGGCGATGTTGGCTCCTCTTACCACTGATTTATAGCTCTGTTTTATTTTCCTGTAGAGACTTTGTTATTATCACTTGTCATAGGTTAGAATCAACTTTTGTATTCTAAACAGTTGTATATATTAAAAAGAAGCAAGTTTAGTTCACTTCCCTTGTTTGCGCATGTCTAACCATGTCCACTGTTGTCATTTTCGTTTCATGATTTATTATGTCGACATGGAACTAGTCTCGTCATGTGGCATCAGATTCGGCATGAATGATGATGAGATGTCACTAGGTCATCTCCACATGAGCCGTCGATTGGTTTGGGCTTGATGGATAGGTTTTGGATTTCTGTATAGGTTAGGAAAGTGTTTGACTTTTTCGAAGGTTAGACCACACCATAAATGGCTGCCTACGTACTCCCACAGATAGAAGATCAGGTATTTCATAGTTTAGGCTCAGACCTGAAAAGTTTGAAAGGGGTTTATTTGGGGTTTAAGTTTGATTTGATAAGATTTTGATGTTTTTCGGTTTGATTTGATGAGGTTTTGGATGTTTTTCAAGGGTAAGATTTGATAGGATTTTGATGTTTTTCCAGGGTTAGACCGTACCATAAATGGCTGCCTACGTACTCCCATAGATTGGAGATCAGGTCTTTCGTAGTTCAGGCTCAGACCTGAAAAACTAGACTTGATATATTTTGTCTTTCTTTTTTTTTCTTTTTTTTCTTTTTTTTTCTTTTCTTTTTTTTATCAAGACATAGCAGTCCAGTCAGAAGGTGAAAAGGGGTCTCATACATAATACCGTTTCACCGAGTCAGAATTGATCAGTTGCGGGAATTCCTCACCGTCCATCTCTTCCAATTTCAAAGCTCCACCTGATAGGATTGCTTTGACAAGAAAGAGTCCTTCCCAGTTTGGTGCAAATTTTCCCTTAGATGCATCTTGGCCCGGAATGATCTTCTTCAGTACGAAATCATGCTCTTTGAATTTTCGAGGTCGCACCTTCTTGTTATAAGATCGAGACATTCGCTGTTGATAGAGTTGACCGTGAAATATAGCAGCTCCTCTTCTTTCATTTATCAGGGATAACTGATCGTATCGATCTTGTATCCATTGGCTCTCCTCTATCTAGGCATCAAGGATCACTCTTAGTGATTCCATCTCCACTTCGACAGGAAGTACAGCCTCCATACCATATACCAATGAGTAGGGTGTTGCTCCAGTCGAGGTTCGAGTCGACGTCCGATATGCAAGTAGGGTTAACAGCAATAGCTCAGGCCATCCCCGGTGATTTGCTGACATCTTCATCATTATCTTCTTGATGTTTTTGTTAGCCGCTTCCACCGCGTCGTTCATCTTTGGACGATAAATAACCGAATTGAGGTGTTTGATATTGAACTTACTGCACAGTTCCCTCATCATCTCGTTATTCAGATTCTTCACGTTGTCTGATATAATAACCTCGGGTTGTCCATACCGGCAGATGACATTGTTTCTAATGAAACCAACGATGACCTCTTTGGTGACCCTGGGGAAAGAAGCTGCTTCCACCCACTTGGTAAAGTAGTCAATCATAATGAAGATGAATCGATGACCGTTACTGGCTTTAGGCTCAATTGGTCCTATCACGTCCATTCCCCACATGGAAAAAGGCCATGGTGATGTCATGCAATGCAGTTGATTCGGAGGCGCGTGAATAATGTTGGCGTGGATCTGGCATTGATAGCAACGCTTGACATGATCATCGCAATCCGCTTTGAGGGATATCCAGTAGGGTCCTGTCCTCAGAATCTTTTTGGCAAGCAGAGGTCCACTTATATGTGCTCCGCATACTCCACCATGTACTTCATTTATAAGTCGTTGTGCTTCCTCCCGGTCTAGACATCTCAGGAGGCCTACACCTGGATCTCTCTTATAGAGAGCATCTCCACTTAGGTAGAAATTCATAGCCATTTTCTGTATTCGCTTCTTCGCGGCTTGACTCATCCCTTTCGGGGTTGATTGATCTCGCAGATATTCTTTTATATGGTGGTACCAAGGTGGCCCCGCAGGTAGTATCTCATCTGATATCTCCCCTACATTGTTCCCATATGACAGGGTCTTCTGTACAGTGAAAGTGATGACAGGCATTCCCCTTCTTGCTGACAGGTTCACTAGTGAAGCTAATGTGATGCCCCCAAATTCCAGGACCGCCACTTGGTCTCTCGAATTCGGTTCATCACGTGCTCATGGTAATACATCACAATAATAATAACTAAACAACACACATCACAGCGGAAAATCTATTCTAGAATAATTTACAATGATTTATTATAAGTATTCCTCCAAGTCTCGCAACCTACAGTAGTTAATAGATTACATAATAATATCAATTAACGACTTATTACATAACCTAACTTAAGCTTAAACATAATCAAAATCAGTCTTACTACATCATCTTAATACAACAATAAAAAATTTAAAAACATAAAAGAGACAAGCTAGTTGGTAGCCTTGCCCTTTCCCTTATCAACGCCCGAAGGTTCGCCGTGCTCTGCCTTAACTGAAATATTTTAGGGAAAGCAAGAATGAGCACAAATTGCCCAGCAAGTAATATACAATAAGGGTAAGTGATATAATCCTTAATTTTCGAAAGGGTATAACAAAGTTTGATAGTTCAAGGATAACAAGAATATCAACAGTTTTCAATAACAGTCGCTAAGGACAGAATAATATCAAGGTGATTCAATAATAAATCAATTCAAGATTTCAAGATAACTGAATACTGAGCAGTCGCTAAGGACTATGAACTTCTACTAGAATTAACAGTAATAAACTGAAAATCAAACAAAAATAGGTACAACAGGTGATCAGCCTAAAGTACCATCGTTATGCATAGCAATCAATCATACCCAAGTGCGCGCGTCGGTTCTCCGACAGTTATAGTTTGTTCTTCTCAGTCAAATATAAGATCCCGCACCAATCAATTGGTTTTGGATCGCTTTTCAATAATATAAGTCTAGCCGAATCAAATGGCATAAACACTTTCACAATATTCAAGAACAATACTAAGTTCAACATGAATAATAGCTTTAATGAAATAAGAGTTCAAGTATGCTAATTCAATTCAACGATTAAGTAGAAAACTAGTTCGCAATATACAAAGATGGAATACTTGCATCTAAAGAGATAAGGTTTAGATACTCACTTACGATATCCGTTGAATAAAGTAATGCAAGGGTTTAGGATACTTGCCTTATGCGTAGTTTACTCACGTAAAGCTAGCCAACACTTTGGAATCCTATTTATAACGTATTACATATATAGGATTTTCATTAGTTAACACATCCGTTACACAAACTTATTACTCAATATACATATATGTTACTATCTTAGTCACATGTCATACTTATACTCATTAGATTATAAGTTATCACAAATTAAGTACATAGTTATAACATAACTGATACTATAGCAACTCATCATGCTCAAGTGGTTATAATCCTTTGACCCATTATATAAGTGAAACATTATCTTATTACTTAATCATCACATATATACACATATCAGTAGGGTGTAAACCATTTCTAGCAGTTTTGAACAACAATTTACACTAACTGACATGACCAGAACAAGTAGATTTCAAAATTTTAGATTCCAGACCGGCGCAGCTGCGCTATGGCTAAGCCTAGGGCCAGCGCAGCTGCGCAGCCCTCTGGCCAAGCCAAGGCTGAGCTGTGCCTTATGATTTCTGTCCGGTCATGCAAGCCAACAACACCACATAGCATATAAACATATTAAAAGATACTTTTATATTTGTACAACCTTTCCTCGTCTCAAATATATGTGATAAAGATTCTAAGTCAATACTTTCAATAACTTAAAGCCATTCAAGGTCATGAAACCACGAAGCTATCATACTTGTCATGTACACACATAAGGTGGTCGTGTAACGTGTTCTAGGCATGTTCATGAATATCTTTACCACATACATATTACTAGCATTGCTATTGGTTTTGAAATCATGCTTCATTTAGTCTTTATGGCACCTAGCATGGTGTGTACACACGTGTTTGTATGACACATTAGTGAGGTTAAAAACATTATCCAACATGTTCATAATGATCAGAATCTAGACTTCGATATAACATGTCAAGATTTAGGTTCAAAACTTATACTTTCACTAGTAAAGTTCATTTAACGCAATCCACGTGCTCATGATACCTTACGAAACATGTATACATCTATTAACATGTTTTTCATGCTTTCCTAGATCATAATAATATGCTTGCAAGGTCAAGATACCGTATAAGTCAGAACATTGATATCATACACACATGTCAAAGTCTTGTATTAAAGTTCTAAGTTTGTTTTGGAAAACTATACTTTTCATCAACCATGAACACAAGCGTAATAGAACATGATCATTTTAGGTCTACGTATCTATACATGTAAGTTAGTCATGCTAGCATGCTTCATGTACGTCAATGCAAGAACTATCATATAACAGGAAGCAAGCAGAAAATCAAAAACTGCAGCAGGGGACCTGCGCAGTTGCGCTGCGCAGCAGTGTAATGCCGGCGCAGCTGCGCCGCGTCCAGTTCAGTTCAAGAACAGCCTGCGTCGGCAGACTTCCAGGCCAAATGCCAAATTACTTCACGAATTTGATTATAATCAACTACATTATAATTTAAACATGTATATAAGTTCACATAACAACTAAATAAGTGCTCTACAATCCAATTGCAATCCAATTTTGCATAATCAAGAATTTAAGCAATTGCAGTAACAGAAACAGGAAATGAAAATGATGAACAAGGAGAGGAATTATACCTCTGTTAGTTTGTGAATTGAACTTGCTGCTATACTACTACTTACAATGCTGCTATACTATCAATGTATTCTCTCAACTCAACACTTATGTAAACTCACAGCAAATGAAATTGAAGGAGAAGGGGCCATATAAATAGCAAAGCCAAGACCCAGACAATGTAATTGTACAACAAATTAAACCAACGAGATTTGTGAATTGCATGGGGGTTAAATAGTAATAGGTAAATGGTAGTTGGATTCATCATGAATCCCATTCCCTCCATAATCATGACCTATGCAATGCTGAGTTTGAGGAAGAAATAGGGAGTAGGCTAGCTTGAGTTGTTCACGTGTATAAGGATTGTGTTTGTCATCATGGGCCAAGCTTCTAAGTATCCAGCATTTTGCAACATGAAGTGTATTAACACTAAGGTCATATATACATATATCATACACTTAGGCTATTACATATACATTCATACTATATATTTAGATTATAATTATCATTATAATGTAAGTCACATGCTTAATATTTCAAAGTAGTAGATGTGATATGGCAATGTAACATACATATCATCCATGTACATTTATTAATACCGGATATAATCACATCACATTATTTCCTTTATTAAATTTTATTATTCCATTATATATATACATATTCATCAATTATTATTTATTATATTTATGATACAATATTCTAATGTATACTTACATACATATTGTAACATAGGCTATTAATCAAGTAGCTCATATAGTTTAATAAGCCTTACCATATAATAGTGTCATATTACACTTCACATAATACACAGTTAGCTAATGTATGTTACACATTTACTTCGCATGCTTGCACATAACAATGAATATAATCTTATTATATTAATAACTTACTTATTTATTTTATTATTCATAATATCAAATAAATAAATTATTCATTTCATTGATTAATTAATAATAATATTAATTAATCCATTCCTCACTGATTATTAATTTTCATAATAATCGATTAACACTTATATGATTAAATATCACATTAAATGAATATAAATCTTATTATAATATAAACACATTGCTTATTATTATTATTATATTTCTTGCAATAATAATAATCACATATTATTAATTAATCACCATTAATATTCTATAACAATTATTTTATGATGACAATTAATTAATATTCTACGATTAACAATTAATATAGATTAATTGTTCGCTTAAATTAATATAATCATTCTTATATTACGTCACTGTGCCATACAAGGCTATCAATGAGTTTATCGCAAACTCCATCAATTTCTCAATTATTATAATTATTCAATTTTATATATAATTGAATTAATTATTCTCATAACACAAAATCATTTATATTTCAAATAAATTCTCATATCCATTAATATATTTATTTAATAATATTAGAAAATTCTCGGGTATTACAGCTAATGTGGCCAATGCATCGGCGAAATCATTTCGGTTCCGGGGGATATACATGAAGGCAGTGTCTTCAAATTCCCCTGCCAATCTTAGAACATGTCGATGATACGGCGGTAGATGCAGTTCTTCGGTGGTGTATGCCCCGGTAGACTGTCTGATGACTAGCTCCGAATCTCTAATCACCGCTAAATGTTTCACTCCCATGGACTGTGTAATACCCGAGAATTTCCATATATTATTAAATAAATATATTAATGGAAATGAGAATTTATTTGAATATAAATGATTTTGTGTTATGAGATGAATTAATTCAATTATATATAATTGAATAATTATAATAATTGAGAAATTGGTGGAGTTTGTGATAAACTCGTTGATTGCCTTGTGTGGCACAGTGGCGTAATATAAGAAGGATTATATTAATTTAAGCGAACAATTAATCTATATTAATTGTTAATCGAAGAATATTAATTAACTGTTATAAAATACTAATGAGGATCGATTAACAATATGTGATTATTATTATTGCAAGAAACTTAATAATAATGAGCAACGTGTTTATAAATACAATAAGATTTATATCAAAGTGATAATTAATCATATAAGGGTTAATTAAATTGTTATGGAGGTTAACAATTATATTGATGGATGTAGGATATGTGTATATTATTAATTAATATTCAAATTATAAGATGAGAAATTATATGTGCAAGCATGCGAATTAAATGTATAGTAACTATATGTTATGATATGTGTAAGTGACAAATGATGTGTGGATATACATTAAAATAATGTATCATGGATCTATTATAAATAATTGTTGAGTAATACAATTTAATAATATATGATATAATGTAATGTGGTAGTATCCGATGGTATTATATCAGTAAGATAAACGTACCTGGATTATATGTGTGTAAATTACACTTATTACATTATGTGAAGTACATTGTGATTTAAATTATAACCTAAGAGTACATATATATATAACATATGTATATGGTGTGTATATACAAGTGTAGTATTTGCAAATGCTGAGGAGTTAAATCAATTGTCTCATTTTAAGTGTCCCATTTGCTCTTCACGTGCTTGACATACAGCTAAGGCCTATTCCTTCTTCTTCTCCCCAAACTCAGCAACTAGCATTTCATAGCTCATGATTGTGGAGGGAGTGGGATTCATGATGAATCCAACCACTAATTACCTACCCTTTGATAACCTTCATGCATTCCTATAATCCGTTAGTTTGATATGGGATACAATTGCTTTGTCTGTATAATGGGAGTTCTATAAATATAGCCTCATCTCCTTCACATTTCTTTTGCTGAGCATTTTGGCTAAGTGAGACTAGAGAGCATATATATATATATATCAGTGTTATTGAGATAGCAGCAAGCTTAAATCATTTACAGAGGTATAAATCCTCTTCGTATCTTCATTGTCATTTTCTGTCAAAATTTCTATTCGTGAATTCTTGATTTCAGTTGGAAGTTATGGTTTTGTGAATTGAGAATAATAATTAGTTGTTTAAAGGACTTATATATGTGATTAGAATTACTATATATGCTTCATTGCTCTTCAATTTCATTTTTGGTGTTTCCATTTCTGAGATTTCTGTAAAAACATCAAATATCGTGAAATTGGTTGGTGTTCATGAAATTGGGAATTGATAATTGCTATTGACTATTATATAAGCATATATGTACGTGTTAGTAAGTTAAACAAGTCTAATAGCATTTGGGTATGTTGAAATCGATGAAATGGGAGGTTTTTGGTCGGATTTCGCTGCAGTCTGAACTGCAGAAAACTGCCTCGACGCCGCAGCGCCGCAGCCCGCGCCGCAGCCCGCGCCGCAGCGCCGCACGCAGCGCCACTCGCGCCGCAGCGCCAGTAGTGAACTGCTGTGCCGCGCCGCAGCGCCAGCCTCTGTGTTCAGTTTTTCTGCATTCTGCAACAAAACTGTTATGAACTAATTGTTTGATTTTTGTTTAAACAAGCATGAAAGCATGATTAATACTTATATATAAACCTAATGAGGCAATGTGAGCATGTTTTAGTATATTAGCATGCATGGTTAACCAAACGACATATAGTTTGAAAACGAACTTAAAGTTTCATGAACGACGTTAACATATATGAAGCATGTTAATATTCTGACTTTCGAGACATGTTAGTATGACCTAGAGACACATGAAATGCATACTAACTTATGTATATAGGTTCCGTGATATAATATGGACATGTGAACCCAACTAGTGCACCTTTCTAACAAAAATACAAGTTTTGAAGGTTGATATTGACATGTAAAAACCATGTATACATTCTGACTTTTCGAGCATGTTTATAGGGCCTTGAAATACATGAAAAGCATGTTAACTTGTGTATATGGGTTTCATAAGGAAGCATGAACATGATAGACCTTATTAATGAACTATACTAACAAAGTATAAGCTTTGAACGTGAACGTTGGTATGTTATGACGAGAATTAGAATTTGACATTTATGAACACATGTGATAGTACTCTTAGACTCATTCATGTGTCATGCATGTATATATACCATGATTAGTTGCCATGATTAAAGTTTAGCATGAACAAAGCATGTTTTCAAGATAATAACAATGCTAGCTACATATATACAATACGAGTACTCATGAGCATGACTAATACAAGTTATATGAATATCTTATGTGTTTAAAAGCGACCATGTTAGACCATATGAGTTCGTGTCCTTGAATGGCTTTAAGTATTAACTTAAGAACCTATACCATGTACGATTGGATTTGGAAAAGTTATACAAGCATGTAAAGTATCCTTTAAATATGAATACATGCTACGTGATATTATATGATGTTACTTGAACCCGATTTTGACGGTTAACTTAAGGAGATGCCGTAACTTGCTAAAATGAAATATATTTAGTATTGATTGTGGTCTTATGAGATATTAATAATATGCAAGCATGTTTGCTAATTGTTGAGATCTTATATAATATGAGAATGCGTTTAAACTCTAAAGAAGGAACGTTAAGGATAGAAATTATATTCTATATAACTGTGTAGCTAGGTAAAACTTAGCTTATGTGTTGATCGTATATTCAAAGAGAAAATGTGAAGTTAAATTATATGACTAATGAATATCATATATATACGTAACTGTATTACGATAGGAATTCGAAAGTGTTGATTTGCTTTTCGTGGATAAACTACGCTAAAGGCAAGTTCTCTTACTTACACTCTTTTAAAGTGCAAGTATCCTAACCGACGCATTTACTTTATGCAAGGAAATCTATGATTGTGAAAGTTTCCTAACTTATACTCTTTTACTATGCAAGTATCCTATCTTGTGTATTGCGAACTAGTTTCCTATTTAATCGGTTGAATCGAATTAGCATACTTGAACTCTTATTTCATTAAAGCTATTATTCATGTTGAACTTAGTATTGTTCTTGAATATTGTGAAAGTGTCTATGCCATTTGATTCGGCTAGACTTATATTATTGAAAAGCGACCCAAACTAATTGATTGGTGCGGGATCTTGTATTTGACTGAGAAGAACAACCTTCTTTGAAGGGAATATATAATTGTCGGAGAACCGACGTGCACACTTGAGTATGGTTGATTGTTATGCATAACAAGGGTACTTTAGGCTGATCACCTGTTGTACCTGTTTTTGTTGGATTTTCAGTTTATTACTGTCAATTCTAGTAGAAGTTCATAGTCCGTAGTGACTACTCAGTATTCAATTATTTGAAATCTTGAATTGACTTATTATTGAATCATATTGATATTATCCTGTCCTTAGCGACTGATATTGAGAACTATTGATATTCTTGTTATTCTTGAACTATCAAATCTTGTTATACCCTTTCGAGAATTGAGAATCTTATTACTCACCCTTATTGTATATTACTTGCTGGGCAATTTGTGCTCATTCTTGCTTTCCTTAAAACATTTCAGTTAAGGCAGAGCATGGTGAACCTTCGGGCGTTGATAAGGGCAAGGGCAAAGCTACCAACTAGCTTATGTCTGTTATGTTTTAAATATATTAATATTGTATGAAGATGATGTAGTAAGACTGGATTTGATTATGTTTAAGCTTAAGTTAGATTATGTAATAAGTCGTTAACTGATATTATTATGTAATCTATTAAGTACTGTAGGTTGCGAGACTTGGGGGAATAATTATAATAAATCATTGTAAATTATTCTAGAATAGATTTTTCCGCTGTGATCGTATGATATTTAATTATTATTATTATTATGTATTACCATGAGCACGTGATGAACCGAATTCGAGAGACCAAGTGGCGGTCCTGGAATTTGGGGGCGTCACAGGTTGGTATCAAAGCTGTAGTTATAAACCTTAGGAACGAGTGTCCTTAGACTATAACTTAGGCGAACTTAGAAGTTAGGAAGGAGATAAAACTCATGTAGAGTTTTCCTTGAGAGACTTAGTCTGTTATGAAATGTAACTTCATTCTATACAATGAACTTATATTTTGCTTAACATTCTAATGGAGATGCTATTTCTTGTCTTGTGTTTGTGAGTGTAGGATGACAGACACAGGGGTACCTAGTAGAGTTGTAGAGGAGGAGCCCAGGGATATACACGTAGTATACGAGGCACCTCTAGAGGCTACACCAGTGCAGGCAGTTGCACCATCCGAGTTTGATGACGAGGATGAGATCGAGATTGAGATAGAGACTGATCCAGAGGAGGAGCCGATGGAGGATGAGCCAGTAGAGGACTCTGATGAGGCTACTATAGAGGAACAGATGTTAGGCGAGTACGAGGAGCGTATTCTAGAGTTAGACTGTAGAGTTCAGGAGCTGGAGGCAGAGGCCCACGAGAGAGAGTCTGAGTTCCAGAAGCTGAGGGACGAGGACCACCAGAGGAAGCTGGCTATGCAAGAATTAGAGGTGGAGATTGCCTACCGTAGGGAGGCAGGGATCCAGATGGGGACTCTATTTCACAGGTCAGTGGCTAGGAATGTAGATTTGGCAGAGAAGCTAGAAGAGGTTGAGCAGAGGGAGCTGAGTGAGAAGACTGAGAAAGAGGCACTCCGTACTCAGCTAGAGTTGGAGGTAATGGATAGGTTACACTTCGAGGAGAAGTGGGAAGCGTCTAATGAGAGAGCCGACGACCTTGAGGACGAGGTCAGGTGCAAGAAGAGAAAGATGAACAAGATGGGGTATGTGTTCCGTTCAGCTTTTGAAAGGGTGATTGATGGTGTGTACCACTACCCGGCAGAACAGGGACAGACTCTACATACCTTGAGCCGAGAGCTGGTTGCGTATATAGCACAGTTGGAGTACAAGAACGCAGTGGAGCGCGGGATGATGGGATGAGATTTCCTTAGTCAGTCTAGTGGTAGTACTAGTTGTGTCTTTATGTATTGTATATACTATGTTGTAATCCCGATCTTTTGTGTAAGATGTGGGATGATGATGTAAACCCCGAGTTAGCTTTTGTTAGAGGGGTAGTATGGTAGTAGGTTGGTATATTCCCCGTCTTTTGTGATATTAGGGGATATATGTGATAACATTTATAGCAGTATGCTGGGGAAATCATGTAATGAAATGAAATGGCATATGAATATAAATGGAGTTGATTTTAGAAACGTGTTATAAATTTATTCTTTTAGTATTAAAAGAAATACTTAAGTAATATACTTGAATAATAATAAAATGAAAACTTGTGATGCAGATAATGCCGCCCAGACGTAGATTGACAGCACCCGAAGAATCTGTTAACAATGAGAGAGAACAAGTAGACCCGATCCAGAAACTGGTAGACTTGTTAGGAGAAGCCTTAAGGGGAAGGAACAATGAACCCGTTCGCCCGAACCCTCAAACTGTGCCAGTAACAACCTTTAAAGACTTTAAGAGTGTAGGACCCCCGGAGTTCGAGGGAACTACCGACCCAATCATCGCACAAACGTGGATCAAAGAGATCGAAAAAGCTTTCACTATAGCTAGCGTAGGCGAAGATCAGAAGACGGTGTTTGCCACGTACATGATGAGGGGAGAAGCGAACTACTGGTGGGAGGCTAATCAACAAAGAGCTGGTGAAGGGATAATAGCTTGGGATAAGTTTAAGACACTGTTCTTCGAAAATTACTTTCCAAAAAGTATGAAGAATAGGATGGAGGTGAAATTCCTAGAGTTAAAACAAGGTGAGATGACGGTGGCGCAATACGCGGCTAGGTTTAACGAACTAGCGCGATTTGCGGAGCACCAAGTTGGTGATGAAGAGAGGAAGGCTAGACGCTTTGAACAAGGGTTGAAGCCATGGCTGTTCAATAAGGTATCAGTTCTTCAAATTGATTCCTTTGCAACATTACTGGAGAAGGCAATCATTGCGGAAGGCGGCAGTGAGGCCTTAAGTCAGTATAACAAAGAAAAGAAAGGAAAGAATACTGGAGGAGAGAATCGTACGGGAGGAAGTAGTAGCGGAGGAAGCAACTTGGGAAAGAGAAAGTGGGAGAATAATAACAACAACAAAAACAACAATAATCAATCAGGGAATTTTCGTGGAGGTTTCAAGAAGAGGGCTGAAGGATGCCCGAAGTGTGGGAAGAATCACCAGGGCGAGTGCTGGAAGGGACGTGGCACTTGCTACAACTGCGGACAGGAAGGGCACATCTCGCCTAACTGTTTGAAACCGAAGAAGATACAAGGATGCTTTGCTTGTGGCTCGACGGAGCACCGAATTAAGGACTGCCCAAAGAAGGGAAGTGGCGGGGGTAGTAATCAGCAAGGAGGCAACAAGCTGATGATCGATGGACCGGCACAATCCAACCGCCCAACCGCCAGAACTTTTAACATGACCGTCCAAGACGCAGTGGCTGCGAAGGATGTGGTGTCAGGTATAATCCCAATCAATGATATAAATGCTTATGTATTATTTGATTCGGGTGCCACCTGTTCTTTTGTATCTGAAGAATTTGCTAGTAGACTTAGTAAACCTCGAGAACTATTAGAAAATCCTTTGATCATAGAAGTTGCTAATAAGGAAGTGATCCCTGTAGAATACGTTTATCGAAATTGTCGCGCAAATATTAGTAAACATGAACTGAGCGTAGACTTGATTCCTATTAGACTGGGAGAATTTGACGTAATACTGGGAATGGATTGGTTGTATAACCATGCTGCGATAATTGACTGTCAGAACAAATGTGTGAACCTTCAGACTCCGAGTAAGTCTAAGGTAGTGTTTTATGGTAGCTCATCGCTTAAGCAATCGTGTTGCGTTACGATGATGCAGGCCAAGAAATTGTTAAGGAAAGGATGTGGAGGATATTTAGCTTACATCGTTGATACTCGGAAGAAGGGAGTAGAAATTAAGGATATATACGTAGTTAATGAATTCCAAGATGTGTTTCCGGACGATCTGCCTGGTCTTCCTCCAGACAGAGAAATCGAATTCGTAATAGACTTAGCACCGGGAACGGCACCGATTTCGAAAGCTCCATATCGTATGGCGCCAGTAGAAATGAAGGAATTAATGATGCAATTGCAAGAATTATTGGATAAGGGTTACATTCGACCGAGTGTTTCTCCTTGGGGAGCACCAGTACTATTCGTTAAGAAGAAGGACGGATCGATGAGGCTCTGTATCGATTATCGAGAATTGAATAGAGTAACGATCAAGAACCGATATCCGTTACCGAGGATAGACGACTTATTTGATCAACTGAAGGGAGCAAAGTGTTTCTCAAAGATCGACCTACGAACAGGATATCATCAACTGAAGGTACGGGATGAGGACATACCAAAGACTGCGTTTCGAACCCGTTATGGACACTACGAGTTTTTGGTAATGTCATTCGGATTGACTAATGCTCCGGCAGCATTTATGGACTTGATGAACCGAGTTTTCAAGCCATACTTGGATAAATTTGTAGTGGTTTTTATCGACGACATTTTGATCTACTCAAAGACAGAGGAAGAACACGCCGAACATCTGAAGATTGTTTTGGAGGCACTAAGGAAGGAGAAGATGTATGCAAAATTTTCTAAGTGCGAATTTTGGATGGAGAAGGTTCAATTCTTAGGCCACGTGGTGGATAAGAATGGAATCTCTGTAGACCCTGCGAAGGTTGAAGCAGTAAGTAATTGGGAACAACCGAGAACACCGACGGAGGTGAGAAGCTTTCTAGGGTTAGCTGGGTACTATCGAAGATTCATCCAAGATTTTTCTAAGATAGCAACCCCGCTGACCAATTTGACTAGAAAGACGGTGAAATTTGTATGGACCGACAAATGCGAAGAAAGTCTTCAAGAACTGAAAAGGAGATTGAGCGAAGCACCTGTATTATCATTACCAGATGATGCGGGAAATTTTGTGGTGTATAGTGATGCATCGCACAAGGGGCTTGGCTGTGTGCTCATGCAACATGGCAAGGTCATTGCATATGCATCACGACAATTAAAGGATTACGAAAAACGATACCCTACTCACGACTTAGAGTTAGCGGCAGTAGTTTTTGCGTTAAAGATATGGAGGCATTATCTATACGGAGAAAAATGTGAGATATACACGGACCACAAAAGTCTGAAATATATCTTCACACAGAAGGAGTTAAACATGCGACAGAGAAGGTGGTTAGAATTAATCAAAGACTATGACTGCGATATTCTTTATCACCCGGGAAAGGCAAATGTGGTTGCCGACGCTCTGAGCAGGAAAGGAAGGGAGAAGTTGTTTAATTTGACGACTCAGGAAGAGTTGATAAGAGAGATGGAGAAATTGGAGATAGAAGTAAAAGGACCAGAAAAGTCTGGTGAGAAGTTAATTGTAATGGAAGCTTGTCCGACGTTGTTGAATAGAGTAAAGGAAGCTCAGGAAAAGGATGAAGAGTGTGAGAAAATCCGAAAGAGGATCACAGAAAGTGAGGGAGAAAAATTTCGAATGGATAAAGACGGTATTTTGAGATTTGAAGGGAGAGTGTGGGTACCAGCGGTAACTGAGTTGAGGGAAGAGATTTTGCACGAGGCACACAATACGACATATTCCGTTCATCCGGGAGGCACAAAGATGTACCGAGATCTAAGGCAACATTTTTGGTGGCCTAATTTGAAACGGGAAGTCGCAGAGTGCGTCAGTAAATGCTTGACTTGCCAACGCGTTAAAGCAGAACATCAGCGGCCAAGTGGTTTACTACAACCATTAGAAATACCAGAGTGGAAATGGGAGCATATTACCATGGACTTCGTGGTAGGACTTCCAGTTACACAGAAAGGTTATGATGCTATTTGGGTTATCGTGGATCGACTAACGAAGACCGCACACTTTCTACCAATCAAGATCCGCTACAGTTTGAACCAATTAGCAAGCCTATATGTAAAAGAAATTATTTCACGACATGGAGTGCCGGTGTCAATTGTCTCTGATCGAGATCCGCGCTTCACGTCCAATTTTTGGAAGAGTTTGCAAGAAAGAATGGGAACGCAGTTGAGGTTGAGTACAGCTTATCATCCTCAAACAGACGGACAAAGTGAGCGAACAATACAAATGCTAGAAGACATGCTTAGGACTTGCGTGATGGATTTTAAGGGAAATTGGGACGACCACCTACCCTTAGTAGAATTCGCATATAATAATAGCTACCATGCGAGTATTGGCATGCCACCGTACGAAGCTCTTTACGGGAGAAAGTGCAGAACGCCGTTATGTTGGGACGAAGTCGGAGAACGACGAATACTCGGACCAGAGTTAGTTCAACAAACCGCAGACGTGGTGACAGTGATAAGAGCCAGACTTGTAGCAGCTCAAGATCGCCAGAAGAAATACGCAGATTTGCATCGGCAGGACCGAGACTTCAAAGTCGGCAGTTTCGTATTCTTAAAGGTATCTCCATGGAAGGGAAAAATCCGTTTCGGCAAGAAAGGAAAATTGAGTCCAAGATTCATAGGACCGTTCAAGATACTGAAGCGAGTGGGCGAAGTGGCATACAAAGTTGCGTTGCCACCCGAACTGGAGCATATCCACAACGTGTTCCACATTTCCGTGTTGCGACCGTACAAGGCCGACTACAAGCACGTGATTTCTTACGAGCCCATTCAAGTGGAGAAGAACTTGGCGTATGAAGAAATTCCTGTCCAAATATTAGATAGGAAAGAACAAACTTTGAGAAATAAAGTTATTTCATCTGTAAAAGTACTTTGGCGTAACCACGATGTCGAGGAGGCAACGTGGGAGTTAGAAGATAGGATGATGAGGGACTATCCCCATCTATTTGTGTAACCTTGTAGCAATTCCGGGACGGAATTTTTATAAGGGGGGGAGGATGTAATACCCGAGAATTTCCATATATTATTAAATAAATATATTAATGGAAATGAGAATTTATTTGAATATAAATGATTTTGTGTTATGAGATGAATTAATTCAATTATATATAATTGAATAATTATAATAATTGAGAAATTGGTGGAGTTTGTGATAAACTCGTTGATTGCCTTGTGTGGCACAGTGGCGTAATATAAGAAGGATTATATTAATTTAAGCGAACAATTAATCTATATTAATTGTTAATCGAAGAATATTAATTAACTGTTATAAAATACTAATGAGGATCGATTAACAATATGTGATTATTATTATTGCAAGAAACTTAATAATAATGAGCAACGTGTTTATAAATACAATAAGATTTATATCAAAGTGATAATTAATCATATAAGGGTTAATTAAATTGTTATGGAGGTTAACAATTATATTGATGGATGTAGGATATGTGTATATTATTAATTAATATTCAAATTATAAGATGAGAAATTATATGTGCAAGCATGCGAATTAAATGTATAGTAACTATATGTTATGATATGTGTAAGTGACAAATGATGTGTGGATATACATTAAAATAATGTATCATGGATCTATTATAAATAATTGTTGAGTAATACAATTTAATAATATATGATATAATGTAATGTGGTAGTATCCGATGGTATTATATCAGTAAGATAAACGTACCTGGATTATATGTGTGTAAATTACACTTATTACATTATGTGAAGTACATTGTGATTTAAATTATAACCTAAGAGTACATATATATAACATATGTATATGGTGTGTATATACAAGTGTAGTATTTGCAAATGCTGAGGAGTTAAATCAATTGTCTCATTTTAAGTGTCCCATTTGCTCTTCACGTGCTTGACATACAGCTAAGGCCTATTCCTTCTTCTTCTCCCCAAACTCAGCAACTAGCATTTCATAGCTCATGATTGTGGAGGGAGTGGGATTCATGATGAATCCAACCACTAATTACCTACCCTTTGATAACCTTCATGCATTCCTATAATCCGTTAGTTTGATATGGGATACAATTGCTTTGTCTGTATAATGGGAGTTCTATAAATATAGCCTCATCTCCTTCACATTTCTTTTGCTGAGCATTTTGGCTAAGTGAGACTAGAGAGCATATATATATATATATCAGTGTTATTGAGATAGCAGCAAGCTTAAATCATTTACAGAGGTATAAATCCTCTTCGTATCTTCATTGTCATTTTCTGTCAAAATTTCTATTCGTGAATTCTTGATTTCAGTTGGAAGTTATGGTTTTGTGAATTGAGAATAATAATTAGTTGTTTAAAGGACTTATATATGTGATTAGAATTACTATATATGCTTCATTGCTCTTCAATTTCATTTTTGGTGTTTCCATTTCTGAGATTTCTGTAAAAACATCAAATATCGTGAAATTGGTTGGTGTTCATGAAATTGGGAATTGATAATTGCTATTGACTATTATATAAGCATATATGTACGTGTTAGTAAGTTAAACAAGTCTAATAGCATTTGGGTATGTTGAAATCGATGAAATGGGAGGTTTTTGGTCGGATTTCGCTGCAGTCTGAACTGCAGAAAACTGCCTCGACGCCGCAGCGCCGCAGCCCGCGCCGCAGCGCCACTCGCGCCGCAGCCCGCGCCGCAGCGCCGCACGCAGCGCCACTCGCGCCGCAGCGCCAGTAGTGAACTGCTGTGCCGCGCCGCAGCGCCAGCCTCTGTGTTCAGTTTTTCTGCATTCTGCAACAAAACTGTTATGAACTAATTGTTTGATTTTTGTTTAAACAAGCATGAAAGCATGATTAATACTTATATATAAACCTAATGAGGCAATGTGAGCATGTTTTAGTATATTAGCATGCATGGTTAACCAAACGACATATAGTTTGAAAACGAACTTAAAGTTTCATGAACGACGTTAACATATATGAAGCATGTTAATATTCTGACTTTCGAGACATGTTAGTATGACCTAGAGACACATGAAATGCATACTAACTTATGTATATAGGTTCCGTGATATAATATGGACATGTGAACCCAACTAGTGCACCTTTCTAACAAAAATACAAGTTTTGAAGGTTGATATTGACATGTAAAAACCATGTATACATTCTGACTTTTCGAGCATGTTTATAGGGCCTTGAAATACATGAAAAGCATGTTAACTTGTGTATATGGGTTTCATAAGGAAGCATGAACATGATAGACCTTATTAATGAACTATACTAACAAAGTATAAGCTTTGAACGTGAACGTTGGTATGTTATGACGAGAATTAGAATTTGACATTTATGAACACATGTGATAGTACTCTTAGACTCATTCATGTGTCATGCATGTATATATACCATGATTAGTTGCCATGATTAAAGTTTAGCATGAACAAAGCATGTTTTCAAGATAATAACAATGCTAGCTACATATATGCAATACGAGTACTCATGAGCATGACTAATACAAGTTATATGAATATCTTATGTGTTTAAAAGCGACCATGTTAGACCATATGAGTTCGTGTCCTTGAATGGCTTTAAGTATTAACTTAAGAACCTATACCATGTACGATTGGATTTGGAAAAGTTATACAAGCATGTAAAGTATCCTTTAAATATGAATACATGCTACGTGATATTATATGATGTTACTTGAACCCGATTTTGACGGTTAACTTAAGGAGATGCCGTAACTTGCTAAAATGAAATATATTTAGTATTGATTGTGGTCTTATGAGATATTAATAATATGCAAGCATGTTTGCTAATTGTTGAGATCTTATATAATATGAGAATGCGTTTAAACTCTAAAGAAAGAACGTTAAGGATAGAAATTATATTCTATATAACTGTGTAGCTAGGTAAAACTTAGCTTATGTGTTGATCGTATATTCAAAGAGAAAATGTGAAGTTAAATTATATGACTAATGAATATCATATATATACGTAACTGTATTACGATAGGAATTCGAAAGTGTTGATTTGCTTTTCGTGGATAAACTACGCTAAAGGCAAGTTCTCTTACTTACACTCTTTTAAAGTGCAAGTATCCTAACCGACGCATTTACTTTATGCAAGGAAATCTATGATTGTGAAAGTTTCCTAACTTATACTCTTTTACTATGCAAGTATCCTATCTTGTGTATTGCGAACTAGTTTCCTATTTAATCGGTTGAATCGAATTAGCATACTTGAACTCTTATTTCATTAAAGCTATTATTCATGTTGAACTTAGTATTGTTCTTGAATATTGTGAAAGTGTCTATGCCATTTGATTCGGCTAGACTTATATTATTGAAAAGCGACCCAAACTAATTGATTGGTGCGGGATCTTGTATTTGACTGAGAAGAACAACCTTCTTTGAAGGGAATATATAATTGTCGGAGAACCGACGTGCACACTTGAGTATGGTTGATTGTTATGCATAACAAGGGTACTTTAGGCTGATCACCTGTTGTACCTGTTTTTGTTGGATTTTCAGTTTATTACTGTCAATTCTAGTAGAAGTTCATAGTCCGTAGTGACTACTCAGTATTCAATTATTTGAAATCTTGAATTGACTTATTATTGAATCATATTGATATTATCCTGTCCTTAGCGACTGATATTGAGAACTATTGATATTCTTGTTATTCTTGAACTATCAAATCTTGTTATACCCTTTCGAGAATTGAGAATCTTATTACTCACCCTTATTGTATATTACTTGCTGGGCAATTTGTGCTCATTCTTGCTTTCCTTAAAACATTTCAGTTAAGGCAGAGCATGGTGAACCTTCGGGCGTTGATAAGGGCAAGGGCAAAGCTACCAACTAGCTTATGTCTGTTATGTTTTAAATATATTAATATTGTATGAAGATGATGTAGTAAGACTGGATTTGATTATGTTTAAGCTTAAGTTAGATTATGTAATAAGTCGTTAACTGATATTATTATGTAATCTATTAAGTACTGTAGGTTGCGAGACTTGGGGGAATAATTATAATAAATCATTGTAAATTATTCTAGAATAGATTTTTCCGCTGTGATCGTATGATATTTAATTATTATTATTATGATGTATTACCATGAGCACGTGATGAACCGAATTCGAGAGACCAAGTGGCGGTCCTGGAATTTGGGGGCGTCACAGACTGAGCCAGCTTCAACCCCACAATGCACCCTTTATATTTGGCGGTATTGTTGGAGTTGTTGAAATACAACTTGGTTGCCACAGGGTATTGATCTCCCGTGCTGGATACCAGGACTGCCCCGGCTTCGGCACCTTCAGCGTTTGATGCGCCGTCAAAGTACATTTTCCAGAATTGACCTTGATCCTCCTTATCAATCAGGAGAACAGTCAACACTTCTTCCTCAGGGAAATACGTTTCCAGAGGCTCCAAACCCCCTGTTGGTGCAGCCGACAAGTGATCCGCAATCCCTTGCCCTTTGATGGACTTTTGGGTGACATATATGATGTCAAACTGTTGAAGGATTAACTGCCACTTGGATAGACGGCAGTTCAAAATTGGTTTGTTGAAGATGTATTTCAAAGGATCCATCCTCGATATGAGATAAGTGGTATGGCCATGCAGATAATGCTGTAACCTAGTGGCTGCCCAAGCTAGTGCACAGCAGATTCTTTCAATCGGAGTATATTTCTGTTCTCCGCTGCTGAAGCGCTTACTGAGATAATAGATTGCTCCTTCTTTCCCCATGTCATCCTTCTACCCCAGTAAATAACCCATAGCATTGGAGTTGACCGAGATATATATGAACAATGGAATCCCATCCTTTGGGGGTACCAAAATAAGTGCTTCAATCAACCTCTTCTGGATGATATGAAAGGCTTTCCGGCAGTCTTCATTCTATTTTCTCGAAGAGTTCTTCCTTAATAGTTTGAAAATGGGTTCACATGTTGCTGTCAACTGCGATATGAACTGGCTGATGAAGTTGATTCTTCCCAGGAAACCTCGGATTTCCTTCTCGGTCTTTGGTTCAAGCATTTCCGTGATGGCTTGGATTTTGGCAGGATCCAACTCAATGCCCCGGTTGCTCACCAGAAATCCTAGTAGTTTGTCGGATCTCACCCCAAAAGCACACTTCGCTGGGTTTAACTTCAAATTGAACTTGCAGAGTCGTTCAAACAACCTCCGAAGATGGGTGCAATGGTCATCAGCCTACTAGGACTTTACGATGATATCATCCACATACACCTCAATTTCTTTGTGCATCATATCGTGGAATAAAGTCATCATGGCTCTTTAATAAGTAGCCCCAGCGTTGGTAAGGCCAAAAGCTAGTCTTCGATAACAGAAGGTTCCCCACGGGGTAATGAAGGAGGTCTTTTCCCTGTCTTCTTCAGCAACCATGATCTGGTGATATCCAGCAAAGCAATTAGCGAAAGAATACATCTCGAACTGTTCAGTATTGTCGATTAATACGTGGATGAACGGCACTGGGAAGTCATCCTTAAGGCTGGCTTTGTTAAGATCTCGATAATCCACACAAACTCGCACCTTTCCCCCAGATTTCGGCACTAGGACTACGTTGGACAACCATTCAGGGTACGTTGACACCATAATAATTCCCGCTTTGAACTGTTTGATAATTTCTTCTTTGACCTTCAGGCTCCATTCAGGTTTTAACCGTCTCAGTTTCTGCTTGACTGGTTTGAACCCTTCTTTAATTGGTAGTCGATGGACGACGACATTGGTGGATAAACCTATCATGTCTTCATGAGACTAGGCAAAAACATCCTTGAATTGTGTTAAGAGTTGGATTAGTTCTTTTTCTTGGTTAGAGGGAAGGTTGGTTCCGATCTGTATTTCTTTGGGATCGTCGGGGGTTCCGATATTTATGGTGGTGGTTTGATCGTGGTTGGGTTTAGGTTTATCTTCGACCCATGCTTTGATTTCCTCGGGCACCACGTTATCATCCCCTTCCTCTTACTCGATTCCCATCATGTCAAAGTCCAATTCTATGTCAAAATCGTAATCATTACTCAAATTCGACAAACCATGGACGTGGCTAGAGACATGCAAATTTGGAAACCCGATACAAAAACTTGATTTCTAAATATATACAAGTAGTCGTCAATTACAAAAAGATTCATCAGTTAATATAACAACTGGCAATAACAAGCTACAGATGAAATAAAACAGACATAAATATAGATAAAGGTGGAGATCCCTATCAGCGGTCGCTTCCCGGTTTTTACCCTTTTCGGACGATCTGTGGAGTGATCGTCCAATTACTGGTCTGGAGTTCCTGGGGAGTCGTTGAGATAGACGCGCTACTGGAGTCACAGTCTTCCAAGATGGTCATAACTGGTTTGGAACTGGTCCCTGGATCACTGCTTGGGATGTTTACATTTCCCCAGTTAAGTGTCGGGAGGTTAGGTTGATCACTTGACAGATATGCCCCGTCGGACTTCTTCAGGTCCTCTTCAGAGAGGCAAAAACTGCTCATGAATTACAACTGGATCTCTTCCAGAAACTTTTGGTCTTTGGCCTTCTGGGCCGCATTCTTGAGAGGCTTTTCCTCCCCGTCCGTCTGATGTCCTTTTTTGGTATCTCGAGAGTGGCTTTATTTCTCTGCTCAGGTACCCCTTGGATGGTTATGGGTCCGCCGGATATTCCTTCCATGCAAAGGATAACGGCTATGATGCCTTCTACGTTCCTCAGTCCCCAAGGGTAGTATATTTCTTCCTCAGGGAAGATCTCAGCTTTGTTTATTGAGTTCAGCTCTCCGGATTCACTCAAGTTCTGGATTAGATGTCGCAGAGCCCAACATTCTTCCGTGGCATGTCCAGGAGCATTAGAATGGTAAAGATAGGATGTGGAAGGATCGAAACACTTCGATCTTGTATCTGGGGGTGGCAGAATTTATGTAATCTTCCCCTCCTCGATCAAGGTACAGAGAATCTCCTCCCTGGATTGCCTCAACGGGGTGAATTTCTGTTTAGCGGCAAAATCTCGATGGCTCTGCAATCTAGCTTCTCGAGTCATCTTTTCAGTCCATTTATTCTGCTCTGGGTAACGGATCCGATCCCTTCTAAAGGTGGAAACATCTTGGACAGATATGGGGTCATTTGGCTTTGATAAGACCTGGTCGATGAGCTGTCGGGTCAACTGGTGTTGGTATACCACCAATTCAGCTAGCTGATCCACCTGCGCTCTGATTGAAGTCATTTCTTGTTCTACCCCGTAATTTTCTTCAGGGTATCCCCATATTGCAGGGTCATGTGCCGAGGGTAACTCTCCCATCTTCCTCAGGTATTTACGATTTTCCCTACTTCCGGCACTGATCATGTTGACTCTTTCCTCCGCATGCTGAGGCAAAGGGTTGTTGTTGACATTCAGCTGCTCAGGTGTTTTGACTATAATCTCCCCGCTGTCAATCAAGTTTTGAATTTTATTCTTCAGAGTCCAACACTCCTAAGTATCATGCCCTGGTGAGTTGGAATGGTAGGCGCACTTCTTGCTGGAATCGAATTGCCTTCCATTTGGATCGGAAGGTGGAGCGAGGTCAACGATCTTCTTCTGGGCGATCGTTAGGGCTCTTGTTAGCAGATTGTCCTTGCAATACTAACGAGACATCTTCTTCCTTCCTCTTTGATCCTCTCTTGGGAGCACTTGCATAATTTCCCGACTATATGTGCTCGGCTACGGCTTCCAAAGCAGCGAGGTCTTTGATTTTTCCAGACTTCAAACCCATTTCTGTCATTTCCCCATGTTTGATCATTTCGGAGAAGGATTTTCCTAACCCGACGAGGACTCTCTCATAGAAAGGGGCTTCTTGTATATCAATGAAGGTGGTCACCATCTCACCCTCATCCATTGGTGGGTTGACTTGGGCCGCCATTCTCCTCCACCGCTGTGCGTATTCTCTGAACGATTCATTGCCCAGCTTTCTGACTTTGGTAACCTGGTAGCGATCAGGAGCCATCTGGGATTGAAAACTGTATTAGTTGAGGAAAGCATGGGCCAAATCTTCCCAACCTCTGACTTTGGAATTGTTTATCAGTGCGTACCACGTGCGGGCTTCACCGGTAAGGCTCTTTTGAAACAGCTGCATCCTGAGGTTTTCATCCTCAGCGTAAGTTTCAAGTTCACCTATGTAGACTTTCAAGTGAGTGTACGGGTCTCCCAGTCCGTTATATTTCTCGAACTCGGGGACTTAAAACTTATCCAGGTATCTCACCTTTGGTAAAATACACAGATCCGAGTAATTCACGCTCCCGTGGGATCCCGTCCCTTTCATAGACCGGATAGCGTCTTTCATCTGTCTAACTTTCTTCCTAATGTCTCCAGTGTCTTTGTCCTCCTAGAGGTTTGTGATGTCCTGTGTTTTCTTCTGGATCGGGGCCTCCTTGGGTACTTCAACATCAAGGGGAGATATAGGTGTGAACGTATGGGTATCACCTTCCTTTTCGGGTACTTTCATGTCTCCTTGCACAGAGGATTCAGTCAAACTCTTGTGCTTAGATTCCTGAGATACCTTGCACTATTCTTTTAACAGGGTCATCATCTCGGCCATTTGCTTCTTAAACTCCTCGAATTCATCTCGAGATACAGGGATGGGTTCTGATGAACTTGCTTCAGTCATCTGGACTGGTGAAAGGGCCTTTTTGGCTCGAGATCGGGTTTTAGGACCAATCTGCATAACAACCGATATCTAGTTTAGACTGGATACTGGTGGATAGGGATGTATGATATGCTATGCATCAGTTTAATGGTTTTTTAATCTTTTCCTGCAATACAACGAGTTAGTCGAATTGATGACAGGGTGTGAAAGATGTATGTATGACAATTCAAGATAACGGTCATTTATATACGCGGAAGATTTAAATGGGGCATAAAGAAGCACACCGCGCGTTTGATTTATCAGAGGCTGACCTATCTTAGGGTTACTCTCACGGGCTGTTTGAAATTGGTTCCCAGATCTTTGAAATCTACTTGATGAAAACATCCATGTTTCGATTGGAGCGGATTTGAGTGGTGCCTTTCTTGAGCCTCACAATGGAAACATCCATAGGAGTCCAGTAATAAACAACCGACGGGATTGCCCCCTAATGGAGGTACCACACAACATACATTCACATACATTCACGTCCTCACCGGATGTAATATGATGACATTGTGCGAAGCACTAATATATTGTGCGAGACACTAATACAAAATGCTAAAAGATTGACACACACAAAGATCATTCACACAAATGCATATGCAGAACGAAAATCAAAAAGTTTGATCACGGCTTAAGCCCTCTTTGATTCCCCAGCAGAGTCGCCACCTGTCATCGCCGGGCGAAAAATCAAGTCCTCGGTCTCCCTTTTGTTGAAGGAGGAGGTCTCTTTTTTTCTCATTTGGAGTTGTTTGCCCTCGTCTCTTGTCCGTGGGACGAGAGAGGAGTGCCCCAATTTCCTTATTTTATTCTTTTCCCTTTCGCTTTCGCTTTGTCTTTGGGGTTCCGTTTTAAAGGGTGAATTTCATAGAAATCGGTACCGACATATATGTCGACGATTTTGAAAGATTGATTTTATTGATTGGACCGATTGAGACAGAGTCGCCAGTTGGTATTTTGGAAATGGATGTACCAACTCATCCGGGTTTTAATAGTTTTTCGCAAGATGGTCCAATGAGTGACTCTTTGATTTGGTCTTGAAACCCGAGATTCGTGGAATTCGGGGGCTAGGTTAAGCGGGGGGGAAGGTGTTAGGCACTCCCCGACTCCCGTGCAAGCACGGTACCGCATCTTATTAATTTTCTATGCAAAAGTGTGTGTGTGTGTGTGTGTGTTTGTGTGTGTGATTTTGAAAGCTTTATTAGTTGGTGTCTAAGTCTTTTTGGTGACTTGAAAGTAGTGTTGTACCTCTTTTGCGCCTAGGTATGAAGGATTTGATTTATCAAAAGATTCAATTTTAACAAGATATGCAAATTGAAATGAGGTTTTGGAAAATAAGGTTTTCAAATCCTTTAGCCCGACTAGGAATTGAGGACTTCGATACTTCCTTAACCAGGACCATTTACAAGTAAATACATCCATAGATATACCACAGATCTAAGCCATTCTAGCTCCCGGGTTGAAGCATCATGCTAACAACCTCTCGGGAACTAGCTTAAGCTTAGCTTGAGGTATATCTAGTCTCCGAAGCTATATACAACTTATTAAAGCAATAAATAACCGATAGAAACATTAAAACTACCAATTATTGCACAATATGCTTATAATACAACAAATATAGCTAGATTCAAACAAGATCCTTCATTAATCTATCATTTGAACATAGTTTACAAAGAAAACGAAGCTACAAGTGAGTTATTTCACCTTGCGGGACGCGTGAACAAGCGTTTTGACTCCTGAAATGAAGTAAGAACACTAAGATGGCTTCAATGAGATGCTAGATGGAAGAAATAAGCTTCAAGTTGCTATGTTGATGTCCAACCCGAGCCTTTCTCTCTCTAGAAATGTCCTTCTCTCTATATCTATCTCTTCTTTTTTTTTAAAATGAACTAAGTGGGGGGTTATAACCTGTCCGAGGCAGCCGCATACATGTATGAGGCTAGCCACATACATGGTGGAGGCTACCCAGGTGGGACCCCCCCCCCCCCCGGCTTGGTTATGGCTCCTTCGGTCTCGATTCGGCAGAAGTTGACGTCTGTCGTTTGATCTTTCGGACCGTATTTGACGAACGCATCGAGATATGACCGAGTCCGACTGAGTTAGGGTTCGGGAAGTTGATACTCGTAGCCGAGATACCTTCCAGGTCCAGATATCAGTCTACAGGCTTATCTCTTGATGGTACGTCGTTCGAGGTTTGCTGAGGTGGTTTTCGATGATCACTGTCTCAGCTCGTCGATCTTCGATCGGGTTGCGGTATGTTCAGACTTCATTGGTCCTCTTCACCATTCCCAGGGTTGTCTCCGAGATGACCGGGATCTTTTGCCCTACTTCGGGGTTGTCTCCGAAGTAAAATAACGCTTTTACCCTCCTGCAGGGTTAGTACGACAAAAGCAAATTTTTGAGTGTCTACATAAATAATAAACATTAAGCTATTTAATTAATTCTATCACCATAGATTAAATTAATTATACTTAATACATTATTACAATTATGCCATTACTTTCTTAAATAATTATTCTTCCTTTTATGGTGTGACCCTTTAGGTTCTCCATATTAAACCGGTTATGAATAAATCAATTAGAACAATTCTAACTTTATTTAAATAAATAGATTAAACTAATAATCTATTTAAATAAATAATATTTATTTTACAATAGGGATAAGTCTCCCTATCGATCAACGACTTTTCAGATAATATAGATTTCAACATTAATCATAAAAAAACCTGTGAGTAAATAGTTATCGTATAATTCAATCCTTCCACCATACAATGTTCCAATTAAATATAAGACGTGGAATTACTGTCAAGTCTTATTTTATTTAATTATATGTATTTCGATTAAAAAATGCACAACTCCAAATAATGCAAATTAAAAACTCCTTTCTAATTTCATTCTGCCTTGGCCAAGGACTACTAGGTTGTCATTTAACGAATCACATAGGACATGTCTCTTCTTTTACTAGAAGTGATAGATTCTTTATTGACCATTCATTATCTCCATATGTAACTTATTACACCCAAACATACCTTTTGATATACCATAAGGGTCTTAAGAAATAAGTCAAAGTATAATTCATTATACACAAGATATTATGATGATCTCAAGTCCAAGGATCACTTGTACTACTATCACATTAGGAATTCCTATTGACATGCAAGTAAAACTCCATAAGGTATTCCATAGCGAGTCACCTTCAGTGAACTTATAAGCACCTACATACTTATTTTAGTGTCTCCACACAAATGATCATAAGATCAATCATCCTCATCCAATGAGCAAGAAACATATGTACCAATCTATCCGGATTTACTAATCCCCTATTTAGTAATCCATCGATTGGGAACTATTTTAGTTTTAAGCTTTCAAAGAATTTAGATCTCATTAGCATGATCAACATCATGATTCTAAATGTATTGCTTAAAACTACGGGTTATTTATATATTATAAAAATAGCATCATGTAGATAATTAAATGCCTTTAATAGGTGAATACTTTTATTACTAAATAAATAAGATCGTCTCCAAAGTATATATTTTATCATCATACATGATTGGCTTGTATGCATACTACTTTCAGTAACCGCTGCAGGTATCACTATCTCATATCATAGGAATGAGTAGAAGAAATTAATTTCTTCATAGTGATTTGGTTGAATCGTTCACAATTTATTGTCCCTTTGAACCTAGATCTTGGAATCTTTGGTCAACTAGGTTGGGTTTCCATCATGGCGATCCTTGTTTATAGGCTTTAAACACATTCCCCTCGAAGTCATTTTTACTTGCTCTCTAGTCAAATATTTAGTCAACGGATCCGCTATATTTTCTTTCGACTTTATGTACTCAATAGACATAATGCCGTTAGAGAGCAATTATTTTATGGTATTGTGTCTACGACGAATATGTCTAGACTTACCATTAGACATGTGACTCTGTGCCCTTCCAATTGCTGATTGACTATCACAATGGATACAAATAGGCGGCACAGGTTTATGCCACATAGGAATATCCTCTAAAAAGTGACGAGGTCATTCAGCTTCTTCTCCAACCTTATCCTACACAATAAACTCAGATTCCATCGTTGATCGAGCAATGCATGTTTGTTTAGAAGATTTCTATGATACTGTTCATCCACCTAGTGTAAACACAAAACCACTTGTTGATTTAGAGTCTTTTGTATCTGATATCCAATTCGCATCACAGTATCCTTCAAGTACTACTGGATATCTTGAGTAGTGCAATCCAAAGTTTTGAGTGTATTTTAAATACCTTAAAACTCTTATAATCGCTGTCTAGTGATCTTGTCCTGGATTGCTTGTAAATCTACTCAATTTATTGACAGCTTGTGCTATACAATTCATTAAGTACATAAGGCTTTCAATTATTTGTGCATACTCAGGTTGTGATATGTTATGTCCTTTATTTTTAGACAAGTGTAGATTTATATCTACTGGTGTTCCCATAAGATTGCAATCGTATTGATTGAATTTCCTGAGTATTTTCTCAATATAATGTGATTGTGATAACACTAACCCATCCGATATTTTAGAAATTTTAATTGATAATATTACATCAGTACCCATGTCTTTCATGTCAAATTTATTATTTAACATTCTTTTAGTAGTTTTAATAATTTTATTATTACTAGCCATAATGAGCATATCATCTACATAAAGACAAATAATAACATACTCTTTCTCAGTGTCCTTGACATACACACATTTGTCACACTCAATTATTTTGAAACCATTTGACAACATTGCATTGTCAAATTTTTCATGACATTATTTAGGTGATTGTTTTAATCCATAAAGAGACTTCACAAGCCGACAAACTTTCTTTTCTTGTCCTGGAACAATAAATCCTTCTAGTTGTTCCATATAGATTTCTTCTTCTAAATCTCCATTCAAGAAAGCTATTTTTATATTCATGTGATGTATCTCTAAATTATAGATAGTTGCAATGGCTATTAACATCCTAATTGAGGATATTCTTGTCACATGAGAATAAGTATCAAAATAATCCAAACTCTCTTTCTGTCTTTATCCTTCGATTACAAGTCTTGCTTTATATTTGTCAATAGATCCATTTGCTTTCATTTTCTTCTTGAATATCCACTTATATCCAAGAGGTTTAGAGCCTGGTGGAAGATCTACTAATTCCCATATATGATTGAACAGAATGGATTCTACTTCACTATTTATAATCTCTTTCCAATATGGAGCTTCAAGACTCGATACTGCTTCTTTATAAGTTTGAGGCTCATTTTCTAACAAATAAGTTAAAAAATTCGGACCATAAGACTTTGATGTTCTAGCTCGTTTACTACGTCTAGGTTCATCTATATCTTCTAATCCATGATCACTGTCATTAACAGCATCATAAGTTCTTTTGTTTGAACTTGTTTCTTGTTCATTAGAACTTGGCTCTTGTTCCTTTTTATTAGGAAATAGTGTTTCAAAGAATTCAGCATCTTTTGACTTAATAATACTATTTTCATGTATTTTCTCTATTTTGATTTATTAACCAAAAATCTATATGCACTGCTACTATTAGCATAACCAATGAATATACAATCTATTATTTTCGGTCCTATTTTCACCTTTTTGGGTGGAGGAACCATTACTTTTGCTAAACACTCCCACACTTTTAAGTGTTTATAAGACGGCTTACGTCCTTTCCATAATTCATAGGGTGAAGCATTAGACTTCTTTTGAGGTATTCGGTTGAATATAATTTGCTAAAAGAATTGCTTCCCCCCACAAATTCTGAGGTAGCCCATAACTTAATAATAATGCATTCATCATTTCTTTCAAAGTTCTATTCCTTCTTTCTGCAATACCATTCTGTTATGGTGAATAAGGTGCAGTTGTTTGGTGTATTATATCATGTTGTGAACAAATTTCAACAAAAGGAAATTCATATTTCTCACCTCTATCACTTCTAACTGTCTTGATCTTTTTATCAAGTTGATTCTCAACCTCATTTTTGTAATGTATAAACATTTCCAAAGCCTCATCTTTACTTCTCAATAAATAAACATAAAAATATCTTGTATAATCATCTATAAAAGTAATAAAGTATTTCTTTCCTCCTCTTGTTTGTATATACTTTAAATCACAAATATCAGTATGTATCAATTCAAAAGGTTCAGTACTTCTTTCAATTGATTTAAAAGAAGATTTTTGAAGTTTTGCCTCAACGCAAATTTCACATTTATGATTAGAGTTAATCTCACATTTTGGCAAACATTTCATATTAATTAATCTACGTATAGTATTATAATTAACATGTCCTAATCTACCATGCCATAAATTAGATTACTCAATCATATAAGCAGAAGATGTAATTTTATTAATATTAGAAGGTACAATAGTCATTACATTCATTTTGAAGAGCTCATTGCTATATCCCTTCCCCACATACATCCCATTTTTAGTTAGGACAAACTTGTCGGATACAAAGACTAATTTAAATCCATTTTGACTAAGAAGGGATCCTGACACTAAATTCTTCCTAATATCAGGCACATGGAGCACGTTGTTGAGGGTGAGTTCCTTGCCAGATGTCATCTTTAGAACCACATTTCCTTGTCCAGCAACCTTGGATGATGAAGAGTTTCTCATATATAATTGTTCTCCATTCTCAATTTCTTGATACGTGGAGAACATCTTCTTATCAGAACACACATGGTGGGTTGCTCCAGTATCTACCTACCATTCCCTTGGATTCTCAACCATGTTTACTTCTAAAACAACCGTTGAAAGGTTCATTTCAGAAACATCTTGAAGAAGTCCATCCACTTCCGTTATATTGGTTTGTGCAGATTTCTTGTTCTGGTTTTTGCGTTTTCGACAATCCTTTGCCCTATGTCCGGGCTTGTCACAAATGTAGCATTTGCCTTAGAACTTTTTATTTGCTCCCTGTTGAGGTCCATTGCCGGAAAACTTTCTCTTTTTAAATTTTGGACTTTGTTCCACCACTTTAGCTTTATATTTCACAAAGGTCCTTCCTGATTTCTTTTCAGAAGCACAGTTGTCCTCTTCTATCCTTAATCTTACGATTAAGTCTTTGAGTTTCATCTCTTTGCGTTTATGCTTGAGATAATTCTTAAAATCTGTCCACATCGATGGTAATTTTTCAATAATAGCAGTAACTTGAAAAGATTCACTTAAGGACATACCTTTTGCATGTATTTCATGCAGGATAACTTGTAATTCTTGGACATGGTTGATGACAGCCTTGGAATCCACCATCTTGTAGTCCAAAAACCTGCCAACTACAAACTTTTTCGTGCCAACATCTTCCGTCTTATATTTCTTATCCAAGGAGTCTCATGGTTCTCTTGCTGTTTTGAGAGAACTATGCACAATATATAATGTGCTATCCAATCCATTGAGGATATAGTTTCGGCACAGAAAATCAGCATGTTTCCATGCATCAATAGCAGTAACCACTTGCCTATCCGTTTCATCTTCTTTGAGCACAGGGGATCTTCCCGAAGAAACCTTGACAAGTTCAAAGTAGTAAGATAAAACATCTTTTGTTGCCACCTTTTGAATTCTGTTCCATTGAACTTTTCTGGTTTTTCACCATGGTTCACAGGAACGTTTGGTATCACAGGTGTAGAAGAAGAAGAACCGATTATTGTTACAGGATCGGTAGTCATATTTCTTGTAAATATATATATAGTAAAAATATTAATTGTCTTAAGATTGTTAGTAAACTAAAAATGAAAACTATATATATATATATATATATATATATATATATATATTAACTTATCTCAAACTGAAGAAATAAATTTGTCAAGGCTATTACTTGGTACTATGTCCTTAAGACAATTATGCCCTACGTATTGTGCTCAGAGTTGATAGCACTTGTCTCCCAGGATATAATGACACTGTATATACTATAGTAGCACTCCAAATAGTATACTCTACGAACCAAAGAAATGCTCAGAACTCTGTCTCAAAAATAACTATGAAATGATTACTAGAAACTAGACTGATAATGTTTTAATGCTAGAATTAAATGAGTTGAATGGACTGCCCCCCCTATTTATTTATAGGAGGGGTTGGTAACCCTTCGGATAGGCACTTAACCCTTGAAAAGGCATGGGATGCTTTTGAAAAGGCATGTCATGGCATCTGCTAGTCAAAACGACGTAGTTTTGATCCTTTGCAGAATGGGCGCGTCTATTCGGGCTCATAAACGACGTAGTTTTAGCCTTAGCGAAACCAAAACTATGTAGTTTTAGCCTTAGCAGAAAAGGCACGATAAAACGACGTAGTTTTGGGCCGTCCTTTCAGACTGATACCCTTTCAGCAGATACTGTTTCTCAAAACGACACAATTTTGATAATATAATAAATACTGTTTATCAAACAACATAGTTTTGATAATAGAACTAAATAAATAAAATTTTAATGAATTTTAATTAAAAAATGTAAATAAATTTTGTCTAAGAAATTGCATACCCAAACCTAGGGCCAGGTCAGTGCGCGGGTTCAAACCAAGCCTTGGCTAGGTCCTCTCCCTTCCACAAAAATGGTTGCCCCTTGGGGCCCAAAATCAAGAACAACTTTCTTGTATATAAACACATTAAATTTTTAGTTCTTAACCGATGTGGGACTTGACTTCCCACATGTATTTATTATCATTTATCATTTTCAAGATTGATCTTTAGGAGTTAATATCTCATTCATTACTTCATGAATTTTAGCTTTCAAATATTTAATTTAATCTACTCATGGAGTAGAACGCATTAATAAATGAAATTATTAAAATTAATTAATGACACCCACATTAATTTAGGCTCAAATTCTAACAAAATTAAAATACAAATACACCATAACTAGTATGATCCTAATTTATACATTTTGTTTTCAATAGCCTTTTATTTCTATAACGAAATATTTGAAACTTGACATCATTTTCAAGTAACTTAATTCATCATTGACAAATTTAGGGCCGACTGCCTGAGCAAGGCAATCAAACATTTCTAGATTTTGAGTTAATGGTGACACAAGAACTAATCAGTGATTCATAATATACTGCATACACCCAGTTACAAAGATCTCATATTATTAAAGAAAAGAAGATATTATTATAGAAAAGAAGAACAAAGAAGAAATTATTATGATGTTTACACACATTTTGCACCTTGCACTTAGAAACCAGACAATAAATATCAGTAACAACATTTGATAGAACAAACTAACAGATTAAACAGGCTAAGCAAAGGCTAAAGGAATCAAACTCCAAGTCATAGATAATATGTTTGAGAAGCCGAGTTAACCCATGCTATGATAAATTAATCTCGATGCAGCCGCTAACCAATTTTACATAAAAATTCATATGCATCAAACATTTATCAGAAGAATGCCCGGCTGCCATAAAAAACCCTTGAAGCATCTTTCTTCTTCTCGAGTTCTACTTGGCTATTATGGTTTTGAATCACATCACCATGGTCTACAGATTCCGGTTTATGATCAAGATCCATTGGGAGTTTCATTTTTGCCAAAGACTCCGTAAATTGCTGCATGCTCCTCATGTACATGTCAACTATCTGTTGCTGCATAACCGATTGTTCAGCCTCAAGGTTCATATTTCCAAGTGGAGCTGAAAATGCTTGACCAAATTTTATGGAGCCAATATTTGTCTCGTTGCTCTCGTCATCCTTGCCTGAAACATTCGGATTCTTCTTATCATCTTGGACTTCACTTCCCTTCCTTGAAGTTGGAGTATCTGGACAAGTACCGGGGCTTTGATTAGCTTCTATAGTGATTGATGGGTTCATAGAATTTGACAAATCTCCCCCTCCCAAATGATTCTTTTTCTCCATTGAATCACCAGAGTTTCGATCATCACTCAAGCTAGTCATTGTAGAACTAAAGAAACCCGAATTGGGGGAAAGCGATCCACCCCCATTTTCGTCGGACGAATTTGCAACCATTTCATAGTCATCCGCAGGCTGATGGGAAGCACCTAAACGAAGAAACGACCCCGAACCAACCAACAACCCTTGCCTAGAAACGGAACCATGCCCAGCTAGATTGAAATACTCGGTCACCATCTCTTGATTCTCCCTAACTACATTGATATCGGGAAACTCAATCCTCGAGTACTCAATTGGGTCCAATACAACCTCAGATGTCTTCCTATCCAACAACAAAACTTCTGAAGTTATCGAAGAATTGGGGTTAACGGTAGGACGAGCTGCTGGCACATTTGTGTTCAAAGAGAGACTCAACTTAACAGTGCCAGCAGGGGAATGAAACAAATCAGTGGAAGATAAACTAAAATCTCGGGTCACTTTTCCCTTGCCTAAAACCAAAGAAATTGGGACTAAAGTGAAACCCAATAATTGATCTTCCATATAATTCTTAGCTCTACTAAGCATCCACATTTCACATTTGAGTAGGGCATCAAATTGGGTTACTTTCATAACTAAATTCTCATTAAATTCCGGGTTTTTCCCACCACCATTGATGATCCTAGTTGTTAGGGTCTCATCAGGGTTATATGTTAAAGAGAATTTAGCATACACATCTTGGTTGTCATAGATACAAATATTGTGAATATTCCTAGCATGATGAATATATATTTCAAGAATCCCCGAAAATTCAGAACCCCCCTGGGTATTTTCACTGAGATTATAAATAAATCTTGTTGTCTGATCAAAGGCATCCATATAATTCAATTGTTGGAGCTTTTTGCTTCAGGGTATTCACAAATTATGAACTTTTTGTAGAGACTTCCAAATTTCGCCCTAAATAGGTAATTGAAATTAACAAAAAATATGAAATTTTAGTGGGTTTTAAAGATCATCATAAATCTATGATATGAAAGACAAAGCATAAGACATAAAATTGATCAACATATGAACAGAAATTAAAGCATGAATATAAGAATGGAGAGATCGACTTACAGTGTGATTTTGGAATTTCAGAGCATTCTTAGAGAAAGTTGAGAAGGTGGGTCTGTGTAGTAGTGGGTGGAATAGAAGGGCGAATGAAGAAAAATCAAAAGGCATGATGATGGATGATGATATGAGTATTGTTCCTTTCCCACTTTTCTTACTTCCTCTACCCTTTTTTGGGGTGGTTGGTGGTGGATATGGACTTTTTGGGAATTTGGATCGTATGAAACTGTCATATAACTTTGATCATTTTAATATATATATATATATGTCCCTATCCGTGGCAAACACGTTTACAACAATCATAATCTTAACCCTTGATCGTTATAATAAATGGCTCATTTTCATTCTTACACTTTGTCTTTTTTAATATACTTATATTTATTTTGAAGACATTTATTTCCTTCTTTAATATATTTATAATAATAATAATATATTTCCTTCTTTAATCCTTTATAAACTCATATTATATAGAGTAAAATACATTGACACTCTCTGTAAATAATCATAATAACACTCATCACCCCTCTAAGTTTTAAAATAAACTTACCACCCCTCTAATCTATAATATGTAATATTTATTACTCTTAGTATGGTTGACCAATTAATATCCACAAATATTTTTAATATAATGTCCAATATACCCTTCAATTATAATGTTTAATATATCCACTAAATATAAATATGTATATTATTATTTTCACTTAACTTGATCTAATTAATTAAATTATGAACTTGTGCAATAAAGAACATAAATGTCAAAAAATAACAAATATTTATTTTATCAAGAAAATAAATTCTTACACTTTTTGCTAATTAAGTTCCTCAAATATTAAAATTTACGTAATATACATTCAAACGTAATTTTTTTCTAATTAAAAAGTAAAATTTTAATACACATAAAAAGTGCAAATTAACACAAAAAAATATAATTATTTTTTTTCAAATATTAAAATTTACGTAAAACAAACTTAGACAATTACTTGTTACAGAACGAATCTTCTAATTCATATAAAAATGTATTAAAAATTATGTTAATTATTTTTCTCAACTATTAAACTAAACATAAGTCACACTTAGGCATAATTATTTACAATAAAAATGACAAATGTTGTTACTCAAATATATATATATATATAAAGAAAAATCTCTTACTAGATAAAAGTTGTAATAAATATTATTACATTTTCTTTTATTTAGCATTGCTACAAGACAACACCAACTATATAGTAAAAAAATTAATTAAAATCATAAACATCCCATATTTTGACATATACTTAAAAAAAATTAATATATGAAAATCATAATATATAATTATATAAGAATTCAAATAATAATTTTTGTTATTAAACACCAAAACTATCAACATACCCAATTCACTCTAATTAGAACAACTCCATTACTAATTTAACTTAAAATTCTTAATATTTGTATCATTTATCCATAAATGTGTTAATTAAACTAATTTTTTTTAGAAGTTACCAACAATTTGAATGAGATGATCTTAATTATAAATAAAATTATAATTAAAATGTATTGTATTAAAATAAGATAATGTTGTCATTAAAAATAAATATATTATTCTTGAATTAGAATTTAACAACATACAAAGATAAATATGTAACTTTATCTCTTTAGTCAATCCTAAAAATTTGCAGGGGTACTAACAGTTACTTCAAAAATTAGAGAGGAGGCGAGTGTTATTATGATTGTCTACATGGGGTGTCAATGTATTTTACTCTATTATATTATATTATTATTATTATTATTATTACTATTATTATTATTCCAAAAGTATAAAATATGCAAAAAAAATTACAATGTGCCTAAGGTCCAAAATAATATGTATAAGAACATATCCTAAAACAACTTTTATGATTACAAATCATTAATTTGTTATGTATAAATCATTTGCTCCCACATTCCACTATATATATATATAATAACAACAATAACAAAAAAAGCAAAAGAAGAAAAAATTAATAATAATAATAATAATAATAAACACATGTATATTTAAAACCAATTCTTACACATAAAAGTTGTTTTAGGACATATTCTTATACATATTGTTTTGGAACGAAAGGCACATTATATATATTTGCATAATTTATACTTTTGGAACCATAATAATAATAATATATAATATGAGTTTATAAAAGGATTAAAGAAGGAAATATATTATTATTATAAATATATTAAAGAAGGAAATAAATGTCTTCAAAATAAATATAAGTACAATAAAAAAGGCAAAGTGTAAGAATGAAAATGCTTGTAGCTCTATCACATGAAGCTGGTAAATTGAAGACAATAGTATTGCCGCGACATCTTGTTGCGACTGGTAAGTGTGAGGGAGGGTAATTTGGTAATTATTCATGCCGCAAGAAGGAATATAACTGCCGCTACAAGGTGTAGCGGCATGGAGAAAATTGCTTTCAATCTAGGCCATTTATTATAACGATCAAGGGTTAGGATCATGGTTGCTGGAATAGTGTCAGTGGCAACCGGTTGCCACGGATGGGGACCCTATATATATATATATATATATATATATATATATATATATATATATATATATATATATATATATATATATAGATATTTGGTCCCTTTTTCCAGCGAACCTTAAATAGAGAACCAAAACCAGAAGGTTTTTTAAGATATAGCGACGGTTTGAACCGTCGCCAAAGCTATGTCGTCGGCTTTGCATACTATATGTAGACACTCGAAATTTCGTTTGTTTTATAATAACCTTGTAGAAACGCAAAAACGTAATTTTACTTCGGAGAAAACCCCGAGATAGGAGAAAAACATCCAATCACCCCGAAGACAACCCTGTGAATGATTCAAAGGGCCAGTGAAGTCCGAATAAGATGCGAACTGAACGAGGATCGCAAAGCTAAGAAAGTGTCCGCCAGAAGTCACCTCAGCAAACCTCAAATTGCGTGCCATCAAAGATAAGCCAGTTAACTACAGTTTGGAATCGGAAGATACCTCTCAGCTACCAGCATCATCTTCCCGGACCCCGATTCAGTCAGAATCGACCTTATTCCTCAGCCTTCCGCAAAGACTTTTCAAGAATTTGGCATGCGAAGCTGAACTTTTTCTGAACCGAGACCGAAAGAACAAACTTCGAGACGGCGAGACCCACGGGCCCAATCGCATGTATACATGCGACTATTAGCTCATTTAGAAAAAAAAAAGAAGAAGAGTTTTAGAGACAGAAATAAAATTTAGAGAGAGAAACCCTCGGGTTTGATCATTCTACACACATTTTAAGTTGTTTAATCTTGTTTAACACATACTTTGAGTCCCGAGAATGTTCGTAGTTGATTCCGGGTGATAAAACGCTTGTTCACGCGTCCCCCAAGGTGAAAAAAACGTTCTTTTTAGCCACTTTCTTTGTAAACTTTGTTTGATGTACTAGATTGATGTTATATATTGTTTAAATCTAGTTAAACTTGTTGTTTTTAAATATATTATGTAGTAGTTGGTATATATTGAGTTTCTACCGATTATATTGTGCATTTTTAGTTGTAAATCAAGTCTGAAGGCTAGATCTACCTAGATCTAAGCCAGATCTAGCCTTTTGAGTGATTATTAAGCTTGAAGCTTTAACCCGTATGCTAGATCGGCTTAGATCCATGGTAGATCTACGTATTTACTGCTTTTAATCGGTTTTGATTACCCCGTATCGCCCTAGATCTATATCTAGAGGCCAAAGGGGTCCGAAATGGCTTGAAATGGTGATTTCAACCGATGAAATCATCTAATATCAAAGTCTAGGACATTATACATATATATTCTTGCATACTAATGTGATCTTAGGAATCCCGGTGTTTAGATCCCATGATTGGATCCACGATGGACCGGTTTTGTGATGTAATGTTTAAATACCGCAAAAATCATTGTATATGTAATATTTGAATCTTGAAGATGAACTCGAGGGGTTAGCTCCGAGAAGTCGAATTCAAGATCACGTGATAGTGAAAACTTTGATTGTGGGTGTTCGGATTCATCGAGATGGCTTACATTATAAGACCCCAACTTTTTATGAATAAAATTGAATTTCCTCTATATATTATTTTGAAATAATAAGGGGTTGATTTGATAAATGTGGTAAGTTATGGGTAATATGCGCAAAGTTTATAAAATAAGCAAGTGATTATAAAATATTCATTGTTGTCGGGGAATATTCGTTTGATCGTGGAATATTCTTGTTGTCGGAGAATATTCGTACGACGGCGCAGCCATTTAAGGGCCCCATAACGGAAAACTGTCGGATGAAGAAAACGACAAAAATAATTTTTTTAAAAATAACGGCATAACGGTTATCGTTAAACTGTTGAAATACCCGGTGGTTAAAGTAAAGTAATACGCGTTGTTGTACAGTAGCACACGGTATTGCACATTATTTTATATTATTGTTGATTCAATAATTGTCACTGCACAATATTTTACATTATCAAATCAATAATTCATATTATTTGAATAATATTATTAGATAGCATTATTGGTAATGTCTAGCAAGTTCTGTCTAGGAAAGGGGTTAGTTAATCTAATTACGCGCCAGTAAGGAGAAATCCTTATCGGAAAGTCCCCTCTTTCCTGGGAACAACCTAGTTGTCATTATTAATATTATTTGTGAATAATAATTAATTATTGATAAAACTGATAAAGAAATATTTATTCAACGTGGATATAAATGGAGGGATTTTTTAGCAAAAGAGACAATTGTTGAAAATTATTATTTTATCTTTTTTGATAAAATATTTCATTCAAGTATATTATTATAATATTAAATTATAAGTGTATAATGTGATAATATAATTTTATAATTTAAATGATAGTATTGTTATAATAAATTCACGATATATGAATAAAATGAGGAGGAAGAGAGCAAATAGGATTTGAATTATTTTTGGGGTTATAAATAATTTTGATATTTAAAACGTGTGTGGTGGGTGGAATTTTGCAATTTGGTTTGTTTTTTCAAAGAAGGCTGATGTCCTTTGGTTTGCTTTTTCAAAGAAGGAATCCTGCCAATTCATCCGTATGTAAATTTGGGTCATTTTTCGTTCGAAATTTAGAAAATTCTTCTTCAAAGTTGTAGAGAATTAAATTTCATATGAAATGGACATAAGGTTCGTATTTTTTTGATAAATGAACTATTTATTATGAATTATTGAATTTTCTGAATATTGTTTAAATTTATAATATGGTGGGCCCCACTTATCCTTTTGACTTGTGAAATATGTGACGCCTCCAAATTCGGACCACTCGCGTCTCGAATTCGGTTCGTCACGTTCTAAATATCTAACGACATAAATAATAACTCGCGCAACGGAAATCACAGAATAGATTACATTTATTTAATATAATCATTCATGTCCCAAGGTTTTGTAACTTAAACATCTCATACATAGTTTAAACATAACTTAAACTTATCTAATACATAATAGGATATAATCTTATTACAATCATAATAGTTCTAATCAAGTACAAGCTACTTCGTAGCCTTGCCCTTGCCCTTGTCAGTGCACGAGGGTCCGCCTTGTTCTGCCTTAACTGAAATATTTTTAGAAAAAGCAAGAATGAGCAACAAGTTTGCTTAGCAAGTAATATAGCAATAAGGGTCAATATAGTTTTCAATTTCACAAGGGTACAACAATAAGTGATAATTAAAGAATAGCAAGAAGTATAGATAGTTCTCAACAATAATCGCTAAGGACAGAAAGATATCAATAAAATTCAAGGGTTAACCTTTTCACAGTTCAAGAGAAATGAATACTGAGCAGTCACTAAGGACTATGAACTTCTACTAGAATTAACAGTAATATGCTGATAATCCAATCAAAACAAGTACAACAGGTGATCAGCATAAAGTACCCTACATTATGCATAACATTTAATCGTACTCAAGTGCGCACGTCGGTCTCCCGACAATATATAGTTTCTCCTTCAAAGAAGGTTGTTCATCTCAGTCAATATAAGATTCTGCACCAATCAATTGGTTTGGATAGCTTTCTAACATAAGATATTAGTCTAGCCGAATCAAATGGCTTAAACACTTTTGTAACGCATTTAGGAACGATAAGTTCAACTGCTTGCAACAACATCCAAATATATAGTTGATGTTTGAATAATAACGAATATTAATTGGCATGGAAACAATTTGAATTTATACACTATGTAAAGTGAAAGAGTTAAGGAACTTGCTCAATTAAAGGATATAGTTCGGATACTTGCACAATATTTAACATCGAATGAAGTTTAGGAAACTTGCATAATATACGAGGTTGTATAAGTTAGGGAACTTACACAATATACGAGGTTGTATAAGTTAGAAAACTTGCCTTAAGCGTAGTTTATCATCCTTTAGCTTATCAATACTTTGAATTCCTATCGTAATATTAGTTACGTATATATGTATCTCATTAGTTACATAAGTCGAGTACATATACTTGATATGAACGTTAAGCACATGCATACGATCCTATCTTAGTCGTATGATCCTACACGTATGTCATTACGTACCTTACATACACTTAACACAGAATCAATTTGTAGGACACTATGAAACCAAATAATATCTTTCGTAATCTTTACTTGACTTAATAATTGGAAGTTTGTAACCATTTATCAAATCTATGATTCTACCGTTTGCATGCTTATTAATCTTTGGACATACCACTAAACATGTGTCGCAGATTAGGGTAGCAACTCAAGCATGCATAGATTTTAAATTTACAGTTAACATGTTCTATCAATTTCCAACCAACGAGGTTTAACGTGTTCGATTAACAAGATTTTTACGTTTAGCCAATATACACATGCAATGAGATCAATAAGTCTCAACTACATATGCTCATGTCATCTTAGTTATGTATTTCATGTTATATGGTTTTACTTCTTAAAAAATCATTCTATATCATGCTCAACTAGTTTATAATGAACGTGACTAGTTAGGCATACATTTCAATCATGTCTATAGGCACAACATACTCTAACATGATAGTCAAATTTCAGAATACTTGTAACGTAGTTATTGACAAAACTAGTTTTCAAACTCTTAAGGCTTCTTTTTGAAAATCTCATGTTAAACCATTCAAACATGCAAAGCTACTTCACTTACTATATATCAGGTTTCCATATACACATAGCTAGTTCACATTATCATGCTTTCAAGTTCAAAACTCAAAGTGTCTTGATTTGTCAAGTTTGCCTATGAACTTGAAGTTTCCATTAGAAGGTTATCAAAATCATTTAGGCTTGCAAAGTAACATACCATCTTTTATGCTCATGTACATATGTAATCAGACCATAATAGCATGTTTTCAAGTTCAGAATTTAAAGTATACGTGGCTCATCGAGTTTGCACTTTAAAAACTCAAGTTCCCTTTGGAAACCAAGCTATGGTAAGTGGTTACATGCAAGGCCCCTTAAACTAGCATGTCAGGGACTTATATAGGCTTAATAACATTATACTAGCATGCTCCATAAGTCAGATTGCATAAAAAAAATCGTTATCTGGTTCTGCAGAAGGGCGCGGCTGCGCCCTATTTGTACTAGGGAGCGGCGCGGCCGAGCCACTCTGGTTTCAACCAGGAAGCTTTTCTGTTAAGCAGAGCTTCAAGCCAACATTCAATCTTTTCATGAAGCATGATTACAAACTATCACATTGCATATATAACATACTTATATACTTTACTAATCATGCTAGCACCTCATCACATATTAATTTCAACTATTTCATGCTAATTTCTATGAATCATTGAATTAGAAACTAAGAACACAAGGTAAGGTTTATACCTCTTGAGCTTTGAATTGGACAGCACTCTCCCTCAATATCAGATTATGCTCTCAACTCTCTCTATAGTAACTTAGTAAATAATCTCAGCAACATGAAATGACAAAAGGGATGCTTAATTTATAGAGTTTTGAATATCAATGCCAAAACTTTGCACCATGAATCAAACCAATGGAAGGAAGATGAATACATTAGGCAAGGAAGATTTGGTAGCATAGTGTCCCAACCACCACCTCAACCCACTCCCTTTGTTATCATTTGATTTCTAGCTAGAATGCTGAGTTTGAGGATGGAGAGTAGAATAGGCCATTGGCCTTTTACGTGAAGGAAGAAATGGGACAACAATATGGGACAAGTTTTAAAGCTCAACACTTGGCAAAAAAATGAAATAACACTAATGCTAATGTTTATTATACATATACACATATATACACTTTAGGTTAAATACACATATATGCATACTTAGGTTTTAAATCCAATTGGTGCATACATGAATTTTAATGATATAACATTATTACATAGTAGCAAGCTGGGGGTATATATCTTATACACATAATATAATCCATGTACATTATGATAATGCCAAATTTTGATTTAATTGAGTGTTATCTATCCACATTATCATAAACTGTTATTATTTCAATTATATTAAATTATTGAAATAATCTTTAAGTAACAACTGCTTATTTAGTTTATTATAATATTCATGAGGTATACACACATATTGTCACATATGCATTATTTACTTAACTCACACAATTCATTGAATATTGTTCTTATATATTATATAGTCACATTAAAGTGTCACACCACACTTTCCTCTTTTTTTTTATTGAATGTATGTACTATATATTATACGATTAATTATCACATAATATTGCACACAACAAATTAATTGAATAAATATAAGTCTTATTATTAATTAATTATTTACTCATTAATATTCTTTTACTCACAATATCAATTAATTAATAATATAATATTAATTAATTATTCACTTATTAATTCCTTCGTCCTTTAATTAATTAAATCATCATCATTTCCATTCTCGTGCCACACAAGGCATTCTACGAGTTCATCGTAATTTCCACATTTTCTTAAGTATTATAAATTCAATTTGAATTACTTGAATTACTCATCTCATAACACACAAACATTTATATTCAAATAAATATTCATTTTCTTATTATATCAATATTAATATTTATTCATGAAATTCACGGTTCTTACATCCTCTCCCCCCTTTATAAAAATTCCGTCCTCGGAATTGTTACAAGGTTATACAAATAGATGGGGATAGTCCCTCATCATCCTATCTTCTAATTCCCACGTGGCCTCCTCGACATCGTGGTTTCGCCAAAGTACTTTTACAAAAGATATAACTTTATTTCTTAATGTTTGCTCTTTCTTATCTAATATTTGGACATGAATTTCTTCATACACCAGGTTCTTTTCCACTTAAATGGACTCGTAGGAAATCACGTGTTTGTAGTCAGGCTTGTAAAGACGCAACACGGAGATGTGAAACACGTTGTGGATATGCTCCAACTCGGGTGGTAATGCAACTTTGTATTCCACTTCGCCCACTCGCTTCAATATCTCGAATGGTCCTATAAATCTTGGACTTAATTTTCCCTTCTTGCCGAATTGTATTTTTCCTTTCCAGGGAGATACCTTCAAGAATACGAAACTACCGACTTTAAAGTCTCGGTCCTTTCGATGTAGATCTGCGTACTTTTTCTGGCGATCTTGAGCTGCTACCAGTCTAGCTCTTATCACTATCACCACATCTGCGGTTTGTTGTACTAATTCTGGTCCTAAAATTCGTCGTTCTCCGACTTCGTCCCAACATAATGGTGTTCTGCACTTTCTCCCGTAAAGAGCTTCGTACGGTGGCATGCCGATACTCGCATGGTAACTATTGTTATATGCAAATTCTACTAGGGGTAGGTGATCGTCCCCATTTCCCTTGAAGTCCATCACGCAAGTCCTAAGCATGTCCTCCAGCATTTGTATTGTTCGCTCACTCTGTCCGTCTATCTGAGGATGATAAGCAGTACTCAACCTCAACTGTGTTCCCATCCTCTCTTGCAAGCTTTTCCAGAAGTTTGACATGAAGCGCGGATCTTGATCAGAGACAATTGACACCGGCACTCCATGTCGTGAAATGATTTCCTTTACGTACAAAGTCGCTAACTAATTCAAAGTATATCGGATCTTGATCGGTAGAAAATGTGTGGTCTTTGTTAGTCGATCCATGATAACCCAAATGGCATCAAAAACTTTATGCGTGACTGGAAGTCCCACCACGAAGTCCATCGTAATGTGCTCCCATTTCCACTTTAGTATTTCCAATGGTTGAAGTAAACCACTCGGCCTCTGGTGTTCTGCTTTGACGCGTTGGCAAGTAAGACATCTACTGACACACTCAGCGACTTCCTGTTTTAAATTGGGCCACCAAAAATGTTGCCTCAGATCTCGGTACATCTTTGTGCCTCCTGGATGAACGGAATACGTTGTATTGTGTGCCTCTGCAAAATTTCCTATCTCAATTTGGCTACCGCTGGCACCCACACTCTCCTTTCGAATCTCAAGATACTGTCTTTATCCATTCTGAATCTTTCATCTTCATTTTCGGCGATCCTCTTTCTCATTTTACCTCACTCTTCATCCTTCTCTTGTGATTCCTTTACTATACTGGAAATGCTTCCATTGCAAATAGCTGTTCTTCAGAATTCCCCGGTCCTTTCACCTCTATTTCCAACTTCTCCATTTCCCTTATTAACTCCTCCTGAGTTGTCAATTGAAATAATTTCTCCCTTTCTTTTCTGCTCAGAGCGTCAGCTACTACGTTTGCCTTTCCCGGTGATAAAGAATATCATAGTCATAATCCTTGATCAATTCTAACCACCTCCTCTGTCACATGTTCAACTCCTTCTATGTGAAGATATATTTCAGACTTTTGTGGTCCGTGTATATCTCACATTTTTCTCCGTACAAATAATGTCTCCAAATCTTTAACGCAAAAACTACTACCGCAAACTCTAAGTCGTGAGTAGGGTATCGTTTTTCGTAATCCTTCAATTATCGTGATGCATACGCAATGACCTGGTCATGTTGCATGACCACACAGCCAAGTCCCTTGTGCGATGCATCACTATACACCACGAAATCTCCCGCATCGTCTGGTAGTGATAATACAGGCACTTCGCTTAATCTCTTCTTAAACTCTTGAAAACTTTCTTCACATTTCTCCGTCCATACGAATTTCACCGTCTTCCTCGTCAAATTGGTCAATGGGGTCGCTATCTTAGATAAATCTTTGATAGTACCCAACTAACCCTAAGAAACTTCTTATCTCTATTGGTGTCTTCGGCTCCTCCCAATTACTCACTGCTTCTACCTTCACAGGGTCTACTGAGATTCCATTCTTATCCACTACATGTCCTAATAATTGAACCTTCTCCATCCAAAACTCACACTTAGAAAACTTTGCATACATTTTCTCCTTCCTTAGGACCTCCAAAACAATCTTTAGATGTTCGGTGTGCTCTTCCTCTGTCTTCGAGTAGATCAAGATGTCGTCAATGAAAACTACCACGAACTTATCCAAGTATGGCTTGAAGACTCGATTCATCAAGTCCATGAATGCTGTCGGAGCATTAGTCAATCCGAATGACATTACCAAAAACTCGTAGTGCCTATAATGGGTCCGAAACGCCATCTTTGGTATGTCCTCTTTTCGTACTTTCAACTGGTGATAACCTGTTCGCAGATCAATCTTTGAGAAACACTTCGCTCCCTTCAATTGGTCAAATAGGTCGTCTATCCTTGGTAACGGATATCTATTCTTGATCGTTACTCTGTTCAATTCTCGATAATCGATACAGAGCCTCATCGATCCGTCCTTTTTCTTAACAAACAACACCGGTGCTCCCCAAGGAAACACACTTAGTCGTATATAACCTTTATCTAGTAACTCTTGTAGTTGTATCATTAATTCTTTCATTTTTACTGGCGCCATACGGTATGGAGCTTTCAAAATCGGTGCCGTTCCCGGTGATAAGTCTATTACGAATTCGATCTCTCTTTCTGGTAGAAGACCAGGTAGATCGTCCGAAAATACATCTTGGAATTCTCTCACTACGGATATATCCTTAATTTCTACTCCTTTTATCCGAGTATCTACAATGTAAGCTAAGTAACCTACACATCCTTTCCTTAACAATTTCTTGGCCTGCATCATCGTAAGACAACACGATTGCTTAAGCGATGAGCTACCATAAAACACTACCTTAGACTTATTCAGAGTCAGAAGGTTCACACTTTTATTCTGACAATCAATTATCGCAACATGGTTATACAACCAATCCATTCCCAATATCACGTCAAATTCTTCCAATCTAATCGGAATTAAGTCTACGCTCAGTTCATGATCTCTAATGTTTGCGCGAAAATTTTGGTAAACAAATTCTACGGAGATTACTTCCTTATTGGCAACTTCTATGTTCAAGGGATTTCCTAATCGTTCTCGGGCTGAATTAAGTCGACTAGCAAATTCTTCAAATACGAAAGAACATGTGGCACCCGAATCAAATAATACATATGCATTTATATCATTGATTGGGATAATACCTGAAACCACGTCCTACGCAGCTACTGCATCCTGAACGGTCATGTTAAAGGTTCTGGTGGTTGAGCAGTTGGATTGTGTCGGTCCGCCAATCATCAGTTTGATGCCTCCTCCTTGCTGGCCACTTCCTCCGCCGCTCCCTTTCTTTGGGCAGTCCTTGATCCGGTGCTCAGTTGAGCCGCAAGAGAAACACCCTTGGATCTTTTTTGGCTTCGGGCAGTTGGGCGAAATGTGTCCCTCCTGGCCACAATTCTGGCAAGTACTGCGCCCCTTCCATCACTCGCCTTGATGATTCTTCCCACACTTTGGGAATCCTTCTGCCCTCTTCTTAAAACCTCCACGAAAATTTTCCGACTGATTATTTTTGTTGTTGTTGTTGTTGTTGTTGTTATTATTATTCTCCCACTTTCTCTTTCCTAAGTTACTTCCCCCGCTACTGCTTCCTCCTCCACGACTTTCTCCTCCCGTATTCTTTCCCTTCTTTTCTTTGTTATACAAACTTAAGGCTTCACTGCCACCTTTCGCAATGATCGTCTTTTCCAACAATGTCGTAAATGAATCAATCTGAAGAACTGACACCTTATTAAACAACCAAGGCTTCAGTCCTTGCTCAAAACGTCTAGCTTTCCTCTCTTCATCCCTTACTTGGTGTTCTACAAACCGTGCTAGTTCATTGAACTTAGCCGCGTATTGCGCCACCGACATATCCCCTTGCTTAAGCTCTAAAAACATCACTTCCATTTTGTTCTTCATGTTCTTCGGGAAATAGTTCTCGAAGAACAGAGTCTTGAACCTCTCCCATGCTATTATCCCTTCTTCTGCTCTTTGCTGATTTACCTCCCACTAGTAGTTTGCTTCGCCTCTCATCATATAGGTAGAAAACACCGTCTTCTGGTCTTCACCCACACGAGCGATGGTGAAAGCCTTCTCAATCTCCTTGATCCATGTTTGCGCCATGATTGGATCAGTAGTACCCTCAAACTCTGGAGGTCCTACGCTCCTAAAGTCCTTAAAGTTTGTGACTGGAACTACTTGGGGATTGGGGTGAACGGGTTCATTGTTCCTTTCCCTAAGAGCCTCCCCTAAAAAATCAACTAGTTTCTGAATGGGATCTACTTTCTCTCTCTCGTTGTTCACTTATTCCTCAGGTGCAGTTAATCTACGTCTGGGCGGCATTTTCTGCATCACAAAATTTTCATTTTATTATTCAATTATATTAAATAAGCATTTCTCAATGAAAAAGGAATAAAATTCTGTAACACGTTTCTAAAATAAGGTCATTTATATTCATATGCCAAATCATTACATCAAAATGATCATCCCTAGCATACTTCTATAAATGTCAACACATATCCCCTAATATCACAAAAGACGGGAAAAACACCAACATATTACCCCTCTAACATAAGCCTACTCGGGGTTTACATAACTATCCCATATCTTACACAAAAGATTGGGATTACATCAATATATACATCACATAAAAGAATCTGCTAATGCTACTACTAGACTACTGGGCCTCATCCCAATATTCCGCGCTCCACAGCGCTCTTGTACTCTATCTGCAGTATATACGCCATCAAATCCCTGCTCATGGTATGTCGGGTCTATCCCTGTTCCGTCGGATAGTGATATACACCATCAATCACTCTCTCTATAGCCGAGCGAAACACGTAACCCATCTTGTTCACCTTCTTCTTCTTACACCTGACTTCATCCTCTAAGTCGTCTGCCCTCTCATTAGCTGCTTCCCACTTCTCCTCGAAGTGGATCCTATCCATTACCTCCGACTCTAGCTGATTACGGAGAGCCTCCTTTTATATCTTCTCACTCAACTCTCTCTGCTCCACCTCTTCCAGCTTTCTTGCCAAATTGACATTCCTAGACACCGATTTATGAAATAGAGTCCCCATTTGGATCCCTGCCTCCCTGCGGTAAGCAATCTCTACCTCTAATTCCTGCATCACTAACTTCCTCTGGTGGTCCTCGTCCCTCAGCTTTTGGAACTCGGACTCCTTCTTCTGAGCTTCAGCCTCCAGCTCCTGCACTCTACAGTTTAGCTCTAGAATCCGCTCCTCGTACTCTCCCAAAATCCGCTCCTCTATAGTAGCCTCGTCAGAGTCCTCTATAGGCTCGTCCTCCATGGGCTCCTCCTCTGGATCAGACTCCACCTCAATCTCGTCCTCGTCGTCAAACTCGGTCGGTGCAACTGCCTGCACTGGCTCAGCCTCCAACGGTGCCTCATATATGACATATGAAATCACGGGGCTCCTCTTCAGCCACTCTACTAGATCCTCCCATGTCTGTCATCCTAAAATCACAAACACAAGATAAACAAACAACAACTCCATTAGAATGTTAAACAAAACATAAGTTCATTGTATAGAATGAAATTATATTTCATAACACACTAAGTCTCTCTAGGAAAACACTACATGAGTTTCATCCCTTTCTATCTTCTAAGTTCTCCTAAGTTATAAACTAAGGACTCTCGCTCCTAAGGTTTATAACTACAGCTCTGATACCAACCTGTGACGCCCCCAAATTCGGACCACTCGCGTCTCGAATTCGGTTCGTCACGTTCTAAATATCTAACGACATAAATAATAACTCGAGCAATGGAAATCACAGAATAGATTATATTTATTTAATATAACCATTCATGTCCCAAGGTTTTGTAACTTAAACATCTCATACATAGTTTAAACATAACTTAAACTTATCTAATATATAATAGGATATAATCTTATTACAATCATAATAGTTCTAATCAAGTACAAGCTACTCCGTAGCCTTGCCCTTGCCCTTGTCAGTGCCCGACGGTCCGCCTTGTTATGCCTTAACTGAAATATTTTTAGGAAAAACAAGAATGAGCAACAAGTTTGCTCAGCAAGTAATATAGCAATAAGGGTCAATATAGTTTTTAATTTCCCAAGGGTACAACAATAAGTGATGATTCAAGAATAGCAAGAAGTATCGATAGTTCTCAACAATAATCGCTAATAAAAGAAAGATATCAATAAGATTCAAGGGTTAACCTTTTCACAGTTCAAAAGAAATAAATACTGAGCAGTCACCAAGGACAATGAACTTCTACTAGAATTAACAGTAATATGCTGATAATCCAATCAAAACAAGTACAACAGGTGATCAGCCTAAAGTACCCTACATTATGCATAACATTTAATCGTACTCAAGTGCGCACATCGGTCTCCCGACAATATATAGTTTCCCCTTCAAAGAAGGTTGTTCATCTCAGTCAATATAAGATTTTGCACTAATCAATTGGTTTGGATAGCTTTCTAACATAAGATATTAGTCTAGCCGAATCAAATGGCTTGAGACACTTTTGGAACGCATTTAGGAACGATAAGTTCAACTGCTTGCAATAACATCCAAATATATAGTTGATGTTTAAATAATAACGAATATTAATTGACATGGAAATAATTCGGATTTATACACTATGTAAAGTGAAGGAGTTAAGGAACTTGCTCAATAAAAGAGTATAGTTCATATACTTGCACAATATTCAACATCGAATGAAGTTTAGGAAACTTGCATAATATACGAGGTTGTATAAGTTAGGGAATTTGCATAATATACGAGGTTGTATAAGTTAGGGAACTTGCCTTAAGCGTAGTTTATTAACCTTTAGCTTATCAATACTTCGAATTCCTATCATAATATAGTTACGTGTATATTTATCTCATTAGTTACATAAGTCAAATACATATACTTGATATGAACGTTAAGCACATACATACGATCCTATCTTAGTCGTATGATCCTACACGTATGTCATTACGTACCTTACATACACTTAACACAGAATTAGTTTGTACGACACTATGAAACCAAATAATATCTTTCGTAATCATTACTCGAATTAATAATTGGAAGTTTGTAACCATTTATCAAATCTATGATTCTACCGTTAGCATGCTTATTAACCTTTGGACATACCACTAAACATGTATCGCAGATTAGGGTAGCAACTCAAGCATGCATAGATTTTAAATTTACAGTTAACATGTTCTATCAACTTCCAACCAATGAGGCTTAACGTGTTCGATTAACAAGATTCTTACATTTAGCCAATATACACATGCAATGAGGTCAATAAGTCTCAACTAAATATGCTCATGTCATCTTAGTTATGTATTTCATGTTACATGGTTTTACTTCTTAAAAACTCATTCTATATAATACTCAACTAGTTTATAATGAACGTGGCTAGTTAGGCATACATTTCAATCATGTCTATAGGCACAACATACCCTAACATGATAGTCAAATTTTAGAATACTTGTAACGTAGTTTTTGACAAAACTAGTTTTCAAACTCTTAAGGCTTCTTTTTGAAAATCTCATGTTAAACCATTCAAACATGCAAAGCTAGTTCACTTACTATATATCAGGTTTCTATATACACATAGCTAGTTCACATTATCATGCTTTCAAGTTCAGAACTCAAAGTGTTCTTGATTTGTCAAGTTTGCCTTTGAACTCAAAGTTTCCATTAGAAGGTTATCAAAATCATTTAGGCTTGCAAAGTAACATACCATGTTTCATGCTCATGTACATATGTAATCAGACCATAATAGCATATTTTCAAGTTCAGAATTTAAAGTATATGTGGCTCATTGAGTTTGCACTTTGAAAACTCAGGTTCCCTTTGGAAACCAAGCTATGGTAAGTGGTTACATGCAAGGCCCCTTAAACTAGCATGTCAGGGACTTATATAGGCTTAATGACATTATACTAGCATGCTCCATAAGTCAGATTGCATAAAAAAATCATTATCTGGTTCTGCAGAAGGGTGCGACCGCGCCCTGTTTGTACTAGGCCGCGCCACTCCGCTTCCAGCCAGGAAGCTTTTCTGTTAAGCAGAGCTTCAAGCCAACATTCAATCTTTTCATGAAAAATACTTACAAACTATCACATTGTATATATAACATATTTATATACTTTACTAATCATGCTAGCACCTCATCACATATCAAATTCAACTATTTCATGCTAATTTCTATAAATCATTAAACTAGAAACTAAGAACACAAGGTAAGGTTTATACCTCTTGAGCTTTGAATTGGACAGCACTCTCCCTCAATATCATATTATGCTCTCAACTCTCTCTATAGTAACTTAGTAAACAATCTCATCAACATGAAATGAGAAGAGGGATGCTTAATTTATAGTCTTGAATATCCATGTCAAAACTTTGCACCATGAATCAAACCAATGGAAGGAAGATGAACACATTGGGCAAGGACGATTTGGTAGCATAGTGTCCCAACCACCATTTCAACCCACTCCCTTTGTTATTATTTGATTGCTAGCTAGAATGCTGAGTTTGAGGATGGAGAGTAGCATAGGCCATTGGACTTTTACGTGTAAGAAGAAATGGGAAAAAAATATGGGACAAGTTTTAAAGCTCAACACTTGGCAAAAAAATTAAATAACACTAATGCTAATGTTTATTATACATATACACATATATACACTTTAGGTTAAATACACATATATGCATACTTAGGTTTTAAATCCAATTGGTTCATACATGAATTTTAATGATATAACATTATTACATAATAGCAAGCTGGGGGTATATATCTTATACACATAATATAATCCATGTACATTATGATAATGCCAAATTTTGATTTAATTGAGTGTTATCTATCCACATTATCATAAACTATTATTATTTCAATTATATTAAATTATTGAAATAATCATTAAGTAACAACTGTTTATTTAGTTTATTATAATATTCATGAGGTACACACACATATTGTCACATATGCATTATTTACTTAACTCACACAATTCATTGAATATAGTTCTTATATATTATATAGTCACATTAAATGTCACACCACACTTTCCTTTTTTATTTATTGAATGTACGTACTATATATTATACGATTAATTATCACATAATATTGTACACAACAATTAATTGAATAAATATAAGTCTTATTATTAATTATGCATTTACTCATTCATATTCAATTACTCACAATATCAATTAATTAACAATTTAATATTAATTAATTATTCACTTATTGATTCTTTCATCCTTTAATTAATTAAATCATCATCATTTTCATTCTCGTGCCACACAAGGCATTCTACGAGTTCATCGTAATTTTCACATTTTCTCAAGTATTTTAAATTCAATTTGAATTAATTGAATTACTCATCTCATAACATACAAATATTTATATTCAAATAATTATTCATTTTCTTATTATATCAATATTAATATTTATTCATGAAATTCACGGTTCTTACAAAATATGCTGGAGAAAATTTTTCAAAAAGTGGTGGGGAGTTGAGTCATTCGTGGTATGCTAAATGTTATTTTGCCAACTTTGGTGTGTTAAGCATTTTCCTATAAATAGGGTGCTTAGTTAGAAATAAAAATCACACCAGAATCAAAAAATTCTCTCTTTATAGTATCAAGCGTATTTCTTGTGAGTGTTTAGATATTTTGAGTGTTGATAACAGTGCAAATTTTCGTCAGCATAATATCCGATATTCCAGTCAGATTCAATATTCTTTTGAGGTAAGGGATGTTATTTTTCTAGTAAGGGATATTATTTTCCTTGTAAATGATGTTATTTCTTTCAATATCATTTTATCGAAATATTGGTATGATTTTTATTATAAAATTTTTACCTTTTCATGTCAAGATTGCTATTCACGTATACGGCACTATTCATGTATATGGTACTATTCACGAATACGGTACTATTCACAAAAAAAATAAATTTTCTTTTCTTTGTCCAAGTTGGCTGTTATGATTCCTATCTTTGATTGGATCCAAATTTTGAACTTCATTCTTGAATTTTGCTCCACAATTGATTATTATAGAGTATTTTTGAACTTGGATAAGCTAAATTATGAATCCCTAATCTTTGTCCTTTATCTCACTGGATTCGTTATTTATATTATTTTTCATCATCCTCAGTCCTAAATGGTGATATAATTGAATATCTTTGGCCTTTAGTGCAAAGATGAATAATTATTTGATGAATATTTTTGGCCTGTGGAGCAAATATAAATGATTACCTAATGAATATCTTTTACCCGTAGTGTAAAGATGGACAGGTGTTGAGATTAACATAACCACTGGTGATACAAATGAATATCTTTGGCCTGTAGTGCAAAGATGAATATTGATTTGAGATATATATTGATTGATGTTATAGGGATAAAATATTGATGATGGACTTTTAAATCATAGAAGATAGTAGACATCATTTTCTTCTTAACTCTTCTAATGAATTAATATTTTTACTGCAGTTGTTGATCTAAAACTTGTTGTCCATAATATTTTATCTGATTTGTTGAAGACTAATGATAATTCATTCTTTATTGTCTTAGTCATAATATTCTTTGCTGGGCTAGTTGAGCTCACCCATTTATTTTTTTTGTCCTCTTCAGGAAATGAGAATGTCGCAGGGACTAGTCGGGGGACAGAGTTATGGTCCGAGTTAGAGCAGTAGTAGCCCTCACTATTTTTATAAAATAGTGTGATAATAATTGTAATGAAGACTTAGTTTGAATGTTTATATTTTCTACATATTTGTATTGACACTCACAGTTGTGTGGTCGTATTTTGCACGACCGTGTGATATAAAATATTGTATTTGGATTCTGTACCATGTTTTTGGCGACTCAGAATGGGTTGAGTATTGAACCTATTTTGGGGGCGTCACAGTTGGTATCAGAGCTTAGGGATATGATCTCTGGCGGAGATCTGGGAATATAACTAGGAGGGGAGAGACAAGTAAATCCTTCGCTAGTGTGTCCTACCTAAGCTTATTTGGTATTTAATTGGTCGGTCGGAACATAGAGTTAATATGTGATATGTTAATTTGTTTAATTAACCCTTGTTTTATGGCAGTATTTGAGAATGGCAGCTGAAAATCTAAACAATGGAGTGAATGAGACCGTTAAAACACCTTTAATCACCAACAAGGAGAACGTACAACAGGAAGGCAATATTCCTCCTGTAAATAACACCACCGATCAAACAATGAAAGATTGAATGTTTAGAAGATTTTTGCAGTTCATGCAAAATCAGACGAGGGAGACCCGTATTCAAAATACGGGTGCAAAGATGGACAAGTGTTGAGATGAACATGACCATTGGTGATACAAATGAATATCTTTGGCCCGTAGTGCAAAGATGAATATTGATTTGAGAAATATATTGATTAATGTTACATGGATAAAATATTGATGATGGACTTTTAAACCATAGAAGATAGTAGACATCATTTTCTACTTAACTCTTCTAATGAATTGTTATTTTCGCTGCAGTTGTTGATCTAAAACTTGTTGTCCATAATATTTTATCTGATTTGTTGAAGACTAACGATAATTCATTCTTTATTATCTTAGTCATAATATTCTTTGCTGGGCTAGTTGAGCTCACTCTTTTATTCTTTTGTCCTCTTCAGGAAATGAGAATGTCGCAGGGACTAATCGGGGGACAGAGTGATTGTCCGAGTTAGAGCAGTAGTAGCCCTCACTATTTTTATAAAATAATGTGATAATAATTGTAATGAAGACTTAGTTTGAATGTTTATATTTTTTACATATTTGTATTGACACTCACAGTTGTGTGGTCGTATTTTGCACGACCGTGTGATATAAAATATTGTATTTGGATTCTGTACCATATTTTTGGCGACTCAGAATGGGTTGAGTATTGAACTTATTTTGGGGGCGTCACAGTTGGTATCAGAGCTTAGGGATATGATCTCTGGCGGAGATCTGGGAATATAACTAGGAGGGGAGAGACGAGTAAATCCTTCGCTCGTGTGTCCTACCTAAAGCTTATTTGGTATTTAATTGGTCGGTCGGAACATAGAATTAATATGTGATATGTTAATTTGTTTAATTAACCCTTGTTTTATGGCAGTATTTGAGAATGGAAGCTGAAAATCTAAACAATGGAGTGAATGAGACCGTTGAAACACCTTTAATCACCAACCAGGAGAACGTACAACAGGAAGGCAATATTCCTCCTGTAAATAACACCACCGATCAAACGATGAAAGATTGAATGTTTAGAAGATTTTTGCAGTTCATGCAAAATCAGACGAGGGAGACCCGTATTCAAAATACGGGTGCAAAGATGGACAAGTGTTGAGATGAACATGACCATTGGTGATACAAATGAATATCTTTGGCCCGTAGTGCAAAGATGAATATTGATTTGAGAAATATATTGATTAATGTTACAGGAATAAAATATTGATGATGGACTTTTAAACCATAGAAGATAGTAGACATCATTTTCTACTTAACTCTTCTAATGAATTGTTATTTTCGATGCAGTTGTTGATCTAAAACTTGTTGTCCATAATATTTTATCTGATTTGTTGAAGACTAACGATAATTCATTCTTTATTATCTTAGTCATAATATTCTTTGCTGGGCTAGTTGAGCTCACTCTTTTATTCTTTTGTCCTCTTCAAAAAATGAGAATGTCGCAGGGACTAGTCGGGGGACAGAGTGATGGACCGAGTTAGAGCAGTAGTAGCCTTCACTATTTTTATAAAATAGTGTGATAATAATTGTAATGAAGACTTAGTTTGAATGTTTATATTTTCTACATATTTGTATTGACACTCACAGTTGTGTGGTTGTATTTTGCACGACCGTGTGATATAAAATATTATATTTGGATTCTGTACCATATTTTTGACGACTCAGAATGGGTTGCGTATTGAACCTATTTTGGGGGCGTCACAATTGGTATCAGAGCTTAGGGATATGATCTCTGGCGGAGATCTAGGAATATAACTAGGAGGGGAGAGACGAGTAAATCCTTCGCTAGTGTGTCCTACCTAAGCTTATTTGGTATTTAATTGGTCGGTCGGAACATAGGTTTAATATGTGATATGTTAATTTGTTTAATTAACCCTTATTTTATGGCAGTATTTGAGAATGACAGCTGAAAATCTAAACAATGGAGTGAATGAGACCGTTGAGACACCTTTAATCACCAACCAGGAGAATGTGCAACAGGAAGGCAATATTCCTCCTGTAAATAACACCACCGATCAAACGATGAACGATTGGATGTTTAGAAGCTTTTTACAGTTCATGCAAAACCAGACGAGGGAGACTCGTGTTCAAAATACGGATGGAAATAATAACAACTCGCGGCTTTGTTGGGTTTGTACGTAACGCAATCATGTAATCAAATCACATAAATAGGGCGGAAGCATAAAAACTAGGTTTTCAAAAATTTATACAAACCCATAACCATGATCATGCTTTGTGCTTGTTATCAATAACAGAAAAGAGAGAACATGGAATTATACCTTTGAAGATCTAAGCTTCCTCAGGTACAAGTTCTACTCCTTTGATTCCTCTGTAGTGGCTCCTTCCCTTGATCAATGTCAGCCACCTAAATGTTTGGCCTCTAACGGTGATCCACCAAGGAAGATGAAGAACTCAAGAAGATGGGTTATTGGCTTAACCCTTGTTTCTATCTCTATAGAATATGTGTACTCCCAACTCTTGAAAAATTCACGTCCCTTATTTTTGATATAAGACTCTCTTATATAGATATTAGGTTAACCCTCCTAATCCAATTAGAATAGGGTTTTATTTAATTAATTTATATCCTAATCTTTATTAGGATTGAGAGAGAGTACTGATATTATATTAATTCCTAAACTCCTTTAGAATAATAATAATAATAATATTAATAAGACTCCTCTTATTAATTTATATTTAATATTTCTAAAATATTAAATAATAAACATTAAGCTATTTAATTTAGTCTATCATCATAGATTAAATTAATTATACTTAATGCATTATTACTATCATGCCATTTTCTTCTTAAATAATTCTTCTTCCTTTTATGGTGTGACCCTTTAGGTTCTCCATATTAAACCGGTTGTGAATAAATCAATTAGAACAATTCTAATCTTATTTAAATAAATAAATTAAACTAATAATCTATTTAAATAAATAACATTTATTCTATAATAGGGATAAGCCTCCCTAGCGATCAACGACTTTCCAGATAATATAGATTTCAACATTAATCATAAAAGAACCTGTGAGTTAATAGTTACCGTACAATTCAATCCTTCCACCATACAATGTCCCAATTAAATATAAGACATGGATTTACTGTCAAGTCTTAATTTATTTAATCATATGTATTTCGATTAGAAAATGCACAACTCCAAATAATGCAAATTAGAAACCTCTTTCTAATTTCATTCTACCTTGGCCAAGGATTCCTGGGTTGTCATTTAACGAATCACATAGGACATATCTCCTCTTTTACTAGAGGTGGTAGATTCTTTATTGATCATTCATTATCTCCATATGTAACTCATTACACCCAAGCATACCCTATATATGCCTTAAAAGGCCTTAAGGAATTAGTCAAAGTATAATTTGTTACATACAAGATACTATGATGATCTCAAGTCCAAGGATCACATGTACTACTATCACATTAGGAATTCCTATTGGCAGGCGAGTAAAACTCCATTAGGTATTCCATAGCGAGTCACGTTCAGTGAACTTATTCTCCAATAAGCACCTACATACTTGCTTTAGTGTCTCCACACAAATGACCATGAGATCAGTCATCCTCATCCAATGAGCAAGCAACATATGTACCAATCTATCCGGATTTACTAATCCCCTTTTTAGTAATCCCACGATTGGGAACTATTTTAGTTTTAAAGCTTTCTAAAAATTTAGATCTCATTAGCATGATCAACATCATGATTCTAAAAGCATTGCTTAAAACTATGGGTTATTTACATATTATAAAAACAGCACCATGTAGATAATTAAATGCCTTTAATAAATAAATATTTTATTAATAAATAAATAAGATTGTTTACAAAGTATGTGCTTTATCATCATACATGATTGGCTTGTATGCACACTACTATCAGGCTTGTCACTATTAAGCAGTTCAAAGAGTTGGGACCACCAGGGTTTTTTGGAAAGCCAGATCCAATCAAGGCGAAAACGTGGGTTAAGCAAATTACCAAGATATTTGATGTCTTGGGATGCACGGAGGAGCAAAAGGTTCCATTCGCTACCTTTATGTTCCATGGAGAGGTAAATTATTGGTGGGAATCTGTGAAGTGTACTCAGCCTTCCTCACTCAAGATGTCTTGGGAAGAGTTCCAGAAACTATTCAATGACAAGTACTTTCCAGAAAGTATTTGTCATATGAAAGAGGTAGAGTTTATCAAACTGGAACAGAACAACATGACTGTATCCCAGTACGAGGCTAAGTTCACGGAGTTATCCAGGTTTGCGTCTCATTTGGTGGATAATGAGGAACGTATGACGCGGATGTTTCTGAGAGATTTGAAACCTGAAATTCGTCAATACCTCATTTCTCACAAATTTTCTTTATATTCAGATGTTGTGAACAGGGCTCAATTATTAGAACGAGATAATGAGTCTGTTCAACCAAGGGAGAACAACCAGGGTCGTACCGGTGGCAGCAGTCATTAGACCAATGATAACCAGCAGGGAGGAAAGTATCATGACAGAAGCGGTAACCACTCCGGTGGTAATCATGGCCATGATAAAGATGAAGTGAGTCGGGGGGAGATTTAAAGAAGAGAAGGTACAACAATGAGAACGTGAAGACGTCGACAGCAGCACCAGCATCAACTGTTTCTAGGGGAGGAGAAGGACCATCGGTCGTATGCTATAAATGCGGGAAAGAGGGACACATTAGCCCAAACTGCCCACAACAATTTAAGGTGTGTTATAATTGTGAAAAGGAAGGACACATAGCTAGAGAGTGTCCGGTAGCGAAACCAAGTTCAGCGGGGATGGTAACTCCAAAGGCTGTCCCGGACAAGTCAAAGTCGGTGATTCCTGGAAGAGCGTTTGTCGTGACTGCCCAAAACGTGAGGAACCCGAACGAGGTGATCACGGGTAAGCTAATCGTAAACTCTTGCGAAGTCTATAACTTATTAGATGCCGGTGCTATCCGTTCTTTTATTTCACCTGCTTGCGCTTAACGTTTGAATTTGACTCCTGAGAAATTAGACTTTGACTTATCTGTTGAAACTCCATTGGGAGAAACTTTCGTTACATCCATAGTTTACAAATCTTGTTTGATTCAAATTGGCACCCTCAACTTACCTGTTGATCTTATATCTTTGAAAATACTTGCATTTGATGTGATTTTAGGAATTAACTGGTTAACCACTTATCATGCCAAAGTTGATTGTTTTCGTAAGGATGTTAGTTTTCATATTCCTAACCAACCTGTTGTGCGAATTCGAACCACCAAACCACTAAAATCAATCATTGTCATTTCAAGTCATAAAGCTATTCGTTTATTGAAAAATGAATGTCAAGCTTTCTTAGCCCGTGTCACTAATCTAAACCAGAATACATTAGGTTTGAATGATATTTCTGTTATTAATGAGTTTCCTGATGTATTTTTCGAAGAACTTCCTGGCCTACTCCCAGACCGTGAAGTTGAATTGTTTATTGACCTTGAACCCGGTACAAAACCCATTTCTAATACCCCATATCTAATGGCTCCTATTGAACTTCAGGAGTTAAAGGTCCAACTACAGGAGTTGTTAGACATCGGTTTTATACGTCCTAGTACATCTCCTTGGGGTGCTCCTGTTTTATTCGTAAAGAAGAAAGACAGTAGTATGCGACTATGTATTGACTATATGGAGTTGAACCATGTCACCATCAAGAATAGGTATCCGTTACCTCGCATTGATGACCTATTCGACCAGTTGCAAGGTGCGCAATTCTTCTCAAAGATCGATCTCTGTTTTGGATGTCATCAGTTAGAGATTAGAACTGATGACATTCCAAAGACTGCCTTTAGAACTCGATACGTGCATTACGAATTTTTAGTTATATCTTTCGGATTGACCAATATCCATGCTGCGTTCATGGACATGATGAACCAAATATTTAAGAAATATTTGGATCATTTTGTGGTTGTCATTATTGATGACATCCTAATATACTCCAAAAGCCTCAAATATTTCTTCACCCAGAACGAACTCAATATGCGACAACGACGTTGGTTGGAGCTGTTGAAAGATTACGAAAAGCAACGTGGTAGCTAACACGTTGAGTAGAAGATCATATGCGGGAACGAGTGCGATGCTGTCAACACACAGGCCCATTTTGTATGACGTACAAAGGATGGAGATTGAGTTAAAGGCTCCAGGGAGCCACGTGATGATGTCAAATATACGCGTAGAACCAGCTTTAATTGATAAAGTTAAAGCTACTCAAGCTACAAACCCGGAGCTGGGGAATATGAAGAAGAAGGTGCAAGAAGATGCTATTCCAGAAGCAAGAATCGATGCAAAGGGAATACTTCGAGTCAAATCCAGACTTTGTGTTCTTAACGACTCTGATTTGAAGTATAGAATCATGATGGAAGGACGCAACACACCTTTCGCAATCCATCTTGGGAGTTCCAAAATGTATCGTGATCTTCGACATACATTTTGGAGGAGCAATATGAAGAGAGAGATCGTGAAGTTTATCTCGAGGTGTTTAACGTGTAAACGTGTCAAGGCGGAGCATCAAGTGCCAAAGCTTGCAGAAAGCTACGGGCACTGATTTACGATTCATTGGTCCATTTAAAATCCTTGACCTAGTAGGAAATGTGGCCTATAGACTCGCATTACCTCAAAGCATGTCTCATGTTCATAACGTTTTTCATATATCCGTGCTTCGTAAATATGTGAAAGACCCAAACCACATTATTGAGTTAAAACCAGACGAGATAGCGCGAAGATTTAACGTACGAGGAGGTACCTGTCAAGATCTTGGATAAGAAGGAACATGTCCTACGCTCGAAGATTATACCTCAAGTTAAAGTTTTGTGGAGAAACCATGCTATTGAGGAAATGACCTGGGAGTTAGAATCAGAAATAAAATCGAGGTATCCTCACCTTTTCGAAATACCAGGTACGCACGTCAATTTCGAAGACGAAATTTCATAAGGAGGGGAGGTTGTAAGACCCCAACTTTTTAGGAATAAAATTGAATTTCCTCTATATATTATTTTGAAATAGTAAGGGGTTGATTTGATAAATGTGGTAAGTTATGGGTAATATGCGCAAAGTTTACAAAATAAGCAAGTGGTTATAAAATATTCATTGTTGTCGAGGAATATTCGTTTGGTCATGGAATATTCTTGTTGTCGGGGAATATTCATACGACAGCTCAGCCATTTGTGGGCTCCATAATGAAAAATTGTTGGATGAAGAAAACGACAAGAATAAGTTTTTTAAAAATAACGGCATAACGGTTATCGTTAAATTGTTGAAATAGCCGGTGGTTAAAGTAAAGTAATACGCGTTGTTGCATAGTAGCACACGGTATTGCACAGTATTTTATATTATTGTTGATTCAATAATTATCATTGCCCAGTATTTTACATTATCAAATTAATAATTTATATTATTTGAATAATATTATTAGACAACATTATTAGCAATGTCTAGGAAATTCTGTCTAGGAAAGGGGTTAGTTAATCTAATTGCGCGCCAGTAACGAGAAATCCTTATCGGAAAGCCCCCTCTTTCCTGAAAATGATCTGGTTGTCATTATTAATATTATTTGTGAATAATAATTAATTATTGATAAAAATGATAAGAAAATATTTATTCAATGTGGATATAAATAGAGGGATTTTTAGCAAAAGAGACAATTATTGAAAATTGTTATTTTATCTTTTTTTTTAAAAATAATTCATTCAAGTATATTATTATAAGGGATAAGGTTCAAAAATGCCCCTGACGTTTACCTCGAGGTCTACCGAGCACCCTAAACTATTTTTTTTCTTCAAAAAATACCCTTAACATTACAAATTTTGTGCCAACTGCCCGTCCTGTTAACAGACATGCCAAATGGACAAACGGGACTGACACCTAATCTAATTTTGCTGACAAGAAATGACACATGGCAAAAATAATATTTAATAACAAAATATATTATTTTCTCTCTTTTCTCTCTCCCCTACATCCTGCCTCGTCCATTTCTTCTTCAACCCAAAACTCCCCTGTAAATTACTTCCTAGTTCCTATCATTCATTTCTTCCGCACATCCTCGTTTCCATCACCGAAATGGCGTCGCCACCACCTGCGCCCTCCGTCGCCACAACCATCGTCGTAACTTCAATAACCCCAACCAATCATGTTCTGTAGTTTGTGATTGCATACCAGAGGAACTGAATGAACAAAGCAATTATAAATTAGCCATACTCACAAATTCCTGTGAACCCATCAGCTATAAAGTCTGCTCTGATGACAACAGCTTATATTCATGATAAAAATTATAATCTTCTTAGAGATGCATCATCAGGTGCACCTTCAAACCCATTTGACCATAGTGCTGGACATATAAACCCCTCAAAAGCTCTTGACCCAAGTTTGATTTATGATGTTAAGGCAAAGGATTACTTTGACTTCTTGTGCACCCAAGGTCTAACCCCCAACGAGCTGGTAGTTTTCGATAAGTTTTCTAACAGATCTTGTTAACACACCAGAAAATATCATACAAGGTTATATTCACAGGTAGAAAACACCAAACAGAACCCGAGTTTGGACATTTGATGTGGAAGGATGGGTTACATCGGGTAGTCACATGGCTATCATAAACTATTATCGCACCACCTATATTTTCAAATCTACCAAATTGATTGATGAATCTCAGATTATTCATCATTGTATGTCACTGTGTGAGAGAGAAAAAGAAAGAAATTTATATAACCATCAACAAAACAGAGCTCTCCCTCTCAAAAGCTTTGTCCGTCGCATAAATTGTACACAACCTTCACACAAACAAAAAAACTCCGATCATGTAGAAGTATAAAATGGGAAGAAAGGGTTTGGAGAGAGAGAGAGAATCGGAAAGGAGATCCTGGTACGGAAGGCGTCAGCGACGGATCTTGCGACGACGATGTTGGCCATAAGGATGTCGTCTTTCCGCTTATTGTCGACATAGCTTTCGATTTTGGATGATAGGGCTTGGATTGCTACGGTCGCCATTGGTGAAAATATCGAAGAGAGATCGAGAGAGTAAAACCTAGGAGTGAGAAAGGAAGATGGGGGAAATAATAAAATGGATTTTAGAGAGAAAATAGATTTAATTTTTTTTGGGTAACAAAAATTTATCCAGGTGTCCGCCTCGTCAGCAAAATATGTCCAAGTGTCAGTCCCGTTTGTCCATTTGGCATGTCTGTTAACGGGAGGGGCAGAGTTGACCCAAAATTTATAACGACAAGGATATTTTTGGAAAAAATAGTTGAAGGTGCTCGGTAGACCTCGGGGTAAATATCAGGGGCATTTTTGAACCTTATCCCATTATTATAATATTACATTATAAGTGTATAATGTGATAATATAATTTTATAATTTAAATGATAGTATTGTTACAATAAATTCACGATATATGAATAAAATGAGGAGGAAGAGAGCAAATTGGATCTGAATTATTTTTGGGGTTATAAATGATTTTGATATTTAAAACGTGTGTGGTGGGTGGAATTTTGCAATTTGGTTTGTTTTTTAAAAGAAGGCTGATGTCCTTTGGTTTGCTTTTTTAAAGAAGGAATCCTGGCAATTCATCCGTATGTAAATTTGGGTCATTTTTCGTTCGAAATTTGGAAAATCTTTCTTCTTCAAAGTTGTAGAGAATTATATTTCATATGAAATGGACATAAGGTTCGTATTTTTTTGATAAATGGGCTATTTATTATGAATTATTGAAGTTTCTGAATATTGTTTAAATTTAAAATATGGTGGGCCCCACTTGTCCTTTTGGCTTGTGAAATATGCTGGAGAAAATTTTTCAAAAGTGGTGGGGAGTTGAGTCATCCGTGGTATGCTAAATGTTATTTTGCCAACTTTGGTGTGCTAAGCATTTTTCTATAAATAGGGTGCTTAGTTAGAAATAAAAATCATACCAGAATCATAAAATTCTCTCTCTATAGTATCAAGCATATTTCTTGTGAGTGTTTAGATATTTTGAGTGTTGATAACAGTGCAAGTTTTCGTCAGCAAAATATCCGATATTCCAATCAAATTTAGTATTCTTTTGAGATAAGGGATGTTATTTTTCTAGTAAGGGATATTATTTTTCTTGTAAATGATGTTATTTCTTTCAATATTATTTTATCAAAATGTTGGTATGAATTTTATTATGAAATTTTTACCTTTTCATGTCTAGATTACTATTCACGTATACGGTACTATTCACGAATACGGTACTATTCACGAAAAAAATTAAATTTTCTTTTCTTTGTCAAATTTGGTTGTTATGGTTCCTATCTTTGATTGGATCCAAGTTTTGAATTTCATTCTTGAATTTTGCTCCTCAATTGATTATTATGGAGTATTCTTGAACTTGAATAAACTAAATTACGAATCCCTAATCTTTGTCATTTATCTCACTGGATTCATTATTTATATTGTTTTTCATCATCCTCAGTCCTAAATGGTGATATAATTGAATATCTTTGGCCTGTAGTTCAAAAATGAATGATTATTTGATGAATATCTTTGGCCTGTAGTGCAAATATGAATGATTACCTGATGAATATCTTTGGCCCGTAGTGCAAAGATGAATATTGATTTGAGATATATATTGATTGATGTTACAGGGATAAAATATTGATGATGGACTTTTAAATCATAGAAGATAGTAAACATCATTTTCTACTTAACTTTTCTAATGAATTGTTATTTCCGCTACAGTTGTTGATCTAAAACTTGTTGTCCATAATATTTTATCTGATTTGTTGAAGACTAACGATAATTCATTCTTTATTATCCTATTTATAATATTCTTGATTGGGCTAGTTGAGCTCACCTTTTTATTCTATTGTCCTCTTCAGGAAATGAGAATGTCGCAGGGACTAGTCGGGGGACAGAGTGATGGTTCGAGTTAGAGCAGTAGTAGTCCTCACTATTTTTATAAAATAGTGTGATAATAATTATAATGAAGACTTAGTTTGAATGTTTATATTTTCTACATATTAGTATTGACACTCACAGTTGTGTGGTCGTATTTTGCACGATCGTGTGATATAAAAGATTGTATTTGGATTCTATACCATGTTTTTGGAGACTCAGAATGGGTTGAGTATTGAACCTATTTTGGGGGCGTCACATACATACTCGATGATGATCCAACCCTTTTTGACGCTGTTTTCATGCACATCATCAAAACGATTTCCAATAAAATCACAATGAGCTTTCAATGACAATAAAGCGATTTGGGGATAGATATTAGATCATAAATGGAAGTATCAAAAGACCTCAATTCCTATTTGACGAAGGATTTGAAAACTTTATTTTCAAAACATCATTGATATATATTGTGTTCTAAAATGAACTTTTATATAAAATAAATCCTTTGTGCATAGGGTTTAAGAGGTACATCACTACTTTCGTAATAATTACATATATTAAAAAAAATCAATAATGGAAGTATCAAAGGTCCTCGATTATTATTCGGGCGAAGGATTTGAAAACCTTGTGTTTTCCCAAAATATCATATGAAATTTATATTTTATCTAAAAGTGAACTTTTGCTAAATAAAACCTTTCGTACATAGGTGCAAAAGAGGAACGACACTACTTCCAAATAACTCACAAGGAGACATAGAATAAACTTTCAAACACACACACATATACACACTCACACACATACACTTTTATGCATAGGAAATCAATAAGATACGGTACTGTGTTTTCACGGGAGTCGGGGGGTGCCTAACACCTTCCCCCCGCTTAACCTAGCCCCCGAATTCCACGAATCTCGGGTTTCAAACCAATCTTTCGGAGTCACATATTGGACCATATTGCGAAAACTTTCAAAACTCGGATGAGTTGGTACATCCATTTAAACCATACCAACTGGCGGCTCTGTCTCATTTGGTTCAATCATAAAATAATAAAATCAATCTTTTCAAAGTCGCCGACACTCATGTCGGTACCGCTTTCCTAAAACCTCACCCTTTAATAAAATTCATAGACTTAGAAAATTCAAAAAAGGGTAAAACAAACAATTGCTAATTTAGGAAAGTCAAAATAAATATAAATAATAATTTTTCCCGACGTTGACACTATAACAACAACAAAAACACTCGCTATAGCCGGTTCGTTCTTGGTTCACTATTTAAGATTAGCTGTAGTAGGAGACCGTGTGTATATATATATATATTAGAAAAATGTATATACAGCTGTGTAGTACACAGTCGCCTATGACGACGATTTTTGGGCTATAGCGACGGGTATAGCTATTCTGGTCTATGGCTAGCCCAAAAAAATTATCGTCATAGGCGACTGTATAATACACAACTGTGTATATACATATAGCCCTATATATATTATTCTTTTTAAATTTTAAGAATCTATTCTATTACAATTCGATTATAAGGACATTTAATCATAGAGAGTGAACTTGGGAAAGAGATTACACGGAACACGAGAAATTTACCTTTTTTATGTAGTACCTTGTTTAATAAAAAAATTACATTTACTACTTATGTATCACAATTGTGATCTTATAATAAAAGAATATGAATTTACATATGTTCAGACGAATTTAGATTTGTTGCCTTATTTATTGTCTTATCTCATATATCGCTCTTTACGTTATTTTTATTCAGTTACTTTACGTAATATCTTTTAGAGTTTGGATCAGAGGGTTAATCATTTTTAGTGTCTCAAAAAAGATAAAGGAAGTCCTTCCTTTTTACAACCATTTCGACACCAGACACAAAGGTGTACAATTTAGTCAAAAATTAAGGTTGTTTAAGTTCATTCCCTGTAGATTCTCTTACTTGTCATAGTGACGGGTACACACCAATCGAGTGGAGAGAATGAAATGCTTAGAAATCGACCAATTCCGAGGAGACTTGTGGTGTAATGCCCGAGAAATTCAGACGTTATGTAAAAGAATTTTTATTTGCTTATTTGAATAAAATTATATTAAATGTTTATTCAAGTGAGTAAGCTAATTCTCGGTCGTTTTATGACCTAGAAGACGTGAATATGGTTAGTACTCTGGCTTCGGGCTAGAATTTAATCATATGAATTTTCAAGACTAAAACGAAAGTTTTCTGAGAAATTTTTGAAAAATCACTATTCATCGATTTCTGATCGGGAATGAATATTGAAATTTCGAGAAACGAGCAATGATAGGATTTAATGATGAGATGGAATATCTAATAAAATTTCAGTTATGGCTAACGAAGTTTTCGCTTAGGGACTTATAACCCTAAGGGTTGGAAAGATTACAACCTATGAATGAATGGGTTATGTATAATAATAATGATTATTATACGGTATAAATACAAGTATAATACAAGTTATTATACGAGTATAATATAGAATAAATACGAGAATTGATACAACATATAATACGAATTTTATACGAAGCAAATACATTTAAATTGAATTAAAGTGAATTATTAAACCCGTGGGTCGAACCAATGGGTTAACGGGTGGGTTAAACCTATAAGGGCAACCCAAGTGATGAGTCATTTAGTGTGTGATGTCACATGCATGAGGTCATGGGCATGAGGTCACAAACTTGGTGGGAAATCATAAATAAGCTAATGAACAAACTTGGTGACAAAGTAAAGTTAAGGAGGTTTGGGCCTAAATGACCCTTTTGCCCTAAGTCTTGTCAAGCCTATAAATAGAGAGCTCTTGAGCTCATTTCTTGGTTGATAAAATTGAGAATTTATTTAAGAGATAGAAGAAAGAAATATTGAGCAAGAGATATTGTGTGAAGCTGAGTTATCTTCATAACTTGTGAAGCTCAACCAAGAACTTTCAAGAGGTATACCTACTTATATCTTAATCCTTCATCTTCCTTCAATAACATATTGATAGAGAAGTGTAGTTGATGAAGTAGGAAAACTAAGAAGTGATAAGGTGATGATAATGAATTATAAACCTTAACAAATAAGAATGATGGAACCATTATTAAGTAATGAAGAACCTACTAATGGAAACCTTAGGAAGGGGTTGAATTAAACAAGAGAAATCATAAAGAATGATTAAGGACTTGAATAATAACTATGTCAAATTATTAGAACATAGAAGATTTCAAGAATCATAAATGATATTAATCAACCAATGGATTGATTCCATTTGGTTTGACGTAAAAATATCAAAGAACGAAGATTCGGCGAAAGCTACGCGATTAGACGTTAATCGTCGAAAACGTAAATTTCTCGGAATAGAGGTCAAAAGTCGTCGTGTGATTAGGAAACATTGGTTTTCGATTTTAACACGTGTAATTAGGTAAATAAGACTTGCAGGAGCAAGAACGAACCAATTTCGACTTAAAACGAAGAATTGAGCGTCGAACGTTCACAAACGTTTAACGAAAACGTAAAAATTGACTAATCGGTTAAATTCTTGCCGACGGATTCAGAAATGAATTCCGACATGATAGAATGATAGAACATGACGTTTGTGAACTATTGGCTTTGGAATGAACCAATTCCGAGTTGAAATGACCATGTTACGAAGCTCGGGAAATTCAGAAATTTCAGAACTTAGGAATTTTTCTGAGGCACAGGGCCGACTAAGGTTTGGATCCCTGGAGGGGTAGCGTCGCAGTGCCGACCCAAGAGGAAAAGCTGGCGCTGCAGCGCCAGCAGGGGAAAAATGATAGACACTAACAAACAATTACTTAATCTTTTTATGATTATTAAGGGGTAGCCAATGATGATTAATGAATGTTCAGTTATAACACATAAATGTTAATAAGCCGTAAAGAATGTCAATAACGTGAGTGAATGTTATCAAGGTAGCAACCCAGTTAAGTTATACGAGAAGGAGAAGATAGGTTATGTTGGTCGTTTTACCGATAATACATTCGTGCAAGTATACACGGTCAACAAGTAATAAAGTGTAAGTACAGATATCATTCCCACGAGGAATTAATAGATAAAAGGTCGCCAAACCACTAGCCTATAATCATCTCAGTCTTATTTAACCGAGCGGTAAAGAGAATGAATTTAAACTAAGTTAACTAGGCAAGAAATTAAACTTAAACTAATTAATTCTAGAGTTAAAATCAGATAATGAAGATAAGAGATTCTAATTTCCCCTAATGATTCGTCTAAGTCGACACACTTCCAATTAGGTCAAATTAATCATTACAGTTGTTAGCCGAGAACACGAAGGTAAGAGAAGGCCATCTTTCGATGCACCTAATCCATATCACGTGCAATCTATAAATGATAGAACGTACGTGAACACCCACATTATCTAAACCCCTATATGTCTATGGTGTTTACAAATAAATAGGGTTTAAGGTCAAGTCCTCTATTGACTACGAGCGGCGCTTCGGTATATGTCTATCCTAAGAATAAATCATACATCCAACGCCATGTGAATGCACAATCACCCGCAACTACGATTAGATCTAAACCCACACTTTGTCTTTCAATCCCATGTGGGTTATCACAGTAATTAGTCATGACTCAATTAAGCAATGAAAGCATACATCGCAATAGACAAACACATAGTAATCAAATAAGACTATCATGGAAGGAATATCAAATTAAACTACTCATTAGGTTCCATTGAAACCTCAAAATATGATTTAAGTCATAGACAACTCGAATATATTATCCACAAGTAGATTATACATTATCCAAATACAAATTGACCACAAGGAGAGTGAAGAGATAGAAATTGCAAATCTTTGTTCTTTCTCCAAGTGTGGATCTTCAATGTCAATCTCTTGCTTCAATCTTCTTCTCTATTCCTAGAATCTAACTAACTAACTAAACTAGCACTAATCTACTCTCTAATCTACTCCTAATCTAGACTAAACAAGATGTAAAGGAAGAAAAGAGAGGAACTAGGGCTTAGGGCCAATATATGATGCCTTTTCTTGCCACAAACGAGCCCCCTTATATCCCAATCAAAAGTCAAGTCCCGTTCAATTGAAAAGTCAAGTCTGGCACAGCTGGGGACTGGCACGGCCGCGCCCAAAATACCCTAGAAATCCGCGCGCCCGCGCCAAAGATTTTCTGCTGCAGAGTCCTCTGGTAAAACGGCCATAACTTTTGACCTGGGAAGAGTTACGAGGCCTGCCACCTATCAAATCGAAGCTATCGAAAAGCTCTACAACTTTCATTCTTTGAGGATTGAGAAATAATGGATGGATAAAGGCTCAAATTGAGCTCCAAGTGACAGCTGTGCATGAAAACTCAAAACCGTGAGGTTTGACGTCCGTTGGTATACGGGGCATAACTCTCGCCTCCGAACTCCGATTTGGATGATTCAAGATGTTCCGAAAAGCTTATAAGATGCTCTACAATATGAACTAAGTTCCAATCCAAGAACATGAAATGAACGTGAGTCACCTAAACGATGTCCGGATTGCACTTCCTTCCCATTTTTGCTTCAAAGGCCATTCTTGCTCCTTTTGGCCTCTAGACTCGTGGCATCACCTTCATTGCTTCCTCACCCATGCCATCTTCATGCTTTAAGCCCATTTCAGTGCTTTGCCCCATTTAAGCATTCTTTTGCCCTTTAAGCTCAATTTGCACCTGGATAGTTTATAAACCTGAAAATCACAAAACAAAGCAAAAACACATAAAACGCAGAACGATACTTGAGTTTAAGCAACAGAATGAGTTGGTTACTATCCGAATAAGTGGTCATAAAATTCACTTATCAAATACCCCCAAACTTAAACGTTGGTTGCCCTCAAGTAACCAAAACAAAGCTAAACAAAAGATGCAATGCAGTATCTATAATGTATGCAACCTACGCTATCATGAATGCGAATCCAAGTTCCCAGCCAGCATTGAACTTTCAAAGCAATGCCTCAGAAATGATAGTAGTTTGCATACAAGCCAATCATGTATGATGAGAAAGCACATACTTTGTAAACAATCTTATTTATTTATTAATAAAATATTCATTTAAGGCATTTAGTTATCTACATGGTGCTGTTTTTATAATATATAAATAACCCATAGTTTTAAGCAATGCTTTTAGAATCATGATGAGATCATGCTAATGAGATCTAAATTCTTAGAAAGCTTAAAAACTAAAATAGTTTCCAATCGTGGGATTACTAAAATGGGGATTAGTAAATTCGGATAGATTGGTACATATGTTGCTTCCTCATTAGATGAGGATGACTGATCTCATGGTCATTTGTGTGGAGACACTAAAGCAAGTATGTAGGTGCTTATTGGAGAATAAGTTCACTGAACGTGACTCGCTATGGAATACCTAATGGAGTTTTACTCGCCTGTCAATAAGAATTCCTAATGTGATAGTAGTACAAGTTATCCTTGGACTTGAGATCATCATAGTATCTTGTATGTAACAAATTATACTTTGACTTATTCCTTAAGGCCTTTTAAGGCATATATAGGGTATGCTTGGGTATAATGAGTTGCATATGGAGATAATATATGATCAATAAAGAATCTACCACCTCTAGTAAAAGAGGAGATATGTCCTATGTGATTCGTTAAATGACAACCCAGGAATCCTTGGCCAAGGTAGAATGCAATTAGAAAGAGGTTTCTAATTTGCATTATTTGGAGTTGTGCATTTTCTAATCGAAATACATATAATTAAATAAATTAAGACTTGACAGTAAATCCATGTCTTATATTTAATTGGGACATTGTATGGTAGAAGGATTGAATTGTACTGTAACTATCAACTCACAGGTTCTTTTATGATTAATGTTGAAATCTATATTATCTACAAAGTCGTTGATCGCTAGGGAGGCTTATCCCTATTATAGAATAAATGTTATTTATTTAAATAGATTATTAGTTTAATTTATTTATTTAAATAAGATTAGAATTGTTCTAATTGATTTATTCACAACCGGTTTAATGTGGAGAACCTAAAGGGTCACACCATAAAAGGAAGAAAAATTATTTAAGAAGAAAATGGCATGATAGTAATAATGCATTAAGTATAATTAATTTAATCTATGGTGATAGAATAAATTAAATAGCTTAATATTTATTATTTAATATTTTAAAAATATTAAAAATAAATTAATAAGAGGAGTCTTATTATTATTATTATTATTATTATTATTATTATTATTATTTTAATTCTAAAGGAGTTTAGGAATTAATATAATATCAGTACTCTCTCTCAATCCTAATAAGATTAGGATATAAATTAATTAAAAGTGTTTAATTAATTAATTAAATAAAACCCTATTCTAATTGGATTAGAAGGGTTAACCTAATATCTATATAAGAGAGTCTTATATCAGAAATAACATATACGTGAATTTTTCAAGAGTTGGGAGCACACATATTCTATAGAGATAGAAACAAGGGTTAAGCCAATAACCCATTTTCCTGAGTTCTTCATCTTTCTTGGTGGATCACCATTAGAGGCCAAACATTTGGGTGGCTGACATTGATCAAGGGAAGGAGCCACTACAGAGGAATCAAAGGAATCAAAGGAGTAGAACTTGTACCTGAGGAAGCTTGGATCTTCAAAGGTATAATTCTGTTTTTCTCCTTCTATATTCACTGATAATTGATGCACAAGAATGATCATGGTTATGGGTTTGTATAAATTTTTGAAAACCTATGTTTCGCGCTTCCGCCCTATTTATGTGATTTGATTGCATGATTGCGTTACGTACAAACCCAACAAGAAAACCACGAGATAGTCGAAATAGATAACCTACCCAAAACAAGACCATAAGGCATATTTTGCAAATCCAAAACTGTCAGCACTGATATATTGTGCGTTGTGTGCCTGGCAACCATTAAACATGCTTTGAACAAATATATCACATACTATGCTTCTTAGGGGAAAAACAAGCTTCAACTTAAGAAAAGCAGTAAATCATATAAGTTCTAACCAATACCATGTATTACTAAAGTTAAGAGTCAACAGGGGGTGTTCATTAAGCTTTTATTACCTCACGAGGGCGTATTCGCACTTTCCCGTGTACACAATCAACTGTGCCATGCCTAGTCCTCTTAGGCTCGTCAATGATATCCATGTAGCGAGCTTTCGACCAACGACTCCCAGACCAGACGACCTTAGGGCACTGGGTGTAGAGACACCCCTAGGGCTTACTTGCTCGAATATCAAAGGCCACAGAACTCGAAGTAGCCGAAGTGTTTATTCTATTTTTTTCTTTTTCTTAATATTTTCTTTTGTTTTCTTTTTCTTTTTCTTTTTCTTTTTCTGCAAGGGAGTGCGTCTTACGCTCCATCTCCCCGCATAAATCATGCATGCCCCATGTTTCCCCCAAACTTAAGCTTTTAACAGTCTAGTTATTATTATATGCGAACTGAAACTCTTTTATTAAAACATAGTTTTTCCACCAGAAGACAAGTATGTAAACATTTAAACTTAGCATATCATGGTGTTTACTCTATCGTGCTTACTAGTTACACAGTATCTGACAGGTAAGGATTTACATATATGACCATGAAATCAGGCTTAAGTCTCAAATCAGTTCAACAATCAAGTGATTTCAGTTTCTTCACAGGCAACATTCATAACAAACTAACTGAAAACTGGATTCATGCAGTATGCTCTAACACAGAATGCAAAAACAAAAGAAAAATTTTAAAATTTTGACAAATTTTAATAAAATATGACCTACATACACTATATAAACAAACACAATATGCAATATGAATGCAACTACCCTATATGCAAAATAAAGCCAATACCCCCAAACTTAAACTATTCAATGTCCTCATTGAAGGTAAAGGTAAAAAGAAAGGAACTCCCCTATTCGGCTTCGTTGTCGCCTCATCCTCATTGTCCTCCTCAGGTGGTTTGCACTCCTGAACTGGGCGGGAGGACTCGGAATGCGATGGTGGCATCCTCTCAGAAGTCTCCCCCGTCTCTCTCTGCTCTGGCATAATAAACCCCGCTCGCACTGTACTCAACGAACCAACCTAACTCAATATCAATCTTGCTCTGCTAATGATCCCACACTCACTGTCTCAATTGATCAGGTTGAGAGGCTGAGGTGGATGGGAATTGGTACTTTGGATTGAGGAGGTAGGAGGTTTTCAAAACTAAGGCTTTTAGTGGGAGGGGGGATTGAATGAGATGGAAGAGACGGGGGATTGCATTAATTAACTTGAGGGTTTGGGATGAGAGGGAATGAGGCTGGGTGCTGCATATAATTGACATGAAGCGGTGCCTCCAAAAGCTGCCAGAATTTTTCCCAAGTCAGGCTCAGTCTGCATGTGTGGCGCGGCCGCGCGTGGTAATGCCTTGGATTGGGCGCGACCGCGCGGACCATCAGATTTTGTTGCTACATATTTTTGGCATGAACTGAGGTTGGCTTTTGCTTTTCATTCATTTCGAGCAACCTTTGACCTAAAATACGCAGACAATACTTATTAAGCCCTCCTAGACTAACAAAAGTATATAAAATCTATTTATATCAAGAGAATGAACATGGAAAGATATATGCATTTATATTCCCAAAAATTCTCTAAAGGTGTATATGCAATGCAAATGCATCAAAAGTATGCTATAAGCTCTGTAATCCCAAAAATATATGCATTCATGCCTAAGTTCAAAAATGTAGGCAATGAACTCCTAATTCCTACAGTATGCAAAAATTTAAACTAAATATTAACTAATAAGAATTAAACGAGGGGGAGGGAAATGTGATAGAAAGCATGTAAATGGAGAATTAAACAAAGAGATAGAGAGAGGGATGATGGGAAGTAGGTAATGGAGAATTAAACAAAGAGAGAGAGAAATGATGGGGTGCCTCCCATCTAGCGCTTGATTTATAGTCCTCTAGCTCGACTGTGTCTGCCCACTGCTACCCAACTCCCCAACGATACTGGAGAACCCCTCCATCCATCAGAATAGCTGTGTGACTTTGGCGGCTTCCCAGTAGGAGCGGATGCAGATTTAAACTGCCTAGCATTGGATAAGTAAAAGAATTCCCCGTCCTGAAGGTTGGGGAGCTAGGCAAGGGTTCCGTTGTGTAGGTGAAATGATCGGGGCATGGTGGTATAGACCACACAACGGAATCTTCTTCTATTCTCTTCTCTTCTGACCACCATGGTTTGAAGCTGGCGGACTCTCTCATATCATAGAGATCTGTATCTGTAATGTGGCTACCAAGGAGGCAAGGGTGTACAAACTTGACTGGTGTTTCAAACTTCGGCGGAGAAGGCTCTTGGGGAATTGTTACTGTCAGTTCACTTTCATTTTCCACATCCCCAATCGTCTCCTCGATATCCATTGCCTTCTGCTCATCCAGTTGCAAGTGCACTTCTGAATCTCCATCAGTTTCTGCATCCATATCATAGCACCAAGTATCCTGGGGATCATTACTCACGGTTTCAGTCATCTGAGGCATTGGACTTTGACTATCTTGAGCTTTATTTACTTGCTCAATCACCTCCTCGTTCCTTAAAGCTATGCTAATTTGCTCTACCCAAGTCTGAAGATCCTCAATTGACTGCTCTTGTTCGACCAAGATCTCCTTTGTTGATGCTAATGAGCTACCCCACATAGTGTTCAATCCTTCCTTTTCTGTTTCAGCCACGGGCTCCCTGTATTGAGGCTCACTGGTAGAAGCATAGTTGATTGGGGCCATCTGATATTGAAAATTTTGATTTGATGGTTCCTGGCTCCCAAACAACTCCTCTTGGTTTTCTGAGCTTGCATACATGAAGTCCATTGTTGACTGATCTCCTTGTAAACATGGGGATTGATAAGTGGGTTCGGGTGCAAAATTTGGACTTGGCTCGTATTGATCTTGATAGCTAACAGTATGGGTCTTCCCTTGCTCATCCTCTATCATCAAGGCCCTACTAATTTGCTCTGCCCAGTTCTGGATATTCTTGATTGACTTCTGTTGCTCAATCAAGATGTCCTTCAGTGATATGTCACCTCCTTCCTCCAAGCTTGCCTTTTCTGTGTCACCCTCAAAATTGTATTGAGGCTCATAAACTGGAGTCTGGAAAGTGCATTGTGGGGCGTAAATGGGATTTGGATCCCAATATTAGTCTTGATAATAGCCTGATGAAGGGTCTGCTGAAGGGTCTGGGAGATACCCCTAATCTGGCTGATAAGCGGGATACGGCTCGGAGTAGGAATAACCACCGCCATACTGCTCCTGTCCAAAACTGATAGGCTCCTGATGGCTCATGCAGCTCCCAGCACCATACTCATGAGAAATAACTGGCTCTCGACTCTGTTGAGCTGAAACAATATCTAGCTTCCTCGAGAGCTCCTCTAGCTGTGCTGAAAGTGTTGCGATTGGGTTGACGCCATCAGTGTATGCTTCCCTTGGTTACTCTTGCCTTGTACCATTCCATGGATAGAAATTCAAGTCCATTGTACCTGAGAAGAGAATATAGGAAGAGAATTAAACAAAAATAAAAAGTTTAAATTAAGACTAATTTGATTAAACTAATGTTGGTAAACAGTTATCAAATAATTCCCCGGCAACGGCGCCAAAAACTTGTTGGTCATTTTACCGATCAATATATTCGTGCAAGTATACACGGTCAACAAAGTAATAAAGTGTAAGTACAGATATCGTTCCCACGAGGAATTAATAGATAAAAGGTCGCCAAACCACTAGCCTATAATCATCTCAGTCTTATTTAAACGAGCGGTAAAGAGAATGAATTTAAACTAAGTTAACTAGGCAAGAAATTAAACTTAAACTAATTAATTCTAGAGTTAAAATCAGATAATGAAGATAAGAGATTCCAATTTCCTCTAATGATTCGTCTAAGTCGACACACTTCCAATTAGGTCAAATTAATCATTACAGTTGTTAGCCGAGAACACGAAGGTAAGAGAAGGCCATCTTTCGATGCACCTAATCCATATCACGTGCAATCCATAGATGATAGAACGTACGTGAACACCCACATTATCTAAACCCCTATATATCTATGGTGTTTACAAATAAATAGGGTTTAAGGTCAAGTCCTCTATTAACTACGAGCGGCGCTTCGGTATATGTCTATCCTAAGCACAAATCATACATCCAACGCCATGTGAATGCACAATCACCCGCAACTATGATTAGATCTAAACCCACACTTTGTCTTTCAATCCCATGTGGGTTATCACAGTAATTGGTCATGACTCAATTAAGCAATGAAAGCATACATCGCAATAGACAAACACATAGTAATCAAATAAGACCATCATGGAAGGAATATCAAATTAAACTACTCATTAGGTTCCATTGAAATCTCAAAATATGATTTAAGTCCTAGAGAACTCGAATATATTATCCACAAGTAGATTATACATTATCCAAATACAAATTTTCCACAAGGAGAGTGAAGAGATAGAAATTACAAATCTTTGTTCTTTCTCCAAGTGTGGATCTTCAATGTCAATATCTTGCTTCAATCTTCTTCTCTAATCTAACCCTAAAATCTAACTAACTAACTAAATTAGCACTAATCTACTCTCTAATCTACTCCTAATCTAGACTAAACAAGATGTAAAGGAAGAAAAGAGAGGAACTAGGGCTTAGGGCCAATATATGATGCCTTTTCTTGCCACAAACGAGCCCCCTTATATCCCAATCAAAAGTCAAGTCCCGTTTAATTGAAAAGTCAAGTCTGGCACAGCTGGGGACTGGCACGGCCGCGCCCAAAATACCCTAGAAATCCGCGCGCCCGCGCCAAAGATTTTCTGCTGCAGAGTCCTCTGGTAAAACGGCCATAACTTTTGACCTGGGAAGAGTTACGAGACCTGCCACCTGTCAAATCGAAGCTATCGAAGAGCTCTACAACTTTCATTCTTTGAGCATTGAGAAATAATGGATGGATGAAGGCTCAAATTGAGCTCCAAGTGACAGCTGTGCATGAAAACTCAAAACCGTGAGGTTTGACGTCCGTTGGTATACGGGGCATAACTCTCGCCTCCGAACTCCGATTTGGATGATTCAAGATGTTCCGAAAAGCTTATAAGATGCTCTACAATATGAACCAAGTTCCAATCCAAGAACATAAAATGAACGTGAACCACCCAAACGATGTCCGGATTGCACTTCCTTCCCATTTTTGCTTCAAAGGCCATTCTTGCTCCTTTTGGCCTCTAGACTCGTGGCATCACCTTCATTGCTTCCTCACCCATGCTATCTTCATGCTTTAAGCCCATTTCAGTGCTTCGCCCAATTTAAGCGTTCTTTTGCCCTTTTAAGCTCAATTTGCACCCGGAGAGTTTATAAACCTGAAAATCACAAAACAAAGCAAAAACACATAAAACCCAGAACGATACTTGAGTTTAAGCAACAGAATGAGTTGGTTACTATCCGAATAAGTGGTCATAAAATCCACTTATCAGGTTACAATGTTTATCAATTGTGATAATCTAATAGATATGCTACGTGTTTATATCATGTAGAAGTATAAAGAAAAGATTATCTAATAAGATTAAAGACGTAAAGGCAAGTTTGTCTAACCTTGTCCAAGTGTTCCTAACCTTGTTCAAGATTTACTTGATGCAAATTTCTAACTCTTGTATTAATGCTGTTATGCAAGTTTTTCTTAACTCCATTCATTTCATATGAATGCAAGTTCCTAAACTCTTGTATTAACGCTTTATTATGCAAGTCTTCTGAACTCTTGTCTGTACACGAGGTCGGACAAGTTGTCATTATGCATAGTTGCCTATGCATGAACTGTTATTGGATAGACGGCGCCATTTGCTTCGGCTAGACGTAAACGTAAAGTACTTTGATTGGTTTACATAAATCTTTCAAAAGTATTATTGATGAGCTATCCTATGCGAATTGATTTGGTACGAATTCGGATGAAAACCTTAGTATGGATACACAAAGATTTTGTCATTAACTCGACCAAGCATTGTGTTGCCATGTAAACGTGAAAACGTTTACGGATGTAGTGTTGATCAACACAGAGTACTACAGGCTGATCACCTGGACGTGCTCGTAAGTGAAGACGGGCTTACGATTTTATACCTGTTTGCCCTTTTATGAAAGAGAATGTTCATGGTCTTTGGACCAGCTCAGATTCTTAAGCAACTTTGTGTTCTTGAGAATGATTTAAAAGAATTCAAAACCATTATCTTGATTATTCCTATTTCTTCATAACTCTTGTACAGTTATTGAAGATGAAGCATATGATTCTTGATTTTGTGGTTGCAAAGTAAAATATTAAATTTGCTGAGCTATCTTATGCTCATCCTTGCTTAAAATCGTATGTTTCAGCTAATAGCTATCGAACCGAAGGATCCGATAAAGACAAAGGCAAATCCAAGATGACTGCTTAGCTACACTTGTAATAGCTTAGTATTTATGTTGTAATAAACGATATTATGACACTGAATGTATATAGTGGTTACGAGGAACCTGGGGATAAGTTATTATAATGAAATGTTAGTTAAGCTTATACAGGACATCGAGTTATTCAGTTGAATGTATAAGTAGATAGTTGTATAGTGAAGCACCATATCCAAGGTTTGAAAGTACTCGAATTTGAGGGCGTCACACGTGGAGTTACAATATATTATTCAATTACAAAATAACTGTAGAAAAATAATTAAAGATTAAGTGAGAATAATAGAATAAATGTGATAATATAATGATAATATTTTTTTTCTCACAAATTCGAGTTTATCTTTCGACACAGATTCCCCTAATTTTCCTCATGATCAAGATCGTAATAACTTTATGAAATTAGAAATTAGATTTGTTTTGGAGGGGTCAAGGATGGTTTAAGGTCTTGCTTAGCTTCACATCACAGCTTCCACTTCGATCGACTTGAGCTTGCCTCCACTCACACCAATAGAGGGTCCACATACCTCTATCTCTCCCACTCCCCCAAAGCTTTAAGACAAGGTAACGCGTTACCTATGCTTTAAGACAATGTAATAATCCACCTAGTCCATATCCTCAGTTAAAAATTCAAAACAGTTTAGTGAAGTTTCATTTTAATTGACCAAGTTATGTTTTTAGATATCAAATGTTATTGGTATTCAATATTTATTGTACAAATATACTCATTTTGTTCTACAAAAATGTGATAAGCATATTTTTTTATAAAAGTTAAGAAAAATAAAAATACAAAATAATAAAAATAAGTTATTATTTTATTAACACAAGTACGATAAAGATTTTTTCTTCTTTTCAAGTAGAAGACCTTATTTAAGTATTTTTTTAAAAAATAGAATTTATATAACATTTGAATTTAAATTGTGTACTTCAAACATAAAAAATGAGGCAACTCTCTGGTACTCCCTCCATTTTCAAAAGGATGAACAAAGTACAATTTGTATACATATTAAGAAAAATAAAAGTTGAGGAAATAGAGTAAAAAAATTTCAAATTTATCGTTAGTGGTCTCACAAAATTATATAAAATAATGAATATTTTTATATTTTATACTAATGACTTCACTAAGTAACATATTTACCCTTCACTTTATGTATATTATTTTATATTTTTAAAAATAAAAAAAATTATATCTTTAGTCATTCTTTGAAAACGAATCGAGTATATTAATCATCTATTGTGTGTGTGAGAGAGAGAGTAACAATTTTTTGTAAATTGAAATATTATTAATTGAATTGCAAATTAACGGAGTCCAAATTAATTCAAGCGATATGAGAGTAGAAACGAAATGGTTGGGTACCAGGCGAATAAAAAAATTTATTTTTATTTTTATTTTTATTTTTTTGGATTTATTTAATACTCCATCTGGGCCACCTGTCATTTATTTAGATTGTACCCATTCTTATATAATAATAATAACTATACTTATCATTGAGCATTCACAATAGTTTCTTCAATAAACTCTCTATCTCCACATTTAAAGAATATATTAATAAATCAGTATCCAACAGTTTCCTTATCCTTATATAATTCTCTATTTTAATCCCTATATATGATTTGACTCCTCAGGATGAGGGAATCAAAAGAGCATTCCCTATTTATGTAAAATGACACTTCACACCTTATTTATTGCGATTTTATGTTGGTTAAAAGATCTTATCTCACTTAATTGCTGATTTGGGTATGCGTATCAAATTCACTCATTTTTATTTTTTAAACAGGGGATTTAGAAAAGAAAGAGAACTATAAAAAATTAAAAATCAGTTAAATTTAGATTTTGATCATTTTTGTAAAAAATATTACAACTAATTATAAATTTTATTATTTTATAATTAAAATAATGTTGTTTTAGTTCTCATAAACACATAATGATCGTTACACTTTTTGATTTCTAGTCATATCTATTTTTAAATTAAAATAATTATAATTTTTAAATTCAAACAACAATTATTTTTAAATAAAAATTAGTTACAACGGTCAAAACATGATTTGACTGTTGGAACTTTCAAATTTTAACTTTTAAATTTTAAATTTCAAAATTTAATATTTAAGGAATCAATATAAGGAACATGCTCGGTACATAGTGAAAAAATTGAATCCCTATACTACAGAATGACCCAATAGCACTACAGAATAAGAATAGAGATAAGAAAACTATTGTGAATGCTCTTATTATTTATAATAATTAGCAAGTGATTCGGTGCAACCACGAATTTTATTATAAAATTATTATATTATTTATATTTTTGGTATCATATTATATTAATATATTAGCTATAGTAATAATTGATTAATATTGTGTAAGATAATTTTATATAAAAAATTATTTCTTTCTAAAACATATTATTTAACTAATAAAAATTTAATAATAATAATTCATCTATTCAAATAATAAAAATAATAGTATTTGATGATGATTCATTTGTTTATATATTTATTTACATATGTAATAGTAAATTATTTTTAAATTCATACAATTATACTTATATTATGTAATAATAAAATATTATTAATATAATTAAATATAATATGAATTTTAAAGCACACTAACTAAATTAAAATCATATGGATATAAGAGATAGTGGTAAGTACATAATTATGATAATAAGGGTATAGGTAGAAAACATTTAAAATTGAATAAAAGATGTAAAGTTATTTGAGTGAATTTTTTTCTTAAACCATGCTCTTTTTAAAAAAAAATGTAATGTATTTCTTTCCTAAATTAATTTAACTGGAATAAAAAAAAATTGATTCCTTACAAATTTTAGATACGGCAGAAACTTATCACAGTTGAAATAAAAATTGTTGATATATTACTTACACCGCTTAAAATTACTGATGTTACACTGTTGAAATAGAAAATATGAATAATGTGACGCCCCCAAATTCAGGTACATGTACCTCGAATCTGGTGCTCCACGATCTAACTTATACAACATACTAATAACACATACAACGGAATAGTAGAATTATTTACATTGATATAACATAAATATTCTCGTTCCAAGTCTTGCAATCATTACTAATACACTACATAACTTAATTCATGACATAACTTAATACATAACATTCATTAAGTCTTAATACATATAAAAACCATAACACTAGCATAGAAAAAATAAACTATTCTGTAGCCTGACCCCTGCCTTTTTCTAAAGTTCCACATTGCTTTGTCTTAACTGAAATGTTTAAGGGAAGCAAGAGTGAATAACAAATTTGCTCAGCAAATAATATAACAATCAATATGAACGAGCATATATAAAGTTCATAATCTCAAAGGTTATAATGACAATTGATAGCTTAGGAATTTAAATGAGAGTTTTGTGAACAAAGTAAATATTAATACTTCCAAATCTGTCCTTTGAATTTAATAATGCGTCACTATGGACCGAAAGGTTATTACAAGAATTCAAATGTTTCAATATTTTCAAGTGAATGAATATTTAACTTTGAGTAGTCACTATAGATCAAGAATGTGACGCCCTCAAATCTGTGACCGCCACTTGGTCTTTCGAATTTGGTTCATCACGTGCTCATGGTAATACATCACAATAATAATAACTAAATATCATACAATCACAGCGGAAAATCTATTCTAGAATAATTTACAATGATTTATTATAATTATTCCCCCAAGTCTCGCAACCTACAGTACTTAATAGATTACATAATAATATCAATTAACGACTTATTACATAATCTAACTTAAGCTTAAACATAATCAAATCCAGTCTTACTACATCATCTTAATACAATAATAAAATATTTAAAACATAACAGAGACAAGCTAGTTGGCAGCCTTGCCCTTGTCCTTATCAACGCCCGAAGGTTCGCCCTGCTCTGCCTTAACTGAAATATTTTAGGGAAAGCAAGAATGAGCACAAAGTGCTCAGCAAGTAATAATATACAATAAGGGTTTGTAATATAATTCTCAATTCTTGAAAAGGGTATAGCAAGGTTTGATAGTTCAAGGATAACAAGAATATCAATAGTTTTCAATAATAGTCGCTAAGGACAGAATAATATCAATGTGATTCAATAACAAATCAATTCAAGATTTCAAGATAACTGAATATTGAGCAGTCCCTAAGGACTATGAACTTCTTATAGAATTAACAGTAATAAACTGAAAATCCAACAAAAATAGGTACAACAGGTGATCAGCCTAAAGTACCATCGTTATGCATAACAATCAATCATACTCAAGTGTGCTGTCGGTTCTCCGACAATTATATATTCCCTTCAAAGAAGGTTGT